>OY728161.1:1478089687-1479339687 GCA_963277665.1 Viscum album
TTCCCTCCCCAATATTCTTCCCCACGTCTTAGAGCTTCTGGTATCACCAAAAGACCAAAATCAAAGCCCTTAAGAAGGATCTCAAGGGGAAGAGATCAAGAGGCAAACAACCTCTTTTATTTTCATTCTTTTCTTTCATTTAATGTTATTCTCTTCCATTCCCTTTGGATTGTGTTGGATTATTTCACTAAATATTTCCCCTTACTATCCATATTATGTATTAATGATGATATATTCCATTCCTATAATCAATATTGTTTTTATGAAATTTTAAGAGACGTCGTTAGGCTGCCGAATTTTCGTGAGAAATTTCTCATGTTTTTCTTTTATTTCATGATTCCTTTTTCTTCTTTCCTCACCCCCTCTTATCCAAGAGGCATGAAATCTCCAGAATCATGTATATTTTTTATTTTATCATGTTTATGTAAAATTCATCATCAATATTCTTCTCTCTCCCACTTATTTAAGGAATAAAAACATTGTCTGTGATGTGTCGAATTACCGACATCGTGGACGATGTAATTTTAATTTCCATTAATTATTTCATGAATGGTCATGAAACAATTTATATAGTTTAACCAGGTTAAAATATATGTTTTATGACTCATCCATGGTTCTGGAATTCTTTTATACTCATGGTTCTAATTTATAAGACTAAATGAGGTTGTTATTATCAAAGAACCACTTAAATGATCTAAACGAACATCATTAATGTTTTAACTTATGAATCATCATCATAAAAAGAATAAAAGTTCTAAATGGTATAATTTATGGTAATTTAAATATTAAAATACTACTTCATTCCAATTCTGGAGTTTCACTTCCAATCAACAAGAACAACCATCATAAACCAATCATGGAAATCATGTGAAGAACTCACCCAAAAGTAGTGAAAGGAACCAAAGACTGATAATTAATGGGTGAAATGATGTAATTAAATGATCATATAAGATGTTATAAACATGAAAATGTTTATTTAAAATCCTAATAACACTCTTTTAACCATTATAAAGGAGGTTTAAACAAGTTTGAAGTAAGATAGCCCTAAGGTAAGGGAATTCCTAACCCGATTTCCATTCTTTGGGTTAACCTTCTACTTCATTATTTAGGTGCTATTTAAATTGTTTACATGATGAGTTTCGTTTATATTATGTTTTATTATGTGTATTTACAGTATATATAAATACTTCATCTGCTATATTAATTATATCTTCAATTTTTTGATATTCATAAGGGGCTTCTCTTTAAAAATCCTCTTTTTAAATTCGATTTTACGAAATTCCGAAGCAATGTTTTTATGTAATTATTCATGTTGTATGATTATGTTTTGGTTATTGGGAATTATTTATGATGAAGGGTGGGACCTATATCTCCCTCCAATAAATTTTGTATGAGTAATTTGGAGGTCGGCCGTATGGTTACTCCAAGTGTAACTGCGATGGTTACACAAAGTAAGGTTGCCACGAGGGTTACAAATTATAAGATAGCCAAGAATGGTTACAAGATTATGTAAGTAATGCCCCAAGATAACTTTATTGTTCTAATTATGTTCTTATATATTTGTGTAAATTTCATGTTTCACAAGGTAAGTATTTATATTTATATATATATATATATACAGGTGATAAGTAAGTCTTTTAAAAATGGTTTCATATGTTACATGTTTTCATGGACTAATTTGTTCTTTCCTTATTTTTCATACCTTATTGAGATTTTGTGCTCATACCATGTTTTGAAATGATTTTCATAGGTTAGTGTATCTATAATACAGGGAATAAATACACGTTAAATTTTGAATAAATGTCAAGGAGTCTTGTTTTAAATTGTAATGCTTATATTTTGAAAAAAATGGAATCTATTTTTATGGTATCCACTCAATAACAATGTGTAATGTTATGAATGTTTTGTCCTAATTATATAAAGATACAAACTTGAAAATATCCACAATGTAAAATTAAGTGTTTTCTTGACTAAATTCAAGATTATTTATGTAATAAGGCCGGGTATTTATAGTTTATATCAGAGGATGGTTTAGATAAATTTAGGGGTTTGGGTTATGTTAATAGAATACCATAAATGATTTTCACTCTATGTTGAATTTGAAATATTATATCATTTAAAGATTACCATGTTGCTTTATCTATGACAAGTTTGTTCAGAATGGTTTTCTGTAGAAGGAACAGGGATGCTGAAGAGGAGAGGCACCGACAGAATGACATCCTTATGGAACTACAACCCAGAATGGTAGGGTTTGGAACTGAGCAGTTTGTGACAGTAATGGCTCATCTAATGCAGGCAATAAATGGTGGTGGCATCCATGCAAGAGAACCAATAGAGGTACCACAATGAAACATGATAGTAGTGGAACATTTTATGAGATAAAATCCTTTTGCATTCAACGGATCTTCGGACCTAGTAGCAATTGAAGGATGGATCAAATCCCTTGAAAAGATATTTGATGTCGTGGGATGTTCAGAAAATCAAAAGGTAAGTCTTTCCATTTATCGTTTTGAAGGGGAATCTGATCAGTGGTGGTCAATGTTAAGGAATATCAGGGGTAGAGAGGATTTTGAGGCCTTAGACTGGGATAAATTTAAAAGTCTTTTCCTTGAAAAATATTTTCCTAAGGTGGTGTGACTTAGAATGGAGAAGAAATTACTTGAATTGAAATAGAAGGAAGGGGATTCAATGGTTGTTTATGAAGTGAACTTCACCCGACTGGCAAGGTATGCTCCAAATCTTATTCTGGATCTTGATAGAAAAATCAACCACTTTTACTCAGGACTAAAGCCAAGGTATCGAAGGGCGTTGGCCTCTTGTGAATTCAAAAGTTATGAAAGACTTGTCTAATGTGCTGAGAGGGTAGAGATGAAGTTTTCTGATGATCATGTGCATTTTGGAAATAATGATAACAAGAGGTCCAGTTGGAAAGAAATGGGTAAGAATCAACCAAATAAATCTGATGGTAAAAACATCTAGTTTTCAGTTTGTCAAAAGTGTGGAAAGAAGCACCCTGGGGAATGTCTTATCAAAACCGGGAAGTGTTTTAAGAGTGGTAAGTTTGGAAATATGGCTTGACACTGTAATGATAATGACCCTAAGAATAATATTGATAAGGAAAATGTAAAGTGTTTTAAATGTGGTGAGATGGTTGATTATGTAAACGCCTACCCAAAGAGAGATCTGAATGATGCAAAGAATTCGGACTATAAGAAGAAAGGTGTAGTGAGATCCTTTGCGACTACATAAGCAGATATCGGGCCATCCAACAAATTTGTATCAGGTACTTTGTTTTTTCACCCAAATTTTTCTAATGTTTTGTTTGATACGGGGTCTACACATTCCTTCCTCTCTGAGAAATTTTCTGGTAATTTGGAATTATCTCCTCAACAAATGAGACCTGAACATATTGTTAAAACACCAGGGGAAATGTTATATTAAAGAGGAATTATAAGAATATTTCTATTGTGGTCTAT
Organism: Viscum album; assembly: GCA_963277665.1. Taxonomy (NCBI): domain Eukaryota; kingdom Viridiplantae; phylum Streptophyta; class Magnoliopsida; order Santalales; family Viscaceae; genus Viscum; species Viscum album. Next base: position 1,478,093,164 of record OY728161.1, read on the forward strand.
GGAAATAATTTACCTACAAACCTTGTTGTTTTACCATTAGTCGAGTTTGATATTATTTTGGGGATGGACTGGTTTTCTGATTATCATGCTAAGATTGAATGTAGAGCTAAATAAGTTATTTTTCAAAAAGAGTTTCAGTTTGTATACAATAATGAACCCATACAATTGATAAAATATCAGGAAGCTGAGAAACAATTGAAATATGGAAATGAAAGTTATCTTGCTCATATTATTGAAAACAAGGGAACTATTCAAATTAATGATATGCCAATGGTAAATGAATACATTGATGTTATTCTTGATGAGTTACTCGATATCATACCTGATTGAGAAGTCGAATTCACAATTGACTTTGTTCCTGATGCTAAGCCAATTTCATAAACCTCATATCGTATGTCTCCAATAGAACTTCTTGAATTGAAAAATCAGTTATAGGATTTTCTTGAAAAAGTCTTCATTCATCCTATCACTTCACCATGGGGAGCCCCTGTTTTGTTTGTTAAAAAGAAAGATGGTTCCATGAGACTTTTCATTGGTTATAGAGCTTTGAATAACATAACTGTTAAAAACATGTATCCTTTTCCTCATATTGATGACTTAATTGAGCATCTCGAGGGAGCTCAGTACTTTTCCAAGATTGACTTGAGATCTGGATACCATCAGCTTAATGTGAAGGAATATGACATCTAGAAAACATCCTTTCGTACTAGATATGGGCATTATGAATTATTTGTTATGCCATTTTGATTAACTAATGCACCTTCTGTATTCATGAATCTTATGAATAGAGTATTTCATGAGTTCTTGGATAAGTTTGTGGTTGTATTTATTGATGACATTATGGTTTTTTATAAGAATAATTAGGAGCACGAAAAACATCTAAGGGTTGTTTTAAAAACATTAAAAGAAAATAAACTATATGGAAAATTCAGAAAATGTGATTTTTTTGGTTCCAACAGATTTCTTTTCTTGGGAACATTGTAAATAAGGATGGAATAACAGTTGAACCTACCAAAACCAAAGTAGTTGATGAATGGCCAAGACCCACAAATGTTACAGATATTCGTAGTTTTCTGGGCTTAGCAAGTTATTACCGACGGTTTGCTATGAACTTTGCACGGTTATCTAGCCTGATAACTAAGTTAACAGGGAAAGGGGTTAAATTTTTTTGGATAGAAGAATGTGATGTTTGTTTTCCGGAACTGAAGAAGAGATTGGTGAATGCTCCAGTTTTGGCCTTACCTTCCCAAAATGGTGAGTTTCTCATCTACAGTGATGCTTCTTTGAAGGGACTTGGTTGTGTTTTGATGCAGAATGATCAGGTAATTCCCTATGCTTCGAGACAACTTAAACCTCATGAGGTAAATTATCCGACACATGATTTGGAATTGGAAATTGTGGTTTTTGATTTAAAAATATAGTGGCATCATTTATATGGAACCAAATTCCAAATATATACTGACCATAAAAGTCTAAAGTATATATTCACTCAGAAGGAATTAAACATGAGGCAAAGAAGATGGCTAGAATTGAAAAAGGATTATGACTGCAGGATCAATTACCATCATGGAAAAGCAAACAAAGTAGCAGATGCCTTAATTCAGAAACATCAGGCTTCATTAACTATGTTACGTTTGTAACATGATCGCTTGATTAAAGATTTGATGAATTTTGGATTAGAAGTTGTTGGTGTAGGGAATACATCTGTTTTGTTTTAGGTTTTAGTGCAGTCTTCATTGTCAGACAGAATTAAGCAAGAGAATAAGGAAGGCCGTGAGCTACAGAAAAAGGTAGAATTGTTTAAAATGTGTAAGTTTCCAGAATTTAATCTTGATAAAGATTGTGTGTTATGATTTGGAAAAAGGTTGTGTGTGCCTTGTGATTCTTAGTTGAAGAAAGATTTGTTGCGTGAAGCTCATAGTTCTCAATTTTTTGTTCATCATGGCAGTACTAAGATGTACATAGAACTTCATGAGTATTATTGGTTTGATGGAATGAAATGAGATATTGTTGATTTTACCATGAAATGTTTGACATGTCTGCAGGTTAAAGCAGAGCGGCAATTACCAAAGGGGATGCTTCAGCCATTGCCAGTGCCAGAGTGGAAATTCTAGAATATATCCATGGACTTTGTGGTGGGACTACCAAAGACTTCTCAAGGTAATAATGCAATTTGGGTTATTGTTGATCGGCTAACAATGTCTTTACATTTTCTTTCTATTCGAGATACAATGAGTTTGGATCAGCTTTCTCGATTGTACCTCAAGGATATTGTGACGTTACATGGAGTTCCTCTTTAAAATTTATCTGACTGAGATCCAGGGTTCACTTCTAACTTTTGGAGGGGACTTCAAAAGTCGTTGGTCATAGAGTTAAATTTCAGAACAACTTTTTATCCTCAATCAGATGGGCAGTCAGAATGAACGATTCGGACATTGGAGGATATGCTTCGATCTTGTTCAATGGACTACCATGGAAGTTGGGATCAACATCTTTCTTTAGTTGAGTTTTCTTATAATAACTGATTTCATTCTAGTATTCATATGGCACCTTTTGAGGCCTTGTATGGAAAGCGGTGTCGGACTCCAGCGTTTTGGGATGAAGTCGGTGAAAGAAAGTTTATGGGGATAGAATTAGTTGAAGAAGTGGCTAAGAAAGTGAAGATGATCCAATAGCACATGAGGACAGCTCAGAGTGGGCAGAAAAGTTATGCAGATAACAGAAGGAAGGGCTTCTCTTTTGAGGTAGGTGACCATGTTTTCTTTAAAGTCTCTCCTTGGAAAAGTGTGATGCATTTCGGTAAAAAAGGAAAGCTAAGTCCACGATTCATCGGTCCTTTTGAAATATTGTCGAAAGTTGGAATAGTTGCATACCGCATAGCTTTTCCTCTGAGTTTGTTTCAGGTACACAATTTTTTTCATGTTTTGATGTTGAGAAATTATGTGCCAGATTCATCACATGTCTTGAGCCCAGAAGCAGTTCAGTTGGAAGATAACCTTTTTTATGAAGAGAAACCAGTTCAGATTCTTGATCGAAGAGAATAGGTATTACAGAATAAGGTAATCCACCAGGTAAAGGTTTTGTGGAGAAACCACATGTTTGAAGAAGAAACATTGGAGTCTGAATATGCTATGAGGGAAAGTTACCCTCACTTGTCTAATACCTAAATAAAATTACGAGGATGAAATTTCCAGAAGGTGGTGATAATGTAACACCTCATGGTTTTCTAAAAATAAATTTAAATGCATGAAATTTTGTTTAAGGTAGATATCTCTAAGTATCCTTTAAACATAATTTTATTTCTTTTATTTTTTGAATGTGAAGAAACTGTCATCTACAATTGTGTTCAGTATGTTATTTAGAGTCTGATGAAACAAACTTGTTTTTTTTGTGAGTAGTAACAAACACTTATGAATAGTAATATGACCCTAATGAATTGTAAATTTTGTTATTATTTTACTTTGTTATGGTTAGAAGATAATAACATCTTGGTTAATTTTTCATTGTGATGAAGAAGTAGTTGTAGAATTAGAACATCTAATTTTTGAATTATGTATGCTTTTATTTAAAAATTAAATTAAAAATATCTAGAAAATTATTTTTAAAAAATGGACTTTATTTTTGAATTCTACACATCGAAAAATGGAAAGGGTGAATTTTTGGGAATTTTCTAAAATTCAAGAATTTTCGATGAATAGTAAAATACAATAAAATACGATAAATGCTAAATAATTGATTTAAAACAAATATTATATTATTAATTGATATTATATTCCTAAAAATCTAAGGTTCAGCCAAAGGACTTATATAATGATAGTTGTATCATTAATGGACCACTTGGGGGTCGATTGGGAGTTTATAGTAAGTTTATTAACCATATAATATAAAAATACAAAGAGACATGGTAAATGTCAAACAAATTAACTAAGAGTTAACACTAAAAGATAGGGTTAGTAAAGTGATCCAAACCTGTCTAAAACCTATTGGTTGAGTTCTTTTCGACCCATCCCCACCTTATCCTTTAAATAATCCACTTTGGAACCTTTAGAAACCAAATATTAATTTATTATAAAATAATATTTCTAGCTTTTCCTAAGGTGCCCCTCACCCATCTTATAAAAGGGCACTCCCCCTTTTCACTAATTCACACCTTCAAAGCCTTTTGATTCAGCCAAACCCTACCCAAATATCCTCTCAACTATCATCCCTTCAACCTAGAGGCCTTAGTTTGATCAGAAAGCCATCTTAAGGATCCATTTTGATCAAATCAAAAGGAAGAACCCGAAGAAGAGGTAATGATTTGACCACCCTTTTTCAAGTTTCATTCTTCTTCCACTTCCTTTTTATTTCACTACTGGAAGAACAGGTATTTGCGACGGGATCCCGTCGCAAATAGCCCGTTGCGGAAAACGCCGTCGCAACTAAACTTATTTGCGACGGGACCGTCGCTAAAGCCTTTTTTTGCGACGGGCATTCTCCCCGTCGCAAATAGTATTTCGTATTTTTTGTAAAAAGCTTTTTAAACAGTTATTGCGACGGGCCCGTCGCAAATACCTTTTGCGACGGGACCCGTCGCAAATAGTTTTTGCGACGGGACCGTCGCAATAACGTTTTTTTTAAAATAAAAAAATTAATAATACTAGTATTTGCGACGGGAACCGGGACCCGTCGCAAATACTATTCATAGTAATTGCGACGGGACCCGTCGCAAATACTCTTTTTAAAAAAAATAAAAAATTATTAATAATACTAGTATTTGCGACGGGCATAGTATCCCATCGCAAATACTATAAAAAAAATAAAAAAAATAAATTATTAATAAATTATTTTAATTAATATAATAATAGAATTATAATTTACAAATGAAAATAATAAATTATTTTAATTACTATAATAATAGTAGAATTATAATTCAAAAATAAAAATAATAGAATATTAATAAATAATTTAATTAATATAATAATATTATAATTATAATTCATAAATAAAAAAAATATTAATAAGTTATTTTAATTAATATAAAAATAATAGAATTATTTTACATTCAAATATTAAAATAATTCAAGTATTACAAAAAAATAATTAAATTATAATATTATAAAATTTTAATATATATATAAAATTTTAATATATATATAAAATTTAATATTATAAAATATAAATATTATTATTATTCATATTAATATTGTTATTTAAAAATATAATATTATTAATATTTTATAATGAGACAGAAACTACGAATAGAAAAAAAAAATATTTTGATTTCACAAATTTTATAACAGAAATACAAACTCTAATCTGTAGGAGGGGGGGGAGGTGGGGGATCTGCAGATGGTGGTGGAGGAAACTTCATCCCTAAAGCATGAGTGAGTCGGCGCATGTACTTCATCTGCTCCTGATGCTGCTGCTGCCACCGACTCGTCTGCTCCTCGTACAGCTGCTGCTGGCGTCGACGCTCCTCCTCATGCTGCTGACGTATCTGCTCCTGCTCCTGTCGGAGACTCTCTATCTGTGCAGTCTGAGATCGCAACTGCTCCTCATACTGTGTAGAAGAAGATGCACGAGCTCCCCTCGAGCTGGACGCCGACATCGCAGCACTGCCATAATAATCTCCGGGAGTCAGTCGAGAGCCGATACCAACTACCCGGCCCTTCTCGAAGGCATACTGGGTGGCCTGCATCCATGCCGCCTCATCAAACTGACGGGCAGTGGTCTGATCTGATGACTCGGCCTGACTCTCAGGCCGGGCCTGTGCCGCTGCGGCCTCATATGACTCCTATAGTTGCAATTTAAAATTAAAATTGTGAATATATTATATGCAGTTAATTTTTAAACTTGAAAACAAATAATACTGACCACGATGTGATGCTGACGATCACCTCTGAGCTCCCCAGTAGCAGGATCACTATACATCCTCCGATATACGTCGTACTCTGTAATATCGGGGTGCTCGACAGCCTATAAGAATAAAAAATAAACTGTTAATATTTATAGTTATATAAAATATTTATAAATAATGTACGTACCAGATGCTGTCTATGAGTACTGAAAGAACGACTCCCAGCTCGATGAGTCACCTCCTGCCTCCCCCGATTCTGCCTCCCCACCGATGATCTCCTCTGAAAGGCACCACTCAACCAGTGCGCACATAATCCATCCCATACATGGGATGAAATGTACTCTGGTCGGTGTGCTCTACATGACTCCTCAAAATCTGACACTCCTGCTTTCTTCATCGCAGATTTTCTTAAATTGTGCAAAAACTGACGAAGGCGATCACGCATGGCCACCTCCCATGCCTCGTGGATGGCGTCACGCATGGTATCCTCGATCGGATACCATAAACCCTACAAATAAATCAAAATATCAAGTTAGAAATGAAATAATTTTCAAAATAAAAATTATTTATTTACGTACGTACCAACCAATGGCCGAACATGGCCTGCTGCACATCAATGGGAATCTGCTCCCATGTGGTCCACGGCTGAGAGAAATAGTTGCGCAAAATAGCGCTGCCCTGTCCGACTGCTATATGCGAAAAACTGAAAAAATAATAAACATTTATTATGTGAATAGATTAATGAAATCTTAGTCAAATTCACAGGTTATTACACAGGTTATCACACCTCCGGGTGCGCGGATCAAACCCAAGACGTGGACGTCGCTCGGGGACGGGGTCAGGAATCATCAATCGTGCAAGACCGCGCCCCCTCCGCGTACTCCCTGGAGCGCCTGCAGGCTGAGGGTCATCTGCCAGCAACTCATCCGCATCGAAAGGCAGGTCAGCCTCCGCCAACTCACGAAATGTGGCCTCGTCCATCTGAAACAGAAAATGTTAATATTAGCAAATAATTGATAATTACTATTATATATACATATATATACATATTATGATTGTATATAAATACCATGGAATTCTATAAGTGTTCATCTTCATCATCATCTTCATATATGTCAATGTCATCTTCATATTCCTCCTCAACATCATCGATATCCATTCGAGTTGCAGTTGCTTCATCTCTTACCATTTCAAATTCATGTGTGACATCATTAACATCATCGTCATCACCGACTCTTAAATGTGGGGTGTCGTCATCGATACTCATATCTCTTTGTAAAAAAGATTGATTTTGAGTACTCTCTTGAAAAACTTCAATTCTTTGCACATCAGTGAAAGCACATTCACTTTGACTAAACTGATTGTCTCGAATTTTGATTTTTATTACACTTCACCAATCAGTCAAGTCTCTTGATGTTGCACAATACTTTGCATAATAAACTTGATATGCCTGTTGAGCCAATAAGAATGGTTCATTTACTGCGAGAACACTTTTACATTTAATATCGATGATTCCATGAGTCGGATGAACACGCACGCCTCTCTCTGTATCCAACCACCGACATTTGAACATGGTTATGTAATGTTGTCCAAGATAACAGAGTTCAATGATTTCATCAAGTATGCCATAAAAGTCAACTTCATTTTCTCGATGATGAGATCCTCTCAAGCTAACTCCATTGTTCATTGTTTTTTTCGATTCCCCATATGCATGCGTGTGGAATCAAAATCCATTCACCACATATGCATTATAAGTTTTAACAAGTTTGGAAGGTGGGTTACTCAATACACAGAGCCGTTTGTCAATTTTATCAGCATGTCGAGACACCTGAAGATTTGTGAAATAATTATCAATATAGTAAACTATACATTGAATGAGTTTCTAAATGATAAAGAATTTATGTTACCAGTTTTTGAAACCACTGAGAGAAATTTTTCAGTCGCCGTTCTTCGAGAGCAGCTGCTGTAATTTGTGGAATTTGTTTCTTGATATGATTATCATACAACCTATAAAAACCAAAGTTATTTACTGTAACATAAATGATAGAATAAGTGATATAAACACTTACAGTACAACTGATGTCATCTCTTCACAGTTGAGAAGAACATACGTATGAGCTCTATGATGTTCATCATCTGAAAGCCAGCGTTCAGAAACTCCACCAAAACCAAGCTCTGACTGGTTGAAAACAGATAATTGATTGTCGATTTCATCAATATTCCTCTCATTCCGTCCCATTCGGTTGTGTTTTGAAGGATACCCAGATTCAAAATAATGGGAGCAGAAAAAAGATATTTCCTCTTGCAAATAAGCTTCTGCAATAGATCCTTCAACAGATGCTTTGTTGCGTACTTTTCTTTTCAATTTTTGCATGCATCTTTCAAATGGGTACATCCATCGAAACTGTACCGGACCTCCACATTTGGCTTCATATGGAAAATGTAACATCAAATGTTCCATTGAGTCGAAGAAAGACGGCGGAAATATTTTTTCCAGTTTACATATAATTACAACAACATCTTTTTCAAGTTTGCCTAGAGCATCATAATCTGCCGTAGCCGCACAAATTTCCCGAAAAAAATGAGACATGTCTGTTATGGAATCCCAAATCACAGAATTCAACAGACCTCTTAATCCAATGGGTAGAAGTCTCTCCATTATAACATGACAATCATGACTTTTCAATCCAGTAATATGACCATTCTTTACACATCTACCCAAATTGGAAGCACAGCCATCTGGAAGTCTCAAATCTGCAATCCACTGACAAAATAATAAACGGTTTTCTTTAGACAGTGTATAAGCTGCTTTTGGTTTCAGTAACCTTTCTGTTCTGACATTCTCAAATAGTTCCAATTCTGGACGCCTGCAAATTTGGGCAAGATCTAAACGTGCATTTACATTGTCTTTGCTCTTTCCTGGCGTATCCAAAACTGTATGAAACAAATTATCAAAACAGTTCTTCTCAATATGCATGACATCTAACATGTGTTGGACCAACAAATCAGACCAATATGGCAAATCCCAAAATATGCTACGTTTAATCCAATTGTGTTCTTTCCCAAAACCAGAAATTTTCTATTGGTTTATTGTGGGACCAAAAGTGATGGGAGGTAATGAAAATACAACCGATTTTAACTCCGAACCTGATAGCATTTTTGGAGGTCCATCCCTTTCAGCTGTTCCTTTTCTGAAATGAGATCTGTTTCTGCGAAAAGTATGATCAGCTGGAAGAAATCTGCGATGACAGTCAAAATAACAAGGTTTCTTTCCATGAATGAGCATTAATGCTTTGTTCTCTCCCATACAGTAAGGACATGATTTCTGACCATGTGTACTCCAGCCAGATAACATCCCATAAGCCGGGAAGTCACTTATTGTCCACATCAATGCTGCTCTCAGTATGAAATTCTGTTTCGTTGCAACATCATATGTACTGACACCAGTACTCCACAATAAATTTAATTCATCAATCAATGGCTTCAAATAAACATCAATATTTTTCTTCGGATGTCCTGGAATTAGTAAAGTCAAAAAGATATATGGCTCCTTCATCAACATCCATGGAGGTAAATTATACGGAGTTAAAAAAACAGGCCAACATGAATATTGACTACCATAAGATCCAAACGGACAGAAACCATCAGTGTAAAGGCCCAGTAGAACATTTCTAGCTTCTAAAGCAAATGATGGATGCACTCTATCAAAATGTTTCCATGAATCACCATCGGCTGGATGATTCAAGCTTTTATCGGTTGAAATATTCTCTTTATGCCATGACATCATTGTCGCTGTATTCTTAGACATGAATAAACGCTGAAGTCTGGATGTAAGCGGAAAATATCTCAACTGTTTTACAGGAATCAAACCAGACTTCCCGAGTTTTCCTTCTTTATATCTCTGTTGCCCACATGTGGGACAACTATCCAACGACTCATTTTCTCCTGAATATAAAATGCAGTCATTTGAACATGCATGAATCTTCTGACAAGTAAGTCCCAAATTTCGAACCAACCTCTTACTTTCATAGTAATTTGCAGGTAAAACATTTCCTTCGGGTAACAGTGTTTTCAGCAAAGAAAATATCTGGTCAAAACATGTGTTTGACATTCCGTTATCTGATTTGATAGCCATAAATTTTGCAACTGCTTCTAATTTGCTCATCTTGCAGCCAGGATATAATGCATCCTCAGCAGACTTCAACAACTCATAAAATTCAGACGGTCCCAACTCAGGATTTGAAGCTATATCAGCCGGAGTTTCTGTATGTTGAACAGATGAACCTGCAACATCATGTACTAAATCTTGAAACTGGGATGGATCCGGAATCAAGTTGGTATCATCTGCTCTGGAACTGCGTTCACCGTGTTGATACCAAAAAACATAATCTGCTTGAAAACCAAAACGCAAGAGATGTTCCCCCACTTTGTCAAACGTGTCAAACGTTCTCAATGCACATTTTCTACAAGGGCATTTTATCTTTCCTTCGGAAACAAATTCTGAATTTGATGCCGCAAATGATAAAAAAATCTCCACACCCTCTATATATACTGGATTTAAACCAGAACCATTTGGATTTCTACGTTGATTTATCCATATGCGGTCATCTAATAATGACTGTTGACGACCTCGTTGTTCCATATTTTTCTATAAAATATAAAAGCATTACTGGTTTTGAATAATTTGTTAGAAAAAACACTCAAGCAAGGATTACTAATTATTACAATTTATTACTAATTATTACAATTTATTGCTAATTATTACTATTTATTACTAATTTAGCAATACTTGGCAATACTTAGCAATACTTAGCAAAAGGAAAACTGCTTGAATAATGAAAGGAAATTTGATAATCATCGTTGTGGAGATGGTTATAAATTTTCCCTTCATTATCCAAGCAGATTTCGTTTACTAATTATTAGTAATAAAAAAAATATTATCAATATTTACGAAAAAACAATATTAATATTATTAAAATAATAAAAAAAATTAAAAAATATTAAAATTATCAATATTCAGAACAAACTTTGTTCTATTATTAACATGTTCAAATCTTAAAGGGTCGTCAATTGTCAGGTCATGCGCAATAAAAAGTTTGTGTCAGCCATGTCTAATGTAAACTCTATAATTGTCCTTGCATGGTGGATCACTTCGCAAGTAATGTTGCAATCAGACAAACCAAGTCATTCCCTTCTTAACTATAAGAATTATCTCACATGAACCTTTACATAGATCATTCTTCCTTAAAAATTTGAGGGGATATCATTATTTTTCCCTTAAATTTTCAAGGAAGAATGATCTATGTAAAGGTTCATGTGAGATGATTCTTATAGATAAGAAGGGAATGACTTGGTTTGTCTGATTGCAACATTACTTTTGAGGTGATCGACCATGCAAGGACAATTATAGAGTTTACATTGGACATGGCTGACAGAAACTTTTTATTGCGCATGACCTGACAATTAGCGACCCTTTAAGATTTGAACATGTTAAGAATAGAGCAAAATCTGTTGTAAATATTGATAATTTTAATATTTTATAAATTTTTATTATTTTAATAATATTAATATTTTTTTCATAAATATTGATAATATAATTTTTTTTGCTAAGTGTTCTTGAGTATTCCTGAGTATTCCTGAGTATTCCTGATTATTCGTGAGTATTCGTGAGTATTCGTGATTATTCGTGAGTATTCGTGATTATTCGTGAGTATTCGTGAGTATTCGTGAGTATTCGTGAGTATTCGTGAGTATTCCTGAGTAATCCTAATTATTACTAATTATTCCTAATTATTCCTAATTATTCCTAATTAATACTAATTATTCCTAATTATTCCTAATTATTGTTAATTATTCCTAATTATTACTAATTATTGTTAATTATTCCTAATTATTACTAATTATTGTTAATTATTCCTAATTATTACTAATTATTGTTAATTATTCCTAATTATTACTAATTATGGGTAATTAATACTAATTTTTGGTAATTAATACTAATTATTGGTAATTAATACTAATTATTCCTAATTAATACTATTTATTCCTAATTAATACTAATTATTGGTAATTATTACTAATTATTCCTAATTAATACTAATTATTCCTAATTATTACTAATTATTGTTAATTATTCCTAATTATTACTAATTATTGTTAAGTATTCCTAATTAATACTAATTATTGGTAATTAATACTAATTATTGGTAATTAATACTAATTATTGGTAATTAATACTAATTATTGGTAATTAATACTAATTATTGGTAATTAATACTAATTATTTCTAATTAATACTAATTATTTGTAATTAATACTAATTATTCCTAATTAATACTAATTATTTGTAATTAACACTAATTATTCCTAATTAATACTAATTATTGGTAATTATTACTAATTATTCCTAATTAATACTAATTATTCCTAATTATTACTAATTATTGTTAATTATTCCTAATTATTACTAATTATTGTTAATTATTCCTAATTAATACTCATTATTGGTAATTAATACTAATTATTGGTAATTACTACTAATTATTCCTAATTAATACTAATTATTCCTAATTAATACTAATTATTCCTAATTAATACTAATTATTCCTAATTAATACTAATTATTTCTAATTAATACTAATTATTCCTAATTATTACTAATTATTGTTTATTATTCCTAATTATTACTAATTATTGTTAATTATTCCTAATTAATACTAATTATTGGTAATTAATACTAATTATTGGTAATTAATACTAATTATTGGTAATTAATACTAATTATTGGTAATTAATACTAATTATTGGTAATTAATACTAATTATTCCTAATTAATACTAATTATTGGTAATTATTACTAATTATTCCTAATTAATACTAATTATTCCTAATTATTACTAATTATTGTTAATTATTCCTAATTATTACTAATTATTGTTAATTATTCCTAATTATTACTAATTATTGTTAATTATTCCTAATTATTACTAATTATTGTTAATTATTCCTAATTATCACTAATTATGGGTAATTAATACTAATTATTGGTAATTAATACTAATTATTGGTAATTAATACTAATTATTGGTAATTAATACTAATTATTCCTAATTAATACTAATTATTCCTAATTAATACTAATTATTGGTAATTATTACTAATTATTCCTAATTAATACTAATTATTCCTAATTATTACTAATTATTGTTAATTATTCCTAATTATTACTAATTATTGTTAAGTATTCCTAATTAATACTAATTATTGGTAATTAATACTAATTATTGGTAATTAATACTAATTATTGGTAATTAATACTAATTATTGGTAATTAATACTAATTATTTCTAATTAATACTAATTATTTGTAATTAATACTAATTATTCCTAATTAATACTAATTATTTGTAATTAATACTAATTATTCCTAATTAATACTAATTATTGGTAATTATTACTAATTATTCCTAATTAATACTAATTATTCCTAATTATTCCTAATTATTACTAATTATTGTTAATTATTCCTAATTATTGTTAATTATTCCTAATTATTACTAATTATTGTTAATTATTCCTAATTATTACGAATTATTGGTAATTAATACTAATTATTGGTAATTAATACTAATTATTGGTAATTAATACTAATTATAGGTAATTAATACTAATTATTGTTAATTATTGGTAATTATTACTAATTATTCTTAATTATTGATAATTATTAGTAATTAAATGAATAATTATCAATAATTAGAAATAATTACCAATAATTACAAATAATAACATTATTAATATATTTTATTATTAATATTAAAATAATATAATTTTCTAATTTATATACAGTTCTTTTTTCATCTGTGCGTTTTCTATCTCCACATACAAATAATACATGTGAAGACAGCAAACACACAGATGAAAAAAGAACTGTATATATATAAAAAATTATATTATTTTAATATTAATAATAAAATAAACTAATAATGTAATAATGTTCTTATTCCTAATTATTGGTATTTATTACTAGTTATTAATATTTATTCTTAATTACTAAAAATTATTACTAATTATTCCTAATTACCATATAAACAATACTTATAATTTAAATTAATTAAGTAATAAAACAATGTAAACATAATTAAATTACAACTAATTAATAATAATAGAAACTAATAAGAAATTAAAAATAAATAAAAAATTAAAATGAAGATAAATACCATGAAAATTGATCTGTTCTGATCGTTCTTCAAAACTTTAATATCAGCTCCAGAGAAAAAACTTAAACTGGAGAAAAACTCAACTCTAGAAATATGATTCTGAGAGAGAGAGAAGATAAGGAATGAGAATGAAATGAAAAAAACGGATGGGGGTATTTATAGGTTAGATTATTTGCGACGGGGTTATTTGCGACGGGACCCGTCGCAAATACCTTAGCCAACATTTATTACGGTCAACCGGTAAATAGTTATTTGCGACGGGTCCCGTCGTAAAAAATCCTCTGCCGACATAGTATTTGCGACGGGGGAATATTCCCGTCGCAAATACCTTTTACCGCCGCCGGTTATTTGCGACGGGAATATTTCCCCGTCGCAAATAAGTTTCCCGCGATTTGGCGCGCATCGCGGGAAAACTATTTGCGACGGGGAAAGCAATCCCGTCGCAAAAGCCTCCTTATTTGCGACGGGGAAATACCCCCGTCGCAAATAAGTTTTTAACATGACTATTTGCGACGAGATTTATTCCCGTCGCAAATAACCCGTCGCAATTGCTCATTTTTCCCGTAGTGTTTGTTGTTTCCATTCTAAAATAATAAATCCAGTATCTTCTATATACTGTGATGTTATTATAATTATGGTACAACAAAATTCATTATTCTATCCACCCTTTGAATGACATGTCACCATAGGTGCGTACGTACGTCTTACCGTCTCCACGTCGTGGTGTAATTGTTATTAAATACATTATTATATGGATGGGTATAATAATGATGTTTATTTGATGTAAATAATAAATATAACATGATAATTATTCTGTATATATAATATAACATCCAATTATATATTATTAAATCAAAAGGATGATATGTTCGCTCATGTGTACGTACGGATTACTGTCTCCACAACGCGATGAGATTCATTTCAAAGTTCACCATTCATCAATGATTATAAAAATATATATATTACTAATAAGTATGTAATATATAACATAATAATGATACTCGAGATATATTTTTATATATATAAGTGTTTATGTACTTACATATATCTTATTCACTTACTTCCGTTCAATATTATATGAAAACGGAAACAACGTTTATGCGTACGTACGGATTACCGTCTCCATAAACGGTGTTTTCCATTTCATATATATGTCTATTATACAAATTTATATTCTGAATATATATGATATGTAAATCATGTTTTATATTCTGGAAGTATTTAAATCATGATCTATGTGATAGAATCAAGAGTAACAAGTTAAAACGCGTACGATAAAGAAAGCGGTTATTACCCGAAATATTAATATAACATGGAAATTATTATTAATTGGGTAGTATAAAGTCATATATGAATAATGTATGATATCATAAATATTAATATGGTTCTGGTATAATTTAATAACATACTATGGTCTTCATACAGGAGGTTAAACGTACCCTAGACTAAAGGAAAGTGCAAGGTAAGGGGTTTTCATCTCACTCCTTATTCCCGTGAGATTCATGCCATATTGCCACTATTACCTTTTGTGTGGTGTATGTACTGCCTATAATTGTATTATTTGTTTAATACACTTTAATTTATGTGTATTTACATATTCATTATATGATACCTCTTTCATGGGTTGTATGTTTCGTTAGTTACCAAATTGGTAAGGGTTTATTTCGTAATCTCTTTATTATCTGAGGTTGTTTATACGTAATTATCTACAAGGACCTCTTTATCATCCATGTCCATGTTTCTTAAAAATGTATTTCAAAACATTCTTACTATTTTATAGACTATGGGCTAAAGTCATTTATACCCTTGTTTCTTTTTTATAAGATGTTTATAAAAGAATCTTTCTGTCGTTTTCCAGACAATGTCATTTTTAACCTTTTCGACAAAATTAAGGTAAGAATGTCTTTTTTAACTTATACGGCGGGTTTTGATATTTTCTACCATTATAAACTCATAAAAACTTCCCTTAAAAGATTATAAGATTATTTTCAAAGTAAATGTTTTATTTTATAATTATGTGACTCTTAAATGATTTCAAAATAGAAAGAGACATTTCTCTAAAAGGGTGTCGATTTCATCTATGTCAACATCCTTTGATGGATTTTATGTTTATTTGGAGTTGATTTATTATGATACAAAACTTCCATATTATATTGAAGGTTTTGTGATATTTTTGACTGTGGATGTGCTATTTTTATACCATTTATGATTTATGGTTAAAGTATTGACATTGCGTATGCTAGTTTTAATACGGATGTTTATGATATGTTTAAACCTTTTCATATGAGAAATGTATTGGACTTAGTAACTGACGGGTGGAGCCCGCTATAGCTCCTTGATGAATCGGTATGTCTCATGAGACAACTAAACGTGGAATTGGTCGAGTCCCTTTCCCAATTTGATTTATGGTTTTGGCTGAGGCCTTAATAATTTTTAGACGTCTTGGCCGAGGCCTTGAAAAAATGTTTCATAATGTCCGGCATTATACATTACCTCAATATGGAAATAATATTGATGGTTCATGTGGTCATTCAACTAGTAGAATACCCATGATTATGTTTTATTATGGCATTATTTACTCCGCTAAAATTCACACCATAAAATTATTTATGTTTATTATGGTTAAAGGCATATGGTTTCAATTATTTACCATGATTAATATTTATGTCATTTTCCTCTGTATTGCTTACCATTACTGAGCGTTTGAGCTCACCCCTTTCAATGTTTTATTTTCCCAGGATTCCAAGAAGTGTATTGTGATAGATATGCAGGGTTAAGCCAAGGGAATAATTGTGTTCATAAAGGATTATTTATATTGTTTTGTATGTTATAAAGTGTAATGTAACATCCATTTATGTAATCTATTTTCCAAGACAGCTAAATTGATCGGTCCTTCGGGACTTGATTCCTTGTAATCATGCCAATGTATTAAAATAAAGCATCGATTCTCGGTAACTGGGGTCGAGGTGTTACAGAAGAGAACAGAAGAACCCCTGGGAGATGTACTATGCTGTATGAAACTATTAGATTCCATATCTTCCCACTAATATTTAAACTCTCAATTCTCTAATGGTTCTATTTTATAAGGTGTTATAAAGGTTGGCTCTACTACTGAAACCAGCCTAATTGTAAACTCGATCTCTCACTCTGGAACTAATTCATAGAACACATCAATAAAGACATCCTGAAAATGTTATACCACTAGAGAAAAAGAATCATGTTTCATTCTATCATAATCTAGAGAAAGACAAGCTATCTGAGCTATAAGAGAATCCAATATACACTAAATTGTTCTTGTACAATCAGCTAAAACATCCCACAAACCCTGGTGAGAATAACTGCCTCCTTCTTGAGATAAAAAAGGAAACTCTCCTCCAGTAATAGTCTATACGAGCCTGGTATATAACTAACTATTCCATACCATGAATCAAGTTGAATCTTGTCATTTTGATCCCAAATGGCTCCAAAAAGAAATGATAAACACCAATATATGGAGAACACACCTCGAAACATTTGATATTATAGAAAATCTCTCCCAATAGTGTGTCGATGGTCAAAACACCATTCAATATTTTCACATACAATCTCTAAATATTTACAAAAATAGAGAATAAAAATGAATGTGATTCTCCTGTATCAAAAAAAAGAGATGGTAGATGATACAAGAATTGTACCTATGGAAGTATATGGTTATGTGTCTACAATATACAAAGTAGTTTGCATAACATGTATATAACTAGATCCTATACCCTAGGCTCCTTACAAACTACCCTAAGCCATGCCCTCTTCCTGCTATTTTCATTCCTGCACTGGGGTACCAAATTCCTTGGCTCGACCAAAATTTCTTATGGAACTCCACCTACCTGTCTGCAAAGGTGTAGCTAATTCCTTCCCAGAATCTGGTTCCTATTTTTTCCCCTTCCAATTATCTATTGTTCCATGCCCCTAAAACCCTCTTTAGGTGTCCCAATATGCCACAAGTGTGAAACTCCAAGGAATGGTATGAACACTGAGGCCATTTGTGCCCCATCTTGACACACTGATAACACTAAAATAGATCAATGTCCTAAGATAGCTACCCACTTCCCAGACTGCTCTTCCTTCTATTGACCAAGAAAAAACTATCATAATGACTCTTCCTTCTACGAGATGAAGAGCTAAAAAATTTCCCAATTGAGACAACATGTCCAATGATTAGGGACTATCTCATATTTCAATATATAATAATTTTCTAATTTTTCACATCTTTAAAATATCTCAGACTGAACACTTTGACCTATGCCCTGATCTCATAGTGAATATCATCCTGAAATCATCTCACCTTGGAGATCTCATCAATTTCCAATGATGGCGAAAAGTTCTATAGGTTGGTGATATTTTCAGAGTTGTCCAGCACTGACATGCTCTCATGTTTCAATTTCATGAACTCATGATCCTTCTCATCACTCAATGTCTCGGGATAGAAATTTATTAGTAACTTTGTCTTGAATTCCTTCCAAGATAACTCCTCCCAATTCCCTTCCTTCCATAGAATGTCCCACCAAATCTTATTTAGTCCATGAAGATTATACATCGTAATATTCACCATCATATATGTGGGTATCTCAAGATGATTAAATATTATCTGGACTGACTCGATCTAAAACTTGGCTATCCGGGGTGCTCCCTCCCTAGTGAACGTAGGCATATGTTCTAGATAAAACTCTACTATTTGATCAGACATCGAAGGCACAGTGTGAACAAACTCTCTTTCCATGGATCTTATGACACTTAAGAAGAATTCATTAAGCTGAACATCAATATAATTCTCATAAGGTACAGGAAGCTCCATTTTAGTATAATTAAGAGCATGTTGATTAGAAATTTTTTAACGCTCAACACAAAGATGATAAGGAGGAATTTTCTCTACAAGAGAAACACACTCTTTATAACACTATCTATAACATGGTCAACCTACACATGAGAAAGAAATATAGAACCAATAAATCATGTCCTCTGTATACATTGATTACAATTGTTTTAGCATGACATAACATATCATTTATTTTATTTCTAATATAAAATATATATCTCATACTATAGTCTAATAGGCATGTATATATAACATTCAAAATAAATATGTCCCAATCATGAAAAACTCATGCTAATATATATCCCTATGTGCCTACTATGATTCATGAATACTCATATCATACCATACCTAGACACGAGTATAAATAACAATAACAAATAAAATCATAGAAAAATAACCTCCCACAACATGTGAATCAGTCAGGGTGAAATAACATCAACTGTAACAAGTGAACAATTTATACAATAATATCATCCATGGGAATATTGATTTTCCACCATCCATGGGTTAGCTACTCCCATGAACCAGAGGATTACCATGTCTTGACACATCCCAGTATCCTATATACCTTTACCAAATATAAAATAAATAGAAAAGAAACCTGGTGTGCATTGATACAACTTTGTAACAACCCCTGATCATGAATTCTCACATTTGGTCAAAAAAGATCGACTGCAAAACCTTAATCATGTCTCCTTGTAATATAAAGGTTATCAAATCAATGTGGGGTGTGATATAAATAGAAGAGTGAATATACCCTCTGGTTATAGAGTCACAAGACAACAGAATAAACCAATAACAATATATAAAAATTGGAGTGATGAAATAATAGAAATTATATAATATAGTAGAAACCAACTAAATAATCCAATAAATAATAAAGGAATAATTTAATGATGTGATGGAATGTTACTAAATGTCATTATATGAATAATAAAAGGCTAAAAGTATCAAATAAAGACATAAAACACTTCAGTCAAGATCCCCTTATCGTGACCATTTCAAAACTCCATCCAATCTAGCAAGAAATAATTAATAGAAAGGTCCATTTCCCTTATCCAAACATGAATCCATATAATATTCTAGGATGCAGAACAATCTCCTGGATAGTGTGTGAGTATAACTCAATAGGTTGACCCCACCATTTCTAAACATAATAAGTCTGATAATAAGTGTATTCAATAGTGTCGTAGACAAGTGTATTAAATAATAAAAAAATTAACTTAGCACCACATCAACCTACTTCGGCATCATGCTAGAATGTCTCTAAGAATGTCTCACAAGAATTATAATTATAACCTTATAACCAAGTAATTTCATTACCTTCCTTGGAACCATTTAGTAATGTCATTAATAATTTCTTTCGACCATGCCAACCATAACCTTTTAACCAAGATACAAATCACACCAATTTGGTTCAAATATTATATATAAGAATTTCTGAATTTAATCAGGGCCAATCTTACTATATAAGGATTTCATCACGTGTCGTTTATCCAAGCCCTATATATAATAATTTTAGGATGTCAACTAGGCCAATCCCTCTATATAATAAATTCAACTTGTGTCACTGGGCCAATCCCACTATCTATGAATTTCATCATGTATCACTTGAAATATCTCTCTATGTATGGATTTTATCATGTATCATTGGTCCAATGCCCTATATAAGCATTATAGAATTTAATAACAAAACAAGTCCTAGAATAAAAGATATCACAATATCACATCATATGTCTCAATAGTTAATATGGTAAGTTACCATTTAACTTTCAATTAAAAATTTCAATTTCCAATTTTCCATAACCAATAACATGGAAGTCATCTCAATATTCAATAAAATCCAAGGTGAATCTATATCAATCAGTCACTCAAAATATATTTCAAGCTAAAAAAACATTAAACCATTAAACATTAATTCATTTAAGGGTTCTCTCACCTGAATAGCAGCCATAATCTAGGTAAATAACCAATTATATCCAAAGGGACTCCAAGGAATAATTCAATTCATTATTTCAATTTATTTGGTACATAATATTTTGGCAGAATTTCAATATTCCATACAATTGAAAAATATCAAACCATGGTGTTAAGGTTTAGACCCCTCTACCTTTAATAGCCAATCAAAAAATTATTCAAATGAAAAAACACCCATGATAAAGATGGTTTAGATGATCACAATAAGGATCCTAGATCAAAACCGACCAAGATCAAAACCAACAGTGCACACAGTCAAGAGATTTCACCACAATGGATCCATAACCAAGTGACAGGAGTTAAAACATAATCAAAACACTTAATAGGGATTAGATTCATTATTAGGACTTCTAGATGGTTTTTTGGCAATCAAAAATACCCTATAAGCTGCCCTAGGGTTTAGAGAAATAAGTTTCACGTGAGGTGAAATAAAAATAATGTGCACTACCTACTTTAAAATGTATGGTTGGGGAATTACCTAGTGTGTAATATAGTTACATTTCATGTTAGTATTTTTAGTGGCACATACTGAAAACACCATCACCTTAGATTATAATTAAAAATATCTCAAACATTACTCAATGTCTAATCCATTTGAATGACATGTAAATATTACGCAGTTTTTTTTTTCCAGCCCATTTTCATTATAAGACTACCGGAACACCCTTTAAACATTCTTAACATACCAATAACCCTGGGTAACTCTTGAACCATTTATACCCAAACTCCATTAATTCAAACGAGCACAAATCAATAGACATTAAGTCATTTCCACAATAAAGGCTCTCTATGAGTATCCTCTTTAGTTTTCTCATGTTTCCTCACTACCCAAGACTATGTTTATTTAAATAAATAGTCAACCATGATAAAAACTCAATCACCAAGGTTTATAGTTGAGTAAATACTCAATAAAGATAACTTTAATGAAATACTCAAAGAGATATGTACCTATAAATAAGATAGGATCTTACACTCACATTCCATACACCATAACCACCACCATAACATTGTTTAACCCATTGTTTCCCACAATTGGATATATTCCATAAAATGCTCTACGAAATGACTAGATCCCAAACCTCTTTCCCATTTTAACTCATATATCAGAACACTAGATTATTTTATTCACTATAATGATCAAAATTCATAATGATAAAACACCACAGTGTGGCCTCATTGGTATTTCATATATCCCTATATTGTAGTCTCACTTTCCTCAGAGTGGATAATCTTAGACTCCATATACATCCTCAACTAGATATCCAAACTCAATAGTTTTAATCATAATCTTTTTCAAGTGATTATTGTGTCTAATCCTTGAATATTGTTTTAGTTTCATAATATAATTTCATTTTTGTTCATCTAAAAATCTTTCATTTTAGAAGACACAAATTTTATCCAAGTAAAATAACCTACACCATAAGATATTTTCTATTATTATAGATCTATCAAATATTTTAAAGTAAAATTTCACACATGGTTTGAAATATTATATGAACTTCACCCATCTCATTCCCATAAGATACTTAGATTATGCACATTATTCATTAAATTTGGAAAACTCAAATATCATATGTGTTATAGAAAATATCTTACATTTAGTTGAAAATTTATATGAAGTATTAATTTTTCCATTATAAAATATTCACATTCTCAAAATATCATATGGTAGATCAAAATATTCAATGCATATGATAATTTAATTTTAAGGATTTCAAAACTCTAACTCTTACATATGATAATATCCTATTTCACACTTCAAAGTTCCATCTCTTGTATATGATTATTTTATTTTAAAATTTTAAAAACATCCTTATGGACAATCAAAATATCATTCGGCTTGTCAAAATGTCATACTTTGTATGATAATTTTATTTTCTATTTTTTAAAACATCAATACAGTGATTCAAAAATTACTTTAAATAAATTTAGAACCATTTAAAATGATCTTGGTGATTCTCCAAAACATCTATAATACTTCTTGGTCTTCACCATAACCACTTCCAAATTCTTGTATAACATGTTTATATATCCACCTACACATTCCCTTGATTTTCTTGAATATCAGAACACACATTCCTCACATATATTGGGCTTATTTGAACCTATTTACAAATTATTTTTAATTAGAAACTCTATCCTATTATCTTATCCTTTGTAAATCCCACTTCAAGTCAAACCAAAATATATTTACATCCATTCCACACAAAAACAGATCTGCCAATTTTCAACAAATATAACTAAAACACAAGGGCACAACAGTCTTCCTCTTCGTGTTTTTTTCAATACCAGATAACCTAAAATATCCATATATGTGAGGAAAATATTTCTTCTCCACCTTATTGAAAATAAATACAGAGACAATTTAGGGGACTTCTCAATATTTCTTCTAAATTTTTAAACAACATCTTATTTCCCTTCAAATCTAAATAAAAAAAATTGTTCATTTCTTGAGATAAGGACGATAAAACATGCACACTTAGCCAAGATCCTTTAGTTAATCTAATATAAGTCAACATGGGTGAGATTGGTGTTGCAAATAAGAGAGATAAAACCAAGGCATTAGGGTTGTCCATAAAATGTTCATCATGTGATATCAACTCAGATTCACTTAAATAAATTATATTAGAGGATGTAAAAATAGTTTCATTAAGAAAAATATTTCACAAAAAATACAACCAGGGCCCCATATAGGCCATTAGTAAGCTAATTGTGACACCCCATGTTCGTCTCCAATAGTTCATGGGTTAGAGACAATCACCAACAAATAATAAACTAAAATGGGAAGCCTTAGCCAAAAGTACTTGTATGAACACACACAACCAGCTCCATATAGTATTGTATAGATAGAAGATACGTAACACATCTTGAGTATAAATCAAGAATGAAATAACCTCTAGGGAAAATATTATAGTACAAAATAACTACAGAGTGGTAAATACACACCCAAATAGAAATGAGGTCCCAAACTAATAATAACCATAAAATGTGTAAAGTAAAGGGTGTCATGATCACAATCAACTAGACCAACAACCGAATACAGACAATGAACCCAAGTACATATACTCTACTAAAGTCATTTTTGATCTATCAATATTATGCATAATACATGACACTTTAGGTAAAATCCCATGTAGTGGTGAGTATAAATATACCTAGTAGGACACCCCAATTACAAAAAAGAGAGAAATAAAAATAGAAATAGTCTTCTCAACCCACAAATCAAGAAGATATGAAAACCCAACATCAAATTTGATCATAAGGAAATAAAAATGATGTGGAAAAGGGGATATATATATATATATCTAAAACCAAGCTAAGAATTACGAGTCATTATGTAGGTCCAAAAGGTGTATATCTAATACCCAACACCACATACAAACCTCACAAAATCAGTGTGGAGGGACCCTGTCCTGAAAACTATGATCTATATCCCAGGGATCACTATATCTAGTGGAGGACCTTCTCCCAACTAGAGATTGAATATGGGGGAGTACCACTCAACAGGTAGAGGAATCCCAGCCCTTTCATTTGGGGGGGGGGGGGGTATTGAATCTACATGTGTAAGAGAATGGGGGCCCACACCATGGTGAAATATGAGAGTTTTAACCCAAGAATCTCTTTGATAATCCAAAAAAATCACTAATATTGATCAAGCATCCTTGGGAGAATCATTACACTTGTAACACCTCACATCATATCTCAAACCCCATAATAAATACCACTATCACATCCTACATAGAAAAGCACTCAGTATAGGATACTCGCAAGCCCAAATATGAGACCCAAGGAAAAATATAGGATAGGTATAATTTCATTAAAGAAGTACATATCATGTACAGGTTATGCACAATGTTTCTTTGCTACCCTAGGTTTGCATGTGTACCATGGCCAATGTCTCTGTACTTGATAGTGTCTATGTACTCTTAGTTGTTACCATGTACCTAGCTATACTCATTCCCATATCCATATTCATGTTTTTGTACCTATATACATTTATGTTTGTCTACTCATAGGATACACACCAATACATAAATATTGAATCACGGGGCATGTGGTCTATACACATGGTCTGTGGTATTTTATTTTCAATGAAACCCTAGCTATCCCAGTATGGGTTCACATGGTATGTATTTATTAGAACTACCCATTTTTTACTTTATAAAATGACATAATTTTTTGGTCTTCATGTGAGAGCTCAAATCCATAATATACTCCACTTCCACCACTATTTGACCATACAAAATTTTAAAAAATTGAAGGGTTAGCCTCTGATCATCAATTCCCAACCTCCAATGGCTAGAATTTAGAACTCCTCTTACCCATGGAGTAGTTACAATGCCACTCATCACCACTCAGGATCTCAAATCCTTATACCCAGCACCTGCATCTTCAAATATATCATGATCCATCTGCTAAACGTTGATCCTTCCATCATTTACATAACTATCATGAATCTGGGGGTTCGATTGTGCTTGAATCGAGCACGACATCATTGAATCACTAACCCTATCATCCAAATACAGATAATGTGATGAACTATGGGGTAAATCATAATAAATAAGTGATAAATGTCATTGGTTAGTGAAAACCCATCCAATGATTTTATAATGTGAAATCCATGTCTAAAATCATAGATATTGAAGATAAAAAAATTGGTTCATAAATGATATTTAAACACCATACTCTGGTGTATAATGTAAATCATAGAAAATAAGTAGATATATAATCTACACTCATTTATTAAATCCAAAAGGGTGGAAATCCATGAAATACCATTCCCAACCTTGGGTCTAGATCAATCATTAGTGAGGAATGTGTTCTCTTATAATGATAAAAATGATATTAAAGTGTTCATTGTCTACCTTCTGATTATCCTTAAATATTGTTGTTCATCCACATTGTAGAAATACATGCATTCTATACATAGATATTACATAATATTAGAAAAATATTCAATATGTGTCATAATGAGCACCACATAAATCATATACATTTAGTATCTTTGGAAATATCGATACATAAAATACTTTTCTTAATATATCTACACCATATCCTGCTTTGTTCATCGTAACTAGAACAATTCACAGTCATATTATACCTAAAACCATTATTCATTACTTGGGGAAAGGAAAAATAAGAAAGGATGATCTCAAATACATAATAAGTGTAAAAAAGTGAGATGAAAATATAACATGAGATTAATGGTATGAAAACATGATATTAATATTTGGAAACCATACTATGTTTATAAAATATCGTAATCTTGAGTCATGTCATAAGGTTTGGTAGTTAATAAGATATGAATCATAAAGGAATCAAAGAATGTAGGTTATGATATCATAACATAGATTTATTAATGTGAAAAAAGGTAAAATTATAACATTCTGAATATGTATAAGTTCAAAAATATTCACTCATTATGTTATGGATATAACATTACATCTCACATAAACTTATAGACATAAAACCAGGTCTACACATAATTCTATAGACATGAAATCCAGGTTTATGCTTATTCTTTTGAACATGAATTCTAGGACAAAGCATTATCTTATGAACATGAAAATCAGGTCCATGTATAATATTGGGAATAAGAAATTTGTTTCAGGCATAACATAATTTCCTCATTAGTTATTTGTATTTACCCAATGTATTGGAGGGTTATATAATTATGATCTCACTCATCACCTAATGAAAATCATACATATGAGTGCCATAAGATCATAAAACAATCATCATATCATAACAAAAAAAATGGCTTTCATAAATATTCCATCATATCATAACCTATAGAGAAATAATGGGTTACTTAAACACATTTTCATTATAAACCATACAAATAAATAATAAGGATGGTATCATTGAATCATATAACCTAGTAGAACTTAATTAATATAAAATATTGCTATCATGGATGAAAATTATCATTAAAATATCATTAGAATATTCCTTGATGAAAATTCCATTTTCATTTTTAAATACTTTTTTTTAAATAAAAAAAATCTAAATATTGGGGAAAACATTTTATTTGAAAATAATATCGGAAAATTTTTAAAGGGTGTTTCAAATCATTGAGTGTTCATGATATTGGAAATTATTTTCATTTCATATAAGTTAATATAAAAACAATTTTTTTAATATTTTGTAAAAAGGAAAAAAGTGCCTCATTTAGAACATAGAAAAAAGTTCCAATTAAAAAAAATTTCAAAAAATTTAAACATTGGTAAAAATTAATTAAAAAATCATGGTAAAATAGTAAAAACATTTTTCAAAACATTTTTAGAAAACATGATGATGAAGAGAAAGGATTTTTGACCAACGAGAGAAATGATGCCGATTTTCCATAAATATATTATTCTATTCTCTTGAGTAATTAAATATTGGAATATAAAATTATAACATGTAATGTTAAAAAATAAACAGATTATAAAAAAAATAATGATATTATTTCAATATAGATCATAAAATTTCAAAATTGGAAACATATTCATAAACAATATTAATAAATAATGAGATTATAACATAAAATATGTACCGTTTTGGTAACATTTTAATCATAAGACCCATGAAATAAATAAACTTATCTTCATATGTAAATAAACATAAATTCCATAATAATCATCATAAAATATATTCATGTGTATTATATACACCACATAAAAGAAATAGGTTGTGAATATGACACGTATCTCATCGAAATAAGAGTGAGACAAAAATATATTACCTATGGTCTGACTTCTTTCATACATGTTAGAACCTCTTATATAACAAATATATATTTATTATAATTATATTATAGAACAATAATCATATATATCATACCATATGTGATCTATTTAGGTGTTTTATCTACCGTTTATTAACAGTTCTTTATTAAAATCATTGTTCTAGGTGATATCTACTTCATTTTCCATGTATGTTTTCATTATATAGTTTTAATCCTGGTAAAATTATTGTGGTTGAATCATATAAAAAATTAATTCTGATATAAATATCATATATATCCATTATATTCTAGTTTATAGTGATCCAAAAAAGTATAGACAGAAAAATGAATTACACCATTCATGGAGGCAGTAGCTCATATGTACACATGAATGATGTTTTAATTTTTTGAAGGATGAAAAAAAGGTAAATAATAAATCACCTTTAAAAAATAATTTTTATACCATATATATAACGTATATTCATTATAACTATCCTTATTATCATCTATGTAAAATTGAATTGAAAATCTAATCATATCGCTTCGTG
This sequence comes from Viscum album, assembly GCA_963277665.1. NCBI lineage: Eukaryota > Viridiplantae > Streptophyta > Magnoliopsida > Santalales > Viscaceae > Viscum > Viscum album. The sequence continues at coordinate 1,478,121,305 of OY728161.1, forward strand.
GACATGGTAGTCCACCTGTTTTCACGAGTGACATTGTAGTTTTATTCTAGTTTGAAAGGTAAAAACCTATAAAAGATATCATAATTAATGAAGTATAATTATTTCATTATTATAAAATATAAACATTAAAACTATCAAAACACCCATCCATAAAATATGGCGATGAAAAAATTATAGTATTTCCACATGGAGAGGTAAGTCGTATGTACGCACAAGCGATGCATTCACTTTCTATTTGATGGAAAGAGGGTGAATAAATGTGGTTTTTTAATAATAATAACTTTTTAGTATACTTATGATACTTAGGTTATTATTTTTTTAATAATATAATATATTTACAGGATATAAGTGAAGAATTAAAAAGAAAGTAATCGGTTAAGGGGATTTCATATCTTTTGAAAAAAACCCATATAGAACTCCTCTTAATTATTATATGGAAGGTATTTTGGGATTAAAATAACATATATAATGTTCATAAGGAATATTAGAAGGTATTTTTTCGTGGATGTTCAATATAGAAGGCTCAAAGTAGTGTGATTAAGTGAAAAGAGGGGTTCCCTTTTACAATTGAGGGGATGTGCACTCTTGGGATTTCATAAAAGATTACAATATAATAAATTATTTCTCAAGAAAAACCTCAAAATGGACATATATTTAAATATATTGTAACATATTATTGTAATACCATAAAAATATAATTTCTATTGGTTTATGTGGTGTTTAAACTGTATATTTTGGATTCATCCCTTTCATAATAATTTTTCTCTTTGGCCGGAGTAACAAACTTTTAAACCATAAATGGTTAAGAATGTTCCCTTAAATAAAAAATTGATTCATAAATGGAACATGGATAATTTTTATAACAATATTATATTCAAATTTATAAATATAATATTTTTATTAATTTTAAATCATTTAAAAAAATATTTTTTATCATAAAATATCATTAATCTTAATTTTTACTTTATTCATTTAATTTGAATTAAAAGGCATAAAGGAAAAGTTTAAAGTATAATATAATCCTTTAAAAGAACACTAATTTTTCATATTAATCTATAAAATTCATGTGACACTATAAATCACTTACATTATATTAATTTTTATATTTCTGAAATCATTTAATTTATTTTTCCAATAATTAGTTAAATATTGTAGTAGTGTTGCGCAAGAATTTAAGGTAATTATATAATTCCATAAAATTAAAAATAAATTATCATTTTGAAAATAATTTTATTAAATTCAAAATATTCATTTATATTCTTTCATACTTTTCTTTTTTCCTTGTGTGGATATATAAGAGATATTTATAACTAAGAAAGTGATATTTTTTAATTTTCATTGCTTTAAATATTATATTGTCCATTTTTGTGGACAAGTGACCATTAAAAAAAATTTAAAAATAAGGTGATATTATTATTATTTCCTTAATCAAATAATAATTAGTATAAAAACTTATTTCCTTATCACTTAATTTTATCCAAGAATAACCTAATTTACCCTTTATCGAGGTGATAAAGTTTGCCATGGTTACTATTCATAATACATAATAATAAAATGGAAATATTTAACCAATTTAATCCTCCAGATTCAAAATATAGAATAAATTTTCTTGAAATCAACTCCTATAATTATTATAAGATGATTTTAAAATAAGTGTGCAAAACACGATGAAAACAACTTTTAAGAAAAATATTGATTTAAGCATAAAACTGAATTGTTTCTTATCCCATGAAAAGAACACATATTAAATTAATGATAAAACATTTGATTTAATATATAGTATATAAATTTTATTAAAATAATTCAATAATATTTACAAATTTAATTTATTAAGATAAAAACACATTTTGCGCAAAAATAATGGTTTTTCAGAAAAATACCTTTTATATATAAAAATGTTATTATAAAAAATTCAAACATAAAATTTATTAAAATGATAAAAATTATATTTTATTAAAATATAAGAGAACTAATTTTACTTTTAAATTATTTTAAATCAAAATTAAACTTTGGAAATGATTGGAAAAAAGACATTTTTCAATAAAAAATAGTATTTTACACTATTTATCAAACAATAATAATTATTTTCCATAAATTATAAAAAGTCCCCCAAAGTATATTTTTATATAGTTATTTTAAAAAAAATATTTTAATCTTATCAAATAATCTTTTTAAAGTGTAAAAAAATATAATATTTCCTCACAAAAAAAAAATAAAAACAATTTTGATGGAAATCTATTTTTCAAGCGTAAAATTAATTTACTAAAAAATGAGTGATTATTATTTAAGTGTTCAGAAAAAATTTTAATTTATTAGGAATTACATATATATATATATATATATATATATATATATATATCATAATATAGTTGACCATTTTCATATTCACTAATTAAACAACTAAGTTATAGTGGTAACATGATAATATTTTGTGGTTCGTTTAAACACAGTGTTATATGTAATGCAAACCATAAAATTAATTAAAGATATATATTCTAAAATATTAGGTTGTTATATTATCCCTTCAATAAATTATTTCCATACATTTTAAACTCTTGATCAGTAATGAAGGGTTTGATATTTTGAAATTTCTTGTGTTGAAAACTAACATAATAAAAATAGATAATAAAACTTATTCTTGAAAATTGATAAAAGTAAATACAAAGGTATTATATAATAACATCTAAAAAAGTTTATAAATAAATAACATTAGTGTGAATTGAAAATATGTAATGGGAAAAAAACTACTACCCAAATACAGATAGAGAGTAACAAAAAAAATGGTCGAGCGAAAGTTAACGACCATAATACCATAAATCTATATAGGTTAAAAGAATATAAATTAATTAGAAAATAATGTAAAACTATAACATTTAATTTAAAAATATTTCTCTTAATGTTTAAGGATCAAGATAGATAATATTAGAAAATATACATACTTGAGTTATTTCCAAACCATAATAACCATTTCATCCTTTTGTTATTCTTAAATCAATTTCTACTTAATAACTCAATTTAAGAAATGAATATCAAGGGTAAATTTTTTAAGCCTAAAGAACTAAAATTAACATTCAACTGATCATAAGATATATAAAATAATGACAAGTTAATCCTTATATCTCCATATTTACCAAACTAAAAACGATTATTATATGTTATTCAATATTATAAATCATACTTTAGGCTAAAACAATAACACCCAAATTTCAATATAATTATTTCCACAAATAATTAACCTAACGACTCCTCTAAAATGTGTCTAAATTATATGGAAAACCAAATATTATTTTTCTCACATATTTATAGGGTAAACATAAAAACAATTTTAACTACTCATAAATTATTATACAAAAATTTATATATCTTGACTATATATTCTCTAATATATACTTAACATTTCCAAAAATAATGTCACAATAAAATCATATGTGCTTTCAAAAGATAATTCACCCACTTATTCCCTAAATAAGATCTTATCTTAGAAAAACATATTTCCATTGGAGTTTGGGGTTCATCCTTACACTGATATATGATCATCAGCTGATTTATAATATCAAATATGATTTCCTTGTTCGAGAAATTTATATGGAATGTGTGTTGGGAGTGCTAATAAATTCTCAAAATAACATAAAATGTCATTAAATAAAAATATTTTCATAGGGATTATTCATAAAAACATAAACATGATATCCAAAATTCTAGATTTGTGGATAAGTGTTCCCTAACTATCAATATTCACTTCAATTATTTCAATTTCATAATATTTCCCTTTGTCTTTTGACATCAAAAGTTATTGTGGCTTATTATCTTTATTAGATATTGGACTAGGGAATTCCTTCACATAATTCCAAAACTCTTTTCCTTTATATCATTAAAGTTTTATTTGTTCATTCTATTTATCTCTCACTCTATTCTTTTCCTTGGATAACCTCTTTATATCACTTCGACATAATTTTTCTCGATGTCCATGCTTCTGATGATGGAAAAATATTCTTGTTCCTTAGGTTGATACTTTTTCTTCCATTAATGTGAAAAAACATTTCATCGTACATGAAGTTCAATATTAATTTTCTTATAACTAGAATATTGAGGGTTTACAGCTTCCATTTCCACTTATAGTTCCCATCGAACAACTTCATCATATCCTCCAATGTCCCTTATGGCTAATAATTTTCAAAGACATGGTTTCAAAACATTAAAAAATGATCAATTTTGATTTTCGGGATAGTGATTAAACCTGAAGTATACCATTAAATTATTGTAAAAATTTTCTCATTACTTCCAATGGATTATTCGTCCTTCTTCTTAAGCTTAGAATATTCTTTCTCCTTTTTTCTACATAGAATAGGAGGAAATTACTTGCTAAAAATAACCCCATAAATTAAACCCATTACAATGTGTAAATTTCCTCCTCTTTCTTTATATGATAAATAATACTCCACTATTGATCTGCTTCTCCTTATAAATGATAAATAACTCAAATAACATTTTCATCATCGGAGCACTGAACAACAAAAAATTAATTTTTCATCACATTGATCCATTACTCATAAACTAGGATATCATAAGACCCCTAGAATTATGGTGGATGTTGTCTCATAAAATATTCAACAACATGTTTTTTCATGTTTGGTGAATTCAAAAGTTAAACATGACCTGTGTACCCACCAATATCTTGAGATATTAGAGTGAGCATAATCATAAGATATTTCATCGAATCTCTTGTTCATTGGGTTACTAATGAGGATGTTAATTTAATTGGACACCACATTCATTGTTCACATGATTCATTTGGGTTACATCCATTGACTAAAACCAAAAATAATAATGCGACCAATGATAATCACAGTGGAAAACCACATAATCATGAAAAATAATTTATTGGATGTCTAAATCAAGACACCATATTCTCAATTTGTAATAAAATTAGTTTAAACTAGGTTATCTATTATCATTAACAATACATTACTATGTTATCCCATACATTGCCTTATCCCCAAGGTTATCACAGAATTTTTATCATCCTTGATTTTAAATGATAACTAAACCCTTCTCAGATACCAATTATAATGACCAATACTATTCATATATTGATATTAAAAATTATCAGATTAATATTTAATAAATAACATAATAATCCACACAAAAACAGAATAGTTATAGTATCATTGGAAACATGGAAACAAAAAAACATCTTGATATGATATCTACATAATCTCCCACTTAGTTATTCATAACTAGAACCATTCTTTTACATTCCATAATAAAAACATTTCCTCATTTCTTGGTGAAATGAATCCTAATAAAGGATGTTATTGGATTCTCAGTAAGGTTAAATATGGTCGATAAAAATATAACATGATCTTAAGGTTATAAAAACATGATATTTGTAACACACCAAGTTTTTATAGAGCTTTTTTATCAAATAATTTATGTTTTTATTGATATGTTGAATTGTATTAATTAAAACATTCCTTCCACATGGAAGTTACTTGGAATATGTTACACACAACACTGACTTGGAGTACGTTACATGCAACACTGAGTTTCTACAGAACATATATTTTTTATTATAATTATTTAAAGGAGATAATTATAACCTATACGCTAAATTTAGTAATGTGAATAGTAATAAATAATTTTATAATATTTTTTATAATGGTTTTATATGAATAAAAAATATTTATAATGATATATATATTTTTTGTAAATTCCTTATACGTATAAAAATATTATTCTCTCAAATAAACTATTATTCATATTCTTTAATGAAAAATAAAAAAACCATTTTAGACACATATAGAAATTTAATTTAATGAAATAAACATAATTTTTGAATTTATAATTTTAAATTTATCTTAGGATGAATTTTTAGAATTTTTCTCAGAAAATTGATTTTTGGATTAACAGTAGAAAATGATAAATTTTAATTCAAAACTGATTTTTCATATAATTTATTTATAAGATTAAATTATATTTCATATTGATTTAATCGTTTAATTATTTCATATTCTTATCAATTTATCAAATTTAGGTTATTTGAATCAATTTCACTTTGAAATTGGATATAAAAACCTTGCAAAATATTTGGATGTTTTTACTTAAAACACCTACATGTCTCCCTGTCAGCGAGATTACATTTAGATTAATTTTTGCAACTTATGAGATTGTATTTTGAAAAAATGTATTCTGGATTTTTAATCAGAACAATTCATAATGTATAATAAGTTAAACTAAGTTTTTTACCTAAAATATTTGTGAAAGTAATTAAAATTAATTATAAGTAATAAGGTAAAATTAAACATAATAAGGGAATAAACATTAGTATTAAGAGACCAAGTGACCAAGAAACTTGTACAAGAGACATTGGATTTCTTTAATTATACAATATCCTTCTTTTTCACTAGTTTTTTCCATTATTGGATCCACTTTACATGGGAATAGTGTGGGTGGAATTCCTTTTCAAAAAATTTACAATAGTGTCACTCCTCCACTATAAAAAGGGCTCCTCTCCTCCAATATCCTTGAACCTCTAAAACCACTTTTGATCAACCAAACACTACCCAAATAAATACTAAACATACCTAACCTAATACTAGAAGCCTCCCTTTAGAAATAAATTAATCCAAGTAAGCCCTTTGGTGAAAAATAAAAGGAGTTACCTGAATAGGAGGTAACACTCTTCCTTAAGTTGTTTTATTTTATTTCAATTCTCCACCCCTCCACTGCTATTAGAAAATAATTTTATAAAAAAAATCATTATCCTAAATATATTAATATTATTTTATTGTAATTATTCTACCTACACTTACAAAAAATTACATTTAATGGGTAACGAACATACTGTTTATATGTACAACGAACTACCACCTCAAGAAGTGATGATTGTTAATTTTTTATTTACCACCTCTCATGGTAGAAATTTTGATGTAAAATATGTTTATATATTTTATATATTATATTCAATAAGTAATTAAGCTTTTTAAATCATTTTACAACACATTTAATTATACATTCCATTTTGAGTAAATATTATAAATTCGTTTGAGGAAGTGTGGACTGCTCCCTCAAAGTGATGTGATTCATTCACGCACTACATGAAATGTATTAAGGATGGGTTTAGTGAAATTAAAATATATATATGATTTGATAATTCTAAAATTATTTTATTATATAAATATATATATATAATTCATTTTCACTCTTTTTTCATTATTATAATAAAAACATAAACAACATTCATGAGTACGTACTACCAACTGTTTCCATGAATGGTGTACACCATTTCATAATTCTATATCCTATAGATTATTATAATACAAATATAATGAATTTATAATATATTTATATCATTTTCTACATTCTTTAAATCCTGATATAAATTTATGGACCAAAGATATAACCAATTAAGACACATGCGAAGAACAAAGCGGATATTACCCGAAGTGAAACCTTAACAAGTGGGTAATATAAGGTCATAATCAAACCATATAATGTATTAGATATAATATTATTATTCTATAAATTATTTATAATAGACATACATTTATTATACATTAATCTTTGTATGATTATAAATAGAGTCAAGACACAAGGTAAAGGAAATTTCATCTCACTTTTTATTTCGGTGAGATACAAGCATTAAACAACATTGTTTTCTTTTATGTTGTGCATATACTACCCATGAATGTATTCTATGATTATTATTATTATATTTATGGGTATATAAATGTATATACATTTTCAGATATTAAAATTAGAAGTGCATCTAGAACCAATTTACCTTGGAGTAACAAATCTGACAAGATGCTTCCAACCCGACTTGGGGTAATTCGGTACACATCAATGGACCTTGATACACACCTGGTTTGACACTCCCAGTGGATATGGTTTGGGAATTCACAAAATATTCATGAATCATCATGAAGTATTTAAAAATATGTTTTTGTGAATAAACTCGGATAAACCTAAGGAATCGTAGATTAAGGAAGGTTTCATAATTTAGACATCCTATAAGTGATTTTTCAAGATTGTGTGGTTCCTAAATATGATAATTATTTCTTACTAATTTTTTGTTTTAGTCAATGGATAGAACCAAAATAAACCACATTAATAGTGATTACAATGTAAAATTCAATGGTTATCCTCCTAGTATCTGAATTATATAGGATATAGAGTGCAAAACCATGTTGATATGCTCCCACAACTTTCTCAAGATATGAATCATGGTGGAATTAAAAATGAGAAAAAGAGGGAACAAAATTTTATTGATTCCTTCATAAGGAAACATATTCCTTATTTCAGATATTCTTCTGATCTATTTTTCATTGAGTAATGTTTTATTACTACTAAAAATATATTCTCCGTTAAACTGTGTTCAGATCAAGAGAAATACATTATGGTTGTTTATCAATTAGAAGAATTAGTAGACCAGTGGTGGAATCTAATCAAGAATGTGAGGCAGTAATATTAGATTATATCCATGGATTGGGACAAGCTGAAGAACTTATTTTTCAATAATTACAATCCTAACATTCTTAATACCAATATGGAGAAAGAGTTTCTTTTGTTTAAAAAAAGGTATGATGAATATATTGGTACCAATGAGGCTAATTTTATGAGACTTGTGAGGTACGCTTTAGGAATTATCATCCTACCTAAAAGTAAAGTTGATATGTTATTTTGTTGATTAATGATAATTCTTATAAGGGATTTTGTTATACTAGACTTTAGTAGCTACGAAGAGATTGCGTGTTATGTAATTAATGTTGAAATAGAGTTTTGAATCATGTATCTATCTCATGGTTTTGACAGGAAAAGAATAAGTTTAAAAAAAATCTAAAAACCATGAAGATAAGAATATGAGATTTCCATTATGCTCTAAGTGCGGGAAGAAGTATTAATGAAATTGTTATAAGGGGTCTAACAAGTATTTTAAGGGTGTAAGGGAAGGAAATTGGGCTTTTGATTGCTGAAGTGATGAGAATAAGTTAGATAACAATGAGAATAGAAAAAAATTGGAACATTATGAACCCCCCATGATTTTGTTCTATATGTGTAAGGATAATGGTAATTATGCTAACAATGAACCAAACCCAACAGTTTGTGATTATGAATGGCTTCAGTAACTTATTAAGCTGATAGACAAGGGTAAATTTCAGTAAATTGATTTTTCTGACAAGGGCTTCGATAACAATCTGGTGGAAGGTACACTTACCATCTACTCTATAACTACTAATGTATTATTTGATTCTGTATCTACCCACTCTTTCATATGTAAAGAATTTTGTAAGTGTTAATATTCTACCAGAACAAGTATATGTGTAATTAGTAGTGTAAACCCCTAATAGTAGGATTATTGCATCCCAAGTCTATGGTTCCTCTATGGTTGATGTTTATGATAATGTGGTTCCTAAAAATCTTATCATTATTCTTTTCATTGAATTTTATGTCATCTTTGGAATAATATGGATTTATCTACATAATGGAAACATAAATTGCTGAGGAAGGGAAGTTACATTTGATATTTCAAAACCTCATATGATCTTCCATCAATGTAATGATATGCATGAACTTCCAACAGATATTACATCCAGTGTATGGGTCTTAATTCCTATTCATAAGGGTTTTTTATCTCAAATGGTTGGGGAGAAATTTGACATTGATGATATGCCTATTGTTTGACAATTTGTGGTTGTATTTCTGGAAGATTTTCCTAGACTTTATTCTAAATGATGATTTTATTTCTCAATAGAAATTATACATGGTTCCACACTAATTTAAAATAATCCCTATATAATGGCCCTGATTGAGTTACAGTAATTGAACACTCAACTACAAGAAAACCTTGATAATGGACTAATTTGACCGTGTGTTTTACCTTATGGTGAACCTATTCTTTTATCAAAAAAGAAATATGGATCAATTTGACTCTACATTGATTATCAGGAGTTGAAAAAATCATGAACAATAACAAGTATCGTATCCCCCTATTGATGACTTGTTTGATAAATTTCACAGAGCTCAAAAATTTTCCAAGATTTACCTTAATTCTGGATATCTTCAATTGAGGGTCAAGAATGAGGATATACCCAAGTTGATATTTCATACAAGGTATGGACACCGTGAATATATAGTTATTCTGTTTGGTCTTACTAATTCCACTATTATCATAAATTATTTTATCAATAGATTCATTAAATATCACCTCTACCAGTTTGTGGAAGACTTTATAGATGATATTATTATCTATTAAAATAGTAAAGAAGATCATGAAGATAATTGGAGAACTGTACTAAAAATACAATGGAGAAACTATTTGAAAAAAATGTAAATTTTGGCTACAAAAGGTTTAATTTTTTCGTCTCATAATCTCAAGAGTTGGTATGTTAGTAGATCCATCAATGATAGAGGTTATTGAATGTTGTCTTCGACCAACCATGGTGACTAAGATCCATATATTTCTTAATTTAGGTGTATATTATAAATGTTTTATGGAGAATTTCTCATGACTCTCTAATCCTCTGACAAAGTTTACATGGAAGGGTGATAAGTTCCTATGGATAAATGAATATGAGGAGAATTTCAAGTAACTGAAGAGAAGTTTAGTTAAAACACATATTCATACATTTCCCTAGAGTAGATAAGGGTCTGTAATCTATAATGATTCATCCAATAAAGGATTGGGATGTTTTCTTATAAATAATAACATGGTTGTTGCTTATATTTTGTGACATTTGAAGATTCCTGAGCAAAATTACCAAACTCATGATTCATAGATAGCAGCGGTATGTTTTCCATTAAAGATATGGAGGAAATATATTTATGGAGAAAAGTGATATATATAACAATAATAAAAGTATGAAATATATATTCCCATAGAATTTGTTGAAATGCACCATAGAATATGGTTAGAGTTGATAAAGGATTATGACTGCTCAATACATTACCACTCGGAGAAATCAAACAGGGTGGCCAATGCTTTGAGTAAAAAGGATCATTCTAGCTTATCCATGATGAGGATCACAAAAGAGTCAATATTTTTTGGATTTGAAAATGATGAAGCAGTAAATTATAAAGGAATGGGGAAAATCATACCTTTCTCAAATAAATGATCAACCCTTTTTTCAAGTGAATATTAAGGAGGCGCAGAAGGAAGATTAAAATCTTTAAAAGAAAGTTTGAAATGTTCCTATGTTTAACCTTGATCGGTATGGAATGATAAGGTTCATGAACCATGTATGTGTTCCTTCCATACCATATTTGAAGAATGAGATGTTAGAAAAATCTCATAGTTCTTCATTCTCTATTCATCCTAGACGTATGAAGATATATAGGAACTTAAAAGATTACTTTTTGTTGGTTAGAATGAAGATATATATTATAGAGTTTGTATCTCGGTTCTTGGTACGGCAGCAAGTTAAGGATAAAAGACAAAAGTCAAAGGGGATGTTGCATCCGTTAGCCATACCAGAAAAGAAATGGGATAACATCACTCTATATATTCTTCATTGGACTTCACCAAACCTTTAAATGGTTTAATTCTATATGGGTGGTGGTCAATCAATTTAAAAATTCATTACACTTAATCGCTATCAGAGAATACTTATCTTTGGAATTGATTTCGAGGATATACGTTAAGGAAGTGGAAAGGTTTCATGGAGTACCACATTCTATTGTATCAGATTTGGATTTGAGGTTTACCTCTATGTTCTCGAGAAGTATTAAGAAAGCACTTGATATAGAATTGAGTTTCCTCACTAGTTATCATCCTTACATAGATTATCAGAATAAAAGAATAAATCAAAACCTAGAGGATATTTTGAGATCATGTTATCTGGATTTCAAAGTTTGTTGATATCAACACATTCCTCTAGTTTAGTTTTTGTACACCAATATATTTCGCTCAATAATTAATGTTGTACCATATGAAGCCTTTTATGGGAATATATGTAGAGCTCCAACGTGTTGGGATGAAGTTGGAGAAAAATATATATTGGGAGATGAGATCACTGATTAATAGCAGAGAAGGTTAGAACCATTCAGCAACATATGAAGGAAGTTTATACTTGGAAATAAAATTATGCTGATAATAAATATCTTTATCTACAATTTGAATTTGGTGAAAAGTTTTTTCTAATAATATTATTCTGGAAGAAGGTTATGGGGTTCAAAAAGAAATGGAATCGAATCCGTAGGTATATAAATCCATATGAGATTCTTAATTGTATTGGATGATATCATACCACTTGTAACTTCCTCCAAATATCTCTCAAGTGAAAAATGTGATCTATGTATCTCTCTTGAGGAAGTATATACCTGACCCTTCGCATGTACTAAACTCAGACGTCATATCGTTGGATCAAGATCTTTCTTATAAGGAACAACTAGTTTAAATTCTAGATCTTATAGAAAACGTTCTATGAAAAACCACTCACCTAATTAATTTTTTTGCGGATAAGTCCATTGTTAGAAGAATCTATGTGGGAACTTATGGATTTGATGAATCATAGGTATCTTCATTTTTTAACCTGAATGATTGATTTTGAATGTGAAATTCATTTTATGGGGGTATAATATAACACCTTGAGTATTTATAAACCCTTTTTCTAAATAAAATTAAATTTTTATTAATATATTTTATTTTACTAGGTTAAACATTCCTTTCACATGGCACCTACTTGGATTAAATTACATGCAACATCGATTAAGCATACGTTACACGCAACACTGAGTTCATATGAAATGTCTTTTTTTGTTATAATTATTTATATGAGATAACTATAACTGAGATGTTAATATTAGTCATAGTAATAGTAATAACAAATTTAAAAATATTTTTTATAATTTTTTATATAAATATACATATTTATAACTAAATACATATTTTTTGGTAATGTCCTTATATGTTTAAAAATACTATTTTCTCAAAGAATCTATTTTTCATTTCCTTCTATGAAAAATGATAGAATTTATTTTCGACACACTTAGAAATTTAATTTAATATAATAAAATATAATTTATAATTTATAATTTCAAATTTACCTTAGGATTAAATTTTAGTATTTTTTGAGAAACATCATTTTTTGGATTAATAGTGTAAAATGCTAAATTTTAATTCAAAACTGTTTTTCATCTAATTTATTTATAAGGTGAACTAAATTTTTAAATTTAATTAAAAGTTAAATTAGATCATATTTTTATCAATTAATCCAATTTATATCACTTTAATCGATTTCACTTTGAAATTGGATATAAAAACCTAAAAAACATTTGGATTTGTTTACTTTAAAAAACTATAGTGTCGTCCCATCAGTATGATTAAATTTAAATTAATTTATACCACTTATGTGATTGAAATATGTCAAAATGGTTTCCATATTTTGAATCATAATAATTTATAATATCAAATATGGTCAACTTTGTTTTTTTTACAAAAACAATTAGTCAAAGTAATTAAAATTGATTGCAACGATTAAGGTAAAATTAAATTTAGTAAGGGACTAAACATTAATATTAAGGGCCCAAACGACCTAAAAAACTGTACAAGAACCATTTTATGGATATATTTATACCCTATCCTACATTTTATCTAATTTCTTCTATTATGGGATCCACTTGACATGAGAAAAACGTGGGTGGAATTTCTTTCACAAAATTTAGCAGACTTCCCTCCTCCAATATAAGAAGGCCTCCTCTTATCCCACTTCCTCAAACCTATAAAGACACTATGTATAAAAACATATCAGATCAAAAATCTCCTCAACATCCCTAGACTCATCCTTTAATTCTACCCTTTGAGAAGAAATCAATACAAAGAACCCCTTTGGTGCAAACCAAAAGGATTTTCCCAAATAAAAGGAAACACAATCTCTCAAATTCTTTTATTTTATTTCAATTATCCACCACTCAACTCCTATTATTCAATGAGTTTATAAAAACACCAGTATCATAAATATAATAGTATTTTTTTAATGTTAATATTTTATTCTACACTTACACACACTTCTAACTAATGGGAAACAAACATACTATTTTTGTGTATAGCGAACTGCCACATCACAAAATGGTGATTATTTAGTTTTCCTTGACAACCAATAATTATGGAAATTAGGAAGGAAAATAAATTTATATATGTTTTTTATTATATTTATTATGTCTTTAATATCCTTTAATCATTTTATAACACATAGCTTCATACTTTCCATTTGGTGTAAATATGATAATTTCGTTTGAGGAAGTGTGAACTACCGCCCCCTCAATGTGATCTGATTCATTCACACTTCATGGAATGTATTAAATATGGTTTTAGTGAACTTATATGATATATATATATATAATTATAACTCTAATATAATTATATTATATACATATATACATATAGGACATTTTATTTCTTTTTTCAATATGATAATAAAAATAGAAACAACATCCATGCGTACATACATCCCACCGTCTCCATAAATAGTGTATTCCACTTCATACATTTATATCCTATAAATTATTATAATACAAATATACTCAATAAAAATTTTATTTATGTCATGTTATTCATTCTTTAAATCATAATATTAGTATAATGGCAAAAGATATAACAAATTTATATACATGTGAATAACAAAGTGGATATTACCCGAAGTGAAACCTTAAAAATTAGGTATTATAATGTCATAATAAAACCATATATGATATTATATATAATAATATTATTATTTAAAATATTTATAATAAACTTACATTTACAATACATTAATCTTGTATGGGTATGAAGTGATTTAATACACGAGGTAAGGGAAATTTCATCTCACTTTTTATTTCTATGAGATACAAGCCCTAGACATCACTCTTTTCCTTTGTTTGGTGTATATAATACCCTTTAATGTATTATATAATTTTTATTTTTTAATTTATGGGTATTTAAATATCCATTATATTTCTTTCATGCGGTTAATGTTTTAAATGTTTCTAAATTGGTAAGATAGTTTTGTCTCAATTTCTCTTCTTTGAGAAAAATGTTTTGTTATGTACCTACATTTATTTAGGTGAATATGATTCCATTTGAAAATTTATATCATTAATCAGTTTATTTTAATGAAATTTTAATATTCATGTAATTTTATTGTATTAAATGGTGATTATGATTACAAGTTACCACATCAGAAGAGTTTATTGAAACAATATTGTCATTTATAGGTATTGTTTATAATTATTCTTCTTTTGATGAAATATTATGATCCATCTCTATAAAACACTCATTATTTTCCTTCCCATATATTTATTCAATATATATCTATATATTATTAAAATTCTCCCATAATTTTTTTGTTGAATATAATTAATCAAAATGTTTTAAAACAAATCTGACCATATTTATATCTTTGGTCGAAAATCTGTTTTATTTCAAAAAAGTATTCAAATGATTCTGAAAGTCCATTTTCAAGTAAAATGGATTTTAAAATGTTTTATTTTTCTTAATGATTCATTTTTTTAATACATTTTAAAATAAAAATGTTTTCAAAAGGTTTAATGTTATAAAAATCATTTTTCAAAAAGGAAATGATATTTTCCTCAAGAAATGTTTTTAAAAGATCTTTGATAATTGTTTCCCATTTAATATGAAATCCATTGGTGTTTCTATATTAATTCTGGGGAAATGATTCAATTTTACCATTTTTAATTTTTCTATGAATGGATTATGTTTGTATGGAATGATGTTTATGAAACTCGTTTATCATTAATGGGTTATATGATTCTGAAACCTGATTTTTTCTCAAGTTATGAATTTAAAATGATTATGAAACCTATATGTTTTTTTCATGGGTTATTGTATGATTACATGTTCATGATACCCATTTTATTTCATGGTTTATGATATGATAATTTATGATTTTATGGAACATTTATGTTTTTTTTTCATTATGAGATTTTTTGGGACCTATATCTCCATCCAATGCATTAGGTAAATATTTATATCTCATGAGATAGAATAAGATGGTATTGGGAGTAAAACATGACTACTAAGATGATCATGAGAGTGAGTCATGACTACCAAGATTGTATAAGGAGTGAACTCATGCTACTTAGATGGAATGAGAGTGAACCATGACTACTAATATGGTATCTGGAGTGAACTCATACTACCAATATAGTCTTGGTAGTGGTGTCTTAGCTATTATATAAATCATATTATATGCTTATGTGTCTTCTAAACCTCCATTTTTTATTCTTATGTAATTATTTCATGTCTTATGTTCTTTATTTTCTTTTGATTCATGTCTTATGAACTATCAATATTTTTGACATGATTATTGTTTATGATCTTTGATATGTATTGTCTGTTATTCTATTTTGATAATCATGTTCTCATATACCTATTCTCATGTTTATGCTTACATATCTCCCTTTATTACCCTTATTGAGCATCTAAGATCACCACTTTTTTATGTTTCCTTCCCCATGTTATGAAGATATGTATTATTTTTTATATGTCTAAGAAGAGTGATAGTTAATAAAACCCTAGTGAGATATAATTTGTCTCACTTATCTACCAGTGTTTATGTTTCCATGTTTCTAAAGGAACTAGAATAGAACGGTCTTTCGGAGTCTGATTGTATATTGTTTTAAGTATTCTGAAAAAGTTGTATAATTTTAATTTATGAAACTTTAGGGTCACTATAATATTAACATTTGAAAACTATACACTACATATCAATGATCGTAATATTGAGTCAGGGAATAAATATTGTTAGTTCATATGACATGAATAATATAGGAATAAAACTACAAATTATGTGATATCATAACATGGATATAGGAAAGTGATAAAACATAATCTTATAACATTGTGAATACGTATAAATATAATCATTTTCACTCATTGAGTTAAGGAAATTAAATTAGGACCTCTCATAAATATATGGACAAGAAACAAGGTCCACAATTAATCTTATGGACTGAAAATCTAGGTCTATTCTTAATCTTAAATACATGAATTGAAGGTCTAAACATAATAATATTGATAATCAAACCATGTCCATGCATGATATTGTAATCATTAAATCGGGTTCATTTATAAAATAGTTACCTCATGATTTTTTCATCTTTAACCAATGCATCATAGGGCCACATAATTCTAGGCCCACCAATTACATAATTAAAATCATACATTTGTGTTCCATAAGATTATAAAAGAACAATTATATTAGAACCCAAGAAAAAAGAATAGTTTAATAAATATTTCATCATTTTATCATATCATAACACATGAAAAAGGAAAGGTTTCGTAAATATATTATCATTACAAACCATATAGAGAAATATTACAGATGGTGTCATTGGATCATATCCTCATTAAATATTAATTAATATCAAAGGATGCTATCATGGATGATAAATTTCATTAAAATATCATCGTAATATTTCTTGAAAAAAATAAACATTTCATTTTTGAAATCATTTCATTAAAATATAAAAATTTCAGAATTTTATAGGAAACATTTTATTTGTAAATAACCCTAGAAACTTACAAAAGATTCTTAAAATCAATTATAGTTCAGGATTATGGGAAATTTGATTCGTATCGTAATAGTTAAAATAAAATATTTACATTCACATTTTTGTAAAAAGTCAAAAAATACCTCATTTGGAAAACAATAAGAAGATTCATTTCAATACATTTTTTAAAAATTCATAAATTAATAAAAAATTATTTAAATTTTCATTGGATAATAGTAACAAAATTCTTGAAAGAATTTTAAAAAACATGGTCATGAAAGAGAAAGGATTTTTGACTGAAGAGATAAATGAAGTCAGTTTTCCTTTAAAAACATATTTTATCCTCTTGAGTACTTAAAGTGAGAAAAATAAAATTAAAAAAATATAATTTCAAGAAATGAATATATTATAACAAAATTATTGAGATTCTTGAGAGTTATATCATGAAATTTTATCATTGGAAATATAATTATAAAAGACCCTGATAAACAATGATATAGTAACATAAATCCCTTAACGCTTTGGTATAATTTGAATTATAATCCACATGAAATAAATAGAATTATATAGATATTTAATTCCACATAAGTTACAAATTATTCATTAGAAAATAAATTCATCGGAATTTTATCCACCGCATAAAAAAACAAGTGGCGAATATGGCATGTATATAACAGAAGTAAAAGTGAGACGAAAATCCCTTAACTCAAGTATGAGTTACTCCATACATGTTGGAACCTATTATATGGTAAATATATATTTATAATACATATATTCTATAACCATAATAATATATATCATACCATATGTTATTTATTTATAACCATTTATAACCCATTAATTAACAATGCCTTATTAAAATAATTATTCCATGTGTTATCTACTTTATTTTCTATGAATGTTTTGGTTCGATAGTTTTGATGATTTTATATTGATCACGGTTAAATAATATAAAAAAATAATCGTGGTATTAATATAATACATATTCATTATATACATTTTTATAGTTATCCATAATTGTAGATATAGAAAATTGAGTTACATCATTCCTATAAACGGCTCAACATATGTAAGTGTGAATGATGTCTTCATTTTTCAAAGGATGGAATGAAAAAAAGGTAAATAAAAAATTATCTTTAAATACTATTTATAATATGATATATATTATTTAAATACATTTTTATAATCATCCATGTAAAATGGAAATGAAAATAAAATCACATCACTTTACGGAGGTGGTAGTTCACAGGTACGCACGAGCGATGTTAAGGTTTTCTAATGGATTGGAAGTTAAAAATGTAGAAATAATATTAAAATTATAGAAGTATAATTATGTAAAAATTATCATAGAAAAATATTAAACTATTAAAAATATCTATCGCTAAAATATGGTGATGAGAACATAATTGTATTAATATGTTGAAATGGTAAGCAGTACGTACACACAAGAGATACTTTCACTTCCAATTTGATGGAAAGAGGGTGAATAAAGGTTGTTTAAAAATAATAAAAACATTTTATTATATTAAAGATACTGAATTTATTATTTTATGAATAATATAACATATTTAAATGAGAAAAAATAATAATAATAAAGAAATTAATTGGTTAACATTATTAACTATCCTTTGAAAAAATCATTTGGATATCCTCTTAAGGATCCTTGGGTTGGTTTTTGGAAAGACAACAACCTCTATAATGTGTTTATGGAAGTTTATAAGGGATAGGTTTTGGTATTTTTTAGCCTGTAGGCTCAAAGTGGGGTAAACAAGAGAAGGGATATGTGACCTTTTATAATTTAGGGGACGTGTATTCTTGGGATTTCATAAATGATTAAAATAAAATAAAGTCATTGTCAAAAAAAATGGTTCCAAATGGCCATATATTTGAAGATAGGATATGATATGGTTGTAATAACATCATCCAGTAGACTTTTAATATGGTTAAGTGGTGTTTTAAAACATATATTTTGGATTAATCCCTTTGTTAATTATTTTTTACATTTACCATGGTAACAAATATTTTAACCCTAAAGGGTTAAGAATGTTACCATAAATGGAAAAGTGACTCATAAATAGACCCTTGATGAATTTTTAAAATATATTACAATAAAATGAACTGTGATAATCTATAAAATTTTGACACTATTCCTTTAATTTGACATATAAGTCATAAAAATAATTAAATATGAATATAATAATTTAAAAAACACTAATATGTCATGTTAATCTATAAAATTATTTTAACACTATAAATCACTCAAATTATATTACTTTTAATATTTTAAATTTATTTTTTTTTCGTAATGATTGATTATATTTTGTGTTAGTGTTATAAAAAAAATTAAGGTAATTATGATATTTAAAAAAATTAGAAATAAATTTACATAATTTAATTAAACTCAACATAGAAATATATATTCATTCATAACTTTCTTTTTTCCATACGTGGACATATAATATTTATTTAAAACTAAAAGATTGGCATTTTGTAACATTCTTTGCATTAAGTAATATATAGGTCGTCTCCATGTGTCCATTAAAAAAATATATTTAATGATTGTGGAGATATTGGTACAATTTCCTTCATCCAATAAGAGTTATGGGGAAAATTATGTCCTTATCACTTAGTTTTAACCAAGATTAACCCGAATTACATTTTAATTAGTTGATAAATTTTACCATTGTTACTAATCATAATACAATAAAATAAAAGGGACCTATTTAGAAAACTTTAACCTCATTGATAAAAATATGGAATAAATTTTTTCAAATTCAATTCCTATAATTGGAAGAAAATAATTTTAAACTAAGTCTATAAAATGCGAAGAAAATCACTTTTTAGACGAATATAGTTTTATGCAAAAAACATGATTTTTTCTTATCCCATGCATATAAAAAATAGTATATGAATGCTAATACATTTTATTAATATATAATATATACATTTATTTATAAACATTCACCAATAGTTATTAATTTAATTTGTTAATATAAAAACACATTGTCCGCATAAAACCTGTTTTTTAGAAAAATGCTTTTCATGTATAAAAAGTGTTTTTACCAAATTCAAACATATAAGTTTTTAACATAAAAAAATGGAATATTTACAATATAATAGAACTAATTTTAATTTTAAATTATTTATAAAAAATGTAAATTTTTAAATACTTGGAAAAAGATATATTTTTCAATAAAAATCTGTATTTTCACTATTCATCGAAAAAATCAGTCTTTTCCAAAAAAAATCTAACAATTTATTATCAAGTTAATTTTTATATGATGATTAAAAATTATTTTTATATTATAAAATATATTTTTTTAAAATTAGAAAAAATTAAATATAATATTTTCTCACAAAAAGCGATAAACATAATTTTTGAAGGAGACATATTTTTGAATCATAAATGACATTACAAAAATTTGAGTGATTATTCCTAAAGAGTTAAAAAATATATTTTTATTAATTATAACCTTCATATATATAAGATAATTTAGTTAAACCAATTCATATCATTCAGTTAAATGGTTAAGTTATAACTGTAACTTATTAATATTTCATGGTTCATTTATACTTGATGTTGTGTGTAACGCAAAATATTAAATTATTTAATAAGATATATATTCTAAAATATCATTTTGTTAGACACACTCTTGAGTACTCAACTCAACTAGAGATCTCCTCATCCTCTCTAATCTATTAAGGTTTTTAGGGTAACCCTATGTATTTTCTATAACGGAATATTTATAGAGAGGGAATCAGGTTTGTGTAAATAAATAAAGTAACTAAATAAATAAATAAATTTGTTTAACACAGTTGCCAATGGTTTGCTTCAACATAACACCTGATTCCCACCAACTTTATGTCATTCCTAGGTTAAATCTTATATTCTAGAATCAATCAAGGTCTCATATTTCTCATCTGAGATTCCATCAATGGGGAAACCATTTATTTCAAAAAGATACATGTGTGTGATTTAATATTTATTTATATTTTTAATATATTAATTTTGGGGTCTTTTTGCACCCAACACACAATTCTATTTATAAGTAATAATCTATAGATATTTAAAGAATTATTTAAAGGACCCAACACAGAAAAATAGATTTGTTACATTCTCCCCACCTTCAAGTCTTTATTCCTTAAAAACCAAAACCGAAAAAATAGATGGGGGTAATGGGCTTGAATTTTAATTTATCTTTCACAGGTGTTATCTTACATGTTCCCATGCGGCTAAAGATCATAAACAAGAGAAATGTTCCATCTACGGGAGAACCTCTCATGTTTATCCTTGATCACCACAAGGTACTTTGAAAAGGTGGCTTCATCCTCAATGCCCATCTCTCCCTTATCGATAACATGTGATCTGTCATGCATGTATCTTCATTGTTGTTTTACATGGAAGATGTAATGCACTAAATCCATCTATAGGTGTAAGGAAAAGTAGTAATAAACCTCACCAACCCTCTAAAAGACTTGAAATATCCTAATGAACCTTGTAGATAGCTTGATTCCCTATCTAAATATCCACATTTTTCATTATGGGGAGACTCTTAGAAAAACATGTTATCCCTTCTCAAAATACAAAGTCCTATGATGCCGATCTATATAAATTTTCTATTTACTGTGTACCATCCTCATATTCTCCTAGATCACCTATCCATTCTCTTTCATTGCTTGCACTAGTTCGGTCCCAACAAGAGATGTCTCTCCAATCTTAGTCTAGAACAAGGGTGACCTATAGAGCCTCTTGTACAATTCCTCAAATTTTTCTATGTTGATATACATTTGATACCAATTATTACAAGTTAACACTACAAATGAAAAGTGATCATCCTAACTCCTGATAATGTTTAACACACATGCTCTCAACATATCCCATGGAACCTAGATAATACATTTGGCCTATCCATCTGTCATGGGGTGAAACACCCTGCTCATCCCTAACGGGGCCCCAAATACTCCTAAAAACCTCCCCCTTACCATGATTTGAACCACACATCATGGTTGAAGATGATATTCATGGGTACCCTGTGAATTCGTAACACATACTGCATCTATAAATACCCCCAAAATCTAAACTAAAATATGCTTTTGAATGGTAAGGAAGTGTGAGGACTTTGTGAGTCTGTCAACAATTACCTATATAACATCATATCCTCTCTACATCCAAATAAATACTATCTCAAAATAAATCAATATATTATACCATTTCCATTTTGGAACCTCATGAGGTTAAGTCAAAACTACTATAACATGTTGTTTGCCATTTATATACTAACATGTGAGGCATCAAGAAGCAAACTCAACAACTCTTTACCTCATTCCAACCCACCAAAACTGATATTCAAGGTAATTGTACATATTTTAAAAACTTGGATTTATAATCAAGGGGGATGTATGGAACTCCCTCAACACCTCC
Source organism: Viscum album (assembly GCA_963277665.1). NCBI lineage: Eukaryota > Viridiplantae > Streptophyta > Magnoliopsida > Santalales > Viscaceae > Viscum > Viscum album. Next base: position 1,478,144,220 of record OY728161.1, read on the forward strand.
CCTCTCAATGTCACTGGAACCATCGTTCATCACAATAAAAGGAGGACATGATCCAATCCATCAAAAAAATGCCTGGTGAATCTATAGAGGATTTTTTCGCATAAACCATCATATTAAACATATATCAATTGATACTCTCTCATCTAATAGAGAATATTTGGATTCATCACCATAAAATTTAGATAATAAGTACCCCTCTCTTTCACTAGGACCAACTACAATAAGGAAAACTTATTGAATTCCCCCTCCACCATGAACAAATGGGACTTCCTACTAAGGTAATCTTTCACTACATTTCCCTTCCATGGAGTAGAAAATATCTTAAATTCATGGTCCTTCATGAATTCCAATTAAATACCTCTATATTAGGTTGATATCTTTTTATGTTAACATGTAACTGAGACTCTAGTGGTCTGAGTAAAAAATGAAATGATCACACAGAAGATAATTCCTACACATATTCAAGTTGAACACTATTATTTCCAACTCTAAATCATGAGTCACATAGTTTGGATCATAGGGTCTCAACTGCCTCAACCTATAAGAAATCATTTCATGCCTCTACATCAACATGCACTCAATCCCATTTCTAAAGGAATTGTGAAACATTATGTACTCAACCCCCTCCTCTAGTTATATCTACATAGTACCGTTGGTCAAACTCTACCTCTACTAATTGAGTACTCCCTAACCTTGCTATGTCTAGGTAATGTACTGCCCTTTCCAAATCAAGGTACTCAAAGGGGGTTAAATCTGAGATAATTCTTCCATGAACCTTTGATATTACAATACAAAATCTAGGAGACTCCACACCTTCGACACACTCTTTGGTGGTTCCTAGGAAATCACTACATAAATATTTTACAGTTCAATAGACACACTATGATTAGATATGACATGTCCCAGAAAGTGAACCTTGTAGATCCATAACAGATACTTCATGAAATTACTATAAATCTGGTTCTTCTAGAGTAAGTCTAGGAAAATCATCAAATTTTTTGTATTCTTCTCCTTAGACAAATATTAAATGAGAATGTCTTCAATAAATACTACCAAAAACCCTTCTATGAATGGCTATAAGATCTAGTGCATAAAAACTAACAACACAGTAGGGGAATTATTTACATCAAAAGGAATCACTAATAGATCATAATTCTTATAGATAAATTGATACTTCATCTTTATAATTTCATCATCAAAAACCCTCAACTGATGGTATATAGACTGGAATTCAAATTTTGGGAACCAACTCACACAATTAAACTGGTCAAAGAGGTCATCAATCCTTATTAAGGGTTACTTGTTCTTTATCGTCACCTAATTTAGGAGACAATAATTTACAAAAATCCTAAAAATTACACCTTCCCTTTTCACATAAAAAATGGAACCACCTTTGGTGACACATTGGTCTGATACAACCTGTCTCTCGATGGTCTTCCAACCACACCCTCATCTCCTGAATGTGGTAGGGGAATTTTGATAAGCCATATAAAATATCAATATATTTTTGGGTTAAAAGTAAATGAAAAATTAAATTACCCACCTTAGAGGTAGTCCAAGAATATATTTAGGAAAAACATTCATATAATCTTATACTACCATTGGATGTAATATATCTGAAGAACCCACTATACTAGGGGACAAAATCGCCAATTTTTGGATGATATATTGAATAATCCTACTCTTGAAACACACTCGCTCAACCATAAGATCCTTCTCAACCTTGAAAGATAATATCATCACATCTCTGTGTAGAGATCTAACTATTTTATAGAGATAGTCTATTTTTTTGTACACTATAGACAACTAGTCCGTACGCAAAATGACATAATATGGTCTCATCGCGATGGCCAAGAGGTCCCACAAGAGTCTCTCCACACTGAGAGTATAACCACACTGCAAAAAGAAGTGTGACATATAATAATCACTTACTATAGGAACCTCTAGCCATAAATGATGGTCCAAGGACTCTACAGGTTTCTCTAGCTCTAAAGTAAGAGATAAAGAGATGAAGGAATAACTCATTCATGTGTAAACAAATATTGTAGATAATGTACAGTAAATATAGATCATACCTTGAATCATCTCATGTGTGGTCTGATTATATCCCTCAATATCCTACAACTTCCTGTTCCCTCATACACCCACTCTCTGAACCTAGAGTGGGCTACTTGGTGGGTCAAGGGAGAAGTAGATCGTCGCATCACTCACCACCTATGGAAAATCTCTCTGGATCTCCTCCAACCACTCGATCAGTACTACCTCACTCTAGGCCACCCTAGACACACCTAGGAGATCCATGGTCATAGTTTTTTCTCTACCATGAAGGTCCATCTATTGCATGAACACCATCTATAGCATGTTGAGTGGGGAAATCACAATCCATGTGACCACACCTATCACAAGCATATCATCACCCATCTTCAGGCTACCTAGACCCTCTGTGTGAACCCCACGCTATAGATCCACAAGTCTATGTCTGGGCATGATTATTCCTCATATGGTGAGATCTTAATGGATGATTCTTTCTAGCCACTGCAGATAACTCAGTCCCACGATTCCCACTATCGGCTCCTACTACCCAACATCCCTATACTAGGATGTTCACTATAACCATGGCCTTATCTGCCACTCCAGCATAAGTGGGGATGCAAAAGAAGACCATGCTAGCTCGTTTGTCTCTATGAATTCCCAAATCAAACATCTCCCCATGTATGTTTCCATATCAAACCATATTGAAAGAGTAATTAGTGAGGTCAGTAAACCTTGTGGTGTACTCAGTAACCGACATATCACCCTATTGTATCTTGAGAAGATCCTAAATACACATTGAACACAAATATGAATGGTAATACATATTTTAGAAAAAATTACTAATGTATAACCATGATAGAATTTAATTATCATGGGTTTGTGTGATTATGATCTAATAGCACCATTCTTATCCTTGTAGAAGGCTAATTACAAGAGTAATAATCTGTTCAATCTGTGTCTAGACAAGCTGAAAATCATGGACCAATAACATGATCCAATCCAGTACTACATTAGGTTATAGATCACCATGAAACCTCTATAGACTCTATTATTGGATCTCATGTAACATCTTAAGAATTTTTATATCATCATCTTTTTCTATGGTAACAATCAGCTTCCCAAAATGTAGTCAATCATTCCCTTGAACAATTGTAAGTGGATTCATCTACTTCTGAATAGATGGTAGCATTAGTTTATTCCCACGTGGAGGAAAGAACTCATGATTGGGTCCCTATATTGATGCATCACCACTCAACTGATAATTTTCATGATCCAATATTGGTATCCTATTTTTTCATCATATAGGCATTCTGAAAGATAACAAGACATTCCACAGTTATATGAGCATATTTTTTATGACTCAAGAAGAAAATTTATGTTAAATGAATAAATCTTATATTATTAAAGATCCATTGGTTTCCAAATTGATATAATTATCTTGATTTTTTATAGAAATTTCAAGACTTAATAAACATCCTCATATGAATGGGATCCAATCAGAATAAAGAGGAGGGTATTCTGTTGTACATAGAAGTCCTATTTTAAACTGGTTCATGGTAGGTGGGTGGTCCCAAAAGAGGGTGCCACACCTATATATAGGGGTTCCATCTCATTTTTCTTTTACTTGATTTCTTGGTGTACTTGGAACTCTAAAAATACTATTAATCAATTTTTCTCTCATAAACTACCTATTTTTAGAATAGCTCATCCCGTGAACTAAAATATTTCATTCACAAACTGTATGTTTCATTCTTCTACATAGAAGTAGAATACTTAATAGAGGGATAATTATATGGACTAAAACATCGATGGAAAACACTCTACAGGCCAATGATTCCATGTATTGATGATTTGTGGGTGATGGTTTTTGGAAACTATTGGTTTGGGGACTGGTACTTCTATAAGCAGATGGGTCATAAGAAATAATTTTTATTATTCATTTACATGATAAATATGAAATGATTTTTTGAATTTTTCATATGGATAAAATGTCTCTAATGTTTTCAACAATGAATAAAATATGAAATTCCATGGTCGAGAACATTGATGATGTTTTTGACGACATTTCATTCCAAAAGGAGTGTATTCCAAGGAGCCTCCTTTCTCCAGAACTTCTAGCATACCCATTGTCAACTAGACAACCATATTATAATTTTGGGTTTCAAGATCATTATCCCCTTCTTCCATTTAATCAAAATCTCTCATCTACTTGGTCTGATAAATCTATGTACTGGTTTCAAGTAAACATGTATTATATAGGGTAGATTATTCTTAGTTTACATTTGGAGAATTTCTTCATTCTGGAGGGGTATTTGTGGACACAAAGAAACCAAAATAGTAATGATACATCTTTACAGTTAGCTATTAAAGACTATCCATCCATTATTAATCTGTCATGAGGAAATCCAAATAGATGGTGGATCTCTATGATGGATGTGTGGTCTAGAAGAATCTTCTTAGATTAATGGTCCTAGGAATTATTAGTGCACCAGATCTGTATAGAATTTCCCAAAATATTGGAGGCTATTTGATTATACCCGGCATTTTCTGTCTCCCGTTTTTTGATTTATTCACTTACTTGGGTGCTTCTATAACTGCTTGGACATTGGTGCTCGAGCACCAACACTTTCCATCCATCTCATGGTGATGTTCGGATCAGTTTAGGAGATGTTTATCATACGGGATAATCCCCATTCATGGAAACATTTATGATGCATTTATAACTACCACCAATACTTGGGACAACATTGAACATATATCTTCACTAGTGATGGATCTTCTAATATTAGTAAAGAGATTTCATGTTCAACCCCTTTATGCCTACTTGGTGATTTCATTTAACGATGGGATGGAGCTGTTTTTGAAAATTAGTAATATGAGGATAAAATTTCACCATAATAGGTTTAATCCTACCCAACAAGCATGAAGTATTCAAGGTTGGCACTAGGATACACTTGAGGTGGGTAAATACACCACATGGGGTTACAAAATATATCTAGGCATATCTCATGATTTATGGATAGTGGGACTATTTTCCATGTTTTTGAGTGGATGGATCTTACCATCTTATGATTCCTACACTAGTGTTATGGTCTATAACCTGATGATCATTGCCAAAGTGGTGTATGAACGCCCCATAAACCTATCCATACCCACCTTGGATCCCATTTAAGATCTACTTGGACATATTCTAGAAGTTAGGCCTCCATATCATCAATGTGGACCATTCCAATTCTTGTACAGTTGGTTGGTAGGACACTATCAGTGTTATGAATATGAGAATAAAATAATAATTCCTCACTCCTCCTTTATACCTATGTTACTTAATATTGTTGGAGTCCACCTGAGATCCCTTAGTATCAATGGTGTTGTGTAACTTTTGAGTGACTCTTCTTGTTTCACCTTCATCCCATTCCCTGCACCCTCTGGAACTGTGGTCGATAATGATGAAGGGACCTTAGAGGATCATTATTATATAATCTCTTTGTAAGATGTACTTTTGGATAAAATGGTGGATGGAGTAACCATCTAAAAATTATATACTCCTTACATATTTTCCTAACAATTATGGAGTATACAATTGGTTTCTTATTTTCCTCTTCCCCAGATTGAAGAGTCACATCCATTCATGTAGTGACAAATATGGCTGATAATGATACAAGAAGATTCCAGCCTAAAAATTACCTTACCATATATCATAACTTCTCCTAATATTTCTCAGGATTAGGCAAAACTGTGGAAAAATATTATCCTGATGGGATACATGTAATGAAAATTTTGAGGGAACCTATGACCCTAACCTCTATTATCCATGTGTATTACATACCATCCTTATTGGTTTTGAGGGGATAACTACTCATGTCCTAATGATCTAAGAGTCTTAGGGGAGCCTCATCCTCCAATCCCATCCTTTTTAGGGTGATTAAGATCTAATCCCATTAACTTATCTTGACGATAGCTCAACTAATACTGGTCCCAATGTGACAGTCTTAAGGACCCCACAAAATAAGGTTGAGCCTATCATCCCTGTTCCTGAATCTATGAAGGAGGTGGGAATGGAATATTTTCATTCTATTGAGTCATTATTTATTACATACCATTCTTATTTGGTTTCATAATCAAATTATAAACTAGTGGAGATGGGCGATCAAGATAAATATCCTCCTATCGTGGTCAAACACCGAGCCATACAAAGATGGGCCTGGCTCTAAATTTGCACCATCATCACATAAAAACCATTGATAGAGATGTATGAAAAATTGGATATCCTCCATTGGATTTTCCATGAACTAGGTTTATGGGGTTTTTCTTATCGATCCCTACATCTCCTTACCCACCTTATTTTTATAGCTCATGGAGATTTAGTTCTTCGTGAAGGAAACATTTCACAATTTAATGATTAACATCATCAAGCAAACACTATGGGTTGTCACCATTGAATTATAACACATTCCTACTAATGAATTGAGTTTTCATGATCAATTGGTTGCTAAAACTAATGAGCTCTGAGAATTCAAGGCTCACGTGGCAAGGTTAAAGGTGTGTCTTTCATCCATAACCATAAATTTTAAATCCATCTGGAAGAGAGGACTCTCAGAGTCATAATTTGGAAAATGTTCCCAACATCGGATATTAATTATGATAAATTGATGTATTTAGAATCAAACCTTGATTTTCCATGTTAGGAAGTGATCAATTTATAGACCAATGTGATTTGGGCTCCATTGTAATTATTTTGGGTAACTTGGGTCTCTTTTCCTTTTGTTACTAATCATTTCATAAGAGAGACTCTATGATGTGGATACTCTTCTGTTCTCACTGAATGAATAAATCTAAACTCATTTTCCTTTCGATGCATGTCCTTTATCTTTTCCTATAATGTCAGCCAATTATAGGTGACCACATTTGGAATGATAATCTCCACCAGATATTGATTTTAATCATGATAAGGGATAAACAAATTGAAACGATCATATAATGCTCTAATTTTTTCTAAGTTGAGGGACTTAGTGAGAATAATTCTGACTATTTATAGGGTTACATGAGAAACCCTATAAAATTTGTTTCTTTTCTATTATAGCCCAAATATTTTTTATGTCAACTATGATGTGGTCTTAGAAGGCATAACATGACTTTTTCTTAGATCACCCATTATGGGTTTTTTAACTAACAAGATTTTTAACTCTTTTTAATTTTTTAATTTTCCAATCCTTGATATTCTTCCTAAACTATGAAAAGTGTAGGTTTATTGGGATGATAATCAACTTTTACTGAGAGTGCCCTTTATGGGTTTTCAACCTAGAATGTTTTGTGTTAATTTTGGTGGCTAGTTTAAAGTCTTAAAAACCCAAAATAACATTAATAATGTTTTAGGTTGAATATATTTGAAAATGAATTGTTGGGGGAGGTCCCTAATAGGATTTATTGTCCAATAATATCCTAATATTTGTTTCATACCTGAATGAATGATTTTTCTTGACGATGGTTTGTGATTTCTGGATATGAGATAGGATATGAGAAATGAAATCCATGGGGCATAAGGAGGTAGGAAAAGCCTCTCTTAAGGATTAATTTACCTTTGGTTGACATTCCTTTTTGGGGAAACTTATGCAGAGCCAACCGGGGTATATTATGCATTGTCAAACAAAGTTTTTGTTAGGACACTAGCCTTCCATTTTCAATGGATAAGTAATTTTATGGGAATTTGGATTTCCCTTTAAGAACATTAAAGGAGGCTCATTATGGGAGTTATGTCTAAAAACTATGACGTAATATGTATCGGATTTGGATGGTAAACCATTCCCACATGAATTTATCTTACTTAAAGGTGGGTTGAAGAATGGTATAGTTTAATGTCGTATAACAAGGATGTTAGGGATTGAAAATTTTAAATTACATTACACTAACCAAGGGATAAACAATTATCCCTTTTAACGATAGACTAACAAAAAATGTTCTCACATCCTCAAGTGTTAAGGGGGAGAAAGTATGTAAAATGTAATCTCGAGGGCTTCCAAAACCCACGAGTGATGTGGGATGTAAACTTCATAGAAGAATATGAAGTTAGGAAAAGACTCTCATGGGGATGAATTTTCCTTTGGTTGACAAGCCTTTTTTGTGGGAAACTTATATAGATCCAACCAGGGCATATTATGCCTAGTCAAACAGATCTTTCATCAGAACATTATCCTTCTACTTTGAAGGCTAGGGAGGATTATGGGGATTCAGACATTTTGAGACACAGATTATGGTTTGTGAATGGAGAGTGCATGAACATGATTGGGTAATTTCACGTTTAAATTTCATGGGAATAGGTATACATGTTCCCCCTATGCAGGTGTGTGGAGGTTCCCTGTATAGTTCTGAACCATGAACAAGGAAGGGACATTAGCCGTGTAGTTTTATCATCTCGTGGAGAAGAAATTTTTTCCCTGATGTTCTGATACGAACACTAAAAAAGAGGAGACAATTTTATCTCAGGGATTGACCAGAGATATGAGGTTCAGGAATCACTATGTGTCCCATAATAATAGGAATCAATCCAGATGTGGTTTTTTTGGAAGGTTTATCTAAATGAAGATCTGGTTCACAGATAGGATTGGTGCATTTTTTGTCTTATATAAAAGCATACCAAAGTGGAGGGGCTCATATTGGACTTTCCTGTGCATATTTATTTCATGAATAGGAACATAGGGGAAAAAATTCTTTGATGCTTTTTGGAAACATCCCATGCAGGACTGACCCATACACCAGGGGTGGTCATTTTTAATCTTTGATGTGGTTGGACATAAGGTTGAACATTGGGTATTAATTATCATGCAGTTTAATGTCATACAATTAGGACATTATTATAGAATCCATTATTAACTGGATGATAACTGAGTTAGGATGTTCTAAAATTCCATAAATGTTTGGTGAAAGAAGTTTTAAAACAATATTTTGGGGATTCTTAGACCAGAAGAAATGATACAGGGAATAAAATCTCTAGGGGAATATAGAGGAGGGAAAATTATCTCCTAAGGATGAATTTTCATTTGGTTTATAATCCATTTTTTAGTGACTTATTCAAATAAAATTGGGGGATATTATTCTGAGTTAAACAAAGGTTCCTTGAAGATACTAACCTTCCTCTTCTGATGGTTGGGGAAAATTATGGAGATCCGAAATTGCTTGGGGTGCGGAGTTTGATAAATAGAAAGGATGTTTCTGTAGATATAAGAATCATTCAAACCATGATTTTCTTTGGAAATGGAAACTTCTTATATATTTCTATCTCATGCGTAGTTGGTATATCTATTTTTTGATGGATCTATAAATGAGGTCCTGAATTTAAAATCTCCTACGTAACTCTATGCGTAGGATTTAAGACCATTTTTATCTTCTCTACTCCATGGATGGGACTAGGACACTGGATCCAAGTGTCACTATGAATATTTTATGTCCAGGGATAAATCCACATTTAAGTATGGAGAAAGGGTCTCCTTATACCGATCTAACACATACACAGAGAAGAGGTAATTATTAAAAATGGCATGGTGGATGATCGATGTTGGGGGTGATTTCTTCTCTGGTGAGAGCATCATAAATGGGTTATTCACTATATCATTTTAAAGAAAGGACATTAGTAGAATAGTTTCGTTTCTATGATGAGGATGGAGGGAGAAGTAGCTTTTCAATGGAAGGTACATAGCACAGTTGACGTGAACTGATCTGAATTAGGGCCTAAGAGGCCCCATGCCACAAGGCACACTCCTAAAGGACAATTAGTCCATGAGGATATATAATTGAATGGATGTGATGATAGAACTAAAGATGAAATTCCAAGATGTTTCTATGTGTCCCATGTCGATGGGAATCAATCCATACATAGCTCTTTAATAAAAACTCCATGGATAGTTTGGTCCATATGGATGGAGTGGGGCATTTTTAAATTGGTGGTGGCTGGGTGAGGACATAGAATCTGGGCATCACTACATATCTTATATTGATAGAAATTAATCCATTCAAAGTTCAGTAATATGACATGATGGATAACCAATATCGAGGGTAATGTTCTCTTAAGTGAGATCATTTTTGTGATCTCCAGTCTAATTCCATACAGTGATTACATTTATCATAATGTTTTAAAATCATGAGATTACGACAATTTCTATATAGTTTAGCATCATATAGAAAATATGAAAATCTCATGCAGATTATCATCATGTTGTCAAGATGAATTGTAATAGGAACCATGAATAAAAAGAGTCTAATCATGCTAGTATGTCTCGACATGGCCCAGATGTGAAGTGGAACGAAAATTTAATCCTTGATCCTATTGATTCTCAGATTAGGATGAATGATATGGGGTATGGAAGCCATTATGGCATAAAGAGTTAGGAAAATAATTCCCTAAAGAGAAATTCTTCACTAGTTAATAGGCCTTTTGTTGGAAACTTATACAAATCCAACTAGGGAATATTGTGTATAGTCCAACAATGGTATATTTAGGACACTGGACCTCTATTTCCAATGGCCATTGGAGGATTTTCAAGATATGAAATTACCCAGGGAACATAGTTTGATGAATGGAAGAGATTAATCCAAACAAATTAGAAACATCACCACCATGATTGGTCATGATGTATGAATTTCCCTACATAGTTCTTATTTATACATATGGGAGATTTTGATTCCTTGATAGACCCTTGATGTCGGCACCATACTTGAATCCTTTTACATAGAACTGTATTTACATACAAAATATGGGGAAATTTTTATTTTACATTACTCTATGGTTGGGACTAGGATTTAAGACCTGGGTGTCACTACATATCTCATCTAAATGAGAATCATGCCATAGGTAGTTCTTGAATTTCCATGTAGTTTATTATCATGCGGTAAGGACATAGTTTTTCCATTATGAAGGGGAAGTATTTGGTGTGACTTTTTAGGTCCTACTACCATGACCATGGAAACCCTACTACAGATTGATATGCATTTATCATGCATGTAATCCCCTACTAAAACTCCTAATCACATGTAAGTTGTGCTTGTTGTGAGAAATAAGGGGTGGTAAAGGTTTATTCCACCACATTGAGGTGACATAACAAGTGATAGGGGTGAGTTTTTTTATTTTTGGGGTCTAGTCCCATCATGTAGGATCTAGTCATATCTATGTATCTCATTGGAATAAGGATCATGCCATTAGTAGTTATTACAAATCTCTATGGGAAAATAAAATTCATACATAGGGGGAATTTTTATCCTTTGTTGCAACTGGACCTAGGTTCAGAGATTTGGGCATCACTATGTATCTCACGAGAGCAAGAATCAAGACACATGTAGTTATAAATAGTCTTCCTTGCATGAATCAGGTTCATTCATAAAACGAATGTGTTTTATTTGAAATGGTACTATGGGTAGGACCTACTTTGAAGTCAAGTACATCAATTTTTTATACATAAGGGGGGAATAATTTTCTATATTTCATAGCTAGACACAAACATAGGGTTCAGGAATCACTACATATATCATTATGATGAGAATTAAGATGGAAGCGGGTCTTTCAAAATTCCTACATAGGTTTGTCCCATACGCATAGATGGGGAATATTTTTACCGGTGGTAGCTAGACTAGGATGTAGAATTCAGGAATCACTATGTATATCTTCAGATAAAGAATCAACCCACACTATGTTTTAAATTAAAATTCCCTACACAGGTCTGACCAATGCATAGGAAGGGGGTATGTGACTTTATTTAGGGTGGCTAGACCAAGATATAAAATTTGGGTGATTATAAGTATCTTTTATTTATAGGTTACAATTTTTATATAGTTCTTGAAGAACCATGTTGTTTAAAATCATGTGGTAAGGATGTGGATGACCAGACATGAATGATTATGGATCCATTCAATTTTACATCATTCATTGAGGATGACTTGGTACATTTTAATGACTCATAACCAATACAACAGGTGCCATATGTGTAAAGGATGATGTCGTAAACTAGAAAGAAACACAATCCAAACATGAAAGGAAACCCTAAGGCCAAATACAAGAAGAAAATCATCCCATGGATGAGGGAAAATTTGTGGCTAGGCCTCTCATGAGAAGTTTTGATGTCACTACACATCTCATAGAAACTATAATCAAGACAAACATAGTTCTTAATAGAAATTATCCTTACAGGTCTGACCCATACACAAAGAAGATGGGGTATTTTTAACCATTCATTTGGGGTGTATTGACTAGGATGTAAACCACATGCATCTCTATGTATCCTATGTGGATATGAATCAATTTTTTTTTGTAGTTCATGAATATGGAATGGCGGATGACCAATGTTGGGGGAAATTTCCTCTCAGGTGATAACTCTTGGGTGTTGTACAATTTAACATCATACAACAAGGACATTTATCATTTAGTTTAACATCATGATATTAAACCAATTTTTTATAGTTTAGTTTCATGGGGAAAGGATGAAAATTCCATGTGTTTTATCATCATGTGGTTAGGACTACTTTCCATGAATTTAAGTTTCATGAAACTAGAATAACTATCATGCATTTTAACATCGTGTGACCAATAAATTTATCATGTAGTTTAACATCATGAAATCAGGATGTTTATCATGAAGTTTAACTTCATGTGATCGGGACCTTTATCATGTATATTAACGTCATGACTAAAAATTAATTTTTTATTAAGAAAAATTTTTTTAGGAAAATGTGAGAAACCCAGATTTCAAATACCAAAATATATTATATAGCCATTAAAAGATAATTTCAGCCTAACAGATGGAATATCTCTAATCAGTTTCCAATAAATAAGGGTTACCGAAGTGTCTCATTCATCCAAAAGCATATCTTCATATTTATAAGCTAACATTCCCCAAGGGTGGATATACTCCTTAAGGATGATCTACCCACTATTGAATCCCCCAACAATAATTAGGTCTTTCTTGACAATCCATGAATATTTCTCCTCATTGAGAGTCACTCTCAGTAACCTCTCCATCATTCTTGTAGCTTCCTCTTTAGTGGTATTTAGGGTCATCACTTGTGCAAACACATCTTCTTCTGAGCTCATAAAAAAATCCAAGGATTTGTCAGACGTATCATCTAAAATCCTTTGTTGACAATTGACAACATTCTCTACCTACTTATCACACATCTTTTTTTCTGAACATGTCGCTAATGGAGGAGGAAAATAAGAGTAGTCCTTCATTTATTTATGTATTCACTTATGGTTCTTATTCTTCCTCGGGCATAATGTCCTATCAACCAAAACCACTTCCTCTAACTCTACCATAATTATTTCACTCCCATGAGCCTGTTGCTCATTATTAGGCCTGAATGAAACATCCTCAATCTCATGAATCTTCTCATCCAACTGCAGCATACCAAAATGATTACCCAGATCTATAGAAACCACCACCTTATTGAGACATGTCCTGATCATGTTGAGACCCCCTAAATCCTTTACCAAACCAATATCAACTATAAAAAACCTCCCTAGATTCATTAGGAACCACTGCCTGACCACCTTTAACAATACCACTCCATGGACACACCACCTCCATGTAAGATACACCCATAGAGGTCTTGAGACCTACCAAAACCATAGTTTGAGATTCTAATGTATGAGAATACTTCTACCCCCTATTCATACTCCTACTCTTCAAAGAACCATTCAAATATGGTTGTGGAATATACATATCTATTCTCAACTGACTGAAGATGCCAGTGACCAAGGAATTCCTCTCCCAAGGTTTATATTTTCTAGACTTAGCCACTTTCATCCCATCTGTATGCACCTAACCTGAGGTAGAAAAAGACCCATTGGTTATAGGATCCTTGCTACAATCACTAGTGTCCAAACTAGAATGTAAACATGAAAATCTAGACCCACTCTTATAGACTGTCGATGAGTGACCCATACTCATACACACCGAACAGAAATCAACTAAAGATTCATAAACAATAGGTTTCCATATAGAAACTCTTCTCCTACAATTTTCTAAACAAAATCATGAGGATATATGGATGAATCAATTTCCACACAAGTCCGTGGGTTAATAGGACATCGAAGGGATTTGGTTTGGTTGTCAGAAAAAAGGAACCTACCTACGAGATTTTATAACATCCTAAATATTGAATGATTTTGAAACAGTAAGGGAAGATTTGGAAAACTCACCCAAATCAAGACCGATGGAGAATCACGCTTCATATAGAAGTCATAGGACCATCTGATCAGTAGGTTAACTCCTTTTTGATACATGAAATGATTCATCAGGAACCTTTAATTAGTGTGGGTTGTAATGATATGCTCATACCTTGAAATCAAGGAATAAGCTTCATTAGAGTATACCTTGTGTATGATGTAAGGTCCCTCCCATTTTGGCTCTAACATTGGAGGTTCATTTTAGATTATCATCAGATTCCTAAGGACCAAACCATTTCTCTTCTAAGAAAGGATTAGAGGTGGATCTTTTTTTAAGGATCATGCAATGTAGTTTTTGTGAACATACAAATTATGTAAGTTATGAAATCTTTTATCATCTAGTCACTCAAATTCATCCAGCCATTTCTGGGATTTCTCATCTTTAGATAATTGATCATATATGGAAATGCAGAGCAAGGGTAATGTAACATCGATGGGTTGGAATACCTTTTCTAGAGATATGGGTATGACACCCATCTCCACTTTATTGAGATTGGGTCCTTCTATATTTTTCCCTCTCACACATCTAGATACACCATATAAATGCATCTCCCAAATATGGGTGTCCCCTTAAATAGAGAAAAAATATTCACTGTAAAACACAATATCCAATGATGTCATTTATTTTGATGGGTTCTCTAATAGAAAACATGATAATGCCTTTTCTTTGATGGATTTATAAGTCCTGAACTGGATTTAAAACTACTGAAGGATGAACTCCCACCATGACATATGTTTATTCAGCATTGGATGATTAAGAATGTATTTGAGTGGGTTGTTGCATGAGACCAAGTGGACCTAATTGTGCTACAAATGGTGCCTCATCTTCTGGACTATAAATATTAACACCAGATAGCTATTCTCAGTACTTGAGTAATGAGTCTCGGCATAAATCCTAGTTTTTCTAAGATAACAAATTTTTTTTCTTTGCTGACATCATTCTTTATTAAAAGGAAGGATCCTAGTGATCATTCCAAGAAATCATATACAAAATGATTTTTCTTACACTGATAGGAGGATTTAACTTGGGTGGGATTAATAGATATTTCTTGAGGCTCTCAAATGCTTCTTGAAAATCGTCAGTCCACTAATATGAAACCCCTTTTTTCATCAACCTGGTGAAGGGAAAACATTTTTCTCCAAGGTTGGTTATGAATCATTAAATGTAGGCTAAATGACCTTAGAGTCATCTCAACTTAGTGAGGTTATGTGGAGGTATCTTGCCAAGTAAATCCTTTGTTTTCATGTGGTCAACTTCAATGCTTTGATAGTGTACAATGAAGGTGAGAAACTTCCCTAAGGTAATTCCAAAGGCACATTTTAAGGGCTTTATTTTCAGAATGTTTTGTCTTTGTTTGTTGAATATAGTTTCAAGATATTCTAGGTGGTTAGAGCATTATATATATTTAACCACCAAATAATCAACATAGAATTCTATGAACCTTCCTAGGATTCATTTTAATGTGTGATCCATGGAATGTTGATATGCAGTACTAACATTATTCAGGACAAAGGGTATAACCTAATAGAAAAATACTCTCTGGGGGCCTGAAGGTGGTGGCTCTTTCATGTTCTCGATCCATTCATATTTTTTTGTGTCTTGAATAGTCTTCCATAAAGGAGAGATCATGATATCTAGTGGTTTCATCGATCATTAGTTCTATAATCAAGATAGAGAAATCATCTTCCAGATAGTGCGAGTTGAGATCTATGAAATCAATAAAAATCTAATTTTTCCATTATTTTTTTATTAGGACAATATTGTCAATCTAGACTGGATATTGGACCTCGATACTGAAGTTGACTTTGATGATCTTGTCAGCTTCAACCTCTATTTTGGCATCTTGTGTCAGGTGTATCCTCCTGGAGGGCTGTTTATAGCCCCAATGGTTCTCTGACAAGCACAGGTTGTGAGTAGCCACCTTAGGATTGAGGCCTATCATTTCATTGTAGTTCTAGAAGAATACATCTTGATGTGGCCTTATTTAGGAGGTTTATACCTCTTGTTATTCATAATGCATGGACAAACTAATTAAAGTGTATCATGGGTCTTCTTCTGTATGCAGATTAATTTCCCTGAATTCATCAATGTTCGTAGAGAAACCCTCTCCAAATGAGAAAGGGGCATCAGTAAGGTCATCTTACTCATCCTCTTCTACATATTCTTATTTTACTCATTCATCCTCTTCTTATTATTCTGGTGGAGAAATAATTCTTTAGATAATCTCTTTAGAGTTGGGGGAAGAGTCAAGATCTTTGTATTTAGAAGATAAAGTATCTTCTTCCAACCTGGCTAATATCGGGGGATTTTCTGGAGAGGATAGTGTGAGGAATATAGGAATGTAATTTTCTTGTTATACCTCAGTGAGTGAGTCATGGGTTTCATGGAGCTCTGGGGATGGATTAAGGTCACTTTTATTAATGCATTCACCATTATCTTAGGGGCCAATGGTTTTTTCAACACTATTAGACTTAATGACCCTGATTGATATCATGAGGTCTACTGAATATGCATCCTAAATGGACTCATACACTCAAATTGGTATATTAGAAGTAGGAATTCCTTTCCAATCTGTTTTAAGGGGCCAGATAGGACTGTTTCCAACCATTTGGGGTGGTGATCCAATCAATACCATCGACATAGGGTATCTTCCCTTTCTGGTCATAGAATCATGTATCGATATAGTGTGACTCATAGAATAGGAATGGGGACTTATCAGTGTGCAATGTCCTATTTTGTACATTGATGTAATATTTGACACACTGATGGGATGATGTTGGAATGAATACATACTGATGCAAATGGGCCTTCCTAGCAAGACGTTGAAAGTTGTGTTTTACTGAACCACCATAAATTCTGAGTTATCCATGAGGTCTCCAAACTGAGTTTGGAGCTTGATTTGGCCTAGCAGCTTCTAATAACTTTTTTCATATCCCAACAAGGTTGTAGAAAAGGACATCAGGTTATCCTCATAGAATCCTAAACAACTAAGTGTTCACACTAGGGTGAGATTAACTCGAGAGTCATTGTCAATGAATAATTTTTAGATATTGACACCATTTATCTTGCCAAAAACATATAAGTGTCTGATGTGTCCCTCATAATGTAATCTTCATCTTGGTCTATAAATTATATAACTACATGGAATTATGTAGAATCATTCTCTATCTAATAGGCCTCAAGGGTGGCCAGTTCATATTAAAACTTATGGGGGCTTAGAAAAGATTCTATAAGTTCTTCCCTAAGGTCTTTTCATAAACTCATGGCATCTATGATTGATACCTTGGCTAGTACTAAGGATAATTGGTTTAGGATGTCTTGTTTTTAATGTAAATTCCAATGATTCCCATCATGTGGAAACTCTTTCAATGGAACATTAGGGACTTGAGCATTATATGGATATGGATTAGCTCTCTGGATAGGAGCTCAAGGTTCTTATTCTCTTTGTGGGTTAGCATGGGTAGGTTTTCCTACATGCCAAGGTAGATTGGAAACTAATTCCTCATTGGATGGATATTCCAAAATGATTGGGCCAGAGTGGATTCTAGTAGGTTTTGTGGGATTTTCATTTTCCCATTAGGTCCGTAGAAGGGGTCTTTCGAGAGATTCTGCAACATTGATGGTTTGAGAAGGTGTACAGACATATGTTTGGTTTCTTACATGGTTATGCCTTCCTATGTATCCCTAGATCTTACATCATCTTACTCCAGTTCCCTAATCATGTTTTGGGATATTGATTTCATAGTCATTCTCTTCATTAGAGAAGGGATCCATTAAGTGAATGACATTAACAGAGACGAAGATCAACTCTTCATCTAACGATGAATCTTCATGACTGAATACTTATGGTTGTTCCATTCAGTGGGGTAGTTCCCCTTTATTCATATCTAGTAGAATAAAATATTATAGGGTTAAATATATCTTTTTCCTTGACCTTATTTCATCATATTTCACTTTCTCTCTACATTCCTGGTCAAACCACTTCTTGGATGGATGACTTTTGGATGATTTTGGGGTCATGGACGTCGGTTGTGTTACAGTAAGAGCAACTGGGGTCATAGTCGGTGGCTTCATCTTCACTTGGAGTATTCCATGATCTATTTGACTATTTTATAATTCACCAAACTATCAAAAAATTTCTCCCTTCTTCTAACAACTACTTACCACTCCTCTAATTCATTAGGTTCGGTGGTGGAAACATATTTCACTTGTGTTGGCGGTGGTCCCAGTTTGAATTTACAAGAATCCATCATACTCTATAGGTGATAATTAAAGATGAATCATTCCGGAATAGTGTGTCCTATTATCCGGTGAAAATAAAAATAATCTATTCATTCTTCAATACCAACCTCTTCCACTCTTTTCACAATTGGTGGATGGAGTAAATTACAATTCATAGTGGCTACAAAATAGCCATAGACTTGATCATATCATAATGAGTAAAATTTATTCCACCATTCTTCAAATTGATTTCTCATGGGAACCCTATACTCATCCTGTCGAGGTGGAGGCTACTGTTGATGCCTTATAGGAACTGCACGATATGGTGCAATCCTCGGAGTTAGAGTTGGCTTAGGGGATGGCATGAGCATGATGAAGGCTGCTACAACAATTCCTAATATTTTTCATAGGATTGGTGGGTACACCTAGGATTTGAGCATACTCTATTGTATGGAATATTATGTTCTTTGGGAAATGGTGGAAAAATCCTAAAACCCACTTTTATATTTTACAACGCTAAGTGTAATTCACAGATCATCGTGGATTTTATCGATGCACATAGAAAACATCTCTTCTTGGGTGAGTGGTCAGTTTAAAAAGTAGGTCATCCCTTTCCATATGGAAATAAATTATAAGACACTCTTTTTCTCTATTTGATTTAAATTATATACTTCACTATCTATTTTCTTTGGCAGTATTGAGCTAATTTGGAAAAGGAACTGCTAATAGAGATCCTCCCAACCTATAATCTACCAAGATTAAAAACTGGTGTACCATATAAAGGATTACCCTTGCAGAGTTTATAATGACCCATACAATACATACATTGTTATTACTTTTGAATTTAAGTATACTTATTACAACATATAACAAAACCATGAAAGGACCGTATAGGTATTGTGTCTTTAGAAACTAGGAAACATAAACAACTGGTTCATAAAGCGCCTACAATGTCTCCCATTTATTTAATCATATCTATAGTCCCTTTTATCATATCATACTTAATAACCTTCTTCCTGACCTGGGAAAAGAAAACACACAAAAGGGTGAGCTCAAATGATCAGTTAAGGTAAAAAAATCAATCACATCATGAACATAACATTTTGGAAATCTTAACCTGCAAAAGAAATCATAATTTCATATCATGTGATAAATCATAGAAGTGAAATGTAATCCCAATAATGATAACATAAAACATGAAACTTTGTGGCATACACACATAATCATAGAGAATCATTTCTTATTAGTCAAGACTCATTTCCAAAACTATCTTAGTGGACTAAGTCCATTTCTGAACTGAGTTCATTCCTCGTTTCAGTCCTGTTTCACTGAACCGGTTTAACCTGTCGTTTCAGCCATGTCTATCTCATGAGATATAAAATCTTTACCCAATGGATTGGAGGGAGATATAGGTCCAACCCTCTCATAATGATACCATTCTTATGTGTGCCACAAAATCATAAACCATACATCCTAGCATAACCCATGTAATAAAAATGGGATTCTTAAACATCGTGACACCATAAAACAATTCATATAAGTTAAAGGAATTCATAAAAATAATTCCCTCACAACATAATCAAATCAATGTAATAATAGGGATAGAAACAAAACCCTTTATTATCATAGATGGAAAATAATTTTGATAAAACACTTGAACTCCATTTTTGAGGAAAATATCCTTTCTACATCAAAAACACTTTTCCTTTCTTAACATGTCATACAATTCTAATCTAAAAGAAGTTGATGAAAATTAAACTTGAAAACTTGTAAAGGATGCTTCTTGGAAATAATGTTTTTAAAAATCAATTCATGTCGTATAAGTTAAAAAAACATTCTTCTTGTACTTTTGTCAGAAAATACAAAAAGTACCTCGTACGAAAAATGACAAAATATTCCTTTCATATCTTTTACAAAAGACTCACCGAAGGGTAAAATTGGATTTAAAATTTTTTAGAAGGATATAAATAATACATATTGAAGAAACATGGATGTGGATGATAAAATACACCCAAGTAAATACCAAAGTATAAACAATCTCGGATAAAAATGATATTGTGATATTTTCCCTTACCTTAGGTCTAATTTGCTTCGTAAGTGTCTGAACCTCCTGTATAATGATTTAAATAATGTCATTTATTTATTCCAGAATCATACTCATTGTTATGATATCATATATGGTCATATTCTTAGCTTATTATTAGTAATATTTCCTTGTTACTTGTTATTCAGGTGTTTATTACTTTTTGTTCTTATGCGTGTTTTGTCGAATAAATTCTTATTCTTATTTTTGGGTTATAGATACCTCATTTCCAGAATGGTATTAGTGTAATATATATCATATTCATTTATATAATTATTATGCAATGAAGATCATGTAGAACGAGTCGCATCACATCGTGGAGATGGTAGGCCGTACGTACGGACGAGCGATGATATCATTCCCATGATCGTGGAATTGTATTGGAGTGTATGTATACTATTTCAGAATCAATATCACTTTACAATAATCATATATAGTCATTATTTACACCATTATACCCATCCAAGTAAGGTGGTGGTGGAAAATAGATTACACCACGGCGTGCAGACGGTATTCCGTACGTACGCACGCGCGATGATTTTGTTTTCCGTAGGATGGATAGATGGTGAAATAAGGTTGTTTAATACTTATAATAACATATCAGTATATGAATGATACTTATGTTATTACTTCATAATGAAACAACTAAAGAATAAGAAGTGGAAGAAGAAATAAAGTTGAAATAATCGGTAACGGACATTACCTCTTCTTTGAAGCGCCTCTTTGAGACCTCCATTTAGGGCACTAAAATTGGTCTTTGAAGAATACCAGGACCTCTAAGATGTTTCTAAGGAAGTGGAGAGGAGAAATTGGCAGGGTTTTTCCGATCTTGAAGGCTCAAAGTGGTGTGCGGAAGAGAGGGAGGAGGTGCCCTTTTATAAGGGAGGAGAGGGGCTCCTTTGGAAAAACTAAAAATATTATTTTATTATAAAGCCATATTCGGTTTTAAATAGCTCTAAATTGATTTATTTAGAAGATAAGGTGGGGATGGGTCTAAATCATCTCATACAATAGAATTTAGACAAGATTAGTTTACTATTTTAACCTTATCATTTAGATTTAACTTTAAGTTAGATTATTTTACTTTTACCGTGTCTTTCTGTGTTCTTACACTATAAGGTTAATAAACTTACTATAACAAGCCAAAAGAACCCCAAGTTATTTATTATTAATATATATAACCTTATCTAAGTCATTTGGCAGAACCTTAGATTTTTATAAATAAAATAACAATTAATAATTTAATATTCGTTTTATAAAGTATTTTATGTAATTTTTTATACTATTTGGTAATTGATTTTTGTGAAAATCATAACAGAATGATTAGTTCGAAAAAAGTGAATTAAATCAATACTAACATGTCATATTAACATATAAAATTATTTTAATTCATAAAAAGTCTCAAATTACATTTATTTGGGTATTTATAACATCAATTATGTCAATATTTCATTAATAAGATAATTACTCCATCATCATTGTGTCATAAATAAATTAAATTATTTAATGTCTAAAAATTAAAAATAAAATATCATTAGGTAGAAAATAGTTTTAGCTTTCTAATTAATATTTATAGTCGAATTTATTTTATGTATAACCCTATATTAAAAATGATTTACTTATTAAACGTTGATTTTAACTATTTTAACCCTTCTTTAAATAAATTAATAATAAATGTCCTAATCTAATACAAGTGGGCCTAAATGGTCATATTTTATTCCTAAGGTTGTTTTTGGTCGAATTAAACTTATCCAATATAATTATTACATGTGTTAGGGTAATAATTACATCATTTTTACTCTTAATTACCCTATTTACTTTTAACCGTGGTAAATAAAAGTAAAAAGTTATCATTCACCAAAAATTATTTTCATCTCATTGAACCACATTTTTCTTACTGACATCAATCGTGTCTCTCAGATTTTTGAAATTCCACTTACAGAAGCAGTAAAATTAAGTTTCATGTAAATTTTCAAATTCTCCTAGGAGGTGGGTAAAAGACGGTGAAAAGTTCAATAAAATTTTTATATATCTAAAATTATTATAAAATTACTCCAATGAATTACATTGAACTTATATAGGTATTATGTATCAATTTTGACCTAAAATAAATATAAATAAAATAAATAATTATTTAAATAAAAAGTCGGTTTTTAAATAGTAACCCAGTGTTTTCACTATTCATCAAAATTTGATTGTTTTCAGAAAAATACCAAAATTTCACCTGAAGATAATTTTGATATTCTGAATCCAAAAATGAAGTCCATTTTGAAAAATAAAATTTAAAAAATATCAAAAATTGGTTATTACTATTCATAATGGCTAGTTTTAATAATATTTTAATAGCATATCGTTGTTTAGTGAA
Organism: Viscum album; assembly: GCA_963277665.1. Lineage (NCBI taxonomy): Eukaryota > Viridiplantae > Streptophyta > Magnoliopsida > Santalales > Viscaceae > Viscum > Viscum album. The sequence continues at coordinate 1,478,167,129 of OY728161.1, forward strand.
ACTCAGTATTGCGTACGACACAAGCTACCAAGGAAGGTCGCGATTGCATGTAAAGCAAGCCAAGATAGTGTTTTGTGTAGTGAATGATTTCTTTGATTATTTATATAAAATAAAAATAAAATATTTCTTATAAAAGTCTCGGGTGTTACATTCTACCCCCCTTAAAATGAATTTCGCCCTCAAAGTTTGTCACTTTTTAACAAACAGATGAGGATAACTCTCCCTCATCATATCCTAGAGCTCCCATGTAGCTTCTTATAATTGGTGGTTCTTCCATAACACTTTCACCAAGAAAGTGGTCTTGTTTTGTAGGACTTTTTCACTACGATCGAGAATCTCTATCGGTTGTTCTTCATAAGAAAGATCTTGTTCCAGCGGTACAACTTCTGAGCTAAGTACATGTGAAGGATCGGGTATGTACTTTCTCAGGAGAGATACATGGAACACATCGTGAACTTGAGAGAGATTCAGTGGAAGCGCCAATCGGTAAGCTACCTTCACAACACGATCCAGTATTTCGAAAGGACTGATATACCTAGGGCTCAACTTTCCCTTCTTTCCAAATCTCATTACTCTCTTCCAAGGAGATATTCATAAGAACACTTTATCACCCACTTCAAACTCTAAGTCTTTTCTTCGGTTGTCGGCATAACTTTTTTGTCGACTCTGAGCTGCTCTTATGTGTTGTTGAATAGATCAGACCTTTTCTGCCATCTCATCAACAAGATCAGGTCCTAATAGCTTTCTTTCCTCAACTTCATCCCAGCAAGTTGGAGTCCTGCATTTCTTTCCATAGAGAGATTCATAAGGAGCCATCTGATACTGGAGTGGAAGCTATTATTATAAGAAAATTCCCCCAAAGTTAGGTGTTGATCCCAACCACCATTGAAATCCATAGAGCAAGCTCTCGACATATCTTCTAGAGTTTGAATCGTCATCTCAGACTGACCGTCTGTCTTAGGATGATAAGCAGTGTTGAAACTCAACTCTGTATCTTGAGTATGCTGAAGACTTCGCCAGAACATTGAGGTAAACCTCGGATCCCGGTCAAATATAATAGAAAGTGGTACTCCATGCAATCTTACCACTTCCTTTACATATATCCTGGCAAGCTGATCAAGAGAGAAATCCTCTCTAATAGCAATGAAGTGTGCAGACTTTGTAAGACGATCAACTATGACCCAGATAACATTATCGCCTTTGGATGCTTTAGGAAGTCCGGTGACAAAGTCCATAGTGATGTTTTCCCATTTCCATTCGGGTATGGGTAATGGTTGTAACATTCCCTTAGAATTCTGTCTCTCAGCTTTAACTTGCTGAAAAACCAAGCATTGAGAGACATATTCAGCAACATCTCTTTTCATGCAATCCCACCAGAAGTACACTTTCAGGTACCTATACATCTTCGTGCTTCTAGGATGAATAGAGAATGATGAACTATGAGCCTCATCCAGCAGCTCCTTCTTTAATTCGAGGATGGGAGGAACACAAACCCGATTCCTGAATTTTATTATCCCATCGCAATCAAGGTTGAATTCAGGAACATTTCTCACCTTCTTTTGTATCTCTACATCTTCATTCAGTGCCTCTTTAATCTTCACATGTATAGATGGTTGAACATTCATTTGAGAAATATAAGATTTTCCCCTTCCATTATAATTCCAAGATCCATCCTTTGTAAATCCATAAATTTTGGATCTTTTGTGATCCTCATCATGGATAAACTAGCATGGTCTTGTCGACTTAATGCATCTTCCACCTTGTTTGCTTTCCCAGGGTGGTAATGAATTGAGCAGTCGTAATACTTAATCAGCTCCAACCATCTTATTTGGCACATATTCATCTCTTTTTGTGTAAAAATATACATTAAAATTTTATGATCAGTATAAACGTCACACCTTTCTCCGTAAAGATAATGCCTCCAAATCTTTAATGCAAAGATTACCGCAGCTAACTCCAAATCTTGAGTTGGGTAATTTTGCTCATGGATTTTCAAATATCGTGAGGCATAAGCTATCACCATATCATTTTTCATAAGAACACACCCCAATCCCTTCTTGGATGCGTCACTGTAGATCACAAACCTTTCTCCACTACAAGGCATTGTGAGCACAGGTGCACTGGATAACCTTCTTTTCAACTCCTTGAAATTCTCTTTACATTCCTTCGTCCAAACAAACTTAACTCCTTTCCGAGTCAACATGGTGAGTGGATTAGATAATCGTGAGAAATCTTTCACAAAACGTTGGTAATATCCATCCAAACCAAGAAAACTTCGGATCTCGGTTACTGTTGTTGGACTGGACCATCTTTCAATAACCTCTGTTTTTGTTGGATCCACAGATATCCCCTCTTTTGAGATTATGTTGCCCAAAAATGAATCTTTTTGAAGCCAAAAATCACACTTGGTAAATTTGGCATAAAGATTATCCTTTCTCAAGGTCTTCAATATATTTCTCAAGTGATCTTCATGTTCTTCCTTTCTCTTTGAATATACAAGAATATCGTCTATAAAGACTACCACAAACTGATCAAGATAGTCTCTAAAGACTCTATTCATCAGATCCATGAAGATAGCAGGGGCATTAGTAAGACCAAATGGAATCACTATAAATTCATAGTGTCCATACCTTGTACGTAAAGCCGTCTTTGGTATATCCTCCTTTTTTACCCTTAATTGATGATACCCTGAAAGAAAATCAATCTTGGAAAGGTATTGAGCTCCGCGTAGTGGGTCAAATAGGTCATCAATGTGTGGGAGAGGATATTTGTTCTTGATAGTGATCTTGTTAAGTTCTTGATAATCAATGAAGAGTCTCATTGATCCATATTTCTTCTTAACAAATAGAATAGGTACTCCCCTAGGTGATGCACTAGGGTGTATGAACCGCTTATCAAGATTCTCTTGGAGTTGCTTCTTCAATTCTTGCAACTCAATTGGGGCCATTCTATAAGGTGTGTCTAAAATAGGTAAAGCACCCGGAACGAGTTCTATTGAAAACTCAACTTCAAGATTTGGTGGAAGACCCGACAATTCCTTTGAAAAGACATCATCAAACTCCCGTACAATGGGCATATTCTTAATCGTGAGTTTATCACCAACCATTTGAGATAAATAACCTTCATTTAGTGGAATCAAGACCCATATGATGGAAGAAATTTCAACTGGAAGGTTATGTTCATCCTTGCATCGATAGACGATCATAGATTGATCTGGAATATGAAATGTGACTTCCCTTCTTTGGAAATTGATATGATCTCCATATAGAGAAAGCCAATCCATACCAAGAATCTCATCAAATTCCACTATAGGAAGGATCACAAGATTTGCAGGAAGCACTTTCCCACAAACATCAATCGGAGAAGAATTATAAACTTTTGATGCGACTGTTGTGCCATTAGGGGTTGTTACAGCTAACTCAATATCTAATTGTTGAGGTAATACGGTGATACCCATAGAAAATTCTTTAGAAATAAAGGAGTGGGTGGATCCAGAATCAAGTAAAACATTTGCTACTTTAAAGTGGATGGTAAGTGTACCTTTCACCACTTCGTTATCGTACTCCACATCGCGGATAGAAATTGCATGTGACATTCCTTTGTCTTTAGCCTTAAGAGTTTTTTGATGTCGATCATCATCAACAACCCTTGGATTAGGGAATTGATTGGCATAATGCCCCATTTCCTTGAACTTGTAACATTGAAGTGTAGGAGGTGCACTCTGTGTAGCCTTTTCTTTGTTCACATCACTAGACATCTTCTTCCCATCGTTGAGGCATTCAAATGCCCGATGACATTCCTTTCCACATTTGAAACATTTACTTGTCCCTTTAAGACAACTCCCTCCATGTTTCTTTCCACAATTTTAGCATATTGTAAAACTCATCTTCTTTACAGTGTGCTCTTTAGATTTTCCTTTGAATTCCATTTTCCTCTTCTTATCAAACCCATATGACTAATGGGTTACTCCAATCTCCATCTCAAATTTGAGAGCACATCGAACGATTTCCTCATAGTTATTGAAGTCCCTTATGGATAAAGCCCTTCTAAGACTTGGTTTTAAGCCACTAAATAATAGATCGATCTTACTCTCAAGTTGGATAATAATACCAGAAGTGTACCTTGAAAGTCTTGTAAAATTTGCTTCATAGGTACCAACAGATTCATCATCCTTTTGCTTTAGTTCAAGAAACACCTTCTCCATATTTGTCTGGAGAATACGAGGGAAGTACTTATTGAAAAATATGTTCTTGAACTCATCTCATTCCATGGACTCAATTTCATCTCTTTGCCTCGTATTCTTGATAAGATTCCATCATTGATCAGCATCACCTTCCAAACGATACACTTCTAAGATGACTTTATCAGGTTCAGAATATTGAACACGTGAAAATATCTTTTTAGTAGTACTGATCCATTGTTTAGCAACTAATGGATCAGTAGACCCGCTGAATGAAGGTGGACGTTGTCTCATGAAGGATTCAACAGAATGTTGCTCCTTCTTTTGATCGTTTGGAAGTCATGCATGATTCATAGCTTGAGAAAGTTGTGTGAGCATGGCTACTAGATTTTTCATTCCAGCTCCCATAACGTTTGGTTTCTCAGGGGGATAATCATTGCATTGCCTGTCACATTCCGCATTAACACGGTTCCTTCGGGTTCCAGCCATTGACTAAAACCAACAATAATAGTGTGAGAAACACTAATTATAATAGGAAAACCACATAATCAAGAATAAAATTTCACACTTAAGGTCTTATCCTAGATGATTCATGGCCATTTCTAAAACACTAAGATTGTGTTATATGCTTAGACTTATCCTTAGGATTCTTACTAAGGCTTTCACATCCTAGTTTCCAAAGGTTGACTATACCATTCCTCTGATACCAACTATAACGACCCATACTTCACATAAATTGTTAGTACTTCATAATTTAAGTACACTTATTACAACATATAACAAAACCATGAAAGGACCGTATAGGTATAGTGTCTTTAGAAACTGGGAAACATAAATAACTGGTTCATAAAGCGTCTACACTGTCTCCCATTTATTTCATCATTTCTATAGTCCCTTTTGGCATATCTTACTTAATAACCATCTTCCTGACCTGGGGAAAGAAAACATACAAAAGGGTGAGCTCAAATTCTCAGTAAGGGTAAACAAAAGAAAAATCAATCACATCATGAACACAACATTTTGGAAATCTTAACCTGCAAAAGAAATCATAATTTCATATCATGGGGTAAATCATAGAAGTGAAATATAATCCCAATAATCATAACATAAAACATGAAACTTTATGACATACACACATAATCATAGAGAATAATTTCTTATTATTCAAGAATCATTTCCAAGACTATCTTAGTGGACCAAGTCCATTTCTGAACGGAGTTCATTCCTCGTTTCAGTCATGTTTCACTGAACCGGTTTAACCTGCCGTTTCAGCCATGTTTATCTCATGAGATATAAAATCTTTACCCAATGAATTGGAGGTAGATATAGGTCCCACCCATCTCATAATGATACCATTCATATGTGTGCCACAAAATCATAAACCATACATCATAGCATAACCCACGTAATTAAAATGGGATTCTTAAACATCGTGACATTATAAAACAATTCATATAAGATAAAAGAATTCATAAAAATAATTCAATCACAACATAATAAAATCAATGTGATAATAGGGATAGAAACATAACCCTTTATTATCTTAGATGGAAAATAATTTTGATAAAACACTTGAACTCCATTCTTGAGGAAAATATCATTTCTACTTAAAAAACACTTTTTCTTTCTTAACATGTCATATAACTCTAAACTAAAAGAAGATGATTAAAAATTTAATTGAAAACCTGTAAAGTAATCTTCTTGGAAATAATTTTTTTAAAAATCCATTCATGCTGTATAAGTTAAAAAAACATTTTTCTCATACTTTTGTCGGAAAAGTCAAAAAGTACCTCGTACGAAAAACGACAAAAGATTCCTATCATATCTTTTATTAAAAACTCACCGAAGGGTAAAATTGGATTTAAAAAATTTTAGAAGGATATAAATATTACATATTGAGAAAACATGGATGTGGATGATAAAATACACACTAGTAAATACCAAAGTATAAATAATCTCGGATAAAAATGAGATTGTGATATTTTACCTTACCTTAGGTCCGATTTGCTTTGTAAGTGTCCGAACCTCCTGTATAATGATTTAAATAATTTCATTGACTTATTCAAGAATCATACTCATTGTTATGATATCATATATGGTCATATTCTTAGATTATTATTAGTAATATTTCATTGCTACTTTTTATTCGGGTGTTTATTAGTTTTTGTTCATATGCGTGTTTTGTCGAATAAATTATTATTCTTATTTTTGGGTTATAGATACCTCATTTCCAGAATGTTATTATTGTAATATATATCATATTCATTCATTCAATTCATTTATATAGTCATTATGCAATGAAAATCATGTAGAACGAGCCGCATCACATCATGGAGACGGTAGGCCGTATGTACGCATGAGCGATGATATCGTTCCCATGATCGTGGAATTGTATTTGAGTGTATTTATACTATTTAAGAATCAATATCACTTTACAATAATAATATATAGTCATTATTTACACCATTATACCCATCCAAGTAAGGTGGTGGTGGAAAATAGATTACACCACGGCGTGGAGATGGTATTACGTATGTACGCACGCGCGGTGATTTCATTTTCCGTAGGATGGATAGATGGTGAAATAGGGTTGTTTCAAAATTATAATAACATATCATTATATGAATTATACTGATGTTATTACTTAATAATTAAACAACTAAAGAAGAAGATGTGGAAGAAGAAATAAAGTTGAAATAATCGGTAACGAACATTACCTCTTCTTTGAAGCGCCTCTTTGAGACCTCCTTTTAGGGCACTAAAATTGGTCTTTGAATAAGACCAGGACCTCTAGGATGTTTCTATGGAAGTGGAGATGATAAATTTCCAGGGTTTTGCCGATATTGAAGGCTCAAAGTGGTGTGAGGAAGAGAGGGAGGTGGTGCCCTTTTATAAGGGAGGAGAGGGGCTCCTTTGGAAAAACTAAAAATATTATTTTATTATAAAGCCATATTCGGTTTTAAATAGTTCTAAATGGATTTTTTTAGAAGATAAGGTGGGGATGGGTCTAAATACTCTCATCCAATAGAATTTGGACAAGTTTAATTTACTATTTTAACCTTATCATTTAGATTTAACATTAAGTTAGAAAATTTTACTTTTACCGTGTCTTTTTGTGTTCTTACACTATAAGGTTAATAAACTTACTATATCAAGCCAAACGAACCCCAAGTTGTTTATTATTAATATATATAACTTTATATAAGTCATTTGGCCGACCCTTAGATTTTTAGGAATAAAATAACAATTAATAATATAATATTTGTTTTAAAAACTATTTTATGTCAGTTTTGATACTATTTGGCAATTGATTTTTTTGAAAATCATAACAGAAATATTAGTTCGAACACAGTAAATTGAATCAATACTAACATGTCATATTAACAAAGAAAATTATTGGAATTCATAAAAAGTTTCAAATTACATTTATTTGGTTATTTATAACATCAATTATGTCAATATTTCATTAATAAGATAATTACTACATCATCATTGTGTTATAAGTAAATTATATTATTTAATGTATAAAAATTTAAAATTAAATATCATTATGTAGTAAATCGTTTTAGCTTTCTAATTAATATTTATAGTCGAATTTATCTTATGTATAACCCTATATTAAAAATGATTTACTTATTAAACGTTGATTTTAACTATTTTAACCCTTCTTTAAATAAATTAATAATAAATGTCCTAATCTAATCCAAGTTGGCCTAAATGGTCATATTTTATTCCTAAGGTTTTTTTGTCGAATTAAACTTATCCAATAGAATTAGGACATGTGTTAGGGTAATAATAATATCATTTTTACTCTTAATTACCCTAGTTACTTTTAACCGTGGTAAATAAAAATAAAAGTCACTATTCACCAAAAATTATTTTCATCTCATTGAACCACATTTTACTTACTGAAATCAACCATGTCTCTCAGATTTTTAAAATTCCACTCACAGAAGTGGTAAAATTAAGTTTCATGTAAATTTGCAAATTCTCCTAGGAGGTGGGTGAAAGACGGTGAAAAGTTCAATAAAATTTTTCTATATCTAAAATTATTATAAAATTACTCCAATGAATTACATTGAACATATATAGGTATTATGTATCAATTTTGACCTAAAATAAATTTAAATAAAATAAATAATTATTTAAATAAAAAGTCGGTTTTTAAATAGTAACCCCGTGTTTTCACTATTCATAAAAAATTTAAAGTTTTCATAGAAATACCAAAATTTTACCCTAGGCTAATTTCGATCTTCCGAATCCAAAAATGAAGTCCATTTTGAAAAATAAAATTTACAAAATTTCAAAAAGTGGTTATTACTATTCATAACAGCTAGTTTTAATAGTATTTTAATAGCATATCATTGTTTAGTGAAACTCAGTATTGCGTACAACGCAAGCTACCAAGGAAGGTCGTGATTGTGTGTAAAGCAAGCGAAGCTAGTGTTGTGTGTAGTGAAAGATTCATTTAATGATTTATATAAAATAAAAAAAAAATATTTCTTATAAAAGTATCAGGTGTTACTGAGTTCGCACGAAGAATTTGAGTTCCACTGCTTCTTATTGCTCTAGGGATCCTATCATGGGAACACAATAAGATTTATAGTGAATCAGATGTTGTTTCGAGTCACCTGATCCATTGAATATCAGGAACACGAGACTTCCAAAATTTGGTGGTGGTAGAGTGTTACACACCTAATTAGGGAAAGGTTTCTGTTCCAGTTGTATAGGTGTGAACTACTCCTCTATGGCTTCCGAAGGAGATAAAAATCACTCAAGGGTATTAATAAACCCTCTTTGTGTGTCCTATTGAACCCTAACGTGGAATACCATATCATTGGGCATGATTTGGACTAGGATACCACTCTATTTTTCATCCTCCATAAATAGGAAAGAATAATTTCTGTTGGGAAGCTGGTTGAGGTAAAAATGACCACAGACATGTGGGATGGGGTTGGTACTATTCTCTTGTTGTTGTGCCTCAACCTAGATTTTCCCACCTTATATGGGGAATTATGTGTTAAAAATCCCCCCATCCTTATGGAATGGGAATGATCCTATACTCAGGCGGTAACTGCAACCATTTCCACTTTCTTGATCTCATGCATTTCTATTCGAGTGTCAGTCAGATATCTTATCCAGTCTATATGGAATCTATTTTCTTCCTATTTTAGGATTATTTCAATGGATTTCTCCCCTCCGTCATAATGATTTTGGGAATTACTCATGGATAACTCTTGTTTGACGTTCTACCTTTCTAGAGAATAAATTTCATTTGATTGTTTCCTGGTGATAATGAAACTACAGGATTCCATTTCAAATGTCTCATGGTAGATGGGACATGGGATGAGTTGCAAAGATCAATTCTCTCCCCATCCATAGATATGAACACCAGGTGGGGAATCATGAATAGGAAAATTCAACTTACACAGTTCATAGAGGTAGGTTAGTTATAGATCTTTCTTCCACCTCTCTAATTATGGCCTCCATGGAGGCAAAATATCTTCTAGGTTGATTTAATAGCGAATCTCTCCCAAAATTTTTACATGGTCTATGTATCCATTATATAGAAATAATTTTGTATTCAACTAGATGAGAGTAATCCAGAGATTGAGATGAATGTTTTCTATGATTTCATTTCATAACTCTCTTGTTAAGTAAAATTGAGAAGTGGATTTGGGAAAAAACATAACTGGTATGTCATCCATGGAAACTTTTTTTCCCTTGAGAAACATATCATTTTCTTCCTTCTCTAAGGAATCATATACATGGTCTTCCCAGCATCGATTTTTCTTGATAATTTTTTCACAAGTAGTGGGACAACTTTGGGTCTCTTTGACATGTGAATGGTCTTGAGGTGGCTCAGAAGATAAGTGTAGCATTGGGTTGTTCCCTGGATAAGAATGGATGTCACTTTTTGTTGATAGGGTATCTCACATTGTCGACCCCATCCCTCAAAGATTCTCAACATGTGAGTTCTTTCATGCATTTAATTCAGAAAGGTGGGGTCCTTCCTATCTATATAGAACATGACTGCAGAGAGGGCCTTCACAATGGATGCTGCCATGGTGAAGAAAACCATCATAGTTTGATGTCTGACTACCGGGAAAAGATTTGCAGCTTATACCCTGAGGTGGACCATCAGGCTAGAAGATAGCAAGGGGAGGATCTTCTTTCTATTCGATGATGTCACTACAGGGATGACCTTCATATTTGATTCTTTCATGGATAGGATTACCATCACAACTTGATATCCAACTGTAGGGAGAGTATCTACAGCATATACCTTTGAGAGGACCATCAGGGTGGATGGAACCAAGGAGAGGACCTTTTTGTTGTTTGATATTCAAGTCATGAGGATGGATACCCTGAAGCTCATTAGGTGATATACTATCATTATTGATCATTTCATATCCATAGAGTAACCCTTCATGGTACGTGCTCTGAGGAGGACCTTCCGAGCTGCTGGTAAAAATAGTGTGTGAAGGTCCTTCGCAACTGCTACTGCTACTTCCATAATTTGGTAATTGATTGGAATGATCTGGAGCGACCATATCTAAGTGTTTTATGGAATCAAGAATGATAACTTAAAATATATTAGGGTCACAATTATTCTCTTCATTTTATAGCTACCTTTCCTGCGATGTATTTTTTGGTGCTCTCTTGTGGGAAATGGGGGGTCTTTGTTGTGTGTGAAGACCTTCATATATAGGCTTATATTCAAGATGATTTCATAGCGATATTGGGATATATTGGTAGCATCTTAAGTTTTGGAAGGGATATATTCCTTCACTGGAGTAGCCATCGTGGTGGAATTGTATCCTGAAGATGGAATGGGTATTTTTGTCCGATCTAGGGGTCCATTTATTGTGGAATAATTTCGATGAACCTCCTGAACATGATCATGGATTCATTTCTCCTCTGGGTTGACCACCCTACTATGTGGATGAATCACTCCACTTGGGGAGGTGGGTTGTGGTACTAACTCCTTGTTATTACCATTTATCTTATTACATCTTGATAAGTCTATAGGATATATCTAGGAAGTGATGTCCAATCCTATATCATCACCATGATGTGTTGAGAGACATATTTGGATAGAATGGGAATATGTTCCCATTCTGATGTCAGATAAGGAATATGTGTTTATGTTTTTCCTCCATGTTATGTTAGAGGGTATTGAAAATTCTTCCATATGGGGGTGGATATATGGTTTTTCCCAAATTTATAGCTTGGTTAGGCCAGCTTCTTTCTCCGGTTGTCATCATATTTGACTGATGGGCTTCATATTCATGAGAAGGGATTTACATATGATCATTTTCCATTTTATTTTTTCTAATGTTCTTGATATGCATTTGTAGAAATTTTACTCTTCTTAAATTTTGGAACAATTGTATTTGACTATTGGACCTTATATTCATGAGTAGGGATTTGTTTTTTCCTATAGTTTTAAACCCTACTAAGGTAATTGGATTGATATGTAGCAGCCTTAATTTGTACCTTCTCAGAGATGATTTTTTTTCTATTTGGTTGAAAGGTTTCATGTGCATTTGAAGTGATTTTCATCTACTTGTAATTTTCTTCCCTATTTCCATGATAGTTTTGGTGAACATTAGTGATAATTTTTACCTTCTAGTAATGTGTCACTACATTTATGTGGTGGGATTCACAATATTGAGTGAGAATATACATACTCTCATAGGTTTCCACTGTATTTACATAGTGGGATTCTTCGGTTGGAATGAGGTTAGTGGCTTGTTCCTGGTTGTTTGATCATCTCCCTTGGTGGACTTCTCGAGGGACTTGGGTCCATTGGACTTCAACAGGGGCCCTTGGGGAGATATCCTTCTCATAGTGAGAATACTGGGCTTCCTGGTGTTGGCATTGATGACTACCGACCAAGGCCCATGAGAAAATACCCTATAATGTAGTGATGAAATCATTGGTGATGACATCATCAACCTCCCTAAGGTATGTGATGAACTCATTTTTGTGTTCTAGGGACAGACTCCTGAAATGGTTGGAGATGGTTAGTTGAGCCTCATTATTCTTGGTCACAGATCATTTCTAGTTGGACGTTTGATGGTGCTTCATGGCTAAGAGTTCCTTCATTGTTCCATCCAGGGTAGGGAGAGTACCATTTTGTTGGTACTCCCTAACCAGTGCATTTGAAACCTAGTATTGAAGAGGTTGTGTGGGTGAGGAAGTCCTCTGATTCATTGAAGACTCGTCTTTCTATGTATTAGATGATGTGTGTGTTTGAATGAACTATCATGATGTTATTGGATTGAATTAATATATGTATATTTCCTGAAACTTATGTGAAAGATATAAAAAAACAAACCTCATTAATGTATCATCTCATTAACACTTGAATAATTTGCAGTACTACCCGGACCTCTTCCACTTTGGATGTGAAAAGGGGCTAATGTGGTGTAACACCACCACCTTGGTTAAGGATTCACACTGTGTTCTTCATTTTTTCACAAGAAATAAATTATTTGGTTTTTGGAATGAAATGGGACAATAGGGACTGGTAAGTGTATTCTTCTATATTTTGTGAAGAAGGTTCTGAAAATAGGTCATTCGCATTGGGTTATAATTTTATTTTCACCAAAGGCACGTTTGTGTCTTGAACAGTTGATTACAAGGGGTTGAATGGTGTGAAATCATTAACATTGGGTACCGGGTCATCAAATGGTCTCCAATGGGTTTATTCAAAGATCTATAAATGTTAAAAAACTCTCATATCCATGATTAAGGGACCTACTTTCCAAAGGCAAGCACTCATTTGGTAACTTGTCCAATGACACTTAAGAGATCACATTGGTCGAGAGGATGGGAATTTGGGCTCAACACCCTCTTTTGTGGGGATATATTTCTTATTTTGAGACTCTCTTATAAATTTAAGATATTTTCATAAATCCTTGGTTCATTCCCAATAATGTCTGCATGGATTAAGCCTATATAACAATCAATCGTAAATACACATGGTTTTGGAATCATCTGTATGTATTTGAGGTTCTCCATCAATGGATATATATATATATATACATATATATTTATCCATGGTTCTCTATCAATGTTACCCTTTTGTGGACAAATTAAATATTCCTTGGCCTTTTTTTGAGATGGCACTAGTTTTAATAAATGGTGAGGTGCTTTGGAATTTATTTTCATCTGATGGGGAAAGAATTTATTTTGATGTAGGGATTGAGCCCCTATGATGGGCTTCCTACGTATCCTCATGAGAGAAATCAGAATCGATGTAGTTTAGTGCCTCTTAAAAGAAAAAAATCACCTTTTAAGGTAATGATAAAAGGACCCAACCATGAATTTTAGCATTATATGGTAAGGACGCTCAGGCGTAAGGTTCCTTCTCAAAGATGGTGTGTAACTTTTACCGAGGGAAAATTTAGAGGATTTTCCTAAAGTACATCTAGTTTTTTCCTTAATGGGGAAAAATAATTATATCCTTTAATGACCGGGTCCAGTTAGGTTGATGGTCTAGGCACCAATTTTGATATAATGTCTTATCAATGCTTCATTTTAAACCCTTACAGTCGAGGTACACCTCAGAGAAATTTGGATTTGTTTCACCTCAGCTCTTTTATTTCATCCTCCTAATGATAAAATATTTCATTGAGTGTAAGGGTCTCATTTCAACTAGAGAAGGTAGTGGGCCATACACAAACTTGATTTTATTCCTCTCATTGTTAGGGATTCATGGAGTAAGTGGTGGAGGATTGATCAGGGGAACACCCAAATTCTTTGTGATCCAATGGTTATGGCTAAGAACACCTTTATTTTAGTGTCGATTAGAATCTAGGAAGAACCATCCTCTCATTGATCTTCTGTATTTTCATCATTTTCAGTGTGGTACATAGGATTAACATCCATTCTCTTCATCAAGTCATAACGTATTGTTGGTGGTATACTAACTACAAATTGGTAGGGTAGTTGTTTATGTCCTTTGTTTAATCTTCTCATTCCATTATGGGATCCTCTTTAGGCTTATTGGTAAAGGTTAACGTGGAGGGAATCTATAAACTAGCTTTTCTTATTCTTCCCCTTTGGGGTAAAAGAACCATGAGACATGATGGAATGGGAAACCTCTCAATTTTTTGTCCTCTCTAAATGGGAAAAGACTGATTTTTGATGTGTGGGTGGTTGATGTAAAAATACCCCCATCCTTATGGGTTAGGGTTTCTCTCATTCTCTTATTGTTCTTCCTTGGCCCGGATTTTCTAGCCTTACAGGGGAATTTTTGGTTAAAAATTCCCCCAGCCCTATAGCCTGGGGCTGATCCGATATTGTGGTGGTCACTAATGCCATTGTCGCATTCTTTATATTGTGTATTTTTGTATGAGTGTGGGTCAGATATTGTGTCAGGTCTTCTTGTGAACTATTTTATATAAAAACATTAACAGTTCTTGGTGATTGGATTCCCTTAATTGGGAAACTTGCTAAATGTTCTTATTCACCTAGTTCATAAGTCTTTCAATGAATTTATCCCTTCAAGCCTGACGATTTTGAGACATACTCAGGGCTGACCCTTATTGGGTGAACTGCCTTTCCTAGGCAGGAATTTCATTTGATTTCTACCTGGGGAAAATGAAATTACAAGAATTCATTTCCAAAGGGTTCTACTGGATGGGATGTGGGTTGAAATTAAAAGCATCATGCTCTCCCCATCCCTGGATATGAATACCAGGTGGACAGTCACCAATAAGACAAAGCAGCTTATGTATTGCATGGAGCCTAGTAAGTTGAATATATTTCTTCTGCCTATAGGATTTTGGTCGTCGTTCAAACGAAAGATCTTCTAAGTCGATTTGATGGATTTACTCCCCAACTATTGTAACATTTTATGTGCACCCTCTATAAGGCAAGATTTTTTTTTCAACTGGTAGAGATTTTTTCAGATATTGAGAATAATGTTATGTATGCTTTCCTCCAAAAACTCTGTTAATATGTAAAATTGAGAAGTGGCTGTGGACCAAAACATTGTTGGTATGTCATCCCTAGGTAATTGTTTTCTGACGAGCATCATTTATTTTTAGTCCACTGACAAGGACGCCTCTATTTGGTCCACCCAAATTTGATTCTTTTTGATGATTTATCACAAGGATCAAGGCTAGTCATGGGTATTATTGATATGTGAATAGTTCAGAGGTGGATCAGAAAATTAGCATAATACCGGGCCATTTCCTCATTGAGAAAGTATGTCACTTGTTATTAATAGGGTATCTAACATGATTGACCAAATACCTCCAAGCATCTCCACATATGTGGTATTTCTTTTATTTGATTTGGAAAGGGGGGGACCTTCCTGTTGATAGATAACTTCACTATGTGGAGGACCTTTATAGTTGATGTAGCAATTTTGAGGGTTGTTGTCATAGTTTGATATTTGACTTTTGAGAGAGATTTTTTTACGTATACCCTGGGGAGGACCATCAAGGCATACAAAAACTAGGGTAGGACCTTCTTTTCATTCTGAGATGTCACAGTAGGAAGGGCCTTGATAGTTGATGCTATCATGATGATGACTACAATAATATCTTGATATCCCATAGTAAAGAAAATATTTGCTGCATATACCCTAGGGGGACCATTAGGGTTGATGAAAACATGAGGAGGACCTTCTTGTTGTTCATTATTTTAGCCATGAGGAGGGATATTGTGACACGCATCATGTGATATTCTCTCTTGATTTATCATTTCGTATCCACTAAGTAATCCTTCATGGTACATGCTCTAAAGAGGACCTTCAGACCTGCTGGTAACAATATTGTGGGGAGGTACTTCACAACTTATACTACCACTTCAATAATTTTTTAATGGATTTTAAGGATTCTAAGACACAAGATGTAATTGTTTAATGGAATTAATAACACAAGATTAAATTATATTGTGATCTTGAATATTCTATCCATTTTCTAGTTGCCTTTGGTGTGATTTATTTTTTGGTTCTCTCTTGTGGGAAACTATGGACATTTGATGTGGGTGATGATCTTCATATACAGGCGCCTTTTCGAGTGTCTCACATGGTGATGTTGGGATACACTAGAAGCATCCTAAGTTTTG
The DNA here is from genome assembly GCA_963277665.1 of Viscum album. Taxonomy (NCBI): domain Eukaryota; kingdom Viridiplantae; phylum Streptophyta; class Magnoliopsida; order Santalales; family Viscaceae; genus Viscum; species Viscum album. Next base: position 1,478,183,399 of record OY728161.1, read on the forward strand.
GTAGGGATATATTCCTTCCCTATAGTATCCACCAAGGTGGACTAGTGTCCCCCAGTAGGAATGAGTATTTTCTCCTAGTCTTGTTGTCTATTTATCACGAAATATTGTCTATGAACCTCATGGATGGGAGAAGGCCTGTGTGTCTCCTCAGGGGTGAACACCCTATTGTGTAGATGAATCAAACCACTTGGGGTAGAGTTTTAGGCCCAATACCTTGATATTACCATGGACATGATTACATCTTGAAAAGTCTACAGGATATGGTAAGGAATTGATGTTTGATCCTCTATAATCTCCAAGATGTTTTTGGAGATTCCATTGGATGGAACTAGAATATATTCACATTTCGATGTTCAAGTAGAAATATGTTCCTACTTTGGTCCTCCATCATCTGTTAGAGGGTACTACAGTTCTCCCATATGGGGTAAGAGATATGGTTTTCCCCTGATTTATAACTGGGATACAGTAGATATTTTCTCTAGTTACCATCTTATTTGATTTATGGGATTTATATTCATGAGTATAGATTTTCCGTTGTATTTTTATGATGGGATTGATATGCATCTATTGGAAATTGAAACTTCTTGTATTTAGGTTTCATCATATTTGATTAATGAGCTTCATATAAATAGGTAGGGATTTGCATCTGTATATGGTTTTCCACTCTATTTAGATAAAGGGTTTCATATGTATCAATAGGAATTTTCACACGATCATAGAATGTTTTCGTTTTGTTTGGTTGATGAGATTCATATGAATTGGTACGGATTTTTATTGGCCTATAATTTTCTACCCTATTTGGATGGTGTGTTTGGAGATCATTAGAATTAATTTTTTATTGCTCCTAATGTACCACCACATTTACATGGTGGGATTCATAATAGTGAGTTGTAATATATGTTCACTCTTATATTGTAACTGTATTTCTACAGCAGGCTTCTTTAGAAGGAATGTGGGTAATTATATGTTCCAGGTTGTTCTATTATCACCATAGGTGGGCCTCTTGAGGGACCCGGCTCCCTTGGACTTCAATAGGTGGCATCAGGGTGATATCTTCCTCAGATTGAGGATACCGATCTTCCTAGTGTTGGATATGATAACTTCTTGTTGGGGACCTTGAACGGGACCCCTCTGCTGAATGGATGAAATCGTTGGTGATGAATTCATCAACCTCCCAGTGGTAAGGTAGGCACTCGTTATCATGTTCTGGGGATAGACTCCCAAAATGGTTAGAAACAGAAAAGGGAGATACCTTATTCTTGGTCACCAACCATCGCTTGTTGGATGGATGACAAGGATTCATGGCTTGGAGGGCCTACCTTGCTGCATCCAAGGTGGGGAGAGTAATAAAATTGTGGTACACCCATACCAGTGAATTTGAAACCCAGTTTTGAAGATATTAAGTTGTTGTGGGGTCCTATGATTCATTAAGGACTCGGTCACCTAGGCAGTCACTAATGCATGTGTCTGAACAAAGTTTTTAGATTCCAATAGATTGAAGGAATATTTGAAAATTGAATAAAATTTTTAATAAAAATACAAACAACAAAACCTCATAAAAGTTTCATCTCATGAACACATGTGTAATTGATGGTCTTGTCTCACCCTCTTCCACTTTGGATGTGAAACGGGGATGATGTGAGGTGACACTACCACCTTGTCTAAGTATTCATGTCAGGATCCCTATTTTTGTTTCACCCAAAGGTGTTGATTTGGGGTCGAGAATGAAATGGTTCAGTGAAGATTGGGCAGTTTATCCTTTTTTATTTTTTGAAGGAGGTTCTGTAGTCAGGTTAATCACATCGAGTTACCATTTTTTCACCAAAGGTGTGTTTGTGGTATGGACTGTTGGTTTCAAGGGGTTTAATGGTGTGGAATAACTGATACTGGGTATGAGGTATTCAAATTGTCTCCAATAGGTTTATTCATGGGGTTGAAAACATCCTATGACTCTCATATCCATGATTCATGGACCTACTTTACAAAGATAGACACTCATTGGGTAACTTGGACAACAACACTTAAAAACTCACATTGGTTGAGAGGATGTGAATTTGAGCTCATCACAACCTTTTAGTGGGGACTATTTCCTTTTTTGGGACACTCTTATTGATTTAAGGTATAATCATGAATCATTGGTTCATTCCCAAGAATGTGTATGCATATTACCCCTAGATAATTATAAATAATATATACACATGAGTTTAGAATCATATACATTTATTTGAGGTTCTCTATCAATGGATATACACATATGTATCTGAGGTTCTCAATCAATTTTTCCCTTTTGTGGGAAAATATAATATTCCTTGTTCGTTTATTTAGGTGACGTTGGTTTTAAACTATGGTGAGGTTCCCTAGAGTTTAGTTTCATCTAGGGGTACATGACTTGTTTTGATGTCCACATTGAGATCGTAATATGGACAGATACATATCCTTATGTGAGGAATAGAAACCCACATACTTCATTACTGCTTAATAGAACACAACACCTTTTACAACCATGTAATAAGGAACCAACCCTGTAGTTTTGGGTCACGATGTAAGGATGATCATGCAGAAGGTGCCTAGTCAAAGAGGGTGTGGTACATATATTGAGGTGGCCAGAGTGTCCTAGAAGAGAGGTGGTATCCTCGGTGGATATGAACATATCAAGAATATAGCCTAGAGAACATTTGGGTGACATGAATGTTGGGTTTGGACCTCAAAGATTCCTCCTATGTATCCCAGTTATTTAGGAATCAATGCCCATTTAGTTTGGTAACACTTGGACTTACACCTTATAGGAGGCCCATAAAAGGGGCAGATTAGGGATTATGCATGGATGCGGCCTATTTAGTGCTACTTCACTTTAAATATGTCCCTTTTAAGGTATAAGTATTGTTTTAGGGGTTATACCATTTGGGAGGCCCATGTGAGGTTTGGGTTCTTGGAGATTTCATAATCGCCATTATTCTCTATGCCCACATCAATCATGATCGGTGTGATAAACAAGAGGAAGTAGTATATCTAATGATTGAATGATACCATCCTATCCACTAATGGATATTCCTATAAAAAAATGGAGATTGAGAGGGCATTGAGTGTGCCACATGCCTATATTATTTTTTTATCTAGGATAGTCACAACGGATGATCAACCTGCTATGTACCAGTTTGATTTGAATAGGATCAAAAGTGTTGCCCCTCGAAAGAAAGGAAATGGTAATACCTCAGAAGGAGTGCCCTAAAATTTTTTCTATGAGAGGAGGGAGTATCTGAAACTCATCCTCATCGAAGGAAAATTCTAGAGGCTCCTCTCAATCCCTAGAACAGGGTGACTCACCTGAGTATCTTGAGGTCGTAACCAAGGTTACCATGGGAATGTAAAATTGAGTACATTCTAGGTATCCAACTTATTTTAGGGATTAATCATGTGACTCTATTTACAATGGGAATGTAAACTCAAATAGGCAAGTAGGTGTGCCAGATGATCTTGGAATACATGTCAGGTGGATTTGTAAGAGGGTTTAGCCTGAAGCCATTGGACTGGTTCGTGGAATGGTTGAAATAGATCCTAAATTCATGATAGAAGTGAACAAGAACTGGAGGTTGGAACACCCTAGTATTCCCCATTTCACATAGCAGGTTCTTACTTGGGATGGGGTTACCTCTACATATAATCTTTATCACAAGTGAGGGGACCATCTACATAGTAGTTTGCTACAGAGATTGGGGTCGGACCATGTAGCATGATGCTACATAGGACTAGGTTCTCCTCGCATAGTGTGTCACTATATAGGGACAATTTCCACCCAAGTTGGGTTTTGATATGTAGGGAAGGGTTATGTCCGCATAGCATTTTTTTATGCAATATGTTCATCCGAAAAGGTTCCATCGGTTCTTATCTTGTGGGAATTAGGTCTGTAAAGGGTTTTTAGTTCTTAGACCACTAGATGTTTCATTATTTATTCCTTAATGCTTTTCTTTGGGTTTTTACTTGGTTGGAATCATCGAAGGTTCGACAAGTTTTGTGGCACTTCAAATTTCCTCGACCGAGTCTCCTCTACTTTTTTAAGCTTCTCCCTTTTTATTTTGGTTTCCCTTTGTGTCTTATTTATAAAGGAGTGGAATAACTAGATATCTGCCCAATTGGTCATACAAGATGGGTCGTGATACTTCTTTTGCATAAGCTCACGAATGATGCCCGGCCCACGAATGATTTAATTAGTGGGGACATCTTTCAGGGAAGGGAGTCGTGACTTATGGGGTTGAAGTTCACCACCTCGGTCCCATGAACTATTTATTTCATAGAGGAGATTAATTTTTAGAGGCATAGATACTTTTACCTTCCTGCAAATGAAATTGGATTCATTTTTCATTGTTGGTCCACTATCTTTATCCCACAAACTATTTTGGTCCGTGAGGGATTCATAGTTCTGAGGACCCCCATATAGAGTGGTGGTCTGCGAATGGATTTTCCATTAATGGTATTGCTTCTTCCTCCAAAATTTCATAACTTTGAACATTTTTCTTAAACTCTTACTTCAACTTTTTTCTCGTCCTTTTTCAATCTATGCAAGTATCTTGATTGTTTATGGAAATTTTAGGACCCAATAGAGGTTCATCAACATTTTTGGACGTTTTTTTTAATATCTCAATTTTTTGTTAAAGTAATATATTAATATGGAATTTTTTTACTTGGGTTTTCTAATGTATCACCTTTATGAATTTGAAATCAAATCAAGATTTTATGAAATTAAGACCATGTAATAACCACATGTGCAGTATCAACAATGTCAAAGTGTCACTTAACCATAATATATAATACAAATTTAATTTCATGATTTTATCTAATTTTAATTACTCTATCACAAAATATAATATTTAAATACAATTTTATAAGATAAAAATTAAATGAAATCCACTTGATGCTAACTCACAACAAATACATCTTTATCAATATCACAATATGAGAAGTCTCAAAATAATTCACCCAAATCCATTATCATTTAACTTATATGAATATGTGATATTTATACCACACCTTATATGGTCTCTATAAAAACATTTAATCCCCATAAGTTTTAAGGAAATGATCTTGGTCCCTCATGATTATTGTAAGGCCGAAAAGGGTTCCATTAGAATCATAGAAGTGGAGTAGGGCATAAATTAAATAATGGAATCATATAGGACATAGAAATAAGATTCAACTATATTTTTATAGAATGGAAGGTAGGAGGTTTTTGTGGGATTTCTCATTGATTGAAAGAGTATGAATCTAAAAATTACATTGGATCCATTAGTTTTTTTAATCATAGAATCAGAAAAATATGATGTAATTATACTATCACGATAGATGGAGGGAATTAGGTAAATTATAAAATCACACCATCGAGGGAAATAAAAAAGATGGAACCATAAAAATTAAAAAATATTGACTTATGTCGATGAAAATCCATGGAAATTTGCATAAGTGTACAAAAAATAATGTATAGAAAACATCCAAAAACATCGAATACCATCATTCCCACCCAGTGGAAGGGTCTGTGCCAAAGGGATAACCAAAAGATGTTTGGGATGCCTCATCCTAGAGTGGGTCACTGCAACTATAACAACCTATACTCAATGTATCTATATAATCACCACATCCAAGGCTTGTTAAGGAAGCTCCTCCCCTACTAGGGCATGTGGCACCACCTGCTATTGTACAATCATTGGTTATAGAGGAGGCCCATGTTTCATAATGGAAAAAGTACCCACCACATTTGAAGTGATATATGCAGGATGGGATGGTAATGTGTAATATATTTCTTGGGTTATTAGGTCATTATGGTGCATAACCTTCATCTAATTCCCATCATGCTCAACTTTTTACTCAAACATTGCATAATTATTTTATTGTCACATCCATTGTAGGTTAGGGTTATCATAATGGGTGGCCTCTAGTTATGGTTGTATAGGGTAACTGATGTAAGATGGTGGAGGCATGATAGTTGTTAGGTTAGGTGGGTGGGATACTTTTGTAACACCGTAGGTTTTTAGAAAGTATATTATTTCCATACAAAAAATGTTTAAAATTCAAAAAAAATTATATTTTTTCAAAAGAATTATGATAGATTTGGAAACAGTTCATATATAATAGGTATTAAAATAATAACATTTTACTCTTTAACAGTAAAATTTTACAATAAAAGCATATGAAACTAAATATTACACATCCTGGATGATTACATCCATTAAAAATGAACATATTAAATGGGGACAATAAATAAAATGAGTAATATCTTTAGAACTAGCATCTCCCATGGAATATTATCTCCTTTAAGAATTACCATCAGTATAGAAAACCCAACAATGAGAAAGAATTTCATGAAAATAGAAAGAAGAGTGTGAGATCTAAAATGAAAACTATGAAAGTGGGAAGTATGAATACAATTTGTTTAGTGAGGTTATATATATAGGAATGAAATATTAAAATCAAAATATGCTCATTGAAAATATGGTCATTGTTGACATGGTCATTGGACATATTTCTAATAGGTATACAGATGTTTTGTATGGTTAAGTACTAAATTTAAAATAATATAACTCACACTGAAATAAAAATATGATATTAAAATATGATATATATATATATATATGAATTGCATAAAAATATTATTATAATTATTAAAATTTGATCTAATGTATATATAAAATTAAAATGAACATTTTAATTTTAATGGAGCAAAAAAATTACATATTAGAATATAATTAATTATTTTAAATGGAATTTCTAAAAGTTTTTAAGGTATAAAAGTAATATTTACTTTTTTCAAAGAACTATTTTGTTCTGTATTATATATTTTACCCTAGTAGATTTAGTTAAACACTTTTAAAATATTATTATATAGTAACCAATATATTATATCATTTTAATTATAAATTTATATGAACTAATAATAAAAGCACAAACTGTTTAAAAACGCCATTTTCCAGTAAAATCTGTTTAACCCTATATTTTATATTTTTAATATAACAAAATATATATAACTATTTGAATTTGAAATAGAAAAAATTAAAAATATTGTTCAATTCAGGATGTCAAAATTACCTTAGAGATAAATTTCCGGATTCTTCTGAAGTATTTGGATTTCAGGTGAATAATGAAAAATGTCATTTTAACTAATATTGTAACTTTTATACCATTATTAGTATATAAGTATGACCAAGAAATTTATTAAACATTTTTTCAAAAAAATATTTACTTTAGACTTTAAATTATACATTTTAAAATATTAATTATATTTTACTAACCTGTGATTGATATTTTAAAACTCAAGTAATATTTTTCTCAAAAATTGTTTTAATACATTATACTTTAATTATATTAAATTTAATTTTTAACAATTTTTCAAATTGAACTAGAAATAATTGATTTAAAATTTAGAATAATTTTTTGAAAATTATATAATAATATCCACTTTTATTTTACTTATAGAGATTAATTTATCATAGGTAAAAACTAGTTATCCTGGTAAAAGCTAACAAGAAAAAAGTAAAAATTCAAGTGGTAAGGGGGTAAAAATAAAACATTTGTTAAAAACAGAGTTGAATAAATATCAACCTTATCTATTACCCATCCCATTATTTCTAAAAAACATTATCCATTTTTCTTTAGAGTGGCTTCCCATTATGTAAAATTTATGGGTATTTACAAAAATGTCATCCCTTTTCTCTTATAATAGGGGCTCTCCTCTCTTCACTTCCCTTCACACCAAAACACACTATTTTTAGAAAACACTTTAGGAAAACCTTTCATTTACACTCTAAGACACTTTAAATAGGGTATGGTATTCTAAAAAAAATTCAATCAAGGTCTTAACCCCCTTTTCAAAGGAGGTAATCCAAGAAGTGATGTATAAATTCATAACCTCTCCTTAAATTTTATAATTCTTTTTGTCTACTTGATCCCCATAAAATTAAAATAAAACATATAAAAATTATAAAATCAGTATCATTATTATAGTGATATTTTATTATAATTATGTTTCAAAAAATTATCCACCCTTCATTTTTTCCTTTAATAAATGTGAAAATGACATTCATGTGTGTGTGCAGAATATCGCTTCCACAAAACACCATGTTGTTTTTTTTACTTAACCACATTACACGGATGGTCCTAATGTACAATTTAATAAATGAATATTAAATTTATAAAAAAAATTATATTATTAAATGATAAAACATTTTATGCATTTCTACCATTTTATGGAAAATGAAATCATCAATGATGCGTAAGTATGGAATACCACCTCCGTAGAATGACATATTTTAATTTTTCTTTTCATATATTCCTTAGATTGATGGAAATGATAATGGGTTTAATGGATAAATATTATTTTTATGATATAATTAACTTTATGTTATGAAAATTTTGATTCCCAATTAATTGTATGATCGATGAATAATAATCATTAATTCAATAATTTAAAATAAGCGTACTGAGTGGAAAAATATTTTATTCAAATTGAGTAATACTTTCATATCCATTACTTATTCTTAAACATACATTACAATTATAATAAATAATAGTATTAAACATTAAATTATATCATTATTCTACTTTTTTAATGATATTTCAACTAAATCACCTCTTAATCATCAGTAATCTTAGTATATTCATTTTTAGGTCAGTTTAACCCCCTTATTGAACAATGTTATGAAATTATATTATAAATGACCATGAAAAAAAAAAATTATTCATATAAATTTTTATAAATATTAAAATAATGATTTCCATTCGGTTTTAGAAATGATATATTAATGTTCAGCTCAATACTTCAGAAAACACCTTTAATTGGTTAAGAAAATCAATGAAGTCTATTTTTTTCAATTTCATATTCAAGGATAAAGAGTGATACACTCATTAAGGGAATTTGGAAATTCAGAAATCATTATAAGTAATAAATTATGTAAATTTAATGAACTTGTAATGATGATATTTGGATGAATAAAAAATACCAACACCACTCCTAATAAACCAGTACAAACAGTCAAAACTATAAATACTAGATGTGGGGAAATAAGAAAAAAATAACTAATATACATGTAGATAGTGATTATAAATAATAATTATAAATTATTTAAGGTATTAATTGGTTTTGAAATTATATATTATGATTTTTTTTACAGGAGTTTATATCACATTCAACTAAGAAATAATAAATGTAAGTGGATTTCTGAGCTCAAATATTTTTCTTCAGTCATAATCACTCCACATCAATTATAATTTTTCAATATCGAATTATCCTACACTATGATGATGATATATTATGTTTTTATCTTCTTTTTTATGTAAATAATATTTCAAACTGAATAATTATCCCTAGATGAATCTGTTATTTTGAAAAAAAAATGTATTTTTATAAAGGATAATTATCATCTACTTTAGTGTATTTTTTCTTCTATGTCCATGTTTTTACTTCCTCCTAATTTTATCCTTTCAATAGTGAAAAATTAATAATTTTTTTCATTGATCCATATATTCTCTTTTATTCATTTTAAAATAAATGTTTTTATCTTTTATTCAAGTGTGGGTTTTCAATAAAGGTGTTTTAAAATATTTAAATGGTTTTCCTTACCATTATCATATTTTCTTCGCTTCTATTTCACATTTTGACATATGTTTTAATTATTATCAATGGCGCTTTATAGGAATTTTTTTGATATAATTTTTTAATAATTTTCTCTTCATATTTGTAAAAAATATTGTTGGAATGTGTCTCGAAAGTAATTCCTTTATAAGGTGACATTAATAACACTTTTCAAGATAAACTCACTTTGTGATTTCTCTTCAATTTTAAAAGGGCTCTTATATAAGAAATTAATAGTTCATAAATCACCCTATATGTGATCTTTTTAAATACTCATTTTGGGTGATCATGTTTTTGGTATCAAATGATCATTATTTTTATCCTTTATGTGATAACTTTTGAAAACGTTGTGACACTCAATTTAATTTCATGGGTTATTTATGATAAGATGAAATATTTTATTTTAAATGGAACTCATATGTATGGATGATGATGTTTGGGGTATTATAACACCCAAAAATGCATTGGTTAAGGTTTTATATCTTATGATATATAAAGGAGAATCAAATATCATATGATCACTCCATTGTAGGAATCAGTTAGGGATGCCTACTCCACTATGGGAATAAGGAAGTGAGGCTTTATCCACTTTGCAAATTAGGTGGTGATACCTACTCCACTATGGGAATTAGGTATTTATGAAAACACCACTATGGGAATTAATTAGTGATTTATTCTTCGCAATGTTATGCAGATGAGGTGGTGAAGCCAGTTCCACTATTTCGTGTTCATCAATGCGCATGTTTGTGCTACTTTTTCCCAAAGTTATTATTTATTTACAAGATATGAAAAATGTTTATTATATTCCATTTTATAAAGATAGTTCTTCTTATTATGCTATTATTTCATGTTTTTTCAATTTTCATATTTTCTTCAAAGCCATGTTTTTATGTCCTTTCTTGGGTATTATGTTCTATTCCATGATTTGTAATGATAAATAAATTTTTATGATTGTAAGTTATGATCCCTAGATCTTTTTATCATGTATTGTATGTTTACTCATGGATTTCCATGTATTTATGATCTAACGATTAATACTAGATTAGAAGTCACCCTTAATAATAGTTAGAGGTCACACCATTTTTATATTTCCATTACCTTGGTTATGAAGATGATTTTATCAAATGAGATGTATAAATGAGGGGCTATAGGTGCATGGTTATAGAGAAATGTCAAAAAAATTAATATAATATGTTTATGTGGCTATTCTCCTAGACACATAACCTGTAAGTCCTTGGGTTGTGCAACTATTTGTGAAATGTATGAATTTAACAATGGTATGAATGTAATATTTATTTATGTTGGGATTGGGTTTTCATATTTGGTATCAGAGAGAAGGTTATGTTATTTTTTGGGATTAGTTTAGGTACCTTTGGTATTAGGGTTAGATAACCTTAGTGAAAACCCCAGATATGTGTCTAAGTATAGGATGATATCCTAAAATCATACACCCCAAGGATTTAAAAATAAATTTAATATAGAATGTATGAAACAGTAAGTATCAATGAAGCATCACTTTGTTATATCCTAGTCAATAAACATAATTTTGTTGCTTCTGTGAGTTGAATTTTAAAAAAATGACATACATAGTTGCGTTCAGTAAGATATTTAGAGTTTGATAGGAGCAACTAACTTTTTTGGTAAATAGTAACTTGACCCTTATGAATAGTAACATACCATTATGAATAGTAATTTTTCCCTTATGAATAGTAATATGATTCTTATAAATAGTAACCACACCCATGAAAGTATAAATAAAATTTATGCACTTTATAAATGAAGTAAGAATATTTTAAAAATTAATAAAGAGTTTGTATATTTTTTGAGTAAAAAATATTTAATTAAAATTTTATAATTAATAAATTTATTTAAAAAAAATTAATTTTCATAAAATATATTATTAAATCAAAAAAAATTTGTCTAGTGATTTTTGGATTATTTAATAATACCTTAGTTAATTTTTAGGGTAGTATAAAAACAGTTTCAGTTTTAAAAACTACATTTTTCAAGTGAATGATGATCTTATATAAAAATAAAATTTACATATTTAGAAAATTATTTGGATAAAATGGAGTCCCTATTTGAATTACACATGTCAAAAAATGGTTGGGGATAATTTTTGTGATTTTTCTAAAATTCATAAATGTTTGGTGAATATTAAAATACGGTAATTTGTTATAAATGTTAAATACATGATTTATTGAGTCATAGGTGATATAATAATGATGTAAGCACATTTAGTTCGAAATAAAATGAACTTATTGCTTCTTTTGGTCAAAATAATCTGCAATCTTTATTGTCTTTTGAAAAATAATAAAATAATGAATAAGATATTCATAAATCACTCATCTCCTCCATTATAAAAACCACCACTCACCCCATATTTTCATCACACCTCTAAGCCTTGAAACATCTCAATGTTTATCCCAAATACTCTTACCTAGTCCCTCCCCATGTCCAGTATCTCTTGGACTTTCCAAAATACCAAAACCTTTTTCCTTGAGGAGGTTCTCAAGGTGGATATTTCATGAGGTAAATCCTCTTCCCTTTTATTTTAATTTCATTTCAATTTTTTTTCATAGTCTCTCACTCTCCTCCTCGATCCAAATGATCATGATAAATATATAATAATATATATACTACAATTATATAATTTTAATGGAACATCCATCATCAATCTCCTTACTCTCTCTCTCTCTCTCATTTATTTTAAAAATGATATCATTGTCTCGGAGGTGTTGATTTACAACCTTCATGGATGACTAACATTCGTTCATACATTTATCCTTCAATTATGGTCAGGAAACCATTTTTTTGTTTAAAAAAACTTTAATATATGTATTATAACCTATTTAATGTTTTGGAACTATTATATATACATAATATAAATTCATATGACAAAACTAGTTCGGGATGATCGTAATATTGCCAAAATAATCTAAATGAAAATCACAAATGTTTTATCTAATGATTGATAATAATAATACATTAAAAAATTATATTTATAACCATTTAAAATTATTTATGTTCATCAATAACATTTAAATTTAATTCTGGAGAATTATATCCATTCCATTGGAACTTCCATGTTCATATACAATTATACTGATCATGAAAACCAATGAAACAAACACTCTTGAGAGATAAATTTGAATCTTATTACTCATAAAAAGGTCATAAATGAACATAATAAAATTATAATGAATCAAATATATGTATATAATGTAATTATTTAATTAATTTATTGATTTAATTTTATTATCCATGACATTAAGGTCAGGTACAAAATACATTCAGACATATGGTAAGGGTTTCCTCATCTCACTACAATTTTTTGAGATATTCTTTATTCACCAATATTTATTAGGTATGGTGTATGTATAATAACCATTGATTAATCATATCATGAATCTATTTATTTTCATGGTATTCAATGTATCATTGGATTATTATTAATTTGGGGCCATATGATTCAGTTGATTACAAAGTGGTTCAACCCGGACCTTTGTTTTTCCTTCATGTTATTCCTTCACTATCCTTACCCAAATGTAATGATTATATATTTTTGTGTAAATATTATATATTCAGTTTTTATGTTCCAAAATCATATATATATATCATTTTACCTTCTATTTAATGGGATTATATGTTTTAAAACAGTTCCCTTCTTAATTATACCTGATAAACAAGCTCGAATCAAGGGAACTTCTCAAATTCTTACCCATTTTAAATTTCACTATATAATATGTTTTAAGCCTTAATAATTTTTCTAAAATCATAAATTTTATATTAAAAAAAATATCTTGGTTCATTTCTAGTTTTATTAAATCAAACATGTCTCTCCTCTTTAAGATATTTTTAATATTTTTCTTAAACTGCACTGAAATGTATTATTTTGAAAGATTTATTAAAAATTATTTTTACATGGTTTCACTTTAGTGGGACATTATTTATGCCTAAAATATAATTTCTCTGTTTGTACCTTTTATTGTGTAGTATATACATGTTTAAAAACTTTTTTCATGACAAATAAAAATGATTTTCCAGAAGAACTCTTCTTTCCAAAGTAAGAAAATATTTTTCTCTTCTCACTTTTACTTATCAGAGATTTATGCCTTGTTCACCACTTATTATTTGAATTTGGGGTATGTACTGCATTTTTTTATATCATATAAAGAGTCTCATTATTATAATTATAATCTAATGGATTATTAATTGAATGTTTCAAGGTGGTACGAGACACTTTGGAATGTTTAATGATTATTTCCTCAAGAATTTTTCAATGGTCTCATGTAAAAGTATTTTCATTTATGTCAAAATCCATTGTTTAATTTGTTACTAAATTTATGTTTATATATTATTATACCATCTACAATATTTTTTTCAGGGTTTCTGTTAGTTTGACTATGGATGTGTTATCTTAATACCATTTTACCATATTACTCTGAATGGTTAGTGTTTATGTTTAGTGATTGGGGAAATTTATTTACATTTAATATGTTAATTTCAATATGAATTTATATGTTTATTATGTTCATCTATTTCACATGAGTAATGCATTGGACTTAGTAAGTGTCATTTGGGGCCCGCTATAGCCCCCCCTGTGCATCAGTAGGTCTCATGGGACAATATATTTTGGGTTTTTACCTGTTTATGTATGGTCTTGGAACAAGCCCTTGAATGTATTGTCATGATTTTCCGCATTATTAATTCCTTAATTGTAAATCTAGTAATTGATAGTCTTTGTGATTATTTTACTAGTAGAATATATGTGGTTATGTTTTATTATGGAATTATTCATTCAGACTTCATTCCACTTATATTATGCTCAAGATTATATTTTAATGGAATGTGTACTTTTATTTATTCACCATTCATTATTATTTATACTTCACTATATTAATTACCCTTAATGAGTATCTGATCTCACCCCTTATATTTCATTTCCCCAGGTTATGAAGAAGAAAACATTGAATAAGCATTCATGTATGTAGTTTATTTCATTTTATTTTATATCATATTTTATTTTATTTTCCCAGTGTATTATGGGTATCATGTATGTAATATGGTTTTCGAATACTGCTTAACTAATCATTTCTTCAGGATTTGATTCCTTTTAATAATTCCATTGTAATAAAATAATTCACATGATCTAGGCTTTCAGGGTTGGGGCATTACAATTAGTATTAGAAGAAGTTTAGCAGTAACCATGGGAACTAGATATAGAAAACATGGGTTAGGGAATATAACCTTAAGATACAATTTGAGGATAAGAATAGAATAACATTCTATAATTTTAGTAAGGTAGAGATTATTTGGATCTTCCTATAAAATATATCTCTATTTTGATACTACAAGTGCACGTTGTTCAAGCACAGAAGTACTTAGGAGTAACAACTCCGACAAGGTATTTTAGGCTTGACTCGGGGTAACCTAGTACATGAAAAAGAGCCTTGTTATGCACCTAGTTTGACGCTCTTGAGGCTATTATTGAGATGAATAACATTTAAATCATCTACAATTATGAAGGATTTATACCCCAAAAGTAACCAAAGAATATGGTTCTATGATTTATGATGCCTAAATTTATGTTATGTGTTATACCATGTTTAGAGTTATAAAAAGTTCATAATTTTGTGAGCTCATATAGTATATGTAATTGATAAGAAATGGAACCTAGAATAAGGAATAAGAACTTCCCTAATACATGTGATGTAAAGAGTAAGAAGGATCATATCTCTCGTGGCCTTACACCATCATTTTGAATGTAGAAAGTCTCCCAAGTATCTTCATCATATGTTGAAATAGTATCATGTGCTAAAAATATGTATAAAATATTCTCTCAGTCCTATGTCTTTTAAGTGAAGAAAGATAAGATCAGGATAGAAGATAATAAGACGGATAAAGGCATGAAGGGAAAGAAGGGTTTACCCATGTGTGATAAATATGGGATGAATCACCTTGGTAAATGAATGAAGGGAATATGAGCAAATTAAAAGTGTGGCGAAAAATGAAACCATGTTAGTTATTTCAAGGGTAAGAAAAAGGTTTCCAATGTACTATACTTTATCTAAAAGGAGATAGGACACTATGAAAATCAATATCCCAAGCGTCAAAGGAATATAAAACAAATGATGTTACTGGATAAGATCAAGTTATGATATTGGGACATATGAAGTGAAATGATTAATATTCCTAATCTAGGATCATGTAATTTGAATATTTTATCAGTAATTTAGTGGTTATAAGAATTATAGAATATATGAGGATTGTACAACAGTACTTTTTCATTATGGATTTGAGACCATAAGTTGAATGGGATTTAGAAAATTAAAGATTTAGGGAAATAAAATCCTGAATATATTCTTAATGTTGATATAATGATGAAGAAATGATTGATTGGGATAAGTGTTGACTAACTTGGAACTGATTAATTACTTTTCAAAAGTGGTATATGCTATCATTGATGGTGTTTACAATACTTTTGGATATAAGGAATATATCCAATAAGATTTGTGAGGATGAATTCATGTTTCCAACAAGGTTTTATGGTAATTCTAGTTGTTACCATATTTCAAGATGACACATGATAAATTTATTCACATGTTTGGAATGTGAAATTTTAGAGCTACTTTATGTTTATTAAAGGAAAATAAGGTTTCTAATGTATTGATAATGATAGATCATGGAGTTATAAACAAAATAAATATTTAAAAGGACCCTGTGTACATGGATTTGGAAAAGGAAAGATATGTGAATTATCAAGGAAGAGTGTCATAATATTTGGGAAGAAAGGGAAACTAAGCCCCAGGTACATCGGCCCTTTTGAAATTCTAGAGATAATTAGAGCTTTGGATTATTGTATGGAAATGTCGTCTAGCCTTTCTAAGGTACAAAATTTGTTCCATTTATTATTATTGATAAATTATAAGCCATAACCAATGAATTTTCTATAGAAACTCTCAATTTTCAAACATTAACATTACATAAATTTTGAAAAAAACACAAAACATTACACAAACAGACACATGAAGACCATACTAGTCTAGTGCCTTTGGAAACACGAAAACATAAACACTGGTACATAAATGAGAAACAATATCTCCCACTAGGTTGTTCTAGACCAACACCCTTATTATACATATCAGACATAAAACATATATTCATTACCTAGGGAAGGAAACATAAAAATTGGTGAGCTTAAATGCTCAATAAGGGTAAAAAAGGGAAACATGTAAGCATAATCATGAGAAAAAGGGTATGAGAACATGATCATGAAGATAGATGGTGATACCCTACATATGAAAGATCATAACATATATAAAGGCCTAAATATAGTAAGTTCATAAGACATAAACCATAATGAAATTCATATTATAATACATGAAATCATAACATAGGAATAAAACATGGAATTTTGGAAAATTCATAAGCATAAAATATGATTTTCACAGTAGCCATGTCATCACTTCCAAGACCATATTAGTGGACTAAATCCTTTACAGAACTACTTTAACCCCTATTCCAGCCCAATATTACTGAACTAAGTGAACCCTCCATCCATCCCTATATTATTGAGTCAAGTAACACTCATTCCCGCCCTGTTTATCTCATGAGATATAAATCTTTACCCAATGCATTGTAGGGAGATATAGGTCCCAACCAACACATAATTAAGTCATACATACATGTACCGCAAGATCATAAATAATATTATTATAATCCATGAAATGAAATGGTTATCATAAACATGTAAATATATCATAACCTATAGAAAGAGATAGGTTTCATAATCATTTCATCATAAGAATAACCGCTAAAAAGAAGCTGGTTTCAAAATCATATAACCGGTGAAATATAAACGGGCTTCATAAACATCATGTCATCAAAATATAATCCATTTAGAGAAATAATATGAATTTAAATATTGAATAACATCCACATAAAATCATAATTAACACCAATGTATTCTTATCTTAGATGGGAAATAATTTTGAAAGATATTTTAAAAACATCTCTTGAGGAAAATATCTTTTCTTCTTGGAAAAATGATTTTTATAACGTAAAACTTTTTCAAACCGTTTTAAAATATTTTTATTAAAAATATCTATGAAAACATGTAATTGAAGCTTTGAGAAAAATAAAACATTTCTAAAATCCTATTTCATTGAAAATTCTCTTCAAGGATCTTTTGAAAATATTGTTGAAAACATTTTCGAAAACATAGTTTTTTAATACAATATATTTTTGACCGAAGAGGGAGAAAGTAAGATTATATTAAGAACCAAATAGTGTAAAAATCATACTAAAACATGATTATATGTTGAAAAAATAGAGTATAAGGAAAATAATTATTTTTCTTGAGGTATTTATCGTAGGATTTCATCAAAGGAAGCATAAACATAAACAATCTTGAAAAGCGATGAGATTGTCTCAAAAAAGTATTATAACTTGGTAACTTGGGATCATACTCACCATGTAAGAAAAGGAAATTAAATGAAGCTTAATATATACTGAAAACAAGAAGAATAATTATATAACATGTATAATGTAAGTATATAGACCTCAAAAAATAGTTTAGGTGCATAATAGAACATGAGTTTCAAAGAAGGAAGATTGAGACAAAATTGTTCTACCGATTTGGTAACTTTTAAAAGTTATACCCCATAAAAGAAGGATCATATAATGGATATTTTAATGCCCATAAATTTAATTATAATATAAATATATTTAAATCATGGTAAGTACATACACCACACAAAAGTAAAGAGTGATGAACATAAAATGAATCTCACATAATTTGAAAGTGAGATGAAATTCCCCTTACCTTGTGTATTAACTCTCTCAGTACTCATACAAGATTTAAGTGTAATAAATATAAGTATATAATAAATATTTTATATAATATTATTATTATAAATAATAATATATATTGTTTTATTATTACCTTATATTACCTGGTTGTTAATGATCCTATATTAAAGTTTCACTTCGTGTAAAATTCGCTTTGTTCTTCGGATGTATCTTAATTTGTTATATCTTTGGTCATTATAATTATAAAATGATTATATAATGTAAAACATTATATAAATATAAATTATAGATAGTATATTTTTATTATAATAATTTATATAATATATTATTCTGAAATGAAATACACCTTTCATGGAGACGGTAAGTCATATGTATGCATGAACGTTGTTTCCGTCTTTATTGTTGTATTGAAAGAAAGTATGTGAATAAAATATGTATATATGTATGTATGTATGTATATATATATATATATCATTATTTCACTATCATGGTTATATCATATATATCATATAATTTCACTAAACCCATCATTAATACATTCCAAGTGTTGTGTGAACGAATCACATCACTTTGTGGGGGTGGTAGTTCACACTTCCCCAAATGAGATTATCATATTAACATAAAATGGAATGTAAAGAGATATGTCTTGTAAATAAAATATAGAATCATATATAAATAATAAATAAAATATAGAAAATATATAAATATAGTTTCCATCATAATTTCCACCGTGAGTGGTGGTAAATGAAAAATGAACAACCATCATTTTGTGAGGCAGTAATTCAACATACACTGAAATAGTATGTTTGATATCAATTAAATGGAGGTGTTTGTAAGTATATTTAGAACCCTTATCATAAAAAAATAATACTATATTGAGTATACTATTTATTCACACAAGAATTGAATAAAAATATTTGAGGGGTAAAGAAGGAAAATAAATGAAAAGAGCTTGAGAAAAGACGTTACCTCTAAATCAGGTAACTCCTTTTGGTTTGTGACAAAAGGATTACTCAAGAGGATATGTTAACAAAGGTAGGATTTTTTATTGAAGTTAGTATTTTTTTTAGGATAATTGTTTAGAGATTTTCTGAACTTAAATGTTTTGAGAGGTGTGTCAAATGGGTAGAGGTGGTGGCCTTTTATAGTGGATGTGGAGTAGCACTCTTGTAAATATATGAAGAGAGAATTACACCCAGGTTTTTCATGTTGTAAGTGGATAAAATAATGTAAACAGTTAGATAAAATTTATTACAGGCTATAAATATGAACATACATTGTGTTTTGTACATGTTTTGAGGTCGTTTGGGCTATTATTGTTAAGGTTTAGTCCCTAATTCAGCATCATTTGGCCTTAAATGTTGTGATTATTTTTAATCACTTTTACAAATATATTTAGTAAAACCCAAATATAACCCTATCAGAAATTATAAGTTATTATTATTCCAAAAATGGAATCCATGTTTTCAAATTTTAATCATAGAAGTCACAGAAATTAATTTTAAAATAATCCTACTATTGGGACGACACTGCTAGTTTTTGTAGTAAAAAGAATAAAAAGTTTGGTAGGTCTTTATATCCGATTTAAATGTGGAAATAGTTCCAATTACCAAAATTTGATTATTGTTTAAAAAAATTATCTAATTCAACTTTTAAATCAAATTAAAATATATTTTAACCATATAAATAATTTTAATTAAAAAGAAATTTTAAATTCAAAACCTGTATTTTTTACTATTCATCCAAAAAATGAAGTTTCTCAGAAAAATTCAAACAATTAACCCAAATAAAATTTTGACATTATTAATTAAAAAATTAGGTTTATTTTATATATTTGAACTCATTAATGATTCTAAAATAAATATTATTAAAAGAACATTAGAAAAGTATTTTTAGACAATAAGTACTTAACCAAAAATCCTAGCTTTTATTATCAATATGTTTTATTTATATAAAACAATTATGAATAATATTTTAAAAGTGTTTAATAATATTCAACTAACTATTTTTAATGGATAGGTTATAATTATCTTATTTACATAATTAAAACAATAATAATATATGTTTCATAGAAACTCATTGTTGTGTGTATCATATGCCAACTCAGTGTTGCGTATATCATACACCAACTGAGTATTGCATGTAATGTATGGAAATTTGGTTTAGTTTTAAAGAAATATTTGACATAGTGAATTTAGAGATGAAAACACAAATTTTTTTTTGAAAAATACAGGTCCGTAAAACATGGGGTGTTACATGTCCTCACTTTTGAAGGTATTGAATCAGAACCTAACATTTCTTAATGTGAAGAGTTTATCAAGATTATAGACAATAAAGAACAGGTGTTGAGGAATCAGATGACTTTATTAGAAATTTTGATTTGGAAAAATTCATTAAAATGAAGAGGCTACATGGGAGCCTAAGGAACTAATGATGAATAACTACCCAAATCTTTTTATGAGGCAACATTCTGAAATTTTGAGGATGAAATTTTTGTAAGTAGTGGAGAATGTAACACCCCAAGGATTTAAAATTAAATTTAATATAAGATGCATGGAAAACTAAGTATCTATGAAAAAAAATTTGTTATATCTTAGATAATAAACATAAATTTTCAACTTTTGTGATTTGAATTTTGAAAAAATGATATACATGGTTGCATTCAGTAAGATTTTTAGAGTCTGATAGGATCAACTTAATTTTTTCGTTAATAGTAACTCGACCCTTATGAATTGTAATATACCCTTATAAACAGTAATGTTACCCTTTTGAATAGTAATATTATCATTAGGAATAGTAACCACACCCATGAAAGTATAAATAAATTTTAGGCACCTTATAAATGAAATAGAATTTTTTAAAAATTAATAATAAAGTGTTGGTATATTTTTAGGAGTAATAAATATTTAATTACAATTTAATAATTAATAAATTTATGTAAAACAAAACTCATTTTTATAAATTTTATCCCTAAATAAATATTTTGTGTTCTGTGATTTTGCGATAATTTAATAATACCTTTGTTAATTTTTAGGGTATTAAAATATCAGTTTCAGTTTTAAACTATATATTTTTGTAAATGATAATTTTTTTTAAAAATTAAATTTCACATATTTAGAAAATTATTTTTATAAAATAGATTCCACATTTTAATTCTACATGTAAGAAAATGGTTGGGTTTAATATTTGGTATTTTTCTAAAATACATAAATTTTTATTGATTAGTAAAATATGATAATTTACAATAAATGTTAAATATATGATTTATAGATTTATAAGTGATGTTAGGATGATATAAGAGAACGTGGTTCAAAATCAAATGCATGTATTACACTTTTTGGTCATAAGAATCAACACCATTTCTTGTCTTAATAAAAATAATAAAATAATGAATAATATATTCAAAAACCACTCCTCTCCTCCACTATAAAAACCACACCACACTCCCTATTATCCTCACTCCTCTAAGACTTTAGGCATAAAACATTTCTACCCAAATACTATTCCCAGGTCCCTCCCCACTTCCTGGAGCTCTTGGCCTTTCCAAAAGACCAAAATCCCTTCCTTTAAGGAGGTTCTAGAGGAGGATATTTCAAGTGGTAAATCCTCTTCCCTTTTCTTTTTATTTCATTTCAATTTATTTTCTTTTCATAGTCTCTCACTCACCTCCTCTATCCAAATTATCATAAAAAATATAGTATCATATATATAGTGGAATTATATCATGTTAATGTAACATCTATCAAAAATCTCTTAACTATCTCTCTTTTATTTTAATAATGAAATCTTTATTAGGGTGGTGCTGATTTACAATATTCATGGACGACGGACCTTCATTCTTCAATTTTTCCTTATATTATGGTCATGAATAAATTTTTATGGTTTAACCAAACTATAATTTATTTATTGAAACCTATTTATTGTTCTTTAAATTCTATATATACATAATATAAATTCATTCGACAAAACTAGTTCGGAATGATCGAAATATTGCCTAAATAATCTAAATGAAAATCGCTAATGTTTAATATAATGATTCATACTCATAATATATAACAAAATGATATGTATAACCATTTAAAATTTTGTATGTTATTAAATAAAATATAAATTCAATTCTGGAGAATTATACTCATTCCACGTGAACTTCCATACACATATACAGTTATACTGATCATGAAAACCATGGAAACGAACACTCCCGAGCGATGCATTTGTATCTTATAACTCATCAAAAGGCCATAACTGAATACAATAAAATTATAACGAATACAATATATGTATATAAGGTTATTACATAATTCATTAATGGATTTCATTTCATTATCCATGACATTAATTCCAAAATAAGAATACATTTGGACATAAGGTAAGAGTTTCCTCATCCCACTACCATTTTTGAGATATTCCTTTTTCATCACTATTTCTTGTGTATGGTGTATGTATAATGTCCATTTATGTATCATATAATTAATATATTTATTTTAATTGTATTAAATTTATCATTTTATGATTATTAATTTTGGGTTATATAATTAAATTGACTACAAGTGGTTCCACTCGAACCGTCATTTTTTCCTTCAATTAAATCATTCACTATCCTTACCCAAATTTAATACTTGTATTTTTTTGTTTAAATATTAAATATTCTGTTTTTATGTTAAAAAATCATACATTTTTATCATTTCATCTTTTTTTATGGTGATTATATGTTTTAAAATAGTTCCCTTCTCTATTCTTCTGGATAAACAAGCTTGATTCAAGGAAACTTCTCGATTCTTACCCATTTTCAAGTGCACTATATAATATATTTTCAGCCAATATAAATTTTATAAAATCACACATTTTATCCTGAAAAACTATCGTGTTTAATTTATGGTTTTATGAAAACAAAAATTCCTTTTCCTTTTGAAATCTCTTTAATATTTTCCTTTAACCACACTACAGTGTTGTATTTCTAAAGCTTCTTTAAAAAGTTTTTTTACATTGTTTAAATTTATTTGGACATTATTTCTTCCTCAAAAATAATTTATATTTCCTTTACTTTTCTTTTCAATGATATACATGTTTAGAAAATGATTTCATGACAAATATGAATGATGTTCCAAAAAAACTCTCATTTCAAATGTAATAAGGATTTTTCTCATCTCATTATTACTTGTATGATATATATGAATTGTTTAACACTTAATCATTACATGTGGAGTATGTAATTACCTTTATTATATCACATCAAGAGTCTACTTACTCTCATGATATTCTAGGGGATTAATGTTTGAAGGTTTCAAGGTGGTATGGGACACTTTGGAATGTTTAAGGATTATTTCCTTAATAAATTTTCAATGGTATCACTTAAAAGTATCTTCATCTCTGTCAACATCATTTGTTGAATATTGTAAATCATTTAATTTTATCTCTTATAATATCTTCTGAAATATGTTGTTGAAGGGTTTTTGATTATTTTTACTATGGATATGTTATCTTGATACCATTCAACATATTACTCTAAATGGTTGGTGTTTATGTTTAATGATATGGGAAAGTTATTTACATTTCATATGTTAGTTTAAATATAAATTTATATGTTGATTATGTTCACCCCTTTTATATGAGGAATTCATTTGACGTATTAATTGTTGGTTGGGGGCCCGTTATATCCCCTCAGTGCAATGGTATGTCTCATGAGACAAACTAGTTTGGGTTTTCCTATTTATGTATGGTCTTGGAATGAGGCCTCGAAAATATGGTTATGATGTCCGGAAATATACATTCTCTCATTGTGATGCTAGTAATTTATAGTAAATGTGATTATTCAACTAGTATAATATCCATGGTTATGTTTTATTATGGAATTATTCATTCAGTTTTTATTCCTGTCATATTATGCTCAAGATTATTTTTTAATGGAATGTGTACTTTTATTTGTTCACCATGGCTTATTATTTATTCTTCCTCTATATTACTTTCCCTTACTGAGAATATGAGCTCACCCCTTTCTTCTATTTCATTTCCACATGCTATGAAGAAGAAAACATTTTGTAGGACATCATGGATGCATTTTATTTTATTTTATTTGGAATCATGTTTTAATTTATTTTCCAAATATATTATGGGTATCATCTATGTAATATGGTATTACAAGACTGCTAAACTCATCGTTCCTTCAAGATTTGATTCTTTCTTATCATTTTAATGTAATAAAATAATGCAGTAGCTCTAGGATTCTAGGGTCGAGGAATTATATAAAATATTAAGTATTGAGTAAGTAGTTTTCCAAGTAATATATCCCTATATAGATACAAGAAAATGGATGTGGTTGTGGAGAAGATGTAGCTTGGGGTAATCACTCAAAAAAGGGTTGGTTGGTCAATGACTCAATATTCACTCTAATACATGGTTAGTGGGACTAATATTGAAAAACTAGCAAGAAACTCTTAGGGGATATGATTTAGTTGATCACAAGTTTTTTTAAAAACCACTATAAAGGATTGATTTCCAAGTTACTTTAATGGATTGGGTTGATCAGTATAATATAACCCGATGTAAAGTAACCTAGATCAAACTAAGATTTATATAGGTTGATGTAATGCCTGGGACCATTGGGACCCACATAGATGGTGGACGGCTAGGCCGCCACAACCCTAATCCCTCCTCCAATAATCCAACGATTGGTGACAAGCACGAAGAAGGCATAATGAAAATGGTATTCCTTTGCCTAATTTACCGATAGTATTCCAATCATCTTCATATAATAGTTTATAGGAATATAAAGTAATGATTATAGCTTATAGATATAAACCTTTCATGAAATAAACTCTAGGGAATATAATGGAGTGGAATGGAATAAAACCAATGTGTAAGGGGAAAATATACACACCCCACCAGATAAGAAGTCCCAATCTGAAAAAATAGAACTAAAGAAAGCAGAGATATCCCTAATCCTAATCTCCAAGACTAACCAATTAATGTGTTCAATGCACATATCTATCTCTATGATCTAAAATAATTAGTTCTAATCTTTCCTTAATCTACATAATAGATGAAAAGGATGAGAAAACCCATATTGGGTGCCTATATACATACCCAGTAGGACACTCGGAAACTGAAAGGGAGAAATAGAGAGATTCAAAAATAGTTATCTCAACCCAAAGTAAGAGGGAAACCAAAACTTGTAGATACACATATATATTGTTATAAAGAATCCCAAATAAGAGATAAATGGGATCTCTATATCATATCCTATAAAAATTAGATGAGTAATCATGTATCTCAAGAAGTATTTCATTGATTCCAAGCATCAAACACAGCCTCATCATAATATGAGTGGAGGAACCTGCACCATGTAGTTTCACTCAAAAATCAAGGTAACACACATCTACTACAGAGGACCCACACCCCTTAGTATCTCAAAGATGAAGTAGTACCACTCCATGGGTAGACAACCCGGACCCTGTAGCAATGGTAGGATTTATCCTACCTATATAAAGAAATTAAAACCCCACTCCCTAGTGTGATAGGGGAGTACTAAACTCATTATCTCACTGATATCTTGAGGAACCCACGTCCTAGTGTGACATCAGAGTAATGAAACTAGAATTTCTATAATTTTATGTGGAACCTAAATCTGTGTGAGATAGGGGAGTACTAACCCTAGCATCTCTATGATAGAGTGTATAAATTGTAACCTACTGTGATAAGGAAGTATAGACCCCAACATCTGTTTGATGATTCTGAAAAATCATTGTCATCATCAAGCATCACTTGAATATGAGTCACAATCATAACATCTCACATTTTATCTCAAAATATACTATAAAGGACACCAACATATTCTATATGAAATATAATTTAGGATAGGATACTCACAAGAAAAAATCGGATTCTAAACAATGGAGACACTATATGTAGATGTTTCTCGTAAGGATACATGTCATGAGGCATCGTTCTAATGCATGGTTGTGTTCTCCCATGGAAATGACTCAAATGCCATGTTTTTTTACAAAACGTTTAAGGGGTTCCACTCAGTGTGTACTATCAACCTAGGTATTTTCCATATTATCCTTATCATTCCAATGTTTTTTGGGATATTTTTGTGTACCTATCCATGTACCTAGCCATACCCGGGTATTAGGGCATGCCCGGGTAATCCTGGATTACACAATGTGTCCTCCCACATGGTTTCCTAGATGTGTGAAGTCAGAACACGACTCAACCACCTAGGGAGGTTCATAGGATGTATGGTACTAAAAATTTGTATTTTGATCATATTATTCCACAAAACTATAGCACTACAACTATGGGTACTACAACGTGTGTGTTCATCAGACTACATGTCGTGTACTGATTTTTCATAGAAAGTCAGGTTTTTCCATACTGTTTCTAGATCCATTCCCACCACCACACACAACTACATTTTAACACACACAAAAATGTGTGGTTTTCCTCCATCCATTTATTATGGCCCTCTGGTTGAAGAATTTTAATCTAATGATCCTATCAATGATTGTGTTGCCTCACATCACCTGTATCACCTCACAACACAACCCATCACCACTAAATATTTTATATTGAAGATAAAAACAGACAATATATTCTAATCTATCCATAAAACACTGATCCATCTTTATGCACAGATCCACGATGAATCCTGGGATTTGATCATTCTAGGAACCATTTGGAAATGTCCAACCATGATCCTGTGGGCCAATGGTGAAGAACAAGTTGGGAAAGGAATAAGAAAAAATATAAAAATGTCATTGACCAAACATTCTTTGCCAAAAATCATAGATCATTGGGAAAAAGGTGATAAATTTTCATAATAATAATAAATCAAAAAAAATTAATTCATTAGACATGCTCATGTAAATGGTGCGGGAACACATATCAATAATTGCACATACAAATAAATTCTCAATATTTTTATCCAAATGAACAAAAATCAACAACTGAGGGGACCTATATCAAAAAGGGATCAATTTTTGGTTAATAGTTAATTATATAGTGAATGAGAGGACTTGTTATGTATGTTTAATCTCAATCCACCTTGATCTAATCAACCGTCATCCTCCATTCTCAATCCAACAACAAAAAACATCGAAGCTTCTCTCAAATTTCCCAGGTTTTACATAGATGAACATGTAGAATTTTTATAATGATATATATATATATATATGTCATTTGTGTTTAAAATAAAATAAATAAATAAAATTATTTATTTTAATTAAATCTGCCACCAATGAATGCCTCAATAAGACATCTGATGTTGGAAATTATTAGGTCTCACCTAAGATAAACCCTGGATTCCAGACACCTCTATGGTTTCATATTTTTTATTTGATACTCTGTTTGAGATTTATTACTTCATTCCTAAAAATTTGATGTTTTTTATATTAATATATCTAATATTTTTATAATATCAATTTCAGGCCCCCTGGGCATCAGAATCTCATGTCGTCATAGTGCTTGGCTCTAAAAATATTCCTCAAAATAAAGTAAAAAAAGGTCACTAAATTATTCTCTCCTTAAAGGATATTCGTCCCCAAAATGAACAAGCTAAAAAATTTGGGGATACTGAATCCACATCTGGATCTCCCACTCCTATGAAATCTCAGGAACGCTCCCATACTTCCACAACACCCGATTCAAGGGAAAGGTTTTTCCTTACAAGATCCTATCATGATAATCCTCAATATCCATTGGGAACTCCATGAAGGTAGCTCCATCCTCAATTTCCCTCTCACCCCAATCAATAAAATTCATTGGATCATGCACGTATATCCATACCTGTGACAAATGAATGATCTCATGCACTCACTCCAAATGTGAGTGTATGGCTTGGCAGTAAGAATAATTTTCAATCCTCCATAAGATCTCAAGCAGACTGAAAAACCATAGGGATAGACTTCATCCCTATACAAACCTCTTTAATCGTCATTGTTTATATACTTTTGGTAACACATGATCTCCATTTTCTAACTCCAAGTTCCTATGTTGATGATATTCATATGATTTCCATTGGTGTTGGGCTATCCTCATACACTCATAGATCACATGAACTTTCTCCATTATTTCTTATATGATATGTTTCCCAATAATAGATGTCTTTCTGATCATAGTTCAGCATAAGGGTGACCTACAAGGTCTCCCATAAAAATTTAGGAAAGGTGTCATGTTAATCATATAGTGATAACTATTATTATAATAAAACTTTACCGATGGAGAGTTGTTTTCCCAGCTCCAACCTAACTCTAAAAAAATCCATCTACATATACTATAATTCTTGGATACTGTACTTAGTTTTTCCATCCGTATGGGGGTGAAATGCATTACTAATCAGAAACTAGGTCCTGAATGACTCATGTATTCCTCTCCACAGCCATGGTTTATATCATGCATCTCATTTGGAGACAATCATCAAGGGTTTCTTATGGATTTGTATGATCTTACACACATAAAACTATACTATACACTCCACCAAACACCACTCTATTATGGAAAGGAAGTGTGATGACTTCATATGTTATACAACTATCACCCATATGGAATCATGGACTCATGTTTACTATCAAATCCCTATCAAAAATTCCATAGATATTCTATCTCATTTACACTCTAGAGTCTCAAGAGGTTATGCCAAACCTAACGAAACATGGTTCTTAGATTGCACTTGTTAACATCTAAGACACTGAGAGACAAACTCAGCAACACTCCACCTCATGTTAGCACTTCCAAATTGTCACTGGATGTCTCGGTATATATTTCCAACACTAGGATGTATATCCAAAGGAGATGTGTTAAACTCCCTCGTCACCTCCTCTCACATTGCAAACAGAACCACCTTCCTTCTCTAGAAGAGGATGATTTTTCCCATCCTTCATAAAATGGATTTGATGAATCTCTTGAAGATATATAGTCACATAGAACCTAAAAATCGATGTCTTCCAACTAAGCATCCCTCACATAGTATGAACTTAGATGATTCTGATCCATCAACTAAGGAGAAACTTCATCCCTACCCTTCACCAGGGCTAGCTGAAAAGAAGCCAGCATCTCAGACACCACTTCCACTAAATGATAATGGGACTTCTTGCTAATGAAATAAACCACAATGTTTCCCTTCCCAAGAGTATATACTTTCTCAAAGTCATAGTCTTGTAGTAACTCTAACCATCCCCTATGTATTTGGTTTATAACTCTCTATATAAAGATATATATATGAAACTCTCATAGTCTGAGTAAAAAAAATGCACTCTACCAAAATATAGTGCATCCACATCTTCATAGAAAATACTATTTCTACCAACTCCAGGTCAAGAGTCATGAAGCTATTTTCATGGGTTCTCAACTAAATCAACCCTTATGTGATCACTATCTTCCTTGGAATCAATACCTAGTTGTTACCTCTAAAGGCATCATAAAACAATATGTACTCCACACCCTCTTTTGGTAGTTTCAAAATAAGAGAACAAGTCAGCCTCTACCACAACACCTTAAAGGAAATAATACACTACTCAGTATATGTAAATGGTTAGCCTTTCTATGTTATAATAGTCAAATGGGATGTAATCCTATGGAAGTCTACCATGAACCAACTGTTGTACCCTTCCAAACCATGAAAACTCTACTCCTATGGTATGCTCTTGGGTGGCTCCCAAAAAAACACTACATCAAAATCTGATGAGTCTACAGCCAATCCAGGATTAAAAATGACATTCCCTAGGAAGTGAACATCGCTGAACTAGAAATGGATATCCAAGATATTTCCATAAATATGGTGCTCTCAAAGAAAGTATAGAATTATCTTTAAGTGATCTACATTCTCCTTTTATAAAAAACGAGTAGAGGAGTATGTCATCCAAAATGAAAACAAAAAATTAGTCAAAGTACAGCTGGATGATCCAATTTCTCAAATCCATAAACATAGCTATGGAATTCATCAAACCAAAAGGAATCATTGGGATCTCATATTTTCTGTAGTGACATTAGAATTCTAGATTTTTAATACTAGTCTCACGAACCCTCAACCAGTGGTAACTAGACCTAATATCAATCTTCATTGATCAAATCACACCTTGAAACTGATCAAAGAGATCTTCAATCCTAAAAAAGGGGCACTTAATAATTTTCATTATTTGGTTTAGTCGACGATAATCAATATAAACTTTCCAGCACTAATCTACCGTTTTTCTTGAAAAAAATAATTTTGGATTGGGGGAACACTAGGTCTGATTAAACTATTCTATTGAAGGTCCTCCAATTGAACCCTCATCTTCTAGAGCTCGATAGGGGAAATAAGATATGATGTAGAAGATATCGACATGTTCTTGGGGCG
The DNA here is from genome assembly GCA_963277665.1 of Viscum album. NCBI lineage: Eukaryota > Viridiplantae > Streptophyta > Magnoliopsida > Santalales > Viscaceae > Viscum > Viscum album. The sequence continues at coordinate 1,478,214,160 of OY728161.1, forward strand.
TAAGTCAATGAAAAATTCGGTCTATCACCTCAAAGGTAGTCCAAAAACATTTTCTAGGAATACATTCACAATTTCATCCACTACCAAAGGAATCTAAATTCGGGAAGAGTTCGTTGAACCAAGGAATAAACTAACAAAATGAAGGGTGATGGGATATAGCCACCTAATCATAAGGCCTACTCATTCCTCCATGATAACTCTCTCCACTAGAAAGGATAATCCCATCCCATCATTCTAAAGTCATCCGACCTACCTATGATGATAGTCAATCTACTCTAAAAACAGAGATAACCATAGCATACCCAATATGAAGTCATAATGTTTCCTCCTAATGGCCAAGAGGTCCCATGTAAAACTCTCTCCACCAAGTGAAAACTCACACTACCTACTGAAAAAAGATATTGAAGAATAACTCCCTATAGGAACGACAAGTTGTAGGTATTGGGATAAGGTCTCAACTAAATAATCTAACTCATGCACCTAGAATATGGATATTATGGAATGACTCACACCATTATCTACTATTATTTATAAAAGAGTAGAATAAACACATATCATACCTTGTATCATCTCATGTGCAGCCTAATTTTAGTAGTCCATGGCCTCAAACAACCCATAGATATGAATTCCATCTCCATGAGCCTCATGACAGCCACCTGGTGGTGGTGGTGGTACGAGATCATAACATCTCCCTTCACCAACTGCTCCTCCCTCTAGAGATACTCCTACTCTTCTTCCATCACCACTTCCTTGAGGGCCACCCTATCCACATCTGGGGGATCCATGATCATGAAACTTCTTTTTTCATTGAGGTCGATAAACTATATGATTGTCCTATTCAACATGATGGGTCATGCAATTATGAGCCCAGTGACCGTGTTGGTTTCAATCATAACATCACCTCTATCAGATCTGAATGGATCCTATATGAATTCCAAGAGCCAGTAACCCACATGTATGAGTATAATAATTCCTCCTCTTCTGATATATAAACATTTGATGCCTTCTACCTATTGTAGATGACTCATCCACTTCCTATACACCACCAACTCCAACTACCCAAAACCCCTCTGTTAGAAAGATCTCAGTCACAAGAGCCCGCTCTAGCACTCCAGCATAAGTGGGTCAGTATAAGGATACCACCCTGGCTCAAATGTCTATATGGAGTCCCTAATCGAACTTCCTCACCCGAAAGAATCTATATCAAACCATAAATATTGAGCAGCATGGATGGTCATTGAACCTTACGGCATACTCAGCTACTAACATACTACCCAGATGTAGCTCAATAATCTCCAAGATCCCAACTGAGCGTAATCATAATGGGTAATAATCCTCAAGAAATAGACACTAGAAGTCATATCTTGAAAGAATCACCTCATCATGGGTCTTAATAACAAAATTTCACCAACTCCCAACTACTCCATAAGAAAGACCAGCTACTAGTGCAACCATCTGATTTATGGGGGTCTAAACATGCCTCAAGACATGGATCACTCGCTCTAGTAAATATTATATTTCATATAGATCTAGAATTCCATGAAACCTTAGTGGTATCACTTTCTAGAACATGTAGTGTGGGCTAAGACTATGTGCATCCTTGGACTAAACTTCCATTACTAAATAATACTAAATAGGTGAGGGTGTTACTACCTACCCACCTAGAGGAAAAAACATCATGGGATGGCCCCTGAACTAAGGCCACAGAACTCATCAAATATTTCTCATGAACCTGAATCAGTAACATAGATTGATATATTTGCTGAGGAATCCTTAAAGTAATCAAGGTGTGCCACGATAAGATGAGAATATATATATGGATATTTGACTCAATAAGTACATTCAAAAGACTCAATCCTATATGATGCATGTACCAATGTTCCTTGTAAACAATGTCTCAGTATGATGGATTGAAAAGTATGTATCCAGAGTCATAGTGTATATATGTGTCAGCTTCCATGCCAAAATTAGATTCCCTAGTCTAAAAGTTATTCTCAAGACACTTTGAAAGTGTTTCCCTTTGTTCCCAACCAAATTTCATAAGTGGAAAATTCCAGACACCATTCCAGGGTTGAAAAACCTCTGATACTACTCTATAATGAAACAACCATACATTTCCCAACTAGAAAGTAAAAGGATGGGCTACCACAACCCCAAGACCACCAATAATAGGCCAAGGGCTGGAAATAATCACTGTTAATGCATAACTAAAATGGGATTCCATTTCTTAATATACCTATATGTATGCACCCAATATGCTCCATGAAATAGTAAAAAGGATTGTAATGTAACGATTGTAACATCTATAGGTAAACCACAAATGAAATAAAATATTAAGAATACAATTGAGTATAATGGAATATAATTAATGTGTAATGGTGTAAAATACATGACCAACTAGAAATAATGTTCCAACCTGATAAGAACTGGAAATAAAGAAATATGAGAGAGCCCTACTGCAGATCTCCAAACTCAACCACTATTAATGATCAATGCACCCATCTATAACTATGATCCACCATTATTAATGTCAATCTATCAATTTTCTATATAAAACAATACACATGTAAGCAAATCCCATATAGGAAAACCCAATCTAGTTGTGAGTATATACATACCCAATACAACTCTTTCAAACTAAAACAAATCAATTTATAGATAAAACAATTAAAAAATAAACAGAAATCAACGAGGAAATGAAACCCAATATGTACACATATTTATACTCATAAATATACTAAATAAGATAAAAAGGGGATCACCATCTCAAAACCCAGCCAAAGATGAAATGTAAGCTTGTTTCTCCAAAAGTCTATCATTGATGACTTTCATTAAACACAACCTCATGAAATATAAATAGAGGGGACCACACCTTGAAGCTATTATCCACATCTGAGGGATCACACATCTCTTTTAGAGGACCTACACCCCACTGAATCTCAAATATGAGGGAGTAAAACATTGTAGGTAGAGAACATGTTCCCTATGGTATAGGGGGTACTAACCCTACCTATATAAAGATAAGGAGAACCCTTTACCTAGTGTGATTGGGGTGTATTATCCCAAATATCTCTTCAATAACATGATGAACCCATGCCCTAGTGCAATAGGGGAGTACTAACCCTGATATTTCACTAATTGTGTCGAGAACATGCGCATTGGTGTGATAGGGAATTACTGATCCCAAAATATCTTTACTGGAGTGGAGAACACATACCCTAGTGTGACAGATCAGTACTGACCCCAAAATATATATGAAGATCAGGTCTGACCACTTCCATCATCAAGTGTTTCCTTTATAAGCATCAGACTAGAAACATCTCTAAAAATATCTCAATATCCAAGAAAAATGACACCATTACATTCTACATGGAAAAATTAAAGATAGTCTACCCACAGGTCAAAATATGTGTCAAAATTAAGGAGACAAGAGAGGTATAATTTTCTCAAAGGGATATACAACGTGTAAGGGGGGCCCAAATGGCATTGGCTCCATTCTGCTACCTTGATGTGTTTTCCTCTATATGTAGCTCATAGTATATTTTGGTTACATGGTGTGTATGGGTTCTACACAGCATGTACCAATCACTGAGGTCTTTCTCAGGTGCTCCTGGTCATGTTGATATTTTTCGAGCCGTGTCTGTGTACCTAGTCGTGTGCCTATGTGTTTCCCCTGTACCCACCTTGTGCCCATGTACTCATAGAGTACATGATTTTTTATCCCTCATGGGATCTAATAAATTATTTAGTTGGAAAATATCTCATCCACCAAGGGAGGGTAACACATCTTGTATACCCAACCACACAGTTTGTGATCCTTAACTTCCTTGAAAATCCATTTTTGTATCCAAGGGATTAGTACACGATGTCTATTCATCAGACTACACACCATGTTGTAAAAGTTTCCTAAAAAGCTAGGTTTTTTCACAATTTCTAGATCTGCGCCCACTACTAGGAATTCCACCATCTTACCACCCAAAGTTAGTGGGTTTTTCTTCCGTCCAATGATTTCAGCCCTCTAATGGCTGAAAATAAGGATCTAATAATCCACTCTAAGACTGTGTTGCCTCTCATCACCCATTAAACCTCATGTTTCTTGCCTTATTTGATCCCGATTTGAGATCTATGAAGAAACACCAGAAATCTATCATAGTCTGTCCAAAAAACAATAATCCTTCATCATTCACATGTCCACTTCGAATCTGGGGGTCTGATCATGCTCAGACCTACCCAAAAATGTCAAACCATGACCCTATGGTATGGGAAATAGGAACATGAAGAACAAGTGGAGGAAATTCACTTGAACAAATTTATAAATTTTACTATCCCATTGTTCTTGTACAATGATCATAGACCAGGGAAACTGTGTTGAGAATATGGAATACCTAGAATAAATCAAATAAATAATTTAATTTGTTAGATTAGACCATGAGAAGGGTGAAAAATTGAAGATCAATAATATCATATAAAAATTAATTCTCAATATTTAATCAAAAGGGTAAAAATCTACAGCTCAGAAGACTTTCCTTAAAAATAGATCGATCGTTGGTGAAGAATGCATTCTCTAGTGAAGGATAAGACTTGATGTGTCTGCACCCCCAAAATCCAACTCGATCTGATCAACCTTCATCCCCTATTATCGATCTTCGAATGAAAAAAATTAGAGATCCACTCAATTATCTTAGGGTTTAAGTGGATAAACCTAGATAATTTTTATAATGAGGTATATACATATGATTTTAGGTCATGGTTGTTTACAATAAAAATAAATAAATTTAATTATTTGTTTTAATTAAATATACTACCAATGACTTCCTCAAATGATCATCTGGTGATGACTAACCATAGGTCACGTCTATTGTAAACCCATCATTCCAAACTCATCCATGTTCAAAAAAGTATAATCGGTGAATCCATTTGTTAGTTACTTCATTATTCATGAAAAAATACATGTGCGTGAAATTAATATATTTAATATTTTTATGATAACAATTCTGGGCTCACCAAGACTCAAAATATCATGTTGTCACAATTCCTAGCTCCAAAAATATTCTTTAGAATATTTAAAATTATTACAAGGAAGAAAAATGGGTCACCATAGTTGAACTAAAGGAACTATATGTGAATATGATAATGAAAAAGAATAATGAACTTTAAGTTTGAATTAATTTTATGAGGATGATAATCCCCCCATACTATAAACTTTTTTCACTCATGTCAACCATGAGTGTTTTAGTGATAAATGGAACTAGAAGGAACCATGGGTGCAAGGGATAATGTAGAGATTACCACAATGTACAACCCATTGAAATGGTAGCTGGACTAATAAAGCGTGTGATTATTTAAAGAAAGATATCATGAAATATGATTAATAATGATAACATAGTCTAAGTCCCAAACACACCAAATTAGTGAACCATAGAGTCTCATAAAATATAAAGTGACAAAGATAATTAAGTAAACAATGTTTTATTTCTTCTATGTAAAAAATGTGGAAAGAATAACTAAGGGAATTATCTAAAGGGGCTAGTAGGTGCTTTACTTGTGGATTTGTTCTCTCCATTATTAGAAAAATTATTTTTAGTATGCAAAACACATTTTATATTAACCTATGATATTATATCAATAAAAGGATAGTAATAAACACCCTCTAGAAAAAATTATATAATGTGGTTCTTGATAATGAATAATGGTAGACTCTTTGCCTAAATAGTTGGAGAAAAATAAAATATTAGGGATAACCCTATTTTGAGGAAATAGATATGTTTCCCAATTTTGTAAGTTTGAAATACCTCAATAAATGTTATCTAGGTTCATTTGTATGATTATATTCCCTTAGATATTTCTTTTGGTAAGTGAGAATTAAAATTTCAAGAACGTAATTTATATAATTATGGAGAATATAACGCCCTTGTTTTTAAAGAAATATATTTTTTAGTAGTAAAATGTAACAGTAAAAGAACACTAAACTAAGTGTCATGAATCATGGATTATTATATCGATTAAAACTCAAATATTAAAAGGGAAAAATATATTTGAAACCATAATATCTTTAGAAATATCATCTCCCCAGGACCACTATAACCTATAAGATTCACCATTAATATAAAAAACTTATAATGATAAAGAATACCATGAAATGGGAAATAATGTTGTGAGATCTAATATGAAAACTTTGGAAGTTGGAAGTGTGAATGGAATTAGTTTAGAAAGTTAAAATATATATATATATATATATATATGAATGAAATTCTACTATTAAAAATATGGCCATTGTAAATATGACCACTAAAAATATGGTCATTACAAATATGGTCACTACAGATATGGTCATTTACTATCTATTCAATAGGTATACTAATTCCATCTATGGTTCAGTAGTAAATTTAAAATAATATAACTCGTAGTAAAATAAAAATATTATATAAGTATATATACATTTCTATTTTTATTTTATTTTTATAATTTTTATTATTATTTTTATATTATACTATGTATAAATAAAATTTAAATAAATATTTTAATATCAAGGGACTAAAAAAATAATTTTCAAAATGTAAATATTTAATTTTAATGGTATTTTATAAATAATATTTAGTATAAAAGTAATATTTTTTTTTCAAAAAACTATTTGGTTATGTATTGTCTATTTTATCCTTATATATTTAATTTAAAACTTTTTAAATATTATTATATGTGAATTAATATATTAATATTATTCAAATTATAAATTGATATCAAATAATAATAATAATGTTGTCTAAAGTTTTCAAACACCACTTTATAATAAAATAAAGTTATCTTTATGTTTTGTATTTAAATTACGAAGATAAAAATATATAAATTTTTTAATTTTAATTAGATAAAATTAACATGACTTTTGTATTTAGTATTTAAAAATTAGATTAGGGTGAAATTTTTAGAATTTTTTGAAACATTTCACTTTTAAGTGAATATTAAAAGAATATGGTTTCTACTAATACCTTAGTTTTTATGACATTATTGGCATATGAGTATGGAATAGAAATTTATGAAACATTTATCATAACAAAATATATATTTTATAGTTGAAATCATAATTTTTAAAATATTCCTTATAATTTACAAACCAATAAATTATATTTTATAACTCAAGTAATATTTTTCTAAAATTTTGTTTCATTAAATTATAAATTCATTATATTAAAATAAATTCATAAAACTTTTAGATATGAACTAAACCAAATTGATTTAAAATTTATAATAATTAGTTCTAAATTATCAAATAAGTCCCATTTTATTTTTTGGCATAATGATTAAATTATCATAGGTAAAAACTAGTTATCACAGTCAATGATTACATGGAAAAAGTAATAATTCAGGGTTAAAGGAGTTGAGACATGTTTAAAACATTTTTGAGAAAACATTATTTTGGATATCTTGACCTTATATATTCCCCATCCCATTATTTATGAAATTTTAGAGCAACTTTCCTTGACCAAGACTTCCCATTATTGAAAAGTTATGGGTATTTACAAAAATGTCATCCCTTTTTCTCTTATAAAAGGGGTTCTCCTCTCCTCATACCCCCTCCCAACACAAACAAATAATTTTAAGCCATAATCTACCCAAACCACGACTTAAAAATCCTAGACACCTTAAAGTGTATTTTTACTTATCAAAATACCATCCCTCAAGGGAATAACACAGTTTTCCAAGGAGATAATCCAAGAAGTTAGGTATAAGTTTATAACCTCTCTTTCTCTTTTGTACTATTTTATATGAACCTATTATTACTAAAATTACAATACACCATTTTAAAAATGTAGCATTCATATAAATATTATGCTTATATGTTATTATAATGTGGTACAATCATTATCCACCCTTCCCTTTTTTCCCTTAATGAAAGAGAAAATGTTCATTTACCTTAACCACAACACACAGTTGTACCTAATATTTAATTTATTAAATAATAATTATATTTATAAAATATTTTATATTATAAAATGATAAAACATATTATAAATTTCTCGTTTTCTCTACAAAATGAAATCATCAATTATATATACGTGTGGACTACTGCCTCTATGGAGCGATTGATTTTTCGTTTTCATTTTCATCACCACCTTACACAACTATTGATGGGAATGGTTTTAATAGATAAATATTATGTTTATAATATCATTAGGATTCTAGTATGTCATATTGAAGAACATATTAAAGATATGGTTAATAATCAATCATCATTAATTAAATTTTTTAAAACAATCATACATAAAAGAAAATATTTTATTCAAAGTATATAATATTTCCATATCAATTAATTATTCTTATAATTACTTTAATAATAATATTTAGCACACTAATAATGAGTAAATTATATAATTATTATGCTATTTTAATGATATTCCAACTGAATAGCCTCATAATCATTAATAATCATGGTATGTTCATGTTTGTGTTAGTTTGACCACCTAATTATACAATGTTATGATATTATATCATGAATGACTATGAAAAGATAATTAATGATATAATATGATATAAATATTTAAATAATAATTTTTCTGGTTGTTTAAAATATAAAACAATTATTAACTAAATAATTAAGGAAACACCTTTCATTTGTTAAGAAAATCATGGAAGTATAATTTTTGTCGGTTTCATCATAAATGATAAAGTGAAAAAAACTAATCAAGAGAAATTAAAAATTAATAAATAATTATAATTCATTTGTTATAGTAATTTTAATGAACTTTTAATGATTAAATTTGGAAGAAGAACAAATACCTACACCACTCCTATAAAAAGAGTGCAAATGGTCAAAACTATAAACACAAAATATGGGAAAATAGGCCAAACTAACTAATATAAATGTAGATAATGATTATAAATTAAAATTATAAAATAATATTATGTATGAATATGGTTATAAAATATTATATTAAGATATTTATGTATTTGATACCGGAGGTTAGAATGCATTAGACTAAGAGAGAATAAAGGTATGGTATTTTCTTGACTCAAATACTTTTCTGGAGCCATAATCACTCTGATTTGATTATAATCTTTATAAATTTAATTTTATTACCCTGTGATGATTTTATTTTTTATTTAATTTTTTTTAGGATAAATCATGATTCACATTGAATATTTCTTCCCTGATGAATCTATTATTTCATAAAAAAATTTAATTTTGTTGAGAATAATCCGCAACACTTTTAATGTATTTTTTCATCTATATCCATGTTTTCAATTCCCACTAATGTTCTCTTTAACCTAGTGTAAAATCAAATTATTATTTTCTACAATGATCTTTATATTACCATTTATTAATTGTATAATAATTTTTTTGTTATCATTTTTATGGTTTAGGTTTTTAATAAATGTGTTTTAAAAAATTTAAACGTTTCTTCCATAAAATGATCTTATATTCTTCCATTATAATACACATTTTGACATATGTTTTATTTATTATAAATTATATTGGTTGGAATTTTTATTGAAGTAATGTTTTTATAATTTTTCTCTTTAAATTTGAGAAAATATTTTTTGGAATGTGACATTAAAATAATGTATTTTTATGGTGATATTTAGAAATTATTTTTATGAAAAACACCTTTTGTGATTTATCTTCAATTTTCAAAATAATTATTCTTCAATGAATTAATGGTTCACAAATCACCCAATATGTTCTCTTTTTATATAGTATTTTTGTGTGATCATGTTTTTTTATCAAATAATCATGATTTTCCTATATGTGATACCATTTGAAAAAGTTATGAAACTCATTTTATTTTCATTGGTTATTTATGATAATATGAATTATTTTCTTTTAAAAGGAGCTCATGTATATATGATTATGGTTGGGTTCATATATCTCCCTTTAATTAATTGGTTAAGGTTTTATATCTCATGAAATAACTCGGAATGATCTTGCCACTGTGGGAACCAAGAAGGGTTTCTTAATCCATTGTGGTAATCTGGTAATGATTCTTGATCCACTATAAGAATCCGTTAGCGATTCTTTCTACACTATGGGAATATGGCAGTGATCCCAGATCAACTATGGGAATCAGGTAGGGATTCTTTCTCCACTATGGGAATCCATTAGTGATCCTAGATCTACTATGGGAATCATGTTGTCATTTCGGCTCCACTATGGGAATCAGGTAGTGATACCTTCTCTACTATGTTATGGGAATCAAGTGTAAAAGAATGATCCAAAATTTCAAGTTTATCTATGATCATGTTTGTTCCATTTATTTTTCTAATTTTACGATTTATTTGTAATATATTCCAAATGTTTATGATATTCCATGTTCTAAATATATTCTATATTATTGTGATATGTTTTAAAGTTTTTTTATTTTCATATAATATTTTATGCCATGTTTTTAATGACATTTATTGGGTATTATGTTTCTATTACATTATCTATATTGATAAAATAAATTTTTTGATTTTTTACTTATGATCCCTTTATATTGTTATATGATATTTATCCCTTACTCATGTCTTCCCTCATGTTTATGATCTAACAATGTAGACTGGCTGATAAGTTTCCATTACTAAGCATTTCAGCTCGCCCCTTTTTTATGTTTTCATTACCTATGTTATAAATATGATTTGAATATATTATATGTATATAAGAGAGGCTATAGGATCATAGTTATGGAGAAATGTAAGTAGGTTTTTTCTAAAATAGGTTGTTTATATAACTATTCTCCAAGACACTAAATCTTTAGGCCCTTGGGTTGTGCAACAAATTATGAGATATATAAATTAAAACATGGAATCAATTTGTTATTTATGTACTTTTATCATGGTTTTCCATATTTATTGTGTTTGGTGGGGTACAATGAGGATCCTTGGGTACCTCGAGTGCATTCTAAAATAGGGAATGTGTATCATCTACCTCCTCTTATAATGCACTGGGGAAACTATGAAATCAGTAATCTTGGAAATTAAATTCAAGAAACCACATCCAACATACCATGATAACATTAAAAGGAATATGGTGATTAATCTTGATGAAGGCCTTATCGTCAAAATCAATCCCTAAGAACATGTCCAAGAGCACGATATAAGGATCTCCAAAGACACCCTGACTTGCTAAGCATTTGGATGAGGTACTATATATACTAGAATTACAATTTGATCATTTTTTCCATAATCATGTAGTGGAGAAAAAACTAGTGCTTCTGATAAATATTACGCTTTTCAAATAATCATGGGTTAAAAAAGGTGCCAAGAACCCAATAGAGGACCCAGTGTATGGGGTTTAGCAGCTTAGAGGACTTAGTGGTTTGGGGATTAAAAATATTCCCTAGTTGAGAAAATTGTGAAAAATATTTCTTCGTAATATCAGGTTCTCAAGGTAATATATATTTGGGTTTATGTGGAGATATTTATATGTTCCTCGATATACAACATAGTTTGGATTGTAAATTTTTTTAGGGGCATGTTATAGTGTCTCTTTAAAGGATGATATATGATTTAAATTTCCTTCTATACTATTTTAATATCCTCATTAATGGAATATGTCTCATTACAATGAAAGGTAGTTATCATTTCAAGGAAAAAATACTTGTAGATAGATCTAATAACAAAAAGTTCCTCATTAATATGTCCAACACATGATTGTTCAGGAGTTCATCCTCAATTCTGAGTAAAACCACATTTTGAAGTTTAAAAATCAATGGGGAGATAATGAACATGTGTAGATGATTTTGTAATTATTTTTTTCTTCTTTTTGAGTGAAATGGTTATGAGGGATTAAGGGATTATAAGATTCAAAACCACATGCTCGTTTGTATGGGAGATTATTCAAAGTGGTAGTTAGGGTTTTGTAATGGTTCCTCCACACAACACACAACAAATCTAACAAAAAATAAAATTTAAAAAAAATAAGAAAGAATTAATTCAAATAAACACTAAGTTAATATTTTGTAATCACTAAATTAATGTAGTTTTTTAAAGGAAAAATGGGGGTTGTGAAAAATTAATGGTTAAATGTGTGAGTGAATTGAGGGATTTGGAAAATGACATGAAAACTCTTGAGAATGATTGGAATAAATAAAATTGAAAAAAAAACATGAAAATGGAGGTGTAAATAAAGGGGTGGAATAAAACTAAAGGAGGAAGAAAATAAAAAAGAAGAAGAAGAAGAAGAACTGATTTTGGATTAGTTTCATGGGAGAAAGAGGATGAATGGGTGAGGGAAAGTGGAGAAGATTGGAGAATAGGAAGAGGAATGGGGGGTCAAGTGCATGCCATTGGCACAGGTAGGGGTGTTATAAATTTATATTTGTTGTAAAAATTGGGATATTTATAGTGTTTAGAATTTTAAATGGTTGATCAACATGATTTTACAAATCATGTCGAAAATGTGTGATCTTTCCTATAAGTGGTTGGTCCCTTTTTTAATTCTAAGTTCATAGTTTAAGAATCATTTGTTAATAATGTATTTCGTTTTAGTTTTTTTTTCTACCAGAAATGGTTATGCTGCATTTTTTTAAATTATCCACCCACCATATAGTTTCTCTAAAATTAAAATTTTTTCCCAATCCATATTTTGAAATAAATAGTTCTTCCTGAATAAAAATTTTAGTTCCCTAATATTTTTTAAACTCATTATGATTTCTATAAATATTATCTTAATACCTACATAATAAAATTTAATTAAAAACCATTTACTACATATTAATTCTAAAAATAAACATGAAAACAAAAATAAAAACACACTAACATGAAGTCCTAAATCAATAAAACACCAAAAATTAAGATAATATTTATGAATTTTTATAAAATTATATGTTACCTCACGATGAGTGATACATTTAGTGTCTCAATCTAAATATACTTTTGCTTATCTATAATAAAATTATATGATGGAAATCATTCCCACCATGTTTTCAATTTTGATATATGTCTTTAAGATCAACCCATTAACATTGAAAGCTTTCACAACATCTCTTATGATCTCCACTCCACCACGGTTGAAGGACTTGATCAATATAAATGGAACATACAATTAGGTCTTCAGCTAACTTAGGAAATTTCTCAATTATGATTTGAAAAGTAGTACCTTTTGCCTAGGTTTAAAGGAATAATGATAAATCATGTAATTATGGATCACCTTTTTAATATCCTTATAAATTGAGGCATTTTCATATGCCTCCCTTTTGGTTTCTTCAAACTTAATCATCTACAACATTCATTTATCCTCTTTATTGTTGATATCAAAATTTAGTGCTTTTGTCACTAAATATGACTTTTGTTTGAGTTTGATTTGTAAATGACATCCCTTCTCATAAACCAGCCTGAAAGGAAAAATTCATAGAGGATTATTATATGTTATCATATATGCCTATAAGGAATCATCATGTTTATTGTTCTGATCCTTTTATAAGACACCCATCATCTTTTCTATGATTTAATTTAGTTTAAGGTTTTAAACTTCCTCTTCGCCGCTTTTTTATGGTTGGTATGGTGTTCCCATATTGTACTACATACCACATTTTAGAAATTTTTTTCTAAACACGGACTTTTAAATATGGGTCCCCCTATCACTGATGTGTACCGTATAAACACTAAAATGGATGATGATATTATTGTTAAGGAATTCAATGATGATTTTTTTTATATTGTGTGCATTATCTATGGTTTTGACCCACATGGATACATATTCCACACACACTAGAATGTGGGTTTTGTTCAAAGAGGGTGAAAATGAAATCTTAAAATTGGTACTCTATATGCAAAAGATCTCCACTTCCATAATAGGGTGTCACAACATTTCTTCTTGATCCCCAAAATTTTTTGTATGTTGTAATCTATCACATAGTAAGATGGATTTTTGAGCATCCTTGTTTCTTTTGGGATAAAAGAACACATATTTGAAAATATTTTCAATGGTTTAGTCTGATTCAAGATATCCCAGGGATGGGGAAGAGTGAAAACTCTAAAATCCCATGAACCTATGATTTTAGAACACAATGGAATATATTACCATTTTTCATGATCAGAATAGTACTAGGTATTCCCATAAATAATACATCACTTCGTCTATGAATTAACTTCTTTATTGGAATGAGAGATCTTGATGGTGCATTATCATGTACAAGTAATTGGTGATATCAGCAAACCAAAACCCAAGTACCCACATCACCAAAAATATGTGTTCACCTATTAAATCCTCTCATGTCTCTGTATCCTCTACTTATTTATAGTGAGTCATTTCCAAACAAGATAAGTGATATGAAACAAGGTTCTCACTCCCTTTATTGTTATGTATTTCTAAAAAGATACAACCCTAAAATAAATATTGAGTAAGAAATATGTAAATCCATGGATAAATAAAAATACCACCACTAACACCTATTTCTCTATTGTAGTCTAATTAATTTGGGACTCATTAAATTCATAATTGACAGAATATATTGGTCAAAAGATATGGATGACTCAGTATTCAAGAACTAATCCAATGGAATAATTTATTTCATTACAAATGATCTTCAATAGATCATTTAAATCTAGGGTGATCATGATCGGGGACTCTACTAACCTCTACATTATAAACAGATATGATTTGATACAATCCTCTTCATAAACAAATATATCAACTTTTGTTATAAAAAAAATCAATAATAGATAATTTTGATAGAAATACTTCAAAAACAGTCAGTGGAAGCCTTCATTCCTAAGGAATCTTTGAATTTCCCATAATTAAAGTTTTGACAGGTAAGTTTAAAATCACATAAATTTTTTCTAGTTTGAATTAAATTTATTTCTTGTAAATATTATGAATAAAAACTTTTTCATGTTTGATGATAAAATGGAACTTTGGCTAATTAAGATACAAGTTTGTGTTTTCTCAAATTTCTCTAAAACCTATAGAAAATTCATCAAGAAAACATTTAATGGATTCCAGAATATTAAAAAATAATTCTTCTAGACTTCTAATATTTAGTCAACTATATTATAGAAGATATCCATCATACAATGTTGTAATTTGGTCTAAGAGTTACACATGGAAAAAACATTTGATGATAAGAAACTTTCCCATAACAATATGTAAATATACTCTAATATTTGTCTTCATGATCAACAGATATTTCGTTATATCTATAATAACCATCTATTAAGTAATTAAAATCATTACCCATAAAAATATTCAACACTTAATCTAGGAAGGAAATTAGAAAATTTTCTTTTCTAGAGGTATCATTTTACTTATGGTAGTCCACACATACCCACCTGTCTTTGTTTATCCTAATGGGAGTGAGAGCATTTTTATCATTATAGAGCATTATAATGTATCCCTTCTTTGGTAAAACTTATTAGGTTATCACCCACATTATATATAAATTTAATATACTATTCCCATATTCAATATCCCTATGACCTACTTTTTAACAACTATCTTCAAAAGAGGGCTTAATCTTCGATGTGGTTACCTATATGGATTAAATCCTTCTTCTAAAATCACCTTGTGGATGAAAATTCTAGGTCTAATCTCTTTAATATTATCAATTTTCCATCCAATATCATGCATCATTATTTTAAGAACTTTTAATAAATTAGCTTATTGGTCAACAGTGAGGGAAGAGATTACAATAACCAACAACGTTTCTTTCTCCCCAAAGTATATATATTTTAGTGATACATTTATGTACTTTAATTATAGATGAGGCTCCTTTATGAATGACAATACTAAGGGTTTGGTCTTATCACTCTCCAAGATTTATAAAATTTCTTTGTGTTTCTAGTAATTACCACCCTATCCAGATAGAATTGTTCATTAATAAATTATAATTATTCATAAAATTCCACTTTGAATGATTTATAATAACCTATATCAATTTATTTTCACCTCAAATAATTTTTTCAAGGAGAATACACTGTAGTAATCCCCATATTCCATGAAATGGTTTTTTTAACATATTTAATCACATTATAAGTTACTATATAATTTACCATTTCAAATATAATCTCCCCTAAGAGGACATAAAATAACACTTTAACCATTATAGGAAATAGTCCTCTTACAATCAGTGGTGCCTCAATATCCTCTTTCATGTGTAGAATAATTAAGTTGATTGTGGAAATGAATTTCCAAATCTTCATGAATACATCTTCCAAAACTCCCTTGGTATGATTGACTAATTAGTTAGATAATTAAATCATTCCATATATGGTATTGGACTTTTCTAGTGATTATTTTTTGAAGACTCAAAAAGGAATAATATTAAAACTTGTTCTTGTGTCATATAGATCCTTACCAAACTCACATGTTCAAATAGTGCATTGGATAGATAAGTTCTTGTAATCTTGAAGAATTGGTGGGGTCAAATATTTAACTACCATTGAACATGCCTTATAGTGTTAAATAGTTCCCATGTACTACAAATTCATTTTATATGAGATTATTTCCTTTATGAAATTTAAATATTCAAACATTTGATTTGGTGCCTTGATAAAGGGAACATTAATATATATCTTCTGAAACAATACCTTAAAATTTAAAAATTATCAGTATATCTTTCTTGGTGTCAATCAGTTCAGAAAATGAAAATGTGTTTTATAAAGAATGGCCTCCTCGATCTCTTTTTCTTACATGAATTCTTATCCCTTCGACTTTCCTATTTTATGGAAATAACTCAAGCTTAACTTCTTCGTCCATGGGTTATAAAGGACTTTCATTCTCTCACATTCAACTACATTTTTCTTTTTTGTGGATGGTTTCCAAAACAATTTTCCACTATTTATGTTTACTACCTTGGTTTCCTCTTAGAGGTTATTTTTAGTATTACCTGTAAGTGTGCCCGGATTTATCACTGAGAATTAGCTTGAAATTTTCTCAGTTTGTCACTCAAGGATCCAGATAGATGCCTTATAGTTTTTAAAGTGAGATTAAACATTTGTATAAAACTTGTAAACCATTACCCCTATATTTGACTCTATCTCTTATTATAGTTAATGATCAACTTGTTTTTATTTGGGAGAAGGTTGTGCAAAATGAGGTTTCTGATATACTTATGGTTGAAATTTTCAATGTCGATACTGATTTCCATGGTGTGGACTTGGGTGAGAATTTTGGTATTGATATTGGCTATACCATAGACCTTTTTTAGGTTTTTTATAGATATTTTAGTTGTTTTCCTCTGACCCAGAATTTGATTTATCTTTCCATGTAAAATTTTGATAGGTTGAAACAATATTCATCCCATAATTTTTTTAGACATAACTCAACTCTATAGTAGAGGGATGAACACCTAAATTTAGACACTCTCCTATAATATTATTATCACCACATTCTATACAAGTGGAGTGTTGAATGGATTTAACATATGCAGTATTTAAGAGTTATAGCCCATCTATTTTAATTGACATTGTGTCTATTATTTAAGTAAGTATAATGGTTGTATCAAAATTATACATGTATATTCATTTATTTAAGTACCATTAAATTTTATTATACAACATTTCTTCTAAAAAATCAAAAAATTCTTTATGAACCTTCCTCATAACCATACCCCATACTACAGTATTTACTATAGACTATGTGCCTATTTTAAGTCTACTATAGAAGTTTTAGACTTGCATCCACAATGATGTACCATGGAGTGGGAAGTTATTTAACTAATCCTTGAAGTACTACCACGGTTCATAAATGGATTCATTTTCAAACTTATAAAAGCAAAAAAATATGATATATTAGTATCACTATCATGTATGGGGGAAAATAATTATTTAGGAAGGATGGAGGGAGATCCTACCTTGTGAGAATAGATCATAAAGGAAATTCATTGATTTTTTCCTTTACTTTATCCCTTAATGAGAAATGAAATAAGGGAAACTTTTTAACATCCTATAACACCCCATTATACTAAAATATTCACATATTTAAATGAAATTGACTATGTGAGAATTGAGGTATTCACTTGGTAAACCCACAAATTGTACCATGTTCTGATTAAGCTATATAATAGTCAAATTGATATCAAAATTTTTGGATTGAACAAATGGCCAAAAAATTCTTGACTATGATGAATGGATAAATGGTAATCCATAATTTAAGATAGTTCATTGAGGTACCAGTTGTACATGATGAATTTATGACATGTATTTGCATGGATCTTCTTGAACCAATCCTGATGAAAATTGTGTCGGGGTTGGTTTAATGGAACATATTTCAGCACAAATGGTAGTGGATGTTCGCCCCAACTGGTGTAAATGTTTTCCCAAACCAAGGGTCAATGTATAGGTATTTCTCTACTAAATTTGGAATGGGATTATTTGAAATGTTTACTCCCATATGTTATCATCATCACCTTAACCGCATTCATTAAATATCATGGTTAAAGAGGTGTTTATTTGATTATTAATCACTCTTTAAACAAGTGAGGTGACTGCTAAATGACCCATGATATTTTAAACCACAAGAAACACACTATGGATAAAATGGAAATATTTTAAATATTAAAATAAATAAATTATTTTAATAGAAGAATAATTTAAAAAATGAAAAATAATCTTCTAAGACTGGATAAAAAATACACCATTTTAAGGGTCCCTAGAAACGATTCCATAATTTACATTCATTTTTCCCAATTAGTTATTTTTTAGTGTAATAAATTTAATTACAACCAAAATCCACATTTATTACACCATAATGATTGTTTTGATCCCTTAGTTAACCTCGAGTATGTATTAACATAAACCATCATTGAATTATTTAATGATTCCATTTCTTGATAAAAAATCCTTTAAATCTTTCAAATGAACAAATTTTGAAGCCTCTAATATATTTATATCACTAAAATTTTGAAGTATTAAAAATTGGATTTTGGTTTCTTGATATAAAAATATTGTCATGGCTATGAGTTTTGGAGGCAAAATGTAATCCTTCAATGGAAACTATGGATAGTATAATAAAGTGAAATAATGATTTCATTTTTCCTTCAAAACTCTCAATTCATTCCATCTTCAACAATTCGTCATAGTAGACCCATTTTTCACCTATTTAAATATATTTAATCCAAAAAATAAATGATATCTGTATATATATCCCTTTTTCAAAAGTACAATTTATTATATAATTTGATTATGTACAATAGTGAATCAGTATAATGTAGCATAAGGTGAAAATGTATCCAAAATTATTATTCTATATAATTTCATTAGTTATTACATATGATGTAACATAAGGAGAAAGAGCAGAAAATCCATGAGGATTTAGTGAAAGTGGGAGACTGATCAATATGTGCATTAAAGGAATAACCATGGTGTAGTGATTTAAACCCCAACATGGTCTATCTTTAGGATCAATATGACATGGTGTAATACACTATGCCATGTTGATCACAAATATTATTATCATGTTTAGTATTAATGAGTTGATTCCTTCATTTTCACATCTTAAATTCTATCATACTCAATTATTCTTCAAAATATGGTGATATTGAGGTGTTATAACATTATAAATTAATTGTCTAAATGTTAAAAAAATTCTTATAAGGATTGATTGAGCATTACAATAGTAGTAACAGTGAGATATATTTATAAAATTTCTAAGTACTAATAGTCTAAACATATAGGGTTATAAAAAATGAAACTATCCTTATGGAGTGTGATTTAAGTATGAGACTCATTGATCCCATTAGAACTAATAAAAACAAAAAAAATCTTATATCTTAATTTACTCCAACCTTTTAAATAAATTTTCTATAAAACTATGTCTTTAGAGAGATCCTTCCCAAGCACTGGGAGACTCCAACAATTTATGGACACCCTAGGAGGGAGGAAACCCTATATTTCTCCTCCTTGATTGACATTAAACTCGTTTGGATGATCTCAAATAAACTAGTGAAATTTAATCCATAAATTTTTTATATTTATTCAATCTAACTCATATATACTGATTCTATTCTTTTTAGGTTTTGGTTATTTTTTCTACCTTTAGATTAGTGTTTCCCCCTCCAAAAACAATCATTTATTAAGTAGATTAAACTTCCAATAAGTTTTATAAACTAATTTTGGTCAACCACACTTCTATATTGATATTTTAAAATTTTGGTTCCTTTTGAAATTGGGGTAGAAACCAACATAGAATTTCCTATTCTGAAATTATTCATAAATTATCTAGAGGGATAATTCAAGAGCACCAATCTACTAGATTTTATACACTAGAAGATGAAATACATTGGAAACTGATCCTCTAATACTCTATTTTATTAAAAGGACTCCCTTGATAATAGTGTAATAGAACATTGTAATAAGAAATTCCTCACCCAAAATCACTACACCAAGTCAAACTCACACACACACTGAACTCGCAAGTAACAAACACATAAAGTAAAATGAAAAAAGGAAAGATGAAACCCAAGGATTTACATGGTTTGAACTTTCCATCCTACATTTACAATAAAACATTGTTTACTTTTACATTAGAATTATAAGTTATATATATTTACCAACATAATTAGTAATTACCACCAATATTAGTTTACCCATTATTATATGAGCCATAATTCCATAGCATAGGTATTTCCAACCAATATTATATTGGGGCCATTCCAGTCATCTAGTTTCCTGAAATTACAATATTTTTAGAAGGTCCTACCATTTTTCTTGTTGACTAATAATCTCTTATAACAATCATAACTTTGACCAGGGACATCTAGTTGAAGCATATGAAACTATTATTTTTCATGCTTTATTATAAAAAACTACTATGATTATTTTAGTTTAACTTCTAATAATCCATATTTTTGTAAACTGTTCATTGTACCCACCATTCGAATATATAATCGTTTAAAAGGATCCTCTCACCCCCCCCCACCACCACTAAATAACTTTTTCACTACATTAATTCTGAAGGTTAAGATATATTATAGATTCACTCCTTTTGATCGAGTATTTGAAAGTAGAATAGGCTTCAAAATACTTAAAATATACCACATGGAGACTCTTTTTGGGAAACTATTAAAACTATAGAACACTTGAAAAAACATACAATTCCTTACTTCCACAATACATAGTTCCTCCATCATTTTCAATTCTCCCAATTCCTACTATGTTGTAGTGTTTTCTTATAATTTCTTGGACTAAAATATTAGTGAACATGTCTGTTGGATTCTTATTCTTGACTATCTTCCACAATTCCAAAACCTTGTCCTATATAAAATTATGGATAACATGATATTTCATATTGATGTGCTTCATCATTTAATGAAACATCATATTCCAAGACAAGTAAATTACACTCTAAATGTAAAAGTAAAACACTCTAACTTCTTAAAATATACTAAGTTACTTCAACGATTTTATCAACATTATTAGATCCATTATTTATTCTTTTGATTTCATATATTAAACTCACATTATAGAAAAATTAACCACTAGTTAAATTAATGACTTGTAGATAATTAAAATTACTCTATAAGTGAAAACAAACTCAGTGGTCCTCTTTGGGGTGTCTGGATCCCAATAAAATTCTACATTAATGTAACCATAAAATGAATCATCTATCCCAATGCAAAAGTATATATTTTTTTATCCCTTCCAATACAATAAAATCTACTTCACATAAACATGGTGTTCCCTTCCTATATTTGACATGAAATAGATCACCACTCCTACTGTAAATGAAAGTTATAGCTGGGTACATATCATAGAGTATATTAGGCTACCCACTACTGATCTCAATATAAGATTTTTCATTTAATTAACCACACCTTCTATTTTAATTTCCTTCTCCTTAGATAATCTAATAAGTCCAGCCATTATTTTTGTGAATGGATTATGACTACAAATCCTTACCCTTTCGATAACCTTCTAGATGTTGTCCCTTTGAGATAGAACCAAAGTCCAAGGTTCCCTATCTATCTCGATATTTATTCCTAAAAAACGTTTTTTCTTGAATGATAAATTTCAAATTAAATATTTTTGAAAATTCATGATTTAAAAAATAAATTATTTTCATTTTTGGACCATCTAGTAGCATGCCAACCACATATTGGATAAGTATGATAAATATTCCATCATTTGATGCTTTCTGGAAGAAATAGTGATCCATATTTCTCTAACTAAACCCTTACTCATCAAATAAAGCATTAAATTTCCAATTTTACCACCTTGGTTCTTGTTTCAAACCATAGAGACATATCTTTAGTTTAAAACCCAAACCATAGTTCTAATCATCCTCAAACCTTGTTGGTTGCTTCAGTTAAATTTTTTCCTCTAAGTCATTATGAAGAAAGGTATCTTATTATGTTGCAATATCAATTAAAATAACATAAGTGGGGGTCGGGGTGAATTGTGACCTTTTAAAAATATGAATAAATTCAAACCATCCCTCTTGAAAAAGTTATTATTTCCACATATCATAAATATGAGTAAGTAATAAAAAATAAAAAATAGAATGAATAATAAAGTAAGATATATATTTTCTTGGGTCATAGGAATATCCCAGTCCACTCCACCAATTCTCTCTCCATGAACATAGTGATTTTCACTAGCATGACCAAGGACCTAAATAACCGAGTATGAGCAGATGACACCCTACAACAAGTGTTTTACATGTCCTTTGTGTTATTTTATAAGGAAATGATTATCCAATTAATTGAATGAGAAGCTAACACTATACAAAGACTAAGTATAGGAAAAAAATACTTTCAAGAATTTAGATTTTATATATAAGTTTAATATGGGTTCAGTTCATGGTTTCAAATGGAACTAATAGATGTAAAAGATATTTAATAAAGAATAGAATCAACAAAATTATCTTTAAAGTTCCACAGGGTTACATTAAATAATAGTATAGTGAACACTCAATATATGATAAACAAATATTTCAACTATATCTTTGATATTTTACTCAACAAAATGAAGAAAAATACTGACAATGGATTTAGCGGTGGTAGCATGGTGTTCGAACAATAATAGATCAAAACATGTATATATCCAAAGTTTAGCTCTTTAGATAATTAAATATGACAAGAATAAAATATAATTATTTAATAATAGGTTTTATTTACTTTTGGTCATACATATCCCTAAAAACCACTTGAAAAATCCCAATCATTTTAATTTAAATATTCCCAGGGGCAATTGTAACATTCCTTATAAATAGGTTTGATTTAATCTATTGAAAAATGGAATTTTAATTATTCTTTAAAGACATTAAATGATAAAATAAATATGATGAAACCATTTTATAAATCACAGAAATAATCCATAATTCAAATCTCATAGATTACAGGGTCAAACTTAGGGTTTCATTACATTCGGATAATCTTCAAAAGTATGGTTGACAACATACATGTGATTCTAAAAGTTGGGTTGATGAACTATACATTAAGTACACAAGAATAGGGTAGATGATAAAATTATGGTTCCATAACCTTATTTTTACATATAATATAGGGTTCCAAAAGTAGAAATCCTTACAAGATTAGGGTTCTTGATCCTTCCTATTACGTTAAATGCAGGGTAGAGAACATTGATTCTCGAATACTTTGAAGTGACCAGAATAATTTATGAAAAACAAAATTTAACCAAATTTAAAACTAATGTTCTTCTATAATAAATTAATTTTTCCAAAAAATATTATCTTGAAATCCACTAAAATTATTTTTATCATTAAAATTTTTGTGCCTGTCTATGAGAATCAAAATCAATGGAATATTCCTGAAATTATTTAATTGAAACATTACCAAAAATCCCCCCCTTTTGATGATCATAAAACACATAAAATAAAAACCATAAAAATATTACATAAAAATAAAAATATAGTATTTAATAAAAAATATAATTTTTATATTAACATATTAATCTATATTGTTTTCAAAATAAAAAAAGGCGTGTGTTATTTTTATCCATATTTATCCCCCAAAAAACAATGTTTGTGTTAAATAACAATATTTATCTCCCCTTTTGACCTAAAAAGAATGTATGAAGTATATTAATAAACATTTAATAGAGTGGAAAAAATATTATTATTAATTATTTTTCTCTAAGGAAAAGTTATTGTAAAAATGAATAATTAAAAAATTAAAATTAGTAAATAAATAATAAATATGAAATAACATAAGAAGTTTTATTAAACATCCCATATTATAAATATATTTTGGACTCAAGGGTTTGTTTATTCTAAGGTAAAGGATGAGAAAAAGGATTGTGTTTTTTAGATAGGATGAGGAGTGAATATTCACACTCTAAACTCTAAACTCTTCTAATTATCACTACTAAAATAGTTGATTACAGATATATTCTATTTTGAATATCAATTCATCCTTTCCTTGATAAAGAAAATAGGTCAACTAATAGCACTTTAAACTCATCAAGATCTGATTTATAAAGAGTTACTCATCTTATCAACTCCTCTTAATCAGCTATTTCTTTTTTAACACATTTATATATCTTATTTAAACTGAATTTTCTTAGATTCATTGATGTTGTTCCTTAAGAGATTCAAATTTCGTTTTTGAAACACAATATTTTTTGTCTCTTTAAATTATTTTCTAGAAATTTTAAATTCCTAATGAAGCCTTAATATTTAATACTTTAAAATATTAAAATTAGATGTTATTTCAATAAATAATAAATGATAATTATCTCTATAAAATATATCTTCATTATCAAATGGGTTTTTTTGATATTTTGTAGAAATAATTCCACCAATATTCATTTTAAGTGACTAAACTTCTAGTTCTTCATAGCAAATAATTTATATAAATTTGATAGAATACTTCTCTAAGGATTATTCAAAAACAAAAACTGAATGTTCCACAAACAGATGAGTTAAATCCCCGATCCAAAAAATACCTTTCTTATAGATTTCTATAATCTCTTCCTTTTCAGTGCATTCTGAAAAAACAATTTTGAAACAAATTTTTCAAACCATGATATATTATCATTTGAGGTTGACATCTTTCTTAACTAATTTTATTTAGTCTCTTCATGTCACTCAGGATGTATTCATCCAATGTATTTTATTTTAAAATTTTGAGTACGGAAGATGAAATTTTTAAGAGGGATTTTGAATGAATAAGGATTGGGGTTTGAAGGAATAAGAAGGAAGGGTTTTATTTTCATGATTTTAAATAGATGTTCCAATTTATTGAGCCAAAATTGTAGTATAATCATTTTGGATTTTATAATTGAAAATATTTTTTTAATTAAGATGTATTACATAAGTAAAATTATAAATTCTTTAAATAATCAAGTTAACATTAAAAAATTAAAAAAAAATCAAATAGAATGAGTTTAAGAATATATATAGATCAAACAAAAAAATATAGGTTTTATATTGAATAGACCTGATTTACCTTATATGTGGTTTCATTATAAAATGCCCTTTAATTAATGATTCCTTTGAAAGATATAATTTAGGGGTTATTGAAACATGTCAAATATTGTTCAGTGAATAATATGGTATTTTCAAAAAAAATTAATTTCATGGTAATAGAATATAATATGTTTCTGAAACAACTTCCATTTTAAATAATAAATGATATAAAAGAAAAATGTTTTCAAAGAATTTAAACTTTTTCCTCATGTCATAAATGACTCAAAAAGTTTAATGAACTAACACATTTGAATCATAAAATTTTTAAATACGCATGTTGTTTTCAAAATAATTTTTGGAATTAATTCATCACATAAAATAACAGATTAAATAAAATTATTCAATAGTTCAAGTATAAAAATAATAAAATGTATAGGAATTATATATGAAACATTTATATGTTTTTCTCCCCCATATAAAACCAATTGGTATATTAAAACAGAAAATAAATACTTCCTGTATTGAAAAAAATCAATCAATAAGGATCTTCCATTTCAGATAAAGAACTACTTTAGATTTGTTCAATCAATATAAAATAATTAAAATTTTCAATACATATAAATATTCAAATATATTTTTTTTATGAAGAAATTTATTGATAAAAAAATTAATTTCAGTGGTTCACATCTACAAAATATCAAATATAAGTTCTTTTTGGTACCCATATTCTCTTGGGTCTGGAATTGTTATTGAATAAAGAATTATGTAACAAAATTGGTTTATTGAGAGATGATATTTCAAACATAGATCCAGATATGTCTTTTTAATAGTGAACATTCTTGACAATGCAATATTAAGTTTTTTATAAAATAACATTCACTAGTGTAATTTCTATTAATTCCATAATAAAAACATTTAATAGTAGATATGATTTCACTTTTAGAAATAAGAAAAAAATAATTTGGATATAATTTGGGTTTTACACTATTAATACCAATACTAATCTAGCATTTATTAATTTTATTTTTACCAAGAATTTTATTTAAATTATTTTATCCTTTTACAGTCATAATGAAAGTATTTTTTAAAATATCAACATCATCCAAAAATTAAATAATTTTTTATTTAAAGTATAATAATTTTTTGTAGTATTAGATCTTAAATATGAAATCTGATTTGAGAGATTTTATTTTTCAATAGAAAGAGAATCATAAGATTTTATAATTTTTATATTCTCTTTATTTAAATATTCAATTTTTTTTAAGAATTATATAATATGTATTACGTTCATCAAATGAAATATTTTCAGAATTAAAATTTTGAGAGTAAGTTGATTATTCCTCATCAGAATGAGATATAACACATAGATTTATCTTTTTATTTTCATGGATATATTTAGTGTTTATATTATATTTCTCAGTTGAATCTTTATACTCACTCCATAGAGACTCCATTACTACCTTTCATTTTCTTTTATAATCAAATTCCTTTGGATCTTTAAGCACATTAATATATACTCTCATATAAAATTTCTTACTACATCCATAGAATGTTTATTTTTTCTATATATTTATATTTAATTTCCACTTCTCCTTTTTATTCAACATGACAATATTTTTTTTAATATTATATACCTCATCTCTTGAGATTGAATTACGATAATTTGAATATTCATTCATCTCAAATATGAGTGTAGCGTTTTCCTTTCTGAAAAAAATATGTTTTTTGGATTCTACGTACATCTAAGATTCATGCATCATTAAGGATCCAATCAATTCCTTTATTAATTTTTTTTATAGGAGTGGATTTCTTTATTGAAACAGATATCCCATTCAATTTTGTGGGAAAAACTCTTTAAACTTTTAAAAACTGATATAGTTCATGAATTGGTTCTCCCAATGCTGCAAAAGTATTGAATATTTTTATTCAATATTGTATTCATTTGAGTAATTTTATCACCATCATACATCCTAAATGTATGAAATTTTAATTTTTTAGTGTTACAACTTAATTGTTTCATATTATCATTTCCTTCCTCAGTAAGAGAAATTGTATTTCACATCTCATATACAGTGACATGCTGAGAAACTCGAATGAGTTCATTAGTTCATAATCCACAAATAATATCTTTCATAGATCTTTAATTAAGATAATATTCATTCTATTGAGTAGTATTCCATTTATATGGATCTTTTTTAGGAATTTCCAAAGGCTTGAATAATTAAAAATAAAATCCTATTTAAAGATTACTCAAATAGATAATCTTAATGCTTTTCATTATTATTAATTATCACCATTAAAATAAGGATCATATATTTTAGACATACATTCTCTAATATCATCCACTGAGCTTCTTTCTTCATATATATATTTAACTCACACTTGTTAGATCCAAAATAAATATAACTACTAGAATAATAATTAAGTATATTAAATTATTTACAAAAACATTAATATATCCAATGAATCCAAATCTTTGATAATAATTGTTGGGACATAATGGAAATGATGAAAACACAATAGGGGGTGAATTGTGACCTCTTAAAAAACATGAATACAGTCGAATAATCCCTCTTGAAAATATAGAGATTCTTTCATTGTCTCTTAATGATAAGTAACCTGTGGAAAATAAACAAGGGAATTAACTAGACATCATGATATATAGTGGTTCAAGTTATAGAAAACCCCTAATACACTCCACCAATTCCCTCTCTATGTGGTTAGTGATTTTCACTAGTAGGTCCTTTTATAGGGGACCTCCACAACTGGGTATAGGCAATTGATGCCTTACAAGAAAACTTTTACAAGGACTCAGGGTTATTTTATAGGGAAATGTGATATACACCTCAAAAAATGGGAATATGACACTCTTCCATGACTGTGTACAAGCATCAAAAACTTATAAGAAATTAGATTTGATGATGTAGTTTAGTACTAGTTCAGTTCATAGTTTTAGTAGTAACTGGTAGATATAAAAGATCTTCAATGAAGTATATAAGAAGAAAAAATATTCAAAGTTACATAGGATTACTTTAAATAGTATCAGAGTGAAAAATTAGTAGATGATAAACATGTATGTCTCCAAATTTTACCTCTAATAGTTTCTTCAATGAAATATAGAAAAGGATTTACAATGGATGCATATGTTGTTTCATGATGATCAAACTAAAAAAAATACCAATAAACATATGTCTCCAAATTGTATCACTATAAACAACTAGAGATGGAATCACACAATATTTGAGAATAAAAAATTATCATTATTTAATAAGAGGCTTGGTTTAGTTTTGGTCAAATAGATTCTAAAAAATAACCTGATAAATCACAATCATTTGAATTTAAACATGCCCCGAGAAAATATTAACTTCATTTTGAAATTTAAATGATTTAATCCATTGAAAAGGGGAAATTGAATTGGTATTTAGACAAATTTAAATGACAAAATAACTCTGAAAAAACTATTATGGAAGTCATATAAAAATATTCATAATTAAAATCTCATAGATGATTGGGTAAAACATAGGGTTTTAGTGAATACAGATAATATTCAAAAATATAGTTGACAACGTATGGTTGATTCCAAAATGTTGGTTCATGAACTATATGTTAAGTACAAAAACATAAGGTATCTGATAAAAGTATGGTTCTTATACATTAAATTTACTTAAAACATAGGGTTCCAAAAGTGTTGATCCTTATAAAAGTGGGGTTTCTAATCTTTAAATTTATTTAAAATATAGAGTACATAATAGTTATTCATGTCTACCTGAATTGGACAGAATACTTTAAGAAAAACAAACTTTTTCTGAATTTGTAACTAAAGTGATTCCATAATAAATTAATTATTCCTGTAAATATAATCATAAAATCTACTTAACATAACATTATTAGTGACATGAATGTGGGTGTTTATGAGCCACAAAATAAAAGTTAAATTACTATAATTATTGGATCTATTCATGCTATAAATTTTATATATATATATATATAGTAACTGAAGATTATCATAAGATACCAAGATCATCACTATATTTAATTTAGTATACTTAACTACCGATGAGAAAATTTTAGAGAAATAAATCCTCTCCATTTAAAATCCTTTCACCCCCATCATTTCCCTATATATCTTCCTTCCATCAACATCCTACTTTAAGAATAACACCCACTTTTTCTCAATTACTCTATTTCCCTTATAGTGAAATAGTCATCTCTGTGTTCTTTTGGATTTTAATAAATACATTTATCACCACATTATTGAGTCCCACTTTTTAGTGTCACTAAAATTCACTCCGTCTTCTAGGTTTTTAGGTTATCCAACATCTATTAGAAGAATAAATTTCATAGACCCAGCCCTCTAGATAGGATGCCTAACTTATGAAGACCTTATAGGTTGGACTTGTTACTCTTCTCTTTCTATCTTTATAATTTCTAGTGGTCTATCTTCTAGAGTTTCATTTTATAATGTTATAACTTCTAGAAAACTCCCTTGGGATTCTATAGTCCTAGAGAATTATAGAATATCCTTCACTGGTATCACTCATATACTTCAATTTATTCCATTTAAACATTATGAAACGTTTTCCTATACAATTTCCTCATTTAGATCAACTTATACTTGGTTGGTTGATCAATTTATTTCAACTTCTGATTCAAGTAAGTTCTAGAAATTTTATAGGAAATTATCATTGAAGGTAATATCCCAACTTATTATGATTTGTATCTTTTAATTATCCCAGAGTCAAAATACCAAATTCTCATCACCATATCCCACAACAAAAATATCCTTGAAATTTTGAAGAAGAATTCCCCTATCCTTGGAATCTAGATGGACATGGGAAGAGATGTAAAAAAAATTATGTGGATAATGTAAAGTTTTTTTCCAAACCACAATCATTCTAAAAGTGATCATCCCAGTACTTATTATAGACATATATTAACAAGGTATGGCACTATATTTACTATCTCTGCCCAAATTTTATTAGACATTATTGAGTGAAACAACATGAATTATACCTTCTCTATTAATGTTTGGTTAATTCTCTATACTACACTCTTCTACTATGGTGTTCCAAGAACCATTTCTATAACATAATCCCCTTCTTCTAAAAAAATATTGGAAGGTTCATACTATTATACTCACCACCATCTTCAAATATTATGTGTTTTAGATTTGGATGGCTTTCCCCCCTCTATTATGTCCTTCTACTAAAAAACACTCTGAATACTTCAGTCTCTTTTTATGATTTTAAAATCACACTTTCCTTATATCACCATTAATGAATTAAACAAAGTAAAGATACCCTATATGATATTGGACTAGGGATGGACCCCAAACATTTAAATGAAAAAATTATAACTTTTGGGATTTATAATTTTATACATTGAAGTTAAATTATTCCACCTTATATTTCCTAAGAACACAATTATCATAACATCTAATTTCTATGTGATTAAGATTCAGTGTTCATTTTTTCATTAGAATCATCATGTTCTTCTCACTAAGATGACCAATCAAAAATCCACAAAACTCATTATTTTTAGAATTTGTTTCTATAGAATTTGTTTCTCTAGAAATTACGAATCCATATAATATTTAATTATATATAGGTTTTCGTACTTTACTCCACATGCCACCACCATGGATCCTCATCCCACATTCTAAACTCCATTGGTAAAGATAGTACCATAGCCATCCTCATCTATCTAACCAAGGAAAATAAAATTCCCCTGTAGTCCAAGGATGTGTCTCACTTATTTCAACAATTGTAACATTTTATTCTTCATCTAGATATTAAAATATCATTTCCTCATGACTTTTATATCCTAATCATTTTCAAAGTGTACTTAACTAAAAATTCTAAATACATAATTTACTATGCATCCATGATTTTCTGTTTAGTGTAATAATTCCACAAATTTAATCACTAATGAAACCACAAAAATTTTTACACTCATTAGAAGGTCACTAATTTCCTCAGTTTAATTAATAGAATTTAGTATCTCGAAATCTATTATTTTGGAATTTTTTTCTATGATCTTAGAAGTCCTTCTTGAGGTGTCATATCTTCCCATGCTTCCAACATGTAGGACCTGGATCAAATGATTTTATGTGTATCCTTTAACATTACTAATATTTTGATCTTCTCTTAATTATCCTTTGATGTGAGTAGCCCCCTAATTCGGAATTTCTCATTGTTCTATAAGGTTATCTGAACAACCTTTGTTTGATTTCATCTTCAAATTTGATTATCATAACATCCTCAAACACTGAGCTGATATTACCATAGGAATTTTAAACAATTGTTACCATTACATCTCATTTCTCTAGCAATAAATAAAATTGTAAAAGATCCCAAACATCATTCTTGAATTTCACATTGGCCAATTGAAGCTTCCCTCAAATCATGTTGAATTAATTCACATGTTCTACCAGAGGTACACCTTATGGTATCCTTTTGACACCACATAAGAAAACAAAAAGACTATGAAGAGAAATATGAATATTTCAAATCCCAAGGCAAGGTTAGAAGAATTCAAAGGAAAGTCAAAACACTCCCAATAAGCTTCGCGATAGACTCGCTTCATAGGCCTATGCAGTGAAACTACACGACTGGCCTATTCGAAGAAACTACGCAACTGACCTACGCAGTGGAGCGGCGCGACTATCCTACATGACATAGCTTCGTGCTAGAAAATTGTTTGTGACCCTACGCAGATTACCTACGCAGCGGAGCTACATGACGGACATGCGTGATCAACATCTATTCGACCAGGACCCATCTGGGACTATAAATAGAGCCCTTGGTCTACCCATTTCAGGATTGAAAAAAGTGGAAAGACTCTCTGAAGCTCCCATCGCATAGCTCTCTCACCTAGATCCCTCAAATTGTCTCAAGTAGATCTCTAAAACACAATATAGGAGATAATTAAATAGGATAAACATGTTTTTAATGTTTTTTTACCAATTTTACATAGGTTTGGTCCTCCTATGTAAAACACATTCTTCAGTCATCATTCATACCTACGCGGAAAACCGGCGCGACATACCTGCATGATATACCTACGTGGTACATCAACGTGGGGTACCTCCGCGGCATACCTGCATGAGGGACCAATGTGACCAACTCAAGTACCATTTTTTAAAGGCCATTCATGGATGGGTATCTCCTTCATTGGTTCCCTTATTTGAAAGGGGCTAAGTTGAAGCCTCTATAAAAAACTCTTTACCTATCAAACCTTTAAGAAAGGCACATTAGTGTTTCTCTTATTTGGATTTGTATTTACACAGTTAGAGGTTTTCCACATTTGTTTCACAATGGTGTTAGGATTCATGGAGTATCTATGGATTAGTATATCCACAGTCACATGGACCTTTCTCCCAGAAATAGTGCAGAGATGTTCCCAGTTTTGAGAATAAGGATTTTGGTTGTGTCCTACCCTTCTCATCTCTAAGACTCAGAACCTTAGGTTTCTGGTAGGGAAGGTATAGTTCACACTTAATTTTCCACGCAAGAATAAGAGATGTCTCCCTCTCCTACCAATATTAATTAAAGGGCAGCCATCCTGTTATAAGCCCATCACCTTCATCCCTTCCTCCTTATATTGGATCCTTGTCCAATGTAAATAGAACAGAGGGAAAGCTCATCACCTCGCCTTCTTCCACGGTCGATGCGCCCACTTCCACCAGTGGCGGAGGAACAATTTTAAAGTGTGAATGCCTTTGTTGAATCTTTGAAATCCTCGTGTTTCTCATAAAGATCATGACTCATTTGGTCTTAGAGATTTTTCATGGTCACAATATTTGCACAATTGAATGAACTATGAGAACTATGATTCTTGTTCAAACTAGGATACATAGGAAGCCTATTTTAGGGCCTGAGCTCACTGGATATCCTCCTCAGAAATCCAACCCTAATTCTCTTAATTTTGGAATCCTCCTTAGAAATAAGCCCTAAATTAACCTCCAAATCATCAAGGCATCATTTTCAGGAAGTAATCCTAAAATCAACTCTCTCAATGGACCATACCCTACTATAAGACTTATCAAACTACATGAGCTTTGATTCCCATTCATATGGGATACGTAGGAAGCATCCTTGAGGTTCAAACCCAAAACTTCAAGTCAAATGTGTTCTCCTTGGGCTATATTCCCAACAGGGACTCATCTTACTTAGAAACCCATATTTTTCCAAGTTCTTTGGGCTGCTTCAGCATAAGTCCCCCACTAAGTTTTGACTAAGAACCTTTCGCTTAGAGGTCCTTATCACATGACCTTAAAAGGTATGATGTGTCCTATTAAGTGGCACCAAACTTTGAGGGTTCTAATTCCATCCACAAGGATACGTAGGTAACCTGTTTTACGGGCATGATCCCAATATCCGAATAATCCTTCATCTCCCTGGATGACAATAAATTCCAGAGTGCCACACTGAGTGGCTTAAAAACCAGTATCATCACAATGATAATTAAAATAATCTCTAATCAGTATATTAGATGATACCATTGATGTAAAACCTCAAATACATAAGGGTATTTCCATTAATGAAGAACCTTGAAGGCATACTGATGATTCAAAATTATACACATGTTAATAAGTGGTTGTAAATTCCAAGGGACACTTATGATATACTTGGTGAATTAATAAGGATTTATGAAAATATCTTAAATTTAAAAAGAGTTTCCCAGAGTATAAAATAATTCCCACCAAAAGGGTGTGATGAGTCTGACCTCTCATCCTCTCGACCAATGCACATTATTAAGTATCGTAAAGTTCAAACTTAGCGAATTCCTGCCTTTGGAAAATAGGTCATCTTTTGATAAAGAACTCTTGGAAGTTTCTGGTTCCATAAATAAATCCAATGGAAACCACCTAGAAATAGTGATTCTTAAAACTAGAACACATGTTTCAAGGAAATACGACACAATAATGGTGAACCATACGTGAATCCTTAACCAAGATAATTATGTTACCCACCTATTAGGCCCCTATCAATTGATAATGGGATGCCAGAAAAAAGTATCAATCACACATGTATCCATCTAAAAAGATGTTTATTTAATTCAGTTTATTGTTCTCAATATTTTATTCTCAGAATTCCCTTCATTCCAAAAAAAGGGCTTTCTTTAAGACAACATCTATGAACTTCCTGACCACTGCTCAAGATGGATCTCCATCCACAGAAAGGAAATCATCACCAACCCAGTATCTTCAACACTGGGTATCTAATCTGTTGGTAAAGGAATATCGCCATAATGCTACAATACCGACTTTGGAGGCTGCTTAACAGGCCCCCCAGATCAATAACTATCCTCGATCATCTGGACAATGACGACCAATGATCAAGAAGCAGACTGTGTTAACCACCATTTCCAACCATTTCATGTCCTTATCCCCAAAATGCAATAATCAATCCCTCTCGTACTAACGGAAGGTGGATCAAGAGGTTACTCAAGGCATCAATTCAAGAATGCAGAAGTCCTCCCTGAGGACTCCCACCAGCAGTCGCTGCCAGAATCATGTGGTAGTGTACCCCCAACATGATGGGGGTGTTGCATATTGACATTCGGCCTAGGTCTCTCAGACCTGGGAATGCAAGACAAACTACCATGGACAACGTCCAGTCAACAAGGAGTAGGTTCTCACCTCTGCCTCCTCCGGATAATTCCATCAGTTAAACTTGATGGAAAACAACGAGTGGGCACATAAATATGTCCTTACTAATTTCGCTGATCAGTAGACTCATCTGACAGCAACCCATAAATCCCACCAGATAAACCCAGTGGAGTACCGGGAACAAGAACATACACCTTATTAAAATTCATCCGGTAGTCAGGAGGCTTGTCTGACTGAATTTAAAGAATCCCACCAATCTAATGTGGTGGAAACTGGTAAACAGGAAAATACACTTGTTTGCAATCCCCAATTCTATCAGCAGTCTCTTCTGTTAGAATTTAAGGAAGGCCATCAACTATGCTTGATTAAAAACTACCAGCAGACACATACACCTTCCAATGTTCATCAAGCCTGCCAACAGTCTCGTTTGGTAGCACCTGGGGAAGTCAGTTGGAAAGCTCTGACGACAAATTTGGGGCAAACCCAACTCTTTGCCCCCATGCATGAGTATTTTCAATATCCATTGATAGGAAAAGAGGGATAGGAGCAGGTACATACACCGAATCCAGATACAGAATGGACATATATTCTCGTTCTAGCTGCTGAAGTCACCAAACACATCTTATCAATGGTGAAAGGGAAGACGCACATCCCTGCCCATATTCTGGAAGCATGCCAGAATATTTAAACATCAACTTCAGTAGTATTAGCGGAACAAACACATAAATCTATCCCCACATATGGGATGACACATCGGTATGCCATCTCAGTGTAGATACATACCTCTATTCCAGTCCAGGAAGGTCATGGGGCATACTCCCCCATATCATACCGACAACAGAATCGGGAACATACAACCTTTCCAATTAGAGGTAATCTTTCCATTTTGGTAACCACACTAGAGCAGGCACATTCACTTTCCCATTATAACCACTTTTCCCAGAAAGTGTCCCCAACTAAGTATAAGAGGACATCCAAAAAAAATTCTCACCAATATCTTTTGGAAAATCAAGAGTCAATTAGCAGTTTGGATCCTCTTAATGATGGAGTTCTTAAAGCCTTCATAAATTTATTGGTTGCAACTCAATATCATTCCCTCTCATTACAAAATTATGGGAGTGGTAGTTATAATTCTGAAGTTCCTTGTCAGACACTTCTTCATGAAGGATTTCTTCATGAAAATTCGGTCAATCCAGAGTGCCTATCTCTGGATGAGAGCCATGGAAACCCTCTGTGTGGCCAGAAGACCAAGGAGCAAGAAGATTTATCCCTTGCTGTAATCCATCATGGTGATCCTCCCCATGATGGCATTCACTGTGAAAGTCCTCTCCGCGGTAATATTTCACATTGTCAAGATAATTCCATAAGTGACAATGTAGCGATGAGAAATCCCTCCTATATCAAGGCAATTGAAACTACAAGGCCAGTCATGTCTGATGCCTTGTCATTTACAGCTGAAACACTTTCTCAACCAGAAGACATCTTAAGGGAATGGTTACTCTCCGAACCACCCTTGGGTCATTTATCTTCTAATACAAAGCATCCACTTTGGTCAGACTAAGTGGAGAAACCTCTAGTGAAAGATGGTGAAGATGTGTTAAACATGAGGAAACAATTAGCTAAAGGAGAAATAATAGTCATGTTATGGCCTTTGGAAAATTGTCAGTATAACATTCTAGAATTGATGACATAATATTGCATTCATGACATCCGCCAAAATTTATGGAAATCTCTTCATCATTTTAAAACCAAAGTATTACCATATGATGAATATCAAAATCATGTAAAGGTAATATAACGGTTGCAATGCCAAAATGACCTGGATTATCTCTCAGTTTCTCTACATCTGAAAGATGAAAAATAGAAAAGAACCCTTCAACGTGCACATATTAATGCTTTAAAGAGACTATGCTAGTTAATTTCCGATTTCCCATCTAGTGTTTGTATCAGAGGATGGGGTGTATATAGAAAATTTCATTTCACTACACTCCAAAATCAGAAAAGTCCTCAAAAAGTGGTCTCATGCAATTTTATTTCCCACAATCATCCACAATCAATAGATTTTTAATGTAATCAGATGTACGCTCAAGAAAAGGACTCAACCAGTTCTCATCAGAATCAGGCCCAAAGAAAATACATTATTGAGTTTATTTTATATCAAGCATCCGAGAATCTTGAGTAGGAATCCCACATAGAGGATGTCAGGCGTCAGAGAATGAAAATTTCTGAAATAGAACAACGATCTTCTGAGACAGGTGATTTAAATGGTTGTCTGATGATGCACCCATCTAACGTCTAAACCAAAATCCACAAAATCAGAAGAGTAGTTGCACAAATTTCAGCCATAGTAGTTCAAGAAGTTCCCCAGCTTGCAAGTCTTGGGGATCATTTAATTCAACCATCAAATTCATTCAATAAAGTTCAATGTTTTTAAGAAGAAGAAGAAGAATAAGTATATCCCCATTCTTCAAGGATGGGGTATTTTTCAGCTCTTCAATCCCCTCCTCAATGGAAGTCAGTTTTTTTCAATTAGGGAAGAAGCCACAAAGAAAGAATAAAACTAAACCATCTAAAGATTACCTGAGGGTTACTATCGGCCAAATAGTTCCTGATAATTCATCATATAGGAGAAAGAAGTCTCATGAAAGACACAAAGGAAGACGATCTTGCAAAAATACTAACAGAATTCCATCAATGCATTATGCATCAGTAAATGTCATTAATGCCATTGTAGAATATCCTCTAGAAAATAGGTCTAGTTCAGGGGAATAATAAGATGAAGTTCTTGTCCATAATACGGTACACACCAAGGAAAATGAAGAAGGTGTGTGCACCTGAAATCAGAAGCTTACCCAGAATCTAGGCATTCATTAAAATAACCAACTCCCCCCTCTACGAAAAGCATATAACAAGGGGAAAGGAAAAAAGTCAGATTATATCTCACTTTTCCACTGAACAAGGTCAGTCTCTTTTTCTTGATGATATATTTTCACAGTAAGAAGAGGAAATGAAGGAGTTGAAAAGACTTGATATAGAGTTACTTCGAAACAGCATTTCGCTAGATGTACTCTCCAGACATGTCCTCAACATGCCAATCCTATAAGAGCTCCTCAGCAAAGAGGATTTGTAGTAACTACAGATGCGGATAATGAATTCCCTCTATTAGGTACACAATCAAGGTGGAACCATATACATATAGTCCAATTCCTGTGGGTTATCCAAGGTAGATATCGGCACAACCATCAATGGTTTTGTTGGCCGTGGCACTAGCTCAAGCACTAGTTTCTATACCTACACAATTTCCAGCTCATTCTGATGTTCCCCAAATGATTATGAACACAATTGAGGCATTAAAAACTCGACTGATAGCTATGGAAGAACGACGTGCACTAGTTCATCTATAAAAGAGAGCTTACCATGAATGGGTTGATGCAATTCCCCCCCCCCAACCAAATTTTTTGAATTCCACATTACCAATCTTTAATTGTTCAGGAGATCAAGAACAACACTTAACCCATTTTGTTTCTTATTTTTATCCCATGATGGGAACTTCTCAATAAGAAGTAGTAGTTAAGATTAGGTGTTTTGTGCAGTCATTACAAGGACAAGCTTTATTCTGGTATACAAGTTTAAAATCTCTATCAATTAGTGGATGGGAAGATATCGGTCAGAAATTCATTCTTCAATTTAGCTCAACACTACTAAAGATGACAGTTTTTTATCTTACCAATTGTAATCAAAGGGATAATGAAAGAGTTTTAGATTTCATTATATGATGGAAAGGATTAACATATTCCTTAAGTCTTTCACACCCTTAGGAAGAGGTTCTACCAATTTGTGTGGAAAATCTGTGTGATGATCTACGCACACCATTGATCCCTGTGAAATACATAGGAGGGTTTCAAGACCTTACTTTAATTGCTCTGCATATAGAAGACACTATTATAAAAACTAAGGCTAAAACTCGTGTAATTCCATCAGCTTCAGGGAGGATGATAGAAAAGCTAGAACCTTCTACAGTCACAATCAAGATGGAACCTATACATACTTCTACTTCAAGACCTTCATCATACTGAAGGACTCCGCTTCCTGAGCATTAGAAGCAACGACCGCCTTGTCAAGATGATCAAATATATCAAAGGCGGAAACAGGTTTCGAAATTAAACAATAATGTTTATTCTTTCATGAATGAACAAGTTTCTGGTTACTTAATCTGAGCCTGAGAAAACAATTTGGTTCAGTTTCCAAGGCCGAAGAATCCAAATAAATATAGAGATGAAGATCTTATGAATTATTGTCCCTTTCACCAGATGTTGGGACACCCCATTCAGTAGTGTTTTGTTTTTAAAGACCTTCTGCAAAAGATGGTAGACTCTGGACAAGTGAAACTAAAATGTTCATCAACTCAAGTAGCATGTCTTACTGCTACTAATGCAGAAGAAGAAAGTGAATGGAAAGAGGTAAAAAGTAAAAAAGTGTAGAAATATGATGATTGGATGATCAGAAAAATGATCAAACAAACTAATGCCATTTTATGAACATAGTTGAAACAATTATTGTGTATTATGTAACTCCTACCACAACAAAACCACCTTCATCAAAAGTCTATTCCTCAATAAAGTGAAGTGATTATCAGTACAAAGATCAGTCAAAAGAATACAAGCTTGTGTTAAGGCCAAAGTTGTCCTTGACCTTGGCAGATTTTATGCCATCTGTTTCAAAATCACAAGTAATGCCCTACCAAATGGCACAACCAGAATTAACCTGTCAACCAGAATCTTTGTCGAATGAAGAATTGATATTTCGTTCTGTTAATGTTATACATTTAATGGATCCTTATGCTAATGGTTATTCTGATTATAAGGAGCTAAAATTCCTTATACCTAATTGGGGAACAAGAGGAAGAGGCCAAGGTCGAGGATACTGGGGAAGACAAGGGAATTCTAAAAACCACAATTTTAACTCTACCCCTACTCGAACCATATATGCGGAAGAAACTTGGGAAAGATCCCTTCAGTGGGATCAACAAGAACAATAAGTATCTTCCATTAAAGATATGTTCAGTACTGACACAATTATTTTGGAATATCGATTAGAAGTCACACATCCTTCTTCTCAGCAAATGACTAGACCTGTTCAGTCTAATTTACCCAAGCCATGAGTATTTCCAGCTTCTTCTCTAACACTGAGTACATCTACATTAGAAGAATCAACTTCCAAAGCACCTAAAAAACCACATATCCATGCTAAGAAACAGAGACCTTTGGACAAAAAGTATGATATCTTGAAACAATTGACCCAAGTACCGGCCAATTTATCAATTATGGATGCTTTGAATCTGTCAAAATATCTTCGAGAAGCACTCATTGAGGCTTTTTCAAGTCCTCAAGGGTTTGAGACTGAAGTTGCTACTACTGAGGTTTACAGTATAGAGAATAATTTTGCAGAATGTCATGTAGTCATATCATTTATAGATAAAGATGAAAATGATATTGTGCATGGGAATATCAGACCCCTATATTTTTTCTGTAAAATTCAATGATATAGATATCTGACGAGCCTTCATTGATAATGGCTCTGGGGTCACCTCATTCTTGTTCGTATGTTTTTTTGATTGGGCCTGACTGAATCTGACTTATCTTCTTTGACTTTAATGTTGCATGCTTATGATAAGAATGAACAAGAACCTCTGGGCGAGATTACACTCAGAACTCAGTTTGTAGACCTTGTGCCTAATTCATATTTCATGGTTTTTCATTAGGACACATCCTTCAATGTTATGCTTGGAAGGCCTTGGCTGCATCAACATGTATCCATACCCTCATCATACCACCAATGTCATAAGTACTATTTCAATGGTCAAATCGGGATATTGTATGGTGACAAGGCTTCGTTAAAAACATTTGAATCTCAATACATTGAGGCATAGTTTTATCACACAAAAGGAACGAAGCCCATAACAAAAGAAATAACTAGATTTAATGCTCCAAATAGAATAGGAAAGATCCCATAAAAACCATTTATGCATTTGAGTACGGATTATGTGTTACCCGTCATCCAAATTGAAAAGGTAAACCCAAATCAAGGAACTCATCCAGTAACTTCCATAATGTCAGTTACATAAATTGAGCATAAAAACGCAGAAGAACTTGTTGATCCACCAAGAAATGATCAAATATTAAATGGAGATGTTTTCATTTCATCAATTGAACTATAACATGCCTCTACTTCATCAAAAAAAGTAGAATATATTGTAGCAATACTAGAGGAAGAAAAAAATGTTGATTCTCAATCCATCACTCCCTCTTTATTACAATAGGAAAACCCTTTGTCGTCAGTAGGGTCAAATATGATGGCCTCTTCATTGGGATGTTCAAGTACCGATTTCCCCTTTAACTCTAGGAGTTTTCCCCGGTCATCTAATATGCATATGGAAACAGAAGAGGTAACATGTAATGAAGAAGAAGAAGAAGATCTTAGGGATGCTCCTCCCGTATTTAAGGAAGGTGTCTCTATCATTATGGATGAGCTCAGAGAAATAAATCTGGGTACTGAAGAAGATCCACGCCCCCACTCTAATTAGTGCGGCCATGACCTCTGAAGAGCAAGTGGTGTATACTTGATTTATAGAGCAACATCAAGATATATTTTCTTGGAATTATATAGAAATTATAGGTCTTAACCCTTGTGTATCCACCCATCATTTGGGTTTTCTAGAAGAACATCATGGATTCAAGCAAGAGGCAAGAAGAACACACCCAACTCATGCATCTAAAATTGAAGTTGAAGTTTATAAACTTATAAAGGATCACTTTGTCAAGGAATTTCAATATCCCAAATGGCTGGTCAATATTGTCCCAGTGAAAAAGAAGAATGGTCAAATTAGACTCTATATTGATTTCAGAGATATTAACCGGCATTGTCCTAAAGATGATTTTCCATTTCTGAATAGAGAGCTTCTAATTGATGCAACGACTGGCTATGAGGCTCTTTCCTTCGTGGATGGCTACTCTAGGTATAATCAAATTCATATGGCCCTAGAGGATAAAGACTATACATCCTTTAGATCCCCTCAAGGTGTGTTTTTCTATTAGGTGATGCCCTTTGGCTTAAAAAATGCACATGCAACATACCAACATGCCATGCACCATATCTTCAGACCCTTCTTAGGGAAATTTTTTGAATTTTATATAGATTATTTGGTGGTAAAATCCAGAAAACATTCTAATAACTTGGCTGATTTGGAAACCATATTCAATAAACATCAACAACACGGTTTGAAGAAGAACCCCTTGAAATGTGCTATCAGGGTAACCTCAGGAATGTTCCTTGGCTTCATTGTATGCTATCGCGGTATCAAAGTTGATCCTGAGAAAACAAAATCTATCCTTGGTATGTCACCTCCTAGAAATTTGAAAGAATTAAGAGGACTCCAAGGAAACATGGCCTATATTCGGGGCTTTATCCACTACGGGAAAAATGAGCAATTGCGACGGGTTATTTGCGACGGGATTTAATCCCGTCGCAAATAGTCATGTTAAAAAAGTATTTGCGACGGGGGTACATACCCGTCGCAAATAAGGAGGCTTTTGCGACGGGATTGCTTTCCCCGTCGCAAATAGTTTTCCCGCGATGCGCGCCAAATCGCGGGAAACGTATTTGCGACGGGGAAATATTCCCGTCGCAAATAACAGGCGGCGGTAAATGGTATTTGCGACGGGAATATTCCCCCGTCGCAAATACTATGTCGGCAGAGGGTTATTTGCGACGGGTCCCGTCGCAAATAACTAATTACCGGTTGACCGTAATAAATGTTGGCGAAGGTATTTGCGACGGGTCCCGTCGCAAATAATACTATTTGCGACGGGAATCCCGTCGCAAATGGACCCGTCGCAACTAATCTAACCTATAAATACCCCCATCCGTTTTTTTCATTTCATTCTCATTCCTTATCTTCTCTCTCTCTCAGAATCATATTTCTAGAGTTTAGTTTTTCTCCAGTTTAAGTTTTTTCTCCGGAGCTGATATTAAAGTTTTGAAGAACGATCAGAACAGATCAATTTTTAAGGTATTTATCTTCATTTTAATTTTTTATTTATTTTTAATTTTTTATTAGTTTTTATTATTATTAATTAGTTGTAATTTAATTATGTTTACATTGTTTTATTACTTAATAAATTTAAATTATTAGTATTGTTTATATGGTAATTAGGAATAATTAGTAATAATTTTTAATAATTAAGAATAAATATTAATAACTAGTAATAAATACCAATAATTAGGAATAAGAACATTATTACATTATTAGTTTATTTTATTATTAATATTAAAATAATATAATTTTTTATATATATACAGTTCTTTTTTCATCTGTGTGTTTGCTGTCTTCACATGTATTATTTGTATGTGGAGATAGAAAACGCACAGATGAAAAAAGAACTGTATATAAATTAGAAAATTATATTATTTTAATATTAATAATAAAATATATTAATAATGTTATTATTTGTAATTATTGGTAATTATTTCTAATTATTGATAATTATTCATTTTATTACTAATAATTATCAATAATTAAGAATAATTAGTAATAATTACCAATAATTAACAATAATTAGTATTAATTACCTATAATTAGTATTAATTACCTATAATTAGTATTAATTACCATTAATTAGTATTAATTACCAATAATTAGTATTAATTACCAATAATTCGTAATAATTAGGAATAATTAACAATAATTACTAATAATTAGGAATAATTAACAATAATTACGAATAATTAACAATAATTAGTAATAATTAGGAATAATTAGGAATAATTAGTAATAATTAAGAATAATTAGGAATAATTAGTATTAATTAGGAATAATTAGTAATAATTACCAATAATTAGGAATAATTAGGAATAATTAGTATTAATTACAAATAATTAGTATTAATTAGGAATAATTAGTATTAATTACAAATAATTAGTATTAATTACAAATAATTAGTCTTAATTACCAATAATTAGTATTAATTACCAATAATTAGTATTAATTACCAATAATTCGTAATAATTAGTATTAATTACCAATAATTCGTAATAATTAGGAATAATTAACAATAATTAGTAATAATTAGGAATAATTAACAATAATTAGGAATAATTAGTAATAATTAGGAATAATTAGGAATAATTAGTAATAATTAGGAATAATTAGTAATAATTAGGAATAATTAGGAATAATTAGTATTAATTAGGAATAATTAGTATTAATTACCAATAATTAGTATTAATTACCAATAATTAGTAATAATTACCAATAATTAGTTTTAATTACAAATAATTCGTATTAATTACAAATAATTAGTATTAATTAGGAATAATTAGTATTAATTACCAATAATTAGTATTAATTACCAATAATTAGTATTAATTACCAATAATTAGTATTAATTACCAATAATTAGTATTAATTACCAATAATTAGTATTAATTACCAATAATTAGTAATAATTAGGAATAATTAACAATAATTAGTAATAATTAGGAATAATTACGAATAATTAGTATTAATTAGGAATAATTAGTAATAATTACCAATAATTAGTATTAATTACCAATAATTAGTATTAATTACCAATAATTAGTATTAATTACCAATAATTAGTAATAATTAGGAATAATTAACAATAATTAGTAATAATTAGGAATAATTAACAATAATTAGTAATAATTAGGACTAATTAACAATAATTAGGAATAATTAGTATTAATTAGGAATAATTAGTATTAATTACGAATAATTAGTAATAATTACCAATAATTAGTAATAATTACCAATAATTAGTAATAATTACCAATAATTAGTATTAATTAGGAATAATTAACAATAATTAGTAATAATTAGGAATAATTAACAATAATTAGTAATAATTAGGAATAATTAACAATAATTAGTAATAATTAGGAATAATTAACAATAATTAGTAATAATTAGTATTAATTAGGAATAATTAGTAATAA
Source organism: Viscum album (assembly GCA_963277665.1). Taxonomy (NCBI): domain Eukaryota; kingdom Viridiplantae; phylum Streptophyta; class Magnoliopsida; order Santalales; family Viscaceae; genus Viscum; species Viscum album. Next base: position 1,478,259,066 of record OY728161.1, read on the forward strand.
TTACCAATAATTAGTATTAATTAGGAATAATTAGTAATAATTACCAATAATTAGTATTAATTACCAATAATTAGTATTAAATACCAATAATTAGTATTAATTACCAATAATTAGTAATAATTAGGAATAATTAATAATAATTAGGAATAATTAACAATAATTAGTAATAATTAGGACTAATTAACAATAATTAGGAATAATTAGTATTAATTAGGAATAATTAGTATTAATTAGGAATAATTAGTATTAATTACGAATAATTAGTAATAATTACCAATAATTAGTAATAATTACCAATAATTAGTAATAATTACCAATAATTAGTAATAATTACCAATAATTAGTAATAATTACCAATAATTAGTATTAATTACCAATAATTAGCATTAATTACCAATAATTAGCATTAATTACCAATAATTAGCAATAATTACCAATAATTAGCAATAATTACCAATAATTAGCAATAATTACCAATAATTAGTATTAATTACTAATAATTAGTAATAATTACGAATAATTAGAAATAATTACGAATAATTAGAAATAATTACCAATAATTAGCAATAATTAGCAATAATTAGCAATAATTAGAAATAATTAGCAATAATTAGAAATAATTAGCAATAATTAGAAATAATTAGCAATAATTAGTAATAATTAGCAATAATTAGGAATAATTAGTAATAATTAGGAATAATTAGGAATAAGTAGGATTAATTAGGAATAAGTAGGATTAATTAGGAATAATTAGGATTAATTAGGAATAATTAGTAATAATTGCCAATAATGACCAATAATTGCCAATAATTACCAATAATTGCAAATAATTAGGAATAATTGCAAATAATTAGGAATAATTAGGAATAATCAGGAATACTCAGGAATACTCACGAATACTCACGAATACTCACGAATACTCACGAATAATCACGAATACTCACGAATAATCACGAATACTCACGAATACTCACAAATAATCAGGAATACTCACAAATAATCAGGAATACTCAGGAATACTCAGGAATACTCAAGAACACTTAGCAAAAAAAATTATATTATCAATATTTACGAAAAAACAATATTAATATTATTAAAATAATAAAAAAATTAAAAAATATTAAAATTATCAATATTCAGAACAAACTTTGTTCTATTATTGCGCATGACCTGACAATTGACGACCCTTTAAGATTTGAACATGTTAATAATAGAACAAAGTTTGTTCTGAATATTGATAATTTTAATATTTTTTAATTTTTTTTATTATTTTAATAATATTAATATTGTTTTTTCGTAAATATTGATAATATTTTTTTTATTACTAATAATTAGTAAACGAAATCTGCTTGGATAATGAAGGGAAAATTTATAACCATCTCCACAACGATGATTATCAAATTTCCTTTCATTATTCAAGCAGTTTTCCTTTTGCTAAGTATTGCTAAGTATTGCTAAATTAGTAATAAATAGTAATAATTAGCAATAAATTGTAATAATTAGTAATAAATTGTAATAATTAGTAATCCTTGCTTGAGTGTTTTTTCTAACAAATTATTCAAAACCAGTAATGCTTTTATATTTTATAGAAAAATATGGAACAGCGAGGTCGTCAACAGTCATTATTAGATGACCGCATATGGATAAATCAACGCAGAAATCCAAATGGTTCTGGTTTAAATCCAGTATATATAGAGGGTGTGGAGATTTTTTTATCATTTGCGGCATCAAATTCAGAATTTGTTTCAGAAGGAAAGATAAAATGCCCTTGCAGAAAATGTGCATTGAGAACGTTTGACACGTTTGACAAAGTGGGGGAACATCTCTTGCGTTTTGGTTTTCAAGCTGATTATGTTTTTTGGTATCAACACGGTGAACGCAGTTCCAGAGCAGCTGATACCAACTTGATTCCGGATCCATCCCAGTTTCAAGATTTAGTACATGATGTTGCAGGTTCATCTGTTCAACATACAGAAACTCCGGCTGATATAGCTTCAAATCCTGAGTTGGGACCGTCTGAATTTTATGAGTTGTTGAAGTCTGCTGAGGATGCATTATATCCTGGCTGCAAGATGAGCAAATTAGAAGCAGTTGCAAAATTTATGGCTATCAAATCAGATAACGGAATGTCAAACACATGTTTTGACCAGATATTTTCTTTGCTGAAAACACTGTTACCCGAAGGAAATGTTTTACCTGCAAATTACTATGAAAGTAAGAGGTTGGTTCGAAATTTGGGGCTTACTTGTCAGAAGATTCATGCATGTTCAAATGACTGCATTTTATATTCAGGGGAAAATGAGTCGTTGGATAGTTGTCCCACATGTGGGCAACAGAGATATAAAGAAGGACAACACGGGAAGTCTGGTTTGATTCCTGTAAAACAGTTGAGATATTTTCCGCTTACATCCAGACTTCAGCGTTTATTCATGTCTAAGAATACAGCGACAATGATGTCATGGCATAAAGAGAATATTTCAACCGATAAAAGCTTGAATCATCCAGCCGATGGTGATTCATGGAAACATTTTGATAGAGTGCATCCATCATTTGCTTTAGAAGCTAGAAATGTTCGACTGGGCCTTTCCACTGATGGTTTCTGTCCGTTTGGATCTTATGGTAGTCAATATTCATGTTGGCCTGTTTTTTTAACTCCGTATAATTTACCTCCATGGATGTTGATGAAGGAGCCATATATCTTTTTGACTTTACTAATTCCAGGACATCCGAAGAAAAATATTGATGTTTATTTGAAGCCATTGATTGATGAATTAAATTTATTGTGGAGTACTGGTGTCAGTACATATGATGTTGCAACGAAACAGAATTTCATACTGAGAGCAGCATTGATGTGGACAATAAGTGACTTCCCGGCTTATGGGATGTTATCTGGCTGGAGTACACATGGTCAGAAATCATGTCCTTACTGTATGGGAGAGAACAAAGCATTTATGCTCATTCATGGAAAGAAACCTTGTTATTTTGACTGTCATCGCAGATTTCTTCCAGCTGATCATCCTTTTCGCAGAAACAGATCTCATTTCAGAAAAGGAACAGTTGAAAGGGATGGACCTCCAAAAATGCTATCAGGTTCGGAGTTAAAATCGGTTGTATTTTCATTACCTCCCATCACTTTTGGTCCCACAATAAACCAACAGAAAATTTCTGGTTTTGGGAAAGAACACAATTGGATTAAACGTAGCATATTTTGGGATTTGCCATATTGGTCTGATTTGTTGGTCCGACACATGTTAGATGTCATGCATATTGAGAAGAACTGTTTTGATAATTTGTTTCATACAGTTTTGGATACGCCAGGAAAGAGCAAAGACAATGTAAATGCACGTTTAGATCTTGCCCAAATTTGCAGACGTCCAGAATTGGAACTATTTGAGAATGTCAGAACAGAAAGGTTACTGAAACCAAAAGCAGCTTATACACTGTCTAAAGAAAACCGTTTATTATTTTGTCAGTGGATTGCAGATTTGAGACTTCCAGATGGCTGTGCTTCCAATTTGGGTAGATGTGTAAAGAATGGTCATATTACTGGATTGAAAAGTCATGATTGTCATGTTATAATGGAGAGACTTCTACCAATTGGATTAAGAGGTCTGTTGAATTCTGTGATTTGGGATTCCATAACAGACATGTCTCATTTTTTTCGGGAAATTTGTGCGGCTACGGCAGATTATGATGCTCTAGGCAAACTTGAAAAAGATGTTGTTGTAATTATATGTAAACTGGAAAAAATATTCCCGCCGTCTTTCTTCGACTCAATGGAACATTTGATGTTACATTTGCCATATGAAGCCAAATGTGGAGGTCCGGTACAGTTTCGATGGATGTACCCATTTGAAAGATGCATGCAAAAATTGAAAAGAAAAGTACGCAACAAAGCATCTGTTGAAGGATCTATTGCAGAAGCTTATTTGCAAGAGGAAATATCTTTTTTCTGCTCCCATTATTTTGAATCTGAGTATCCTTCAAAACACAACCGAATGGGACGGAATGAGAGGAATATTGATGAAATCGACAATCAATTATCTGTTTTCAACCAGTCAGAGCTTGGTTTTGGTGGAGTTTCTGAACGCTGGCTTTCAGATGATGAACATCATAGAGCTCATACGTATGTTCTGCTCAACTGTGAAGAGATGACATCAGTTGTACTGTAAGTGTTTATATCACTTATTCTATCATTTATGTTACAGTAAATAACTTTGGTTTTTATAGGTTGTATGATAATCATATCAAGAAACAAATTCCACAAATTACAGCAGCTGCTCTCGAAGAACGGCGACTGAAAAATTTCTCTCAGTGGTTTCAAAAACTGGTAACATAAATTCTTTATCATTTAGCAACTCATTCAATGTATAGTTTACTATATTGATAATTATTTCACAAATCTTCAGGTGTCTCGACATGCTGATAAAATTGACAAACGGCTCTGTGTATTGAGTAACCCACCTTCCAAACTTGTTAAAACTTATAATGCATATGTGGTGAATGGATTTCGATTCCACACGCATGCATATGGGGAATCGAAAAAAACAATGAACAGTGGAGTTAGCTTGAGAGGATCTCATCATCGAGAAAATGAAGTTGACTTTTATGGCATGCTTGATGAAATCATTGAACTCTGTTATCTTGGACAACATTACATAACCATGTTCAAATGTCGGTGGTTGGATACAGAGAGAGGCGTGCGTGTTCATCCGACTCATGGAATCATCGATATTAAATGTAAAAGTGTTCTCGCAGTAAATGAACCATTCTTATTGGCTCAACAGGCATATCAAGTTTATTATGCAAAGTACTGTGCAACATCAAGAGACTTGACTGATTGGTGGAGTGTAATAAAAATCAAAATTCGAGACAATCAGTTTAGTCAAAGTGAATGTGCTTTCACTGATGTGCAAAGAATTGAAGTTTTTCAAGAAAGTACTCAAAATCAATCTTTTTTACAAAGAGATATGAGTATCGATGACGACACCCCACATTTAAGAGTCGGTGATGACGATGATGTTAATGATGTCACACATGAATTTGAAATGGTAAGAGATGAAGCAACTGCAACTCGAATGGATATCGATGATGTTGAGGAGGAATATGAAGATGACATTGACATATATGAAGATGATGATGAAGATGAACACTTATAGAATTCCATGGTATTTATATACAATCATAATATGTATATATATGTATATATAATAGTAATTATCAATTATTTGCTAATATTAACATTTTCTGTTTCAGATGGACGAGGCCACATTTCGTGAGTTGACGGAGGCTGACCTGCCTTTCGATGCGGATGAGTTGTTGGCAGATGACCCTCAGCCTGCAGGCGCTTCAGGGAGTACGCGGAGGGGGCGCGGTCTTGCACGATTGATGATTCCTGACCCCGTCCCCGAGCGACGTCCACGTCTTGGGTTTGATCCGCGCACCCGGAGGTGTGATAACCTGTGTAATAACCTGTGAATTTGACTAAGATTTCATTAATCTATTCACATAATAAATGTTTATTATTTTTTCAGTTTTTCGCATATAGCAGTCAGACAGGGCAGCGCTATTTTGCGCAACTATTTCTCTCAGCCGTGGACCACATGGGAGCAGATTCCCATTGATGTGCAGCAGGCCATGTTCGGCCATTGGTTGGTACGTACGTAAATAAATAATTTTTATTTTGAAAATTATTTCATTTCTAACTTGATATTTTGATTTATTTGTAGGGTTTATGGTATCCGATCGAGGATACCATGCGTGACGCCATCCACGAGGCATGGGAGGTGGCCATGCGTGATCGCCTTCGTCAGTTTTTGCACAATTTAAGAAAAGCTGCGATGAAGAAATCAGGAGTGTCAGATTTTGAGGAGTCATGTAGAGCACACCGACCAGAGTACATTTCATCCCATGTATGGGATGGATTATGTGCGCACTGGTTGAGTGGTGCCTTTCAGAGGAGATCATCGGTGGGGAGGCAGAATCGGGGGAGGCAGGAGGTGACTCATCGAGCTGGGAGTCGTTCTTTCAGTACTCATAGACAGCATCTGGTACGTACATTATTTATAAATATTTTATATAACTATAAATATTAACAGTTTATTTTTTATTCTTATAGGCTGTCGAGCACCCCGATATTACAGAGTACGACGTATATCGGAGGATGTATAGTGATCCTGCTACTGGGGAGCTCAGAGGTGATCGTCAGCATCACATCGTGGTCAGTATTATTTGTTTTCAAGTTTAAAAATTAACTGCATATAATATATTCACAATTTTAATTTTAAATTGCAACTGTAGGAGTCATATGAGGCCGCAGCGGCACAGGCCCGGCCTGAGAGTCAGGCCGAGTCATCAGATCAGACCACTGCCCGTCAGTTTGATGAGGCGGCATGGATGCAGGCCACCCAGTATGCCTTCGAGAAGGGCCGGGTAGTTGGTATCGGCTCTCGACTGACTCCCGGAGATTATTATGGCAGTGCTGCGATGTCGGCGTCCAGCTCGAGGGGAGCTCGTGCATCTTCTTCTACACAGTATGAGGAGCAGTTGCGATCTCAGACTGCACAGATAGAGAGTCTCCGACAGGAGCAGGAGCAGATACGTCAGCAGCATGAGGAGGAGCGTCGACGCCAGCAGCAGCTGTACGAGGAGCAGACGAGTCGGTGGCAGCAGCAGCATCAGGAGCAGATGGAGTACATGCGCCGACTCACTCATGCTTTAGCGACGGGCCCGTCGCAATAACTGTTTAAAAAGTTTTTTACAAAAAACGGAATACTATTTGCGACGGGGAGAATGCCCGTCGCAAAAAAGGGCTTTAGCGACGGTCCCGTCGCAAATAAGTTTAGTTGCGACGGCGTTTTCCGCAACGGGCTATTTGCGACGGGACCCCGTCGCAAATGGCTATTTGCGACGGGATCCCGTCGCAAATAGCCCGTCGCAAATACCTGGTTTTCCAGTAGTGATCGCCAATTTGACAGGCATGTGTTTACCCATCACCAAATTAATGAAGAAGGGAGTCACTTACCAATGGACTTAGGACTGCCAAGAAGCATTTGATACCCTCAAGAAATATCTATTGATTCCACCAGTATTAATGACACCTATTTAAATAAGACCACTCATTCTCTATGTGACAGATTTAGAGCGATCACTAGGTGCCTTCCTCTCCCAAAAGAATGGTGATGGGAATTAAAATAGCCTTTACTATCTCAGTAAAACTATGTTTGATGCGGAAACATGATATTCAAGTATTGAAAAGTGCTTCCTGGCATTAATCATTACAATTCAGAAAATGAGGCACTACCTACAACATCATAAGGTCCAATTGGTATCTTGCATTAATCCTCTCATATTTATTATCAATCATCTTATGATCACAGGGCGTCTGGCATGGTGGGTAGTTATTTTCCAACAATTTGATATCCATCTTGTGCCTCAAAATGCAATAAAAGGCCAAGCTCTAGCTAACTTCCCTGTTGAGCATCCATATGCAGAAGATATATCGTTTAATACTTAACTTCCTAATGAAAAGATCTTCTATATCCAAGATAATTCCCAAACATGGGAAATGTATTTTGATGGTGTTTCCAGAAGCACGACAAGGAAAAGTATAGAAAATCCTAAACACATCAATGTTGGGTTAGGCATTTTCCTTATTTCCCTATAAAAGGAAGTATTACCTTATTCCTTCTTGTTATCAGAAGGTGGTACTAACAATGAGGTAGAATTACAAGCCCTCATTGCGGGTTTGGAATTGTCCCTTCAGGTGAGAATGGATCATTTAAAGGTGAAAGGTTATTTAGAACTGGTAATCAAATAAATAAATGGGGAATATTCTATCAGAAAAGAATAATTAATCCCTTTGTGTGATTGCATAATAGGGTAAATGGATGAATTTCACTCAGATCTAACATTGTCTTATGTACCGTGATCACAAAATGCCTAAGCAGATGCATTGGCTAATGTAGCTACAACCTTGGAAGATCCAAATCGGGATGAGACTGTCATTAGAATAACTTATCATTGTGTGGTATCACCTTTTGTTCAAACCAGAATGGAGGAAATTAATGAAAGTTTCCGTATTTTTGAACCATATGGTCATACCACGGGATGGACAATGTCCAGCATGGAATATCGTCAAATGGGATACTTTCACCAGATAGGACTGAGAAAGAATAGATCTGGTGACGAGCAGCCAATTTTACTCTTTATGATAGTCCAGACCTTCAAAAGATCCTCTACCAGCGAGGCTTTGATGGAATCCTCTTCAGATGTATTGATGGATAAGATACTACATAAGTCCTGAAAGAAATACATTCAGGGGTTTGTGGGGCCCACCAATCTGGGCATAGACTCTATGATCAGATCTGAAGGCTTGGATACTTTTGGCCTTCAATGGCGCAGGATTGTATAGATTTCACTAACCAATGTCATCCTTTCCAAGTGCATGCCAACATCATTTATCAGCCCCCAGAGTTCCTACATACATCTAAATACTCTTGACCATTTTCCACATGTGGCATGAATGTAGTAGGACCTTAACCTCCAGCCAAGGCTAAACAGTACAAGTATATTCTCTCTACTACTGACTTCTTCTCTAAATGGGCTGAGGCAATACCTCTGAAGGAAGACGGATCCAAAAGCATTGTTAGTTTTGTCAAAGCTAATATGATCACCAGATTTGGTGTCCCTCATACAATTTTTATGGACAATGACACCAATTTTTATTCTATTGAGGTAAAAAAATTATATCATGAACATAATATCAAATCCAACCATTCATCTCACTATCATGTGTCTTCCAATGGACAGATAGAGGCATTCAACAAGACCCTATCAAATATACTCTATAAAATGGTGGAAAAATATAAGAAATACTGGCCTGATAAAATTTTAAATGCTTTGTGGGCTTATCAGACAACTATCTGTACTGCTACTCAAGCAACTCCTTATTAATTGGTATATAGAACTGAAGCAGTTTTTCCAATTGAAATACAATTTCCATCACTCAGAGTTACAATCAGTGATCAGTTGTCTATAGATGAGAGGTCTCAGAAACTATTCAATGAGTTGGAATGATTAGACGAGAAAATATTTCACACTTTGCATCATCTAAAATTCTATTAGAATAGAATAGCTCAAGCTTTTAACAAGAATGTTCGCCTCCATTCATTTCTTCAAGGAGAATTGGTATTGGTCCTTAGTACTCCAATGAAACCAGGAAAGAAACCTCAAAAACTTGAGCCAAATTGGGAAAAACCTTATTCCATACATATTGTTGATTCAAATAGATCTTATGCCTTAATCTCAATGGATGGAGAGTTTATTACAACTCCAACCGATGAAATATTCGTGAAGAAATGCTTTGTGTAGTTATGCATATTTTTCCTCAATGCAAGATTTTAAACTGCACAGTATTATGTCCTTGCTGCAAGACGTAAAACTACATAGCTCTCATGTCCTAGTTTCAAGACATTTAACTGCATAACAACCATAAGATTCCATGATGCATGATGTTAAAATACATAGCATCTTCGTCCTTGTTGCATGACGTTAAACTGTATGACATCATTTTTACAACTAACGTTTTCTCAGTTTTGACATTAGAAGATTCCATAAGCAATCATCATTGACGTCATCACTACTCCTTAGTATTATATGAGTCACTCTCTTTCCTATGTCTGAGTAAGATCTGCATAGAGACCTAATTTCAAGAACTATGTATGGATTGATTCTCATCTTTCCATGAGATACGTAGAGACACCTAAATCTTTAATTTGGGGTCATCCACAGTCACATAATCTTTTTATTTTATTTTCTCATCCAATATATGAATCAGATATCTACAGAGTTTTTCCTTAACATATATGATCTGGTCCTTATACGATTTTATGTCTTAAGATATACCATTCTCTTAGAATGTGTCAAAAGTCCCCATTCTTCGTGTCAAACTCGATTGGCATGAGAAAGGATTATTTCAAGAACTATTTATGGCTTGATTCTCATCTTTCAATGAGATACATAGAGACACCTAAATCCCCAATCTTGGGAATAGCCGCACTAAAAAGAAACCATTTATTTCTTGTGCAAGGATCAAATCTGCATATAGAATGTTTTATTAATTATGTATGACTTGATTCTTTCCCCAGCAAAGACATATAGTGACACTTTGGTTTTATCCCTTAACCTAGTTACAATATGTCTCATTCTTTCACATAGGTTCATCTTCATCCTTACCCAATGACTTTAAACTGCATGGAAATATAGCATCCATTTTCTTCAATTGTGTCACCTTTGTGCTTTAAAAGAAACATTTACTACTCCTTATTTCTCACACCGAGCATAGCTCACGTGGGCTTAGGAATTGGGTAAGTGGATTCATTATATACATAAGGTGTCTGAATTTATTATGGGATTATTAAGGTCTTCACTGCATGAAATAAAAATGCATGGTATAATGTCCTTGTTGCATGACTTTAAACCACATGTCATAATATTAATTCATAGGAAACAAAGAAAGTATCCATTTTACACATGAGTCAGATCTATGTAAAGGACATCAAACTCATGGCCAATACTGGTTCAAATATTTCTCATATCCATTGAACATAAACCCTTTCCATATTTCATACTCTTAATCTTGAATATTTTCATATCATCATAATCTTTCTTAGGGTTTCTAGTAAGAGGGTCTCAAATATTCAAGATCTCTTTTTCCTAACTATGCAGCATGTTACCTTAGGTGGCCTTGCATAAGTTGCCTACATAACAGGCATGTCAGTCAAAAGATGCCACTATTTGGTTATGCAGCATATGCCTCAATTGGCCCTGTATAATATAGTCCCCATAACGGTTTTGTCAAATAATGGTAACTTTGTTCTTGGTTATAGTGTCTTTGTCCCCTTTAATAATTTATGACAATATAAAATAATCTGTATTTTAAAACAATCATCCAAGTATACTTGTCCCATTGTCTTTCTCACAATTTGAATGTCTTCAAGACCATGGTTTACACATCTCCCTCACCAAGTGTTCGATGCACTGTGAAATAACCTTGAAATCACTTCGACACATGTTATATATTGTTTCCATTTTTGGTCCTAGTTGTATGACCTAAAACTGCAGACATAATACCTCTTAAGTTTGGGGCATACCTTCATAAAATTTCTATTCCTCCAATTATTTGGACATCTTGGTTGGAAATACCTTTTCCATATTCAGGTACCTTTCTCCATTAACAAAACTCTGTGCTTTGGAAAATCTGAATCTCTATAAACTTCCTTCGACTTTTAGAAGTTGAATGTCGAACTTCTGAGAGCACTTTTTCCTGACTATGTATCACATGCCCTTAGGTGGCCTTGAATAAGTTTCCTACATAACAGGCATGTCAGTCAAAAGATGCCACTATTTGACTATGTATCATATTCCCCAGTTGGACCTGCATAATAAATCCCCCATAATGGGTTTGTTAAATAAGGGTAACTTCATTCTTGGAAAAGACTTTCTCTAATGCTTTTATCCCTTTTACCATATCATTCCTCGGTTCTAGAAATTCCCAAATCAGAGTTTACAATTTTCCCTTCCATACCAAAATATGATAGTATATTTCCAAAAAAATTATCATGAAATTTTGAGAGTTCCGTACCTTTGGTCAACACTAAAGACTTTAAATTAAAGCTACACAATGTCCTCACTGCATGACTTAAAACTGCACAGTACAATGTCCTCACTGCATGACTAAAAACTGCACAGTACAATGTCATCACAACATGACTTAAAACTACAAAGTATGATATCAAAAATTCCCTTTCTGATAAATTTTATCCATTACTCATACATAAAATTTGTATATAAATTGTTTTTCTACTCATGACTTATGTCAGTTTAAAATAGCCCCCTTTTCATTCTTAAAATTCCATTCTTTAGAAAAACCACTCATTGTGGTCTTGAGTCACCCAAATCTTATTTTCCCCTATCTATCAATAGTAAAATGTTAAACGTCAAAGCGCTCTTTTTCTTGACTATGTAGCACGTTCCTTTAGGAGGCCTTGCATATGTTGCCTGCATCATAGGCGTGTTAGACAAAAGATTCCACTATTTGGATTTGTAGCATATTCCCTAGTTGGCCCTACAAAACACAGCCCCCATAATGCGTTTGTCAAATAATGGTAATTTTTTTCTTGGAAAAGACACCGCTTATGTTGAAATTGGTTTTAAAAATTGGTGACCATAAAAATCGCGGCTCAAGATTCCCCTTGGAAATATTTAAAGAATATTACAAAAATTATTAGCTATATAGTTTTTTTTGGGATCTAATTTCAAAAGTTATGGTCAAAGTTATTTGACCTCAAATAATAGCCCTTTATAGTCCAACATGCATGACTCTAAACTTCCAATAACAAAATACTTGGTGCCCATTAGATTGAGAATCCGCTAAGGGCACTCTAAACAAAAGTTGAGTCCCATCTCACTAAACATACATTTCTTGTATGATTTAGGAAATATTGAACAATAAAAAAAAGGGGTCAAAAGATATGAAATTTGTGGGGTTATCCATATAACCCTAGAAACAGTAAAATTTTTCTCATTAGGGCCATCAACCTAATAAGAAAATTTTGAGCACTCCATTCTTGTCATTATAATAATGATTGTCTAACATAAAGGATTCCTTATCATCAGTTACCTTTAATATTGCAATCATGAAAAACAAGAATGAAGACATATATGATTGAAGACAAAATTTCTTTCATTCATATAAAAATAGAGGGACTTCCACAAAATGAAGCCTCTCTATCAAGTTTTAGAATAAACTCTCAACATGACATTTCATTTTTTGGACCGCTTCATAAGCCCTATCAGTTGCTTGTTAAAGTTAATACAAATGAGAAACTCCAGCCCCTTCTACCTAACGATGTGCTTCCTTAGTAGTTGAAATGGTATTCATCCCCTCTATTTGGGTTTCTCCCCATGTCTGATTCATCTGCTCAAGCTTGTTATAAGAAACATCCAATTTCTGTTGAAGATATAACAATTCCTTCATGGTTTATTTGATTTGTTGGATAATTTTGAATGAATTCTTGTTATGATTTTCTTATGCCTAAACTATTATATCTCAAAAGCCCTCAATATTGACAAGTCTTTTAAACTCTTCAAAAAAAATTCGCAACTTCTTATCCCACTCCCACCGGCAAATGATCTCTTTCATAGCATCATGGACTGGTCAATAATTAAATCCACCAAATCCCAATATGCAGAATAATGCTAGGAGTTTGGAAAAAGGGGACAGCAATTCATCTAAAGGCTTCTCAGCAATTATGCCCCAAATATGTGGCCATGTCTTATTGCGTGCCATGCTAAGAGAATATTTTATATCTATGTATGAATCTATGTCACTACCATGAGGTAGAATGTACTCTATAAATAGGTCACTTAAAGAGAGGACTTGTTCTACCTCTCTTGGGACAGTAGAATCTTCACCTTCTGATCCAAGAGCTGATAATCCTAAATGGTAAATCAAGGTCATTGTCAGTTTCAAATGGATGAAACATATATGATTCAGATGGCTAATTATATTTACCCAACAATAAGTTAGCTACTTGATTAGATTCATCCTCGGTATTCTCAGCTACAGTATTTTGAGCAGTTGTTTCTTGAGAAGGATCATTTCTTTGAGTTTTCTCAGCTATCACATCTGAAGGCTCTGGAACATCTATTGATAGAGGATCCTCTCTAGGTATTTCTCCAACTACAATAAAAGGATAAATTGGGTTACCCCATTCTTGAAGAGCATTTGCGACATTTTCTGTAGATAAAGCTACATAAGGTGAACTTTGATGTAAATAATGAAATAATGAAGAATAATTACGTATGCAAAATGCATGAATAAGGACTTAATTCCTTGCAATTCCTCATGAAAATCCCCAAACTCGATTATGGAACCTGGAATATGAATATTTTGATTAAGGGTGTCAATCATTTCAGTGTATACGTCCTGTAATGTTATATCATTCTCACCATATAAGGTATCCAACAAATGTTGGTTGATGCCCAAATTAGCTCTGCTGATATTTTTTCATGTTGGATCTTTAATGGGTATAGCAGCATCAGGTCTTTTCAAGTTTGGTTTTACATCAGTATTTGGTTGCGCCCAAATTTACCCTACTGGTAAAAGCATTCAATGTAGTACTTGTAGGGGTCGATTCCACAGGGACCAAAGAAGTAACCTTGAGATTCTATGAGTTGGTAAGGGATGGGCTATGAAGTGGCCAACTATGGTGTTGATTGATTTGAAGAAATAGTGATTTTATTTAAAGAACAAAACAAACAAAATGACTTGAATTAAAACAATTAATTAAGATGAGTCGATCTTACGTTGTCACTTGGGCTTGATTGGATTTATTTGTTTTTCTTTGGATTTTATGTTCATCAGTTCAAGAGGTATCCATTAAATGAAATAATTCCTCAATATCATTATCTGATTTAATCCATACACAATTTCAAGGCTAATCACAAATGCACTTAGAGGATCACTTTGATGATCACTTTATGGAATTGGATCATAATAGCACTCAAAATGTGTTTTTGTTAAAGTCGGTTAAGACAAAGAATAATATAAATCAAATAAAAGAACTCTTAAAATAAAGAAAAAATTTAAGAATTTAATAACATAAAATAACATTCAATACACCCCATGCGACTCCCTAGGATCAACCCATAAAATTTTACCCCTTCATTGACGTTATTATATTAATTTAAGTGGGAAGTCAACTTAAAGAAGTAGGATTGATGAAGAAAAACATTAAGAAAAAAAGTACACTCCACCGTTGTGTGAGGAATTCACAAGTGTTGGTGTGAATAAATTCACACCTAGATTCAACGGTATCAACGTGTGAATAAAATAAAAAGAAATAATAAAGAATAAGAACAAAGATTATTAATATACTCAATGTGAATGAAAAACTTACATGGGAAAAATTGACGATACAATTACAAAATGAAAGTAGAAAATTACAATTGAAAGGATAATATCTGATGAAAGAAAAACTTCGATTAAAAGAAAAATGTTAGATCCATAATTCCCTTCACCAACATCTCCTTATATAGGCATATTAGGATCCTTAGATCCTTCCCCCACAATCAATTCACCCCCAACAATTAATAGAGTCAAAAGGAGGGTGAATAATGAAAAGGAAATTGACATTTCGATGTTGACCCGAAAAACTGTCCAGATTCATCAACCATTTTGACGTGTGAATTCGGTATTGAAGGAGGCCGAATCCTAAGGGCTCGTCAAATCGAAATATGATCTTCATTCTATCCTCTATGGGATGTAAATATTTCAGGAATTTTGGTGTATCTTTTTGGAAGATATGGTCGACATGGTGGGACATATTTATGTGCATTAATGTTGGGCCCACCATTTAAATCTCAATTTCAGATCTCATTATCATTATAAAAACTTCAGAATTTTCTCTGGACACAGTTGAATATAGTGATTCTCAAATTTTTATCTTTCTACTGTAAAAATTTGAGCTTCATTTGACTTGGTTTGTGGGCCCCACATTTGTTTGATGGTCCTTAGGCCCATTATGATTTCTCCAGCAAATTTCTGCATTCAGGCTGAAAAATCTCCATCTTCTCCTAGGATTCATCCATCGGACCTAAAAGATAAAATGTTCCAAACAAAGTGGTAAATAATATCAAAAATATCAAATTCATAAAATGAATATAATTTTGTCCACAAATAGATGAATGATTGGGCCCAAATTTTCATTTTAAACATGAGTTACATTTAAGATGAGAAATGAAGTTCTATTTATGTAATGCACTAAAAACAATGTTTATGGACTCTGGAATAATGAATATAAAGATATTAACAATGAATATTAGCCACTTTTAGTGACTAATCACACCCCTAAACTTGACTTTTTCTAGTCCCGAGAAAAATATATTTAAAATATGAAATTCAAATCCCCTTTTCCCAAAACATTTTAATACACATTACTCACCCAAAGAACTCATACCAAAAAAATTTATGAAACCCATCAAAATCATTTAAAACAAGCTATTTCCATAAGAATATCCCAATCCCAAGACCATTCCTTTTTTTAAATTCATCTCCACATTTCATCCAATTTTAATTAAGCTTGATAAAGTGTTGTGCATCACAGAAGATATGGGACCCATTTTATTGTTCAAGGGGAAAAAATAGAAGCGCTATGTGGGAATCACATTAAACCTTAAGATGAGTATCTATTTTTTTTAACCACAATAGATATGAAAAGACTAACTCTGGGAAAGACAACTATGGAGTCACGATCCCCGAGTTCCGTATGCCACACATATTGTCAATTCCATGCCCTAAAATAGAGATATAAATCCTAACTCTATGAAAGACAACTATGGAGTCATAATCCCCAAGTGCTGGACGCCACACATTTGGACAAAACATTTCTCTATGTGGTCAATTTGTTTTTGTTTTTTTGTTTTTGTTTTTTTTATACTCAAATTAAACTAAAAGTGACACCAGGACCCTATGCTATAATGAAAGGGACCCAAGAACTCAAATTTACACCCACAATCTAGTAGACATGCATTGTGGAATTTTTATTAAGAGGATCAAAATTTAAACTTTGAAAAAACACATCAGACAACCGCACTTTCCAAAAACTATTCTCATGAACTTAAACATGCATTAAAATCAGAATCAAGGCATACAAAATTATTTGATATCGAATTTCAGAGTTTGAAATGTGTGTTATCATGTTCAAGTTTAATGTAATTTTTCTTTCCATGCATGTTCTTATTAAAAAAAATCACTTTTTTCATCTCCCCCAAACATAGAAAAACAATGAACCCAGTGTTTAGAGAAAAGAAAATTTATAAGGGGGGTAGGAGAGTTGTTCAAAGAAGAAATTTAAAATGATAATCATAGAATGAAGTCACCTGGTGGTTGATGATGATAGTGTATACCACAGTCTCCCATCAATCTTGGATTTGAGTCTTAGTGTCTTGGATGGTGGTTAATGGATTTTACTTATGAATTATGACATGTCCTTTTATTTTTTTAACCTATAAAAACATAAAAATAAAACAAAACAAAATAAACTGATGATATATTGTCTTCTTTTTGTTTTCTAGGTAAGGTATTAATCAAGGATCACACTGCATGACATGGATGAATATGGTGATCCTCCTTCATATCCATCCTTACTCATAAAAGAAGAACAGGTCAACAGTCTATGGTAATTTATTATATGAAAAAGAAAATGATTCAAAATGATTGGAAACATGAAAACCATGGGTTGCCTCCCATGCAGCACTTTTTCTTAACGTCGTTAACTCGACTTGAACCCCCCAACTTATCCAATTCCAACATTCATAATTTTAATGAAACCGTCTTTCTCCACCTTAAAAAGATTTAGATTAAGTATTTTTTTAGAATTTTTTCCATGTGAAATCCCATGCATAACAATGAGTGTGAAATTCCAAGGAATTTTGGTAATGGTTGATTGAGTTTCATTTGGAGTATTTCCTAAGATTTCAAGGTTCATTCCTACTTTGTGAGATTATTGATGAAAATGGATAATAATTAAATGGTCTAGGTTTTCATAAATAGAGGTATTCATGAGTGGGGAAGTAAGGATTATAATGTTTCATTCAGTTTCATTGAATTTTCCCAAAGATGAATAGAAATTTGAATCCAAATTTGTTTCTTCTACAAAATATTTTGAAAGAATGTGTTCCTTTTGAAAATATGATTCATCCCTAAAATTTTCCATTTGAATTTAATGAGTGGGTATGGACTCACTATTCGTTATATCTCCCAATGGTTCAATGATCGGTGATTCTAAAAAAAATTATTGGAGCAATATTCTGAACACTCAATCCATGAAGACAAATTTTTCCCTTGTGAATCAAAAAATTTAATTTCCTCCTGGTTTAAATTCCCTTCAACATTTCATTGATCTTGATCAGTTATCCCATATCCAAAGGTTAGTTCTTTTTTCAATTCATGGGAGGTTTTTGGGATAAAATATTTATCTATCAATGATGAGGAAAAAACATCTTGAGTGGGAACGGGTTCCTCAATAGTCTTAAAGCTTTTTAATTCTAATCTGAAAGATGAAACTTATGAATTCATTTTATCCATTTGTTCACACAATTTTTCAAGAATTTTTCCATGATTAGGGTTGATATATGTTTGTAAATAATGGACTTCCTCATTATTTATCTTTTCAATCATTCTTGATAGGTATGGAAATTGATATTTTAAACATTTAGAATCCCATTGATTGTACATCTCATATGGTGTGGTGTATTCAATTAAGGTTTGGTCAATGAAATTCTCTATGAGAGGTGTTTCAGAATATTGATTTTCGACTTGATTATAGCATTGGTTTATGATGGGGTATTTTGGAGGATAATCCATTGGAATTGATTGAAAATTTGTTTTTGTATTTGTTTTGGACACAGAGAAATAGAAAGGGGAAAAGAGAAGAGAAATTAGGGTGAGAATAGAGAATTTTGGATAAGAAAAGAAGACGAGGGTCTAAGGTACATACTTGGGTCCCCGGCAACAGTGCCAAAATTTGGTTTCTTCCAAATTTACCCTACTGGTAAAAGCGGTCGATGTAGTACTTGTAGGGGTCGAATCCACAGGGACCGAAGAAGTAACTTTGAGACGCTATGATTTGGTGGAGGATGGGATATGAAGTGGCCAACTATGATGTTGATTGATTTGAAGAAATAGTGATTTAATTTAAAGAACAAAACAAAAAAAATGACTTGAATTAAAACAATTAATTAAGATCAGTCGATCCTAGGATGTCTCTTGGGATTTTTTGGATGTATTTTTTTTTCTTTAGATTTTATGTTCATCAGTTCAAGAGGTATCCATTGAATGAAATAATTCCTCAATATCATTCTCCGATTTAATCCATACACAATTTCAAGGATAATCACTAATGAACTTAGAGGATCACTTTGATGATCACTCTATGGAATTGGATCATACTAGCACTCAAAATCTGTCGTCGTTAAAGTCAGTGAAGACAAAGAAGAATATAAATCAAAGAAAACAACCCTTAAAATAAAGAACAAATTTAAGAATTTAAGAACATAAAATAACATTCAATACACCCCATGTGACTCCCTAGGATCAACCCATAAAATTTTACCCCTTCATTGACGTTATTATATTAATGTAAGTGGGAATTCGACTCAAATAAGCAGGATTGACGAAGAAAAACATTAAGAAAACAAGTACACTCCACCATTGTGTGAGGAATTCACAAGTGTTGGTGTGAATAAATTCACACCTAGATTCAACGGTATCAACATGTGAATAAAATAAAAAGAAATAATAAAGGAAAAGAACAACTTTTATTAAGATAATCAATGTGAAAGAAAAACTTACATGGGAAAAATTGATGATACGATTACAAAATGAAAGCAGAAAATTACAATTGAAAGGAAAATATCAGATGAAAGAAAAACTCCGATTAAAATAAATATGTTAGATCCATAATTCCCTTAACCACCATCTCTTTATATAGGAATATTAGGAGCCTTAGATCCTCCCCTCACAATCAATTCACCGCCCAACAATTAATAGAGTCAAAAGGAGGGTGAATAATCAAAAGGAAATTGACGTTTCGATGTTGACCCGGAAAACTGTCCAGATTCGTCCACCATTTTGACGTGTGAATTTGGTATTGAAGGAGGACGAATCCTAAGGGGTCGTCACAGCAAAATATTCTCTTCCATCTGTCCTCTATGAGATGTAAAAATTTCAGGAATTTTGGCGTAGCCGTTTGGAAGATATGGTCGAACTGGTGGGACAAATTTATGTGCATTAATGTCGGGCCCACCATTTAAATCTCAACATCAGATCTCATTATCATTATGAAAACATCAGAATTAGCTTTGGACACAGTTGAATAAAATGATCCTCATATTTTTATCTTTCTACTTTAAAAATTTTATCTTAATTGGGCTTGGTTTGTGTGCCCCACATTTTTTTGATGGGCCTTAGGCCCATTATGCTTTCTCCAGAAACTTTCTGCATTCATGCTAAAAAATCTCCATCTTCTCATAGGATTCATCCATTGGACCTAAAAGATAAAATGTTCCAAACAAAGTGTTCAATAATATCCCAAAATATCAAATTCAGAAAATGAATATAATGTTTTCCAAAAATAGATTAATGATTGGGCCCAAATTTTCATTTTAAACATGAATTACATTTAAGATTAGAAATGAAGATCTATTTATGTAATGCACTAAAAACAATGTTTATAGACTATGGAAAAATGAATATAAATATATTGAAAATGAATATTAGCCACTTTTAGTGACTAATCAGTATTCATCTCAGATTTCCCTGGGTCTTTATTCCTTTCTTCTGAAGCAATAGGAATATCAATATTGATTATTTCAGGATCCTCATAAAAAAGCAACTCAGGAATGTATTTAATCTTACCTTGGATTTCCTCTCTCTCAGTATAACTTGGAGCAGGTATAGCTTAATCTTTTGACTATTTATCTACTAAAATTGAAAAATAATCAGCATGAACCTGGGTTTCCCCTGGGGTTTCTTTTTCTGGCCTCGAAGAATCAGCTCTTAATCCCTTGAGAGAGAAAAGAGACATAGATCATACAAGAGAAAAAAACGTGATTACCGAAGTGTGTTGAGAAAATTATATTCCCTAAGAATAGTATAAATACTTACTCCTTTGACGAACACTTCGAATCAATCTCATTTCTCTCTTGCGTTTTTGTTCAAAAACATGGGGATAAATTGAAACACTCCTCTTAGCAAGATAAACTTGAGGTAATGGTTGGGGATTATCCATTGTCATTACCCCAGTCATGATTTTTGCTCCTAGATAATGTTATGGAGACCTGGGAGGATCAATCGTTGCATCAATAGGAGAGCCTGCAGGACCACACTTAGTTGATTCGATAATTGGTCTGGAACTTCCTTCCCTACATTCAAGCTATACAAATTATTTTCATCAAATATTAATGATAATAAATGGTAAAGCAGAGTTGAGACAAAAAAAAGAAAAATACATTCTCAGTATTAACATAAATACCCCGCTCCTCCTCAGAGCCGATAATTACCCCTTCGTGTACTCATAAATCCAACATATGAGATAATCATTAAGATGCTGGGATTTATTCATCAATTTCATATATAAAATCCTCTAGCTCTGTAATATACTTCTATACTTCATCTAGTTTATTGTTCGGATTGTAATCAGAAGGTTCCTTGATGTCACCAATATCTGGTATTCGAATTCCATGCAAGAGGAATTCCCATGCATCCCTAAGATCACGGGTTACACCCTCCCAATGATGAATGGTTTAAGGTAGAACATAATTTAATTTTGGTATGGTTGATTGTGGAGGAGATTCAATGCCTTATGAATGGTGAAATTCTTCAGGCCTCTTTTTTCTTTAGAAAGTTCAACAGATGGCATAGAAAACATTGTTTGATGGTGGCGACTGAATCACCTTGGCGTTGAGGGTATTGCTTCTCTATCCCTAGTCTTCATGGTATACCTCTTGCGAAGACGTTTTGAGGTCTCTGAAACCTCTTAAACTTATATATCATCTCTAGCCTTGGACTTCTTACCTCGATTTCCATGTGAAACATTTGTCGTAGCAACCACTCGATATATTCCTTTTGTTAAAGCCCCATGAGGATATGAAGAAGCCCAATATTTGGCATACCCATCTTCCAATCCAATCGATGCATCAAGTTTAGGTAACGTAATCGACAACTTGGATACCTCTAAGACAGTTAGAATCCATAATTTTTATGTAACCATTGGGTTTCTCTCCTATCGAACATACGTGGGTGGAAAAGTGTTTGATTGTTGAATACATATGAATTGACGAGCAAACCTATAGGGGACATAAGCCTCATAGATAATTTCTCCATCAATCCTGCTTGATAATATACCATCCCTAAATGCCATCATATAAGATCTCAGCTCATAACTCTTTTCATTACCATCATCAATAAAAGTTCCAACTTGTGGGTTACCAAAAGGAAAGAAGTTGAATTCTCCTGAGACATTCAATGCCTTTAGCACCACATAAAGTATCATGTTTAGAGGCTAAATACCAAAAAATATCTTTAAAAATGGGGTTGATCGACCATTGGGAACTCTAACTAAATTCAACACTGATTATGAAGAAAAATGTGCTGCAATCTAGCCCCACAACACTTGGAATAGACCTTAAATTCTAAATGGATCCTTCCCAATGTATAAATGTAGTAGGAGATAGTAAATTCTTGCCAATATAGGGGTTCCTAATCCAATATACTTCCCTTCTAATAGTTTAGCTACAATGACAAAAGTCCCTGATCTTACACCACCTTTGGATTCACTAACTTGAAGCAAGTAAATGCTTAGCCACATAGCAAGGAAGGAAGCTAAGCATACCTTTGCATCTATATTGGGTTTTAACTTATATCCCTAGTTCTTATAATCACCTCTTTCAAGTATAGTCCAACATGTGCATGAACTGCCTCATTTATATGCAGAAGGACCAATAGTAGGACATCCACAGGTTGGACATTTCTCTGTTGTAGGTTCTAAAAAGGCTTCCATCCACAGTCTGGCATGGATATCTTTCTTGTATTTGGGTAAATTCTTCACTATCTTAAATAATTCATGGGCCAGTGGTGGTGTTCTGGTAGCATCACCCCATGTTGTAGCAGAAGGAATGAATTCATCATACATTTCCCCAAGAATGGGAATTCCAGCTATTTGGTAAATATCCCAGAGACTTATACCAACTTCACCATGCATCAAATGAAAGGAATTTGTTTGTGGATTCCATCGGCTCAGAAATTTTAGAATGAAATATTTTTTATAAACATAAGTTTTCCTCATCCATACAGAATCATAGATATGGGCGTCTGATATCTCTTTCATGAATTCTGCACAAGTCTGACGTACCCAGAATGCCCGCATCTATTCAGGCCTGACACCTCCTCCAGAAGAGAGATCCCAATATTCTTCCCAGCCATTAGACTGGTCTGTTTGAGATGCCCGAAAAGTGAAATCATAACAATGTAGTCTTGGATCTACAATGTGATCCTTCATATCGAGAGTGCAACCACAATGATGAAGGATGAAACTAATAGGGACCATTCCTTCTTGTATTGGAACCTCCTTTGCACTAATATTCATACAGTTACATTTGGAGTATTGAAGAAACCAATTCTTTGGAAAGTACTTCTTAACAGATGGAACATGGGAATCTAGCAAGAGCCCATGACCGTATAGGGGTAAGTAAGGACTTTGTGGATAATCACACTGGTATGGAATTAAACCTTTCCATAATTCTAGAAGAGTACTCTTAACAACATCATAGTAGTCTAGTCTGACGATCTTCATCATTTAATTTTGACGTGCCTTAGCTTCTTCAGTATGGGTCATCAAATGATTCATTCATTCATGCAAAAAAATTTACCAAACTTCCATTATTAGGTTGGAATTTTAAAATAGATAAATCAAAGATTTTGAAAATGACATTGTTCAAGTAGGTCCTTAAACGAGGTGCATTGCATAGGTTTTCCAAGGAAGTCCACCACATAGGTCCTTCAACAAGGAATCTAGCGTAACTCCTTCAATAAACTCCTTTAGCGTAGCTCCATCACTTAAATAAATTTACCTTGAAAATTTTCAAGGGAATTACACGAAAGCACAATGTGATGGGGTTGGGCGAATGAGCTACGCAACAAGAGGCATAAAATTATGAAAAGCACAGGTTAAGAAAATCGCAAAGGAGGATTCCAATTTATAGAAAACCAAAGGCTTACGCTCCAGGACTACACGTGACATCTTCGCATGATATCTGCATAGATTACCTACGTGGAAAACCTTCACTAGTCAGCAATCGATACATCATATTTTTCCCAAAAAATTCACCTCAAGACTCGAACCTCTTTCTATTTTTCGGATCCAATCTTGAGGGGGGTCTTTTGTTCACACAACATAAGAAAAAAAGACTATGAAGAGAACTCTAGATATTTCAAATCCCAAGGCAAGGTTTGAAGAATTAAAAGGAAAGTCCAAACACTCCCAATAATCTTCGTGATAGACTTGCTTCATAGGCCTATGCGGTGAAACTATGTGACAGATCTATTTAGTGAAACTAAGTGACTGAACTAAACGGTGGAGTTGTGTGACTGACCTATGCGACATAGCTTCGTGCCAAAAAAATGTTTGTTCCCATACGCGGAGTACATGCGTGGCGGAGATGCGCTAAGGACCTGCGCGAGCAACATCTCTTTGACTATTCCCTATATGTGCCTGTAAATAGATCCATTGGGCTCCCCATTTAAGGACTGGAAAAAGATAAAAGACTCTCTGAATCTCTCATTGTGTAGCTCTCTCACCTAGATCCCTCAAATTTTCTCGAGAAGCTCTCTAAACCACGAGAGTATATATAATTAAACAGGATAAGAAAGTTTTGAAAGTCTTTTTACAAATTTTACATAGGTTTGTTCCTCCTATGTAAAACACAACCTTCATTCATCATTCATACCTGTGCAGTATACCCGTTCACCATACCTGCACGGTATACCTATGTGGTACATCAACGCATGGTACCTACATGGGATACCTGCATGAGGGACCTACACGACCAACACAAGTACCCTTTTTTAAAGGTCATTCATTGTTGGGTATCTCCTTCCTTGGTT
The DNA here is from genome assembly GCA_963277665.1 of Viscum album. Taxonomy (NCBI): domain Eukaryota; kingdom Viridiplantae; phylum Streptophyta; class Magnoliopsida; order Santalales; family Viscaceae; genus Viscum; species Viscum album. Next base: position 1,478,283,793 of record OY728161.1, read on the forward strand.
CCTTTATCTAAAAGGGACTAAGTGGAAGCCTCCACCAAAACCTTCTGACTTCTCAAACCTTTGGGAAACGCACATTTGTGTGTCTCCTATTTTAGATTTTTATTTCCATAGTCATAGGTTTCCCACATTTGTCTCACAATGGGGTTAGGATTCATGGAGTATCTATGGATATGTATATTTATAGTCACATAGACCTTTCACCCAGAAATAGTGCTGGTAATTTTCCAGTTTTGAGAAGAAGGGTTTGGATTCTGTCTTCCCCTTCATATCTCTATGACTTGGAACATCAGGTTTCAGGTATGGAAGGTACAGTTCATACATACTTTTCCGCGCAAGCCTAGAATAAGTCTCCCTCACCTACCATGAACAATTAAAGGGCAGCCATCCTAGTATAATCCCCTCAACTTAATCCCTTCCTCCTTACATTTGACCCTTGTCCAATGTAAATAGAATAGAGGGAAAGCTTGTCGCCTCACCTTCTTCCACAGTGGACACTCCCTCTTCCACCAGTGGAGGAGGAAAATTTTAAATGTGTGAATGCCTTTTTTTGAATCTTTTACATCCTCTTTTTTCTCACACCAAGCATGACTCACGTGTTCTTAGATATTTTTCATGGTTAAAACATTTTCACAATTGAATAAACTATGAGAAATCTGATTCCTGTTCAAACTAGGATACGTACGAAGCCTTTTTTAGGGCTCGAGCTCACTGGATATCCTCCTCAAGAATCCAACCCTAATTCCCTTAATTTGGGCATCCTCCTTAGGAATAATCCCCAAATTAACCTCCAAATCATCAATGCATCTTTTTCAGGAATTAAGCCTAAAATCATCTCTCTCAAAGGACCATACTCTCCTATAAGAGTTATCAAACTACATGGGCTTTAATTCGCATTCATATGGGATACGTAGGAATCATCCTTGAGGTTCAAAACCAACACTTCAAGTCAACCATGTTCCCCTAGGGCTATATACCCAACAGGGACAGATCTTACTTAGAAACCCATATCCTTTCCATTTCCTTGGGCTTCTTCAGCATAAGTCCCTAACTATGTTTTAACTAACCACTTTAGCTTAGAGGTCCTTATCACATGACTTTAAAAGGTATGATGTGTTCTATTAAGTGGCACTGAAATACGAGGGTTCTAATTCCTTTCACAAGGATTTGTAGGTATCCCATTTTATGGTAATGATCCCAAGATTAAAATAAACCTTTTTCTCCCTGGATGACAATAAAATCTAGAGTTCCCCACTGAGTGGCTTAAAAACTAGTATCATTACAACGATGATTAAAATAATCTCTAATCGAAATATTAGAGGATACCATTGATGGAAAACCTCAAAAACATATGGGTATTTCCATTAATGAAGAACCATGAATGCATACTGATGATTCTAAATTTTACACATGTTAATAAGGGATTGTAAATTACAAGGGATACTTATGATATTATCTGTGAATTAATAAGGATTCATGAAAATATCTTATATTAAAAAACAGAGTCCCAGAGTAGACAATAATCCCCCCCCAAAGGGTGTGATGAGTACGACCTCCCATCCTCTCATCCAATGCATGTTCTTAAGTATCGTAACGTTAAAACTTAGAAAACTCCTACCTTTAGAAAGAAGGACCTATTTAGATAAAGATCTGTTGGATGTTTCTGATTCCATAAATAAATCCAATGGAAAAAACCTAGAAGTAGTTATTCTTAAAACTAGAACACATGTCTCAAGGAACAACAAAACAAGCCTCATGCTAAATAACCTCTATGTGATGAACACTTTTTTAATTTTCATTAGATTATCATAAATTTCTCCATAGTTCTTTATCAACTCAATCATTTTTTATCCTCTTATATTTAAAAGGATGAATTATTATCTAATGACTTCATCACCAACCTATGTGCTTCCATATAAAACCTTTGCCACTCTAATTTATTTATCCTCTTCAACATGAAACCCATAAAAAAAAACTTCCAAGTCCTTTAGAGTGAGATAATATTCAATTAAATTCTAAAAAATAAAAAATCTATCCAATAAACCTTTTATACCCAGACCATACCATCCATTCATTCCAAACATTCTGATAATAGTAAACTCTTACTAAAATTAAAAACATATTGAGGAAAAAGAGCGAGTGTTACCTGAGATGTTACGGAGTGTGTTCAGAGAATAATAAGAATCAAAATCTCTAACACCACTTGTTTGGAGTTATTAAAACCACCAATATATCAAAATTTATCCACATAAATATTCTACATAGTGAAAATCGATCCTCTAGAACAAACATTGATCAAAAAGACTACCTTAATCTCATTGTACCAGAAGAGGAAGAATAAATTTATCACCCTAAATCACCACACCAAGTCAAAATTTCACACACACCAAAAAAACTCCTTAATCACACAAGAATTAATGTAAAAGAAATAAAGAAGAAGGAAACATAAGTATTTATGTGTTTCAGAATTTGAGTCTACACCCATAGAGAACACAATTGTATTTTTCATTATAATGATAAGTTACAAGGCCTCATAACCAAAATAATAAATTAAAAATATATATCATTTTTACCCACTATAATATGGGCCATGGTAAATATATACAACTTGTCCCACCAAATCATTATAATGGGGTTTAGTCAGTTATTATGTTTCATTGATTTTCAATATTTTCAGAGGTCTCACTATTTTACTTGGGGACTACAAATATCTAGAAGAAATTGGGATTATAACTGCTTCTATATAGTAAAATTGTAAGTAACCATTAAAATATATCATTTAATATAGAATACAAAATACTAGGACGTTTTATGGTTAACTTCTATTGAACGATATTCTTGTGAACTGACCACTACACCCATCATAAAATGATATCATCTTTGGAAAAATTTCTTCCCCTTCTAAATAGTTTCATTTTAATTTCTCTATTTTTAATGTTTGATCTATCTTCTAGATTTACTTCTTCCATTAAAGTAATCAAAACATTAATAAACATTAAATTCCAAACATTATCAAGATTTCTTCTCTTGAAAAAAAAAATAAGATTCTTCTCTTGGGAACTTTGTTGTCCTAAGAAGTAATTCATCACTCAAATAATTGAAATCTCAAGAATATCCTTAATTTTATAGAAAAATTCCTTAAAATTTCCTTATTTATTTTCATTAAAGAAAATATCATTAACATAACTAAAAGTAATTAGAGATACCTCCTTCCATTCTTTGATATAGATGTTTTTGTACACTCCTCTGTTCCTAATATATAGTGACTTGAAACATGATTTCAAATTCTAATATCTTACTATTGGTAATTGATTTAAACCATATAGTGTTATTCAGAAGTTAAACATATATATAATATTATATAAGAACAAATCCTTCAAGTTACTCAATTTTCACTTTATCTTCAAGTTTTTCATTGAGAAAAGTTTAACTGACATTGTTTCGACCGATGGGGAAAACATGTGTTGCCTGACTGTTGATTAGAGAAGGTTGGGTTCTGCTTAATCACTCATATCAGGTGCACCGTTTTTGTTTCGAAACGTCCAACGGTTTCATATCCAATTATATGTGGACCTGATTTCTAAAGGTAGGAATTTTCTGGGTGATTCGTCCAGCGATTCTTAAGAACTCACATTAGTCGAGAGGATGGAAAGTCGGGCTCATTGCACCCTTTTGGGGGGAATTATTGCCGGCTCCGGGACTATCTTATTGATTTAATACATATTCATATGTTCGCAAATCATTGGTTTATACCCAAGAATAGTATCCATGGATTACTCTTGGTTGGAAATGGTAAACTGAACGCAGGGATTCGAAATCATTTAGGCCCAACTTTTACCATCCCTCATTGGATTAATGACTCCAAGGAGTTTGGACTCATTGAGATGACACTGGTTTAAAGCCTCATAACTGGGTGATCTGGAGTTTGTTGTGATCTTGGGGGGACAGATAATGACTTTAGAGTTTGGATCGAACCCATGATACGGGCTTCCTATGTATCCTCGTGAGAGGAATTAGAATCCACATAGTTCTTTTTGAAGGGCATGATTGGGACTTACACATGGTTAGTGGCCCAAATTGGGATTGAACCTCAGGGAGGCATCCTACGTACCCTATTTAGGAAGCAGGGATCAATACCCACGTATTTTGTTTTGAGGGACGTGATTTTGACTTACACATGGTTAGTGGTCCGAATTGGGATTGAACCTCGGGGAGGCGTCCTACGTACCGTATTTAGGAAACATGTATCAGAACCCATGAAGTTCATTTTGAGGGTCGTGATTGTGCGGACGTCGTGACCATCACAAATCTCTAAGATCACGCGAGTCATGATCGGTGTGATAATTAAGAGAATGAAACAGACTTGGAAAGCCTCACATATTCTTCCTACCGAGGAAAGTGGAGGAAGATGACGAGCGGAGGAGAAGGTTGGGACCACTGGACTCTCCTTCTCCCTGGTGTTGGAGGAAGGTTGGAGTCACGCAGCGGAGCAATAAACCTTCTTTTTTGAGAGGGGAAGGGCCATTGGCTTCCAGCGAGGATGGTGTGGGGCTTACTCCAGGAGGGATGCCCAGCCACTTCCAAGAGAGAGGAGAAGTGCTCACCTTGGAAGGGTTCTATCTGGCTCGGGGAATGGGAACACCGAAGGAGTTGGCGGGCCGCATGGGTGCATGAGGAGTGGCACCCTTTTCATATGGGGGTGCTACGCGGATGGAGAGGTTGTACATGTACCAGGGTGGTACACGGACTGATAGGCATCCCGCATACCAGAGTGGCGGCCAGGGGTGATGCCGGTCGGGGGTTCGCCTGTCAGGGCTTCGCCCGCGTAGGAGGGTGATACACGGTGCGTCGGATTGAAAAAGGGGCATAAACTCCCTGGTCTTCTAGGAGTACATCCGCGGAGGGTCCATGGATGATGGATTTTATTTTAATTTCGTGGTTCACCAATTTGTTATGCATTTTTCGATTCCTTATCAATTCGTTTCCAGTTTTATACCTATTTTGGTTCGCGAATTGGAACTTCACTGTTCGCGAAATCCTAAGTTCCTTCCTCCAGAATACTCCCTTCTGAATCCAATCGATCTATTTCTTCTCCCCCTCAATGTCCTTTTATAGAGGGGGAAAGAGATGTATTTGTGGTCATACGACACCTTTTACAGAGGCCCATGACCGAAAACCCGATTTACGGATGACTTGGTCAATCCGCAACTCACGGGGGGCATTGAATGCACCTCACCCATGAACCAAATCAGTTCAAGGGGTGATTTGCGGCCGCACAGGGCTCCACCTCTGTTTCGTGAATGACAGCGCATGTGGTCTAGGCCGGTTGGCACGTTTCGCGGCTGGGGCAGTTCGTGACGGTGGACCGGCCTGGTGCCCGTCCTGCTTCGCGCCGGCGAAGGGGTTCCCGCTTCTGTTTCGAGAATGATGTTGGTCCGTGAAGGGGCAGCTTGCTAAACCGGCCACATACCATCGATGTTGGACCCATACGCGGACCGGTTGGTCCTTTTCCAATCTTGAGTATTCCCCATATTTTTGTCCAATTATTTGAGGGAAATTGGGTAGAATCCTTTCTCAAATAAAGGTGGATTACCATTCTCTTTTTCAAATTTTTTAGGACCCTACAAATGCCCCCATCAGAATGGGGTCCGATCGGAATGGAGTGGAGGCTATTCCGATGTAGAGGGGTCCTAAAAATTGATGAGTGATTGGAAAATGCTCTAAATTTTTCCTAAGACAAGGGACTCAGTGAGCATAGTTCAACTTTTTCTAGGGTTTTGTAGAAAACCCCTACAAAATTTTTGTATTTTCTTCCAATACCCTAATTTTTCATGGGCCCATTTGGTGTGGACCCAGCGGGTATAGCCCGGCTTTTTCTTAGGTATCCCTTTTAGGGTTTTTGTCCTAACGGGATTTGCGCCTCTTTTTGTGAGCGGTTTAAAGTCCCACTGACAAGAATATCATTAATGATGTTTTAGGTTGAACAGATTTGACCAGATATAGTGGAGAGAGGGCCTCAATGAAGCTTGGTTGATTAAAATATGTCTCAATACCTTTCAGACGCACGTGGGGGGAACATGTATAGATTTGAACAATATAAAGGGCATGTCACAAGGCATGGGAGCTGTATCGGCGTACAGAGGTAGGAAAATCATCACCTAAGGAAGACTTGACTTTGTTATATGGGCGAGGGGCGATCAATATGCAGAGCTGCGGGGGGCATGGTATGCATAGTTGTTCAAAGGTGTCCTTAAGTCAATGACTGACCATTTTTGATGACTTGAGGACTTCATGGAAGTCCGGATTACGAAAACCACTATAGGTGTCTTGGAGAATTATGAAAACCACCAGGGGTGGCTCAGAAAGGGTATGTGGAATTTGAAAGGGTTTGGGAACATTTGTTTTAATCAGCAGTGTGGTCAGGGTGAAACTTTCTTACGCATTTAGTTAGCATAATGGATGGTTGGAGCTAGACACAGTTTAAAGTCATGAAGCTGGGACATTATTTAAAATGGAACGGCTTCTCCTGGTTCTCAGTAATCTCGTCAAAGACGTTCCACCATATTCCGGAAGGGTTATGAAACCGGTTGGTAAACTACATCTCAGAGGGTTTCCGAATCCCGGGATGGATTTGGGGGCTCAAAGGCCAAGAGGTGTACGAAGTGAAGCATTGCCTAAGGAAATATTGCCTTTGGTAGACGGGACATGGGTGATCAATATAAAGAGCCGCTGAGGGAATGGTATGCATAGCCATGGAAAGGTGTCCTTAGGTCAATGATTGTATTCTATCGATAGCTGGGAAACTTTAGGAAAGTTGAGATTCGGGACCACCAGGGGTGGCTTAAGAGAGTTCGAGTTTAATTCTGAGTACAAAGTGTGATTTATGAGGAGAGGGTGCCTGGATACAAGAGATACATCTAGGCTAAATTTCCCGGGAATGGGTAAAGTCATCCCTCCTCATGCTGGTGTGAGATGGTGGTTTGTGCATGTCTGGACTGTGCATTGAGGGAATGAGGAAAACCACTTTTCTTAATTGAACCTGTGAACAGTTCGACCTTGAAGATTAACGTAATGCATCAAGGATGAAGGGTATTGTTATTATTACTAAATTCGTGCAGTTTAACGTCATGCGGCGAGGACGGAGGGCATTTCAAATTTCGTGCAGTTTAACGTCATGCGGTAAGGATGGATTCCATACAGTTTAACTTCATGCGGTAAAGACAGCTTCCATGCAGTTTAACGTCATACGGTAAAGACGAGGAGAATTATTAAAGATATTGTGCATTTTAACATCGTCCAACGGGGATGGAGTCATTTTTAAAACCATGAAAATGATTGTAGTTGGAGGCATTTCCTTGGATGTTTAATGCTTGGTCTTTGCAGCTTCATGCCAAGAGGCAAAGGCATGTTCCATGCAGTTTTAATCATCATGCGGTAAGGACGTAGTTGCAAAGGCAAATCTTGATTAGAATGTAACTGGGCTGGAATATCTCGCCATGTCCAAGACGTGGAGATGGGTTGATGGTGTAAACTGTAGATCTGGGGCTTCTTGGATCAGGCGAGATGATATGGGGGCTCTAAGGCCGGTAAGTGTACGGGGCTAGGAAAAGTATCGCCTGAGGAGATCTTTCCTTTGGTAGATGGGCCACAGGCTATCAATATGCAGAGCCGTTGAAGGAATGGTATGAATATTCATTCAAAGGAGTCCATGGGTCGATAAATTTCCACTTCCGATGGATATGAATGTTTATGAAGATCCGCAATTATCTGGGTCGCGGAGTCTGATGTTTGGTAAGGAAATATCTGGATATGTCGGGGATGTTCATCCCTGGTTGCTATTAAAACTCGAAGAGTTCACTGCATTGATTTACCATGCACATGGGTTGTACCTTTACTCCATGCAGTTTAACAGTGTGCGGTAAGGAAAAAGTACTCTTAGTTTAACGGTCATAGAGTTCGGACCATTGGGTGACTATTTCTACAGTCACCCAGAGGGAAATTGAGTTAGGATGCTCTGGTATACTATGAACAAGTGTGAGGGAATGAGGGTGTAAACTGTAAATCTGGGGTTTCCCGGATCAGGAGATATGGTGTGGGGATCTAAGACTGGTAAGCATATGGAGATGTGAAGGGTATCTCCTGAGGAAATCTTGCCTTTGGTAGATAGGTCTGGGGCGATCAATATACAGATCCGCTGAGGGCATGGTATGCATAGTCATGCAAAGGTGTCCATGGGTCGATGACTTTCCACTTCCGATGGCCATGGATGATTATGAAGATATAGGATTGCTCATAGCACAACGTTCGGCATATGGGGATAATGGTGTCCAAGTATACAAGAAACATCTTCTCCGCAATTTCCCATTGAGTCATAGTAGCCTAGCCCTAGCTTAATGTTTGTAGATACAGATCGTCATGTGAACCATGGGCGGATACATAGGCTAACCAGGTAGGGATACCCTGGCAATGTTTGGATGTGAGAGGGGAACAATCTTGTAAACCACTGCTCCATAAATTTTTTGATCAAAAGATATGATATGGGGGCTCTGAGGCCGGTAAGCGTACAGAGATAACAAGAGTATTACCTAAGGAAATGTTTCCTTTGGTAGATATGCCAGGGGCTATTAATATGCAGTGCTGCTGAGGGCATTGTATGTATAGTCATACAAATGTGTCCACGGGTCGATAACCTTCCACTTCCGATGGCCATGGGTGGTTATGAAGATCCGAAATTATCTGGGTCGCAGATTTTGATGTATGGAGAGGATGCATCCAAATGTGCAAGGAGTTTTCCCATACCGTTTCACTATATATCTTGGGTGGGTCACGGCAAATTCTGTGTTGTTTAACATCATGCAGTGAGGATGAAGTCCATGCAGTTTTAACATCGTGCAGTGAGGATGAAGTCCATGCAGTTTTAACATTGTGCGGTGACGATGAATTCCGTGCAGTTTTAATGTTGGGTGGTGAGGACGAAGATGAACCGACATAAAAAAGGGGATTCCATTTAGTTTAACTTCATGTGGTAAGGACGAGGAGTACACCCCGTGCAGGTCTGGTCTTCACCCGGGGGAAAGGGGGTATTTTTAGCTTCATTTGGGGTGGCTGGGCGAGGGTTTGGAATTCTGGAATCACTACTTATCCTGTGAGGGCAGGAATTAAGCTGTACAAAGTTCTTTAGAAGATAAAACACCTCGTGCAGTTCTGGTCCATACACGGGGGAAAAGGGGCGTTTTTAATCTTCATTCAGGGGTGTTTGGGCCTGGATGTGGAATTATGGGGTCACTACATATCCTACGAGGGAAGGAATCAATCCATACGTAGTTCTCTGAAATTCATGTAGTTTGTGTTCATGCAAAGAGACCCAACCATAATTCTTATGCTCATGTGAGTAATACTCATTGTGAGAAACAAGGAATGGTGAAAGTTCTGGTTGCGTAACGTGTGAATATGCTTTCTAAGAGGGCAATGATTAAGGTGGTGGCTGGACCCGGTCATGGGGTCCGGGTGTCACTACGTATCCTCTGAGAGTAGGAATTGAGGCACACGTAGTTATTTAAAAGTGATACACCACGTGCAGGGTTGGTTCGTACACGGGGGAAGATGGCATTTTTTTTATTTCATTTTTGTGGTGGTTGGGCCAAGATGGGGGGACCCTGGCATCACTACGTATCATGCAAAGGCGGGAATCAATCCATACGTAGTTCTCTAAAAGGGATACACCCCATGCAGGGTTGGTCCATACATGGGGGAAAAAGGTCACTTTTAACTTTATTTGGGGATGGTTGGGCCATGATACACAATCCTTGCATCGCTACGTATCCTGCAAGGGCAGGAATCAAGTCGTACGATGTTCTCCAAAATCCGTGCAGTTTAACATCGTGCGGTGAGGATGAAATACTCTTAGTTTAGGGTCATAGAGTTTGGACCATTGGTTCTTGGCAGTTTAACATCCTGCAACTCAGACAATAGGTGCTTGGTAGTTTAACATCATACAACTCGGACTATAACTGCTTTTGGTTATACTAAATACTTCTTCAGAAATCTCACATTCGTAGGAGGGGTACTGAACTGCCCTTCCATGGTGATCAGGGTATATGCTTCATTAGAGTAGACCTTGTGTATAATATATGGTCCCTCCCACTTGAGATCCAACTTTGGAGGTTTCTTTCTGGGTATCATTTGGGTCCGGTGGACCAACACCAATTCTCCTTCCAAGAAAGACCGAAGACGAACCTTTTTATTGAAGGCTCGTGTGATCCAGTTCTGATATACTTCCAGATGGTGAAAAGTGTGAAACCACTTCTCATCCAGTTATTCCAATTCACCTATAAGTTTTTCTGAATTCTCATCGTTGGATAATTGATCAAAAATGGAAACACGGAGCGTGGGAAATTGGAGCTCAATGGGAAGGACCACTTCAGTTCCGTATACTAATGAGTACGGAGTATCCTGAGTAGCGGTGCAGATTGTGGTTCGATAAGCCCAAAATGCATGAAGGAGTTTATCCAGCCATGATTTATTGTCTTTGTCCACCATTTTCTGGAGAATGTTTGACAGGGTCTTGTTGAAAGCCTCTATCTATCCGTTGGTCACTACATGGTAGCAGGATGAGTGGTTAGCCTTGATACCATATTCTCAGTACATTTTCTCCAATTTAGCAGAGTAGAAGTTGGTGTCGTTATCCGTCAGTATGGTATGAGGGATGCCAAATCTGGTGATGATATTGGCTTTCACAAAGCTGACAATTTTTCTTGCCCGGACCTCCTTGAGGGGTATAACTTCTGCCCATTTGAAAAAGAAGTAGATTTCTGTGAGGATATACTTCAGTTGTTTGGGTGTTGCGGGAGGATATGGTCCCATGAGTTCCATTCCCAGGATGGAAAATGGCCAGGAGTATTTGGCCTGATGAAGTACCTCCAGGGGTTGGTGAATGAATTTGTCATGAATTTGGAAGGAGTGGAATTTTGCGGTAAAGTGCTCGCAATCTCATGCCACAGTGTCCAATAGTACCCAAGCCTTCAAACCTGATAGAATGCTTAGACCCTGACTGATGTGCTCCACATACTTCGGCATTTACTTCATTTATGAAAGCAACGGTTTCTTCTCCATCAATGCATCTAAGAAGGACTCTGTCGAGGCCTCGTTTGTACAGGACCTCTTGCTGACTCGTGTCGCCATATAGGACAATGTTGATTTCCCTTCTCCGTATTTTCTCTCATTCAGCCCTGTCTGATTGAAGTTCTCCCTTTTTAGGTAGTTTTCAATGGGGGTCATCAAGCTGGTGGCAGGAGCATACGGCTTAGGGACAAGACTGACTTCGTTGATTTCTTCTGTCTTAGTCTGAACAAATAGAAAGACCATTCGACGATGAGAAATACTGATAATTGTTTCATCTCGGTCTGGGTCAGCTAGGGTTGTGGCCGCATTAGATAATGCATCAGATTAGGAATTCTGAGACAGGGGAATACAGGTCAATTTTGGTTCTGTGGAGAATTCTGCCATTAACCCTCGGACATGGAAAAATAGGGAAATAAGCTCCTCCATTTTAATAGCATAGTCACCATTGACTTTCTTGATGACCAGTTATGAGTCACCATTTACCTTAAGGTGTTGTACTTGTGTCTGGGTTGTGATCTCTAGGCCTGCAATGAGGGATTGATACTCCGCCTCATTGTTCATACATCCTTCTGATAGGAGGAAGGAATATGGCAAGACTGCCTTTTCTATGGACATGAGTATGATCCCCAAACCCACCTTGTTAAATTTGGGATCCTCTATCCTCTTCCCTGTCGGGCTTTGGGATGTGTCATCGAAGTACATTTCCCATGTTGGGAACTCCTCCTGAACTGAGAAGATGTCTTCATTAGGTAGCTCGACGTCTGGTGTGATGGTCCCTGTTGAGGGGTGCTCTACCAGAAAATCTGCTAATGCCTATCCTTTGATGGATTTATGAGTCACAAACCAGATGTCAAACTATTCCAAGATGACTTCCCATCAGGATAGGCTCCCGGTCAGCATCGGGCGACTGAGGATGTACTTGAGCGGGTTGCTACATGAGACTAGATGGATTTCATGACACTATAGATAATGTTGCAATTTTTGAACTGTGAAGACCAAGGGAAAACAACTCTTCTTGATGTTTGAGTATTGACTTTCAGTGTCGATCATGGTTCGACTGAGGAAACAAAGACTGTTTTCACCGTCGGCATCATTTTTTTGTGTGAGGAAGGCTCCCAGTGACTTCTCTAGGGTCGTCACATATAGGATAAGAGGTCTTCCTTGAACTGGGGGGCATGAGCACTGGTGGGATGAAGAGGTACTTCTTTAAGCTGTCGAATGCCTCTTGGAAATCATCTATCCATTGGTAAATAACCCCCTTTTTCATTAACCTGGTGAAGGGAAAACATTTACCCACCAGGTTGGATATGAACTGCCTAATGTAGGCTAGGTGTCCTTGGAATCCTCTCAACTCAGTGATATTGTGTAGAGGTGGTAATGCATGGATAGTCTTTGTCTTTTCAGGGTCGACTTCGATGCCATGATGGCGTACGATGAAGCCAAGGAATTTAACTGAGGTAACCCCGAAGGCGCATTTCAATGGGTTTATCTTCAGGCTATATTGTCAAAGTTTGTTGAAGATAGTTTCAAGGACTAACAGGTGATCTGAGCGTTGTCTTGATTTGACCACCAAGTTATCCACGTATCATTCAACGAATCTCCCTAGAAATGGTTTAAATATATGATGCAGGGTGCATTGATATGTGGCTTCAGTATTCTTGATACAAAAGGGCATGACCCTGTAACAGAATACTCCTTGACGGGCCCTAAAGGTAGTGGCTTCTTCGTCTTCTCGGGCCATCCTGATTTGATTATACTCACTATAACAGTCCATGAAGGAGAGAGCCTCATACCCAGCCATTGCATCAATTAATAACTCGGTGATCGGGACCGGGAAATCAACTTTCAGAAAATGCCGATTGAGATCTCTGAAATCAATGCAGACGTAGATTTATCTGTTCTTTTTCTTGACGGGGACAATGTTGCCTACACAGATGGGGTATTGGAACTCTTGAATGAAGCCTGATTTAATAAGCTTATTAACTTCAGTCTCTATTTTGGCATCATGTGTGGGGTGTGTCCTTTTGGCATCTTTTTTATATCCCCAGTGGTCTTCTGGCATACCTAAATGGTGTGTCGCCACTTCGAGATCGAGTCCTGGAATTTCTGTGCAATTCCAGGAAAAAACACCTCGATGTTACCTTAGGAAAGAGGTATATAACTCGTGCTATTTGGGAGACATAGTTGTACTAATGATAGTGAGCCTTGGGTCTTCCTCGGTACCTAGGTTTATTTCCCATAGCTCATCCACAGTTGTGGAGATACCTTCCTCAAATGTGGGAGGTGCATCCCTGAGATCTTCCCCCTCTCCTTCCCCCACATTATCATCTTCTTGATCCGATGGGGAGAGAGTTCTCAACACAGGATCTTCGGAGTCCAGAGTCGAGGCATTGTGGGCATCCTCGCTCAAGTATTCACCCCCAAATTGAGGGTTAGCGGTCATTTCTGCACTGCTATGCATGGATGTTATGGGTGGAGTCATGATGATAGCTGAGTGTGTGTCTGAACTTGAACCCCTGCTCTCAACATGGTTGATGGGAAGTATGTAGTCTCCGCCGAGCTTCTTAAGGGAGTCATCATGAACCATTTCCAGGCTTTTTGGAGTGAGGATCCAGTCGATACCATCAATCGAAGGCATATTCTTCTTTTGCTCATAAAACCTGGCGTCATTATAGTGTGACTCAGAGAGATCGAAAGGGGCCTTGTCACCATGTAATGTTCCACTTTGTCCATTGACGCAATACTTAATACACTGGTGGTAGGAAGAAGGAATGTCCATGTGCTTATGGAGCCATGACCTTCCCAGTAGGGCATTGAATGATGTGTTCTACCGGACCACCATGAATTCAGAGTAGTCCATAAGGTCAAAAAAATGGTTTTTTAGCTTGTTTTGTCCCATTTTATTTTTTTCACTCTTTTCGTAACCCAACAGAGTTGTGGATAAGGGTATTAGATCATCCTCATTGTATCCCAACTTATGAATTTTATGTATGGGAAGTAGGATAACTCTAGAGCAATTGTCAATAAAGAATTTCTGGAACTCAACATCATTTATTGTATCAGAAAAAAATAGTGGTTTGATGTGTCCTTGCATGATAGAATCTTCATCCCGATCGGTGATGAAAATCACCGCATTGCATGTAGTTGGGCCAGTCTCCATCCGGTAAATCTCGGCGGCGGATACCTCGACTTGAAACTTCTAGGGGATGAGAAAGGCTTCTATAAGAGCCTCCCTGAGATCTGCTGACAAACTCAGGGCATCCAGTATTGACAGTTTGGCTGGTACTGATGCCAGTTTCTTAGGGAAATCATATTTTTGCTTCAGCGGCCGATGCTTTCCCGTTGGCGGGAGAGTTTTAGCATGCACTTTGGGAGATGGAGTATGTGACGATGAGGGATCGGCCATGGGGTTGGATGTCGACGGTGTTCCCACGTTCTAGAAACTCGGCCTGGCCAGTCTATTTGGGCGCACTAGGCGGCTAGACACTTGTTCCTCCTCTGATGGGTACCAAAGAGTGATGGGGCCATAGTGGCTTCTTGTGGAGGTGGAGGGATATTATTTCTCCTGCTAAGTCCGTTAAAGGGTTCTCCCATGGGTTTCTATGATATTAATGGTTTGGGCCGTGGTAAAACCATACGGTTGGTTTCGGTCACGATTGTGCCTCCCCTGGTCTCCCCTGCTTCTATGATTCCTCCTCTTGGCCCCTTGTGTTTGGAACTCGGGTTCGTAACCATACCCTTCATCAGGGAACGATTCCATTAGATGGACGACGTTGATGGAACCAAAGAGTAGCTCCTCATCTTGTGACAGTTCAACCTGGTCGGTTGTCCCTAATTGTGCCATTTGGTGGGTCGGTGCCCGTGGCGCCAAGTTTGAGGGAATAAAATCCGACAGTGTCGGGGCTAACTTCGGTCTCATTGTGGACTTCTCCTCTTGCACTTGTCTCCACCCTTTTAGATTACGCCTGGATGACTGGCTTGTGGAGGGTTGTGGAGCCGATATTGTTGGATGTGTGGCATTAGGGGTTGTTGGTGGCAACACCGGCAGTTGTAGTTGAGGTCAGAGTATGCCCTGATCTCGATTGAAAATCTTCCGAGTCATCTATACATCAAATTTCTGCCCCTTATTTCTAGTGACTTCCTGCCACCCCTCAACTTTGTCGGAGTTGGTGGTAGAAATATACATCACATGTGCTGGGGGTGGTCCCAGCTCGACCTTCCCGGAGTCTACCATCCTTTGCATGAGGTCTTTGAATACGAAACATTCCTCGATATTGTGCCCCAACATT
Source organism: Viscum album (assembly GCA_963277665.1). NCBI lineage: Eukaryota > Viridiplantae > Streptophyta > Magnoliopsida > Santalales > Viscaceae > Viscum > Viscum album. The sequence goes on from OY728161.1 coordinate 1,478,299,200, forward strand.
TGATGGTAGGGATAGTAATCCAGAATGTCATCTTAGCTGACTTCTTTAGGCTTCCTTGGCTCCATGAGGTGGATCAAATTGTAATTCATGGCGGCGATGAAGTAGTTGTGGACTTGGTCCTCTCAGAAAGAGTATACTTTGTTTCTTTGTTCCTCAAACTGGTTCCTATTCAATCCTCTCTGATCATCTCACATGGGTAAAGGAGGATGTTAATATACAGGGGGCCCTTGACAATTTGGTGGAGGCCTAGGTGGTGGAGCAAGTGTAGAGGCTATCTTGATCATGACAGAGGACGCTTCAGCTCTAACTGTTGTCGTTGCAGGAGCCTGTAAGGCTATTCGGGACGTCAGATTAGTCCGCTACAGGGAGTCTTCAATTCTCTAGGCAATGGCAGAGAGATTTTAGAAGCCAGTTGTGCACTCCACTAGTATGATTGGTGTTCGCATCTCATCTTGAAGGTTATCAATGCATATTCCAAGCATCTCATCTTAGGGAATTGGACTGTTCAAGGAGTAGGTAAGACCCTTCCATCTACTGATGAAATCTCAGACCCTCTTGTTCTCCCTCTGTTTGCAATTCATGAGGTCGTTGACCATTGTTTTAGGCAACATTGAGCTGAAGTGGAACAGGAACTGCTGCTGAAGGTCTTCCCAGCTTTTTATTAACTGAGCTGGTAGACTCATATACCAGACGAAGGCAGATCCTTGCAAAGTCTGCACGAAGTATCTGAGTTTCACTGCTTCTTTTTGTTCTAGGGTTCCCATCATAGGGTCGAAATAAGACACGTAGTGCATCAAATGTTGTTTCAGATCGCCTGATCCATTGAAAATAAGGAATATAGGGCTCCCAAAATTGGGTGAAGGAGGCGTGTTGCTCACCCAATCTGGGTAGGGCTTTTTCTCTGGCTGTATCAGAGCGCGTCAATCTTCTATTGATTCCAATTGAGCTACCAGTGCCTTGATGGTGTTGGAGAGACTCTGTTTTACATCCTATTGGGCCCGGTCTTGGGAAGGTGTAGCCAGAGGCATTGCTTGAGGATCCGGCTCAGCCAGCACCAAGGGTGCATATGCCATTTGTGACACCTTCGGAGGGTCCAGACGTACTCGCTCCGGTTTCTTCCTTAGTGGAGGGAATTCTTGGTATTCATCTGAATCCATGTACAGGTAGTTGGATGGGCTAGGAACCACATTGGGTGGGGGCCCTGACCACGCTTTGTATGCCATGGAAATCCTTGGTCTTTGAGGTGCACTTTCCGGGAGGGCAAGGTGTGGCTCTTCTTGAGAAGCGCTTTGAATAATACGGTTCCTCTGGAGTATCTCGGCGTTAAGCCGCCTCAATTCTTTCATTTCCTCTTCCTGTCGAGCGAATCTCTCTTCGAGCTTAAGTGGCTCATTTTTATTGAGTGAAGGAGGAGGGTTAAGGGTGACCGTTCCTTTGTTCTTATCCTTGTGGGAAGCTCACAGGGTAAGTGGGGGAGGGTTAGCTGGAGGGGCTTCTATATTTAGGGTGTCCCTCTGGTTCTGGGTGTGCACACCTGATGGTTCATTGTGAATCACAGCCTGAATGGAACCGTCATCTCCTGGTCCATCCAGATTTTCATCATCTTCTGTGTTACCCATGAGGTTAACCTTTATGGAGTTGATGGATGCATATCACGGGGTGGAGGAGATGTCATCTTCCACATAGGAAGAGGATCTTCTGTGCCTTTTACTGGTCTTCCCCTTCCTATCCCAGGATTGCTTTCAGACTCCTTGACGAAGGGTGACACAGAGAGTTATTTGATGCAACCTTACGGTATGCCTCCCTCTTGAAGGGGATGATGATTCAAAAGACGGGATAGGGCAGGAACCTCCTCTTCTAACTGTTCTCCCTAGACTAGAGAATACTGATTCTCGTGGGGGAGGTTGTTGTTGAGGTTGTAAAAATGCCCCCAGCCCTGAGGGCTGGGGTTGGCTCCGTTCCTTGGATGTTGAGTCTCCTCCCATTTTTATTAGTCTTAAGATGGAATTTGTTGTTAAAAATTCCCCCAGCCCTACAGGCTAGGGTTGACCCTGGATTGCGGTAGTGGATGCTTCTATAGCTACCTACTTGATCATGCGTGCCCCCATTCAGGGGTGAACTGGATCCGATGCCGAGTTCACCTATGAATCAATCCCCTATAGGGAGGCAATAAATGACTGTTGATTGTCCTCTCTTAAGCGAGAGGCCTGTTGTATGCTCGGTGGCCTGATTCAGGAGTTCGTGAATAGCTTGTTCCCATCAGGCCTGACGCTTATGGGACTTACTCAAGGCCTGTCTCTGTTGGGTGTGTCGCCTTTCCTGAATAGGGATCCCATTTGATTGTTGTCTTGACGTGGTGACGTTGCAAGACATTATGCCGAACGGGTTCTTCTGGGCAGGGAGCAGAGTGAAGTGCAGAGCTCCATGTTCTCCCCATCCTCTAAAATGGACTCCGGTCAAAGTGTCACCAATGAGGCAGCGCAACTGGTGCAGTGCGCGGAGGTAGGATAACTCAAGGTTTCCTGTACGCCTCTCAGGTCGCGGTTGTCATGCCGAAGGAAGAGCATCTAGGTCGATGTGACACAGTAGTTCTCCTATTTTCTTGGCATTCTCTACATACCCATCATAGGGCAGGAAGCTTGATTTCTTCCAGTGGAGGGTTTTCCATATATTGGAGCGGATGTTGTGCACACATTCTTCTGGAAACTTTCTGGGTATTTCGAATTGAGAGGCGTTCGTGGGAAAAAAACATAACTGGTACATCATCTCTGGATAGTCGTTTCCTCAAGTACAACATGTCGTCATACTTCTCCGCTAGTGATTCCTCTACTTGTTCGGCCTAACTAAGATGATCACTAATAGTGTGGTTGGAGGAAGTGGGGCCAGTAGGTATTGAATTATCATGTGGGTGATTCTAAGGTGGTTCAGAAGATGAACGTGGCCCCAAACTGTCTCTTGATTGAAGAAGGGTGTTGTTTGTGACTAGATGGGAATCTGACATACTTGATATTATCCTTATGAGTGCCTCATCATATGAGGGCTTTTCTGTGCTTGATTCGGCAAGGGGAGGACCTTCCTATCAATTTGATATGTCACTGTGGGGAGGACCTTCGCAATAACTGCCATCATGGTGAGGATGACCATCATGGTTTGATGTTCAATGTGTATCCTGGTGAGGACCTTCAAGACACACTGGGACAAGGGGAGGACCTTCTTGTTTCTTGGGGCCATTGTGGGGAGGACCTTCGCAATGGCAGCCGTAATGGCGAGGACTACAATTAAAGCTGTCATAATGGTGAGGAATACCATCACATCTACCATAGGGAGAATGTCTATGGGGTACACCCTGGGGAGGGCCTTCAGAATGTACTGCAATGAGGTGAGGGCCTTCTCATTGCTTGACGTCTCTACAGGGAGGACCTCTGTTATCAAAGTGGAGAGGACTACCATCGTGATCTGATGTCTAGCTACACGGAGTGTCGTTGAAACGTATCCCCTGGGGAGGACCTTCAGGGCCGGCCACGACAAGGGGAGGGCCTTCTTGTCATAATGAGATGTTACTATGGGGAGGGCCGGCCACGACAAGGGGAGGGCCTTCTTATCATGATGAGATGTTACTGCGGGGTGGGCCTCTGCAGTTGCGACTAAAATAGTGAGAAATACTATCATAATTTGTGGTATCACTGCATGGAGAGTTTTCTTAGTGTATACCCCAGGGAGGACCTTCAGGGTGGACTGCATCAAGTGGAGGGCCTTCTTGCTTCTCGATCTTTTGGTCACGTGGAGGGCTTTCGTGACTCACATCAAAAGAGATGATCTCATGATTGATCATTATATGCCCATGGGGGAGGCCCTCACGGGTGCTCTGGGGAGGACCTTCAGAGCAGCTGGTAGCAACATTACAGGGAGTACCTTCACAATTGCTACTGCCACTCCCATAATATGGTAATGGGTGGGTAGAGTTTTGAGACTTCGATATGTGCTTAGCGGTATTGGAAACCCCAGCTTCCAGCAGAGAAGAGTCATGAACCCACTCTTTATTTTCCGACTACCTTCAGCGTGTTTGGGGAGATTTCTTACGAGCATCGTTGACCGTCTTCTATTAATAATGGCCTTCACCTTTGAGTCCCTTTTTAATTGGGTCCCATGATGCTGTCGGGATAATCCAATGAACATATTGACTTTTAGCATGGATATATGCCTGCTCTGGAGTATCCACCATGATGGATGGGTGTCCCCCAGTTGGAACGAGTGAAGCTGCTCGATCTGGTTTCCCTTGTATCGTAGAATATGGCCGACGACCCTTCTGGGCGGAAGCAGGGATGTAGATCTGCTTCGAGGAGGCTATCTCATCTCTTAGATGGGTTCCCTCAATTAGGGAGATGGGCTCACGGGCCCGAGTCCTTGCTGTTGCCACTGATGTAACTACATTCTGGCAAGTCTGCAAGATATTTTCTGGGATCGATACCTGCTCCTCCATCATTTCCAGGATATACAGACATACATCTTTATCTGGAACGGGTATGAAGGCCCATTTTGTTATCAGAGTAGGAATATCCGTCTCCAGTCCTCCGATGGTCAGTGGGTACTGAAAATTCTCCTATGTCGGGGTAGGTGAACGAGTCTTCCCCTGTTCTAGGATATGCCGGTTTATCTCTCCATTTTTTGCCACATCGGGATGGTGGACTTTACTTGCATCCACATGGAGCTAGCCCAGCATATGTTGGTTCCCCACCATATCGAGTCGATGGGTTTTGTTTATAGGGATACGTGCCCACCTATTAATTTCCGCCGCATCTAGATGGTGGGATTTGTTGATCACCACCACATCAGGATGGTAGGCATTAGGATCATCTGCTAGGAGTTGGTCCCGCATGCCCTGGGTTTCCACCGCGTCTGGTTGGTGGGCTTCATGACCCTAGGAAGGGAGAGGTGCTTGCCGGGTAGGTTCAGTCCTGTGTGAGTGACGGGCTTGATGGACCTCGGAGGGGATGCACGCCTGCTCTAATGATGCTTCCATGTCTGGATGGTGGGATTTGGAGGAGCAGACAGGTGTATGTGCCTGCTCGCAATATGTCTATGTGACTGGGCAGTGGAGCTCCTCCTCATGAATAAGGGTGATGACCTCTCCCTGGTTGTACGTTTTCTACCCTCTTCAGGCAGTTCGAGGGGCCAATGCTCAGGGAGCATGGGCATGGATCCTCGGGCCGACATCCTCCTTAGCGTGAGGATATTGAGTCGTGGCGTAACTACGATGACGTCTTTCGGAGGGGTCCTTAGAGAGGAACCCCTGTTCAGTGGGGATGAAGTCCTCAGTTTCGACCTCATCCGCCTCCCTAATATAAGGGAGGTACGCATTGTCTTGTTCCGAGGATAGACTCCCAAAATGGTTTGAGACTGCAACAGGAGCCGTCTGGATCTGCTTTCACAGCCCCTGCTAGGCTGGCGACTGGCGGGCCTTGGCAGATTGGAGGGCGTGTGTGGCCGCCTCCACCGTCAGGAGAGTACTGTTCAAGTGGTACTCTCGGATCAACGCATCTGAGAACCAGCATTGAAGACACTGAGTAGGTGACGGGGTCCTTCATTGGTGAGGATGTCGGGTCATTGCGTAGCTTGAAGTACGCGTCTGTGAGTTCCTCTATGATGCCATTGGATCGAAGGGAGTTCTGATTGGTACCTGTAAAATATTTTAACAAATACAAGCAGCAAACCCATCAAAGCAACATCTCATGACCCCATTCATAATTAATTACCTTTCTTGGCACTCCTTGTGAGTATAAGGGGGCACAGAGTGGGATTAGGTTAAATATGTCATGCTTGGTTAAAGATTCACATCGGGTTCACCATTTTTGTTTCAACTGATGGGGAAAATGTGTGATGCCTGAAGGTTGATTAGAGAAGGATGGGTTCTGCTTAATTAGTCATATCAGGGGCACCGTTTTTGTTTAAAAACGCCCAATAGGTCCATATCCAACAATACGTGGACCTGCATTCCAAAGGCAGATGTTCGCTGGGTGATTCAGCCAGTGATGCATAAGAACTCACATTGGTCGAGAGGATAGGAATTAGGGCTCATCGCACCCTTTTGGGGGGAATTATTGCCTTTTCCGGGACTCTCTTATAGATTTAAGATGTATTCATATGTTCGCGAATCTTTGGTTTATACCCAAGCATAGTATCCAAAGATTACTCCTGGTTGGAAATGGTCAACTGAAGGCAGGGATTCGGAATCATTAATGCCAAAGGTTTACCATCCCTCATTGGATTAATGACTCTGAGGTGTTTGGACTTATTGAGACGGAACTGGTTTAAAGCCTCATAACTGGGTGCTCTGGAGTTTTTTGTCATCCAGGGGGGACAGATAATGACTTGAGCGTTTGGATCGAACCTGTGATACGGGTTTCCTACGTATCCTCGTGAGAGGAATCAGAATTCACATAGTTTGTTTTGAAGGGTATTTGGCCCGAATTAGGATTGAACCTCACGGAGGCTTCCTACGTACCCTATTTAGGAAACATATATCCAAAACCACGTAGTTCATTTTGAGGGCCGTGATTGTGACTTACACATGGTTAGTGGCCCAAATTGGGATTGAACTTTGGGGAGGCGTCCTACGTACCCTATTTAGGAAACAGGTATCAAAACCCACATAGTTCATTTTGAGGGTCGTGATTGTGCGGACTCCGTGACCATCATAAATCTCTAAGCTCGCGTGAGTCATGCTCGGTGTGAGAAACAAGAGAATGCAACAGACTTGGAAAGCCTCGCACATTCTTCCTACCAAGGAAAGGGGAGGAAGACAACGAGCAGTGGAGAAGGTCGGGACCAATGGACTCTCCTTCTCCCTAATGTTGGAGGAAGTTAGGAGTCGCGTAGCGGAGTAATGAACCTTCCGTGATGATAGGGGAAGGGACATTGGCTTCCGGAAAGGATGGTGTGGGGCTTACTCTAGGAGGGATGCCCAGCCACTCCCAGGAGCAGGGAGAAGTGCTCACCTTGGAAGGGTTCTATCTGGCTTGGGGAATGGGAAAATCGAGGAGTTGGTGGGCTGCATGGGTTCTTGAGGAGTGGCGCCCTTCGTGTAGGGGGTGCTACGCCACTGGAGAGGTCGTCTGCGTACTAGGGTGGTACGCGTTCTGATAGGCATCCTGCGTACCAGAGTGGTACGCGGCTTCTGGTTCGGCCCGCGTACCAGGTTGGTACACGGTGGAGTCTGCGCGAGTAGTGGCGGCCATGGGCGACGCATGTCGGGGGTTCGCCGGTCAGGGCTTTGCCAGCGTAGGAGGGTGCTACGTGGTTCATTAGATCAAAAATGGGGCATAAACTCCATGGTCCATGGGGAGTACATCCGTGGAGGGGCCATGACTCACAATTTTTATTTTAGGTTCGCAGTTCACCAATTTTTTATGCTTTTTTCAGTTCCTTATCAATTTGCTTCCAGTTTTATACCTGTTCTGGTTTGTGAATTGGAACATTGTTGTTCGCGAAATCCTAGGCTCCTTCCTTCGGAATCCTCCCTTCCATATCTGATCGATCCCTTTCTTCTCCCCCTCGATGTCCTTTTATAGAGGGTAAAGAGATGTATTTGTGGTTATGCAGCACCTTTTGCGGAGGCCCATGACCAAAAACCCGGTTTACGAATGACTTAGTCAATCCGCAACTCACAGGGGCACTAAATGCACCTCACCCGTGAACCAAATTAGTTCGGGGGGTTCTTTGCAGTCGCGCAAGGCTCCGCCTCTGTTCTGCGAATGACAGTGCATGCAGTCTGGGCTGGTTGGCACATTTTGCAGATGGGGCAGTTTGTGATGGTGGACCGGCTTGGCGCCCATCCTGCTTCGTGCCTGCGGAGGTGATCCCGCCTCTGTTTTGCGAACGACGCTGGTCCGCGAAGGGGGCGGCTCACTAAACTGGTCGCGTACCATCGATGTTGGAAAGGTACGCGGACTAGTTGGTCCTTTTCCAATCTTGATTATTCCCCATATTTTTGTCCAATTATTTGATGGAAATTGGGTAGAATCCTTTTTTCAAATTAAGGGGGATTTCCATTCTCCTTTGCAGATTTTTCAGGACCCTACAGACATCCATTTGGATAATTTTATGTCTCCTTTGGGAAATGATAGAGTTATTCCCACACGGTTCGTTAGTGATAGATACATTGAGATTGGAGTCAATTATGGTATGAAACTTGTTCTAATTTAAACCACTTAATCCTCAAACTCTCACCATCCAAAACAATATTGACCTCATTGTTAGTAGGTTCACTCTTAAGTTATTCTTTCAAATATCATCTATTTCTTATTTCACTCATATTTTCTTTAATAAAATTTTATTATTTATTTCCTAACCCCAATACACACACCAATTATTATATATTTAAAAGTAAGTTAAGCATTCACAAAAAACACAATAATTTTTCTTGGTTCACCTACACAAGCCTAGAACCATGGAGAATACAATGAAGTGTGACGATGTACTAAAACTCACTAAAACTGCTATTTAGTGGTAGATTTAGGAAAGGTCACTCAAATATAAGGTTAAATACCTTCCCAATGATTTAGGTATGGTGTAAAACCTCCTAATATTCACTCTCACACTTCTATCCCTTTTATCACTACATCATGAAAGGAAAACATTTTGGAATTAATGATAATACAAGAATAACTTCATTGTTTTTTCAATACTCCAAGAATAGATTGGCACTTGTTGGTATCTACATACTTGATCCTATACATAAGAAAATTTTGAAAACCACTCTGAATGTTGATCTTTTTTTTATGATATTCAATATGTCTTAATGGAATAACATATTCTTCTCCCTTTGTAATATCCTTAATAAGCACCTGACATTACTTCACTCCTCTCACTCTTTCTGGAATTCTATTTCTTCTATGATATTTCAATTTAGTTTATTATTACATTAATTTTTATAACAAAAAAATAAATTATATATATAGTGATATCTCCATAATACTATATTTCCATAATTTACTTTTCTCAATTCAAGAGACGTTTTCCATGATTCGCTCAATTAAAATCATTTAGCTTCTTTGAATATCGTGAGAAAATCCGTTCATCCAAGTCTTAAAAAACTAAGTAAAACTCTTTACATTGAATTCATAGAAATATCTTAAATTATAATAAATTCATGACTAATAATTTGTATGAAATAAAGATGTTGTGGCTTTAACACCTTTCCTAACATTGAAAAATATCAATCAGCCTTAAGCCAACCTCACTCTAAATAATTACAGTGCTCTTATTATAGTGAAATATAAGAATAATATTCAATATTATTATTCCTTCAAAGCATTAATATTATTATTTAACTTGATTATTACCAAGGATATGAAAAAATACCTTCCTTAAAACATGTTAGATTCAGTGTCTGTATATCTTCTAAAAAACATAAACTTTTAATATTTTAAAATAGAAATAGATAATTGTTTTTAATCTAACATATATCGTAAGTTAACCTCCAAAAAAAATACTCCTTGATTTTCCCTATTTAAATATCTAAATATATCAAACTAAAATATTATAATTATTTCCCATGACATTTTCCTCACTTACCACACATAAAATACAAATCCTTATTTAATGGTTGAAAATAATTGTTTAATTTTATATAATCCCCACATTACATTTATTTAATCTCCTCTTACTCTTACATAGCTTGATGAGTCACCAATTTACTATTATGTGTCCCTATACTTTTACAAAAAACTCAACTGTGTATGTAAATTATTCTTACATGTTGGAATGATGAATCTTTCATAACTTCTTTTCTAAAAATCCACTCTTATGCATCTCTATGATATTGAAGTTACTCTTACATATTCTCTATTCTAAAAATTTATTCTTATATAGACCTTTTAACTCTTTAGTTAATATTGCAAAATTTATTTTCTTCAATTTTACTATTACATATACTGAGAAATATCTAGATTATTCTTACACCACATTATAATTTCAGAATTATTCTTATGCAAAGACTTCGATAAAATTATTCTCTTATAGAACCAATTCATTTTTCAAGTTATTCGTACCTAGCATTTGGAAACATTTATTTAACCATATCCAATTCCTAAATATTCTAAAAGTTAGTCTAAACTTCTCCAAATGTCTTCAATTATTCTCTCACATATTTCATTCATATTATATATCATAATAGAAATTTATCGCCTCATTAAACACATCATGATATTTTCTAGTTATTCTCTTTTTTTCATGAAAATTCTCATAGAATCATACATAGTAATCGCCAGGTTTCTCTTCTATGTATGCCCAAATATATCCATGATATATATTTAAATCCTTCTTGACCAATATAAAAATCAAGATATTCTTTCAAGAAATGAGATAATGTTATATAACTCTTCATAAAATAATTATCGAATTACACTTCGTGGTTTTTCCAATGACAACTTCATCATATCATGTCACAAACCAAACCAGGTTGACCCTGCACCAGTCACCCATGTCAGCCCTTGAAAAGGATTGATAAAAATTAAAAATCCTCCTAAAATGGAGACAAGCAGCAAGGGCATCAATAGAGTGACAATGGGAACAATTTACCCAATATAAATAAACCAAAGGAGTGGAATAATAAAAGAACATCCTAAAATAAATTAATCAAATAGAATGACTAATTAGGAACTAATAAATAGAACTAGACAAATCTGATGACCAATAAAACTCCACATGACCCCATGGGTCACACTCTGATCACATGACTCAACATCTCCCATGACGATCAAGATCAAGCTGAAACCTGCACCTGAGACTAAAAACAAGAACACGGTATAGGTGTGAATATTAAAACTCAGTAGGTGTACCCATGAAATTTATTCCCAAATGAATTTTCTTAAAATAAATAAACATAAATTTCAGGTTTGTAATACCATATATAAAATTATGTTTTTCACATATTTTCCCATTAAGGTAAATCGCGATTCATTTCCCTTTTATCTTAAACCAGTTTCTTTTTCAAGAATAATTATTTAACCTTTTAATGAAAGTGGGATTGAGAAGACGGAACTGTATAACATTTTAAAAACCTTTTTCCACAAACATTTAAAAATAATTTTATCACTTTTAGCAAAGAGATTCACCATACAATGGGGTGGAAGAAATGATCACACAAGGGAAATGGAAAATATCAAGTAAGAGTAACCAACCAATAGTGCACCTCGGTCATCTACCACTAATAACTAAGTGCCTAAGTATATGGCAGAACTTATGAGATCATGAATATTCTAGAACATACTATAAATGTGAATCATCCGGAAGAATGGCTCTTCCCGATGACATCATAATTCCCAAACACCCGATCATCGCCCTACATGGCCTAACTGAGGGGCCTAATCCCATAGAAATGATTAAAAGATAACCCCCTACTATGGGCCACTAGCTAGTGAAATAACCTAGACTAGTGCAGTAATCATTCACTAAGAATTCACTCTCTATGCTAGGTTCCGATGTTCATACTAAAAATGGGTGATGAAACCAATGTTATTCAAACATCCAGTCATAAGAACATACATATATACCACACATAAGCAACTCACACAATATGTCACCCATAAGTCACCCCGAAGAACAAGTATTATACCTTTCAACTATTTGACCACAAGGGATTCCTACATAGAGGAACTCCCAAAATAAAACATAACCATTTCAAGAGAACCATCCATGGAGATTTATCAAGATAACCAATTTTACAAAAATTACAACTGAGCCTCTCCTGATTTTCTCATGCCAAACCATTTCTTAAAGAACCACATGAAACCACTTTGAAACACAGAAACGAAACTGGAACCCATTTAAGAAACCCTATTCACCACTTTAAATCTAAATCACATTTATAAGGGTTAAAGGGGAATTTCATATAACACTTAGTAAGCACATTTAATTAAATAGTTTCATGCAATTCAAATACAAAGAGGGTCTTACTTTATTTCACAATAAGAAATTATTCTAAAACCATAAATTACTAATTAGAATTAAAGAAAAGTGTGAACAATAAGAAATCAATAATTATTTAATTTAAATGATAATTCATAGGGAAATGTATCTCAAAAAGAGAGAGGACCAAGATGAGACACTTCAACGCTTGACAAATAATGCGGAGACCACTCGTAAACGGCTCGTACTCACCTGCAGATACCTATATATATATTTATCCATAATCCAATTAACATATTACCCATTCCATGAAGTAATATATACATAGAAGACATATTATATAAATATATATATACCATAATTATATCCATGTGCACCCTCAAACGTTGATCAAAACCGAGTACAAAATAACCTAGAATCATGAAAACATAGTGGCAAGGTTCAACACACCTCTAATATTACTCATAGATCATAAATAGAGAATAAATCAAGAAATTCCAGTAAAAACTAATATTAAAAAATGCACACAAGTCATATATTGTGATATTAACCCATTTCCATTTTATACACTCCAAAACCACTTCAAAAACAAATTTTAAATCACTTGAACATTTCATGAAACCCATTTAGCAAAAAAATAAAAGTACACATTTAAATTAATTTATTTACATGGTACAAGCCCTTTATAAATCCATAGATAAACCAAATTCACTTTAAAACATGTTTCACATCATTTAAATAATTCACACTCTACATTTAAAGGTGTACAATAAGAACCAGCATGCCAAAACAAAACCATTTTCTTTTAGAAATTTCACTTTCATTATATGTTCATCATAAATCCATTCCAAAACATGTTTCACACAATATTAAAATTTTATTAAACCATTTAAAAAATTTATAAAACACATATATGGAAGAAAACATGGTTTCACATATGAACACGACCAATTCCCTTTGAAAAAAATCATTTTTCGAACCATACACACTACAAATCATTTTTAAAAGTCTTTTCACACCTCAAATATATTCCATAGAACATATTTAATCCTCAATAAATAATATTAAAATCATAAAAGATTGATAAAATATGGAATCACCTACCTTGGGCCAAGAAGCATCTGGATAGATGGTGCGAAATTCATTTGTACCTCAACTGCCCCATAAAGAGGAAAATAGAAACCCTAATCAAGAAGATAAAAATCAAAAACTCAAGTTTAAATCCCTAAATCTAACTCAATACCAACTAGAAAACCAAAAACTTAAATCGAAGGAGTGGTTTACCAAGAGGGGTTTCCAAAGAGAGGCATGCACAAAAGGGGGGTCATCAGAAGTCGTACCGGCAGGGGATGGCTGCGATGGAGAAGGGGAGCGGGATGATGGAAAAGGGGATCGGTGCACCGTAAATCATGATGGAAGGTGGTGTGTGTAGAAGAGTAGCCATGGACAGTAGCGAAGGTGCACTAGAGGACCTCCATGCCCAAGAGAGGCCATCTATTAGGGTTCTCAGATAGAAGGGCAGCGTACATAGCAAGGAGGAAGAAGGGGGCGACGGGATGGAGAAGAGGGTTGGGAGAAAGAGGAAGAAAATAATAAACCCTAAAAAACTACCCTAATAAAAAAAAATTATAAAATTTATAATAATAATAATTATTATTATTATATTAATAATAATAATAATATTAATAATAACCAAAATATTTACAATAATAATTATAATCATCATCATAAAAAATAATAATATTATTATTATTATTATTGAAAAAAACATTTATAATTTCATTTATACTTTTATAATTTTATTTTATTTTCATTTTACTATTAATCATTTTATTTTATTTATTTTGAACACTAGGAAGGCTATAAAGTTTCCTGGATGAACCCTCACAGTTTCCAAATTGTGCTCTACCCATGCGTTGGATGCTACGAACCCTAAGACACTTGTTTTTCAATAAAAACTCAGAAAGTGAACCTGAGACTCAAACCGAACCCCGAAAAAAATTAAAAGGTTGGAAAATAATAAAATAAAATAATTTGAAAAAAAATCAGGGTGTGACATATCAACTTCATCTTTAGCCTATATTTTCAATTTTACTAACCGCAACTCCAATGAAGATAATAAATTCCACATATATTTTTACGGTTGACAAAAAATACCACACAACTTCATAAATTCCCAATTTGATGTTAATATATATAAGTGATTATAATTATGGTTTCAATCATAGAAACTAGTGAAAATTTACCATCAAATTTAATAACTTCAATATAATAATACTCTTTTGAAATAATAATCCCCTTATTCCTAATCACTTTTCCTTTCAAATTCAACTTTTAGTGAAACACCCAATTTGTTTAAATGAAATTTTTTATTTTTATCTATGAAACCAAATCATAAGTGTTGTTATTATTAATTTAATCTAATTATTCATTAATGGATTAAATCTACTCTTCCAACTTAAATATGTAATTTACACACCTCAGGTCAAATTGAAAAAGCAGTGGGGTGTGATATGATGTCAGAAAAAACCATTTAGTTTGAATAGACTGTCCATGGTCACCAAAGATGTTATAGACTTCTAATAACTTTATCGACATTATATTATCTAAATTTATTTATTATACATCACTTTATGAGTATTAATAAACATATTATCCATACCCATTACTCCAATCTTTAACATTTTCAGAATTCTTGGCATGAACTTCAACAATTTTTTTAACATATTCTTCACATAGATTGGAAATACTATTCCATATGTGCTATTTAGATGATAATTTTATCACCTTCAAAACATGAAAATAGAAAAATTTACCTGATAATTCACTATAGAAATTACGAACTCGAATGTTAGTTGAATAGTCAAGGAAGATTCTATCCACACCCTGTTGTTCAAACATTCCCATTTTGGTAACTTTCATCTTGTTAACACACAATCATTCAATCTTTGAGTCCTTTTATAGTACATCTCATATAAGGAAATACTATAATTTTGACAATATAAACATTAGTTTTGAATGTAAACCACTATCCTAATCACTTTCCTTCAAAATAAACCACTGAAATATAGGTAATTGAAAAGTTCATTAGTCAATAAGAGTATCTAGTGCTTGGAATTGTTAAGAAGTAATCAAAGACTACAAAACCATTAGAAAATAATTATTTTGGTGATTATAGTAATTGGGGAATATAATTTCATTTTTTATCACTTAGTCTCTTAATAGTGCATGTTCTCCTCTCACATTTAATAGAATATAATAATTTTTTGTAACAAAAAAAAATTTCACCAACATGATTTTTTATATTGCCACTATCCTAATTTCCTAACACCCCACAATTTTTTCTTATTCCTCATTAATTTATTACATAGTAGTGAGAAATGGTTCCCTCCTATCTGGTAGCAGTCCGTCCGGTACCCTCATTCTAATTAACTCAGACTAATACCTAGTTCTTCTAATTTTATATTATTTATTTGATAGTTTCTTCACTTTCTTGACTGATTACTCTCTATAATATTCATCTAATACCAATTCACATTATTCTTATCGTAAAAATTTATTGGAAAATCTATATGATATCCTTCAATCGGATTTCACTGCATCTGAATATTTGACACAAGAACTCTAGAGATCTTAATTCAGCACCTCAAAACATCAACAATTCTCTCAAAAGTAATAAAATCAGAAAAATTATTCAGCACACATTCCTTTCATTATATAGTAAAATATTCTATAAAAACTAATAGTGCGGTGTGAACTTCAAATTTGTATTTCTTTCTCCAAAATTTTCAATGCTTGAATGACTTAACACCTCCACATAAATAAAATTAAACAATATTTCTATAGAATTTTCATTAAATCATGACATCAATAAACTCCTTCAAACATTCTAAAACTAGGCTTGAGTCATGATATTACTCCATTTTTATTGAGGATTTGAATTACTATATTAGTATAATCATACTTAATGACTTTAAAAAAATTTATAAAGACCTTTGAACCTTTTATCTGGTATGACTTCATAACAACTCTTCTATCAGGTGAAAACTTTGTCTGCTTCTCCCTCGTAACATTATAGGAACATCTCAAAAAAAAATTAAGACCCTTACCACATCTGATGACTTTATTCATAAACTATTTTCTATTTCCTCCCTTGGCTACCTTTTATCATCGAACAATATCCCTAAAAATTTGTCCAGTGACTTTTAAAAATTCATTCAGTGGAATCACAACCTTTTCTTTGATTGATGAACATATAAACATTGATTTTCTGATGGACTACATAATATGAGTTCAAAAATAATCATCCAATAGTCTCTATTAGATAAATTTACAAAATTATGTTTGATGAACATCATCTGATGACACTACCTAGAGACCTTTATTTTAAAATTCATCAAAAATCCTCTGATCAGAATATTTTAAAATTTTTTATCTCATAATACTTTGTACTTTTACAACATTGCATTTTAATAATCCCTAAACATTGAATCATGATACTTCATTACATCATGAATTAAACCTATCATAACCACACTTTTTTCTGATAACATCATTCTGGTAGACATGTGTTTATACAACTTTATCAATTTCACAAACTCAAATAATGTCATGAAACACTATATGGTGTTTAATACATTGAGGAATAGTAAATCATTGCCTGTTTTAGCTATCATTAAAATATATTGTTCTCTTCTTCCAAAAAACAGCTTTTAATCATATCCACACATCATTTTGATCTTTAAAAAAAATAGGAACATATCAATAATAAATTCCTGATATGTTTGTATGAAGATATTTTTTCTATGGAACTTGTGAATTTATTTGAAATTGAAATTTGGTTCTATAAATTTTATAATCACCTCAGTCTAATCGAATACATCCAATCACCTTGGTACACTAGACTCTATCTCGGTCTGAGTGTCACAACAATATTTATCTAGTTATCACATACTTCTTCATTTTTTTGGCACTGCCTTCTCCATATAGTAACATTATATCTGGAAACATCTAAAGGAAACTTCATACTATTGATTACAGACATGCTTCTCTAAATAAAAAACACATGTTTGTGGAATTAAAAGTATCTCACCAATCATTATATGTGATTTATATTAGAGAACAAAAGGCAACATAAGATAAATGCCACTTTCATCACAACTAGATAATTATTAACAAAATAATGCCTCAGAAATTCTTGGCATCATCAATATCACCCTTTTATTTTGATGGAATACATGGAATATAAATCATTGAAACTTGGTAACTTAAGAGAGGGATCACTCATCTATTAATTCTAAACCTACATGTGTGATCTCAATATTAGAAACAATAATTGTTGAACATAAATATCAAGTTTCTCATAAAGAATTGATTTAAGAAACATTTCAAACTTATTTTTCCCCTTATTTTTATAATAGAGACTTGATTAAACATCAAAGTTTACAAAAAACAATCCTACATCCACTTTAACAATCTATTAAAACATTTCACACACACTAAAATCAGAGCTAATTCCTTTTAACAATTCCCCATAAATATATTCTATTAGTTAAAATTAAATATCATACCAATAGATAGATTTATGTTAAATATTTTATCCACCTTTGAAAACAATATCCAAAATATAAAATGAGAGATCAAATGGATACCAAATACAATATCCTTGAATATGGTAAGGTTATATGCCTATGATCAACAACATCTTATAAAATGTTTCCTTCAGCAATGGGTTTGTAACGATATAAGCAATATGATCTATTCTAGGAAAAAACTCCATATTTTCTTCATTTTTTTCCACATGATCTTTGTTGAAGAGATATTTAAAATCAATGTTTTTATAATTATAATGTTTTATTGCATTCTTAGTGATATTTATAGAACATTGATTATCACAACCCCAGATAATTAGAATCTTCAAATAAACAAAGAAATATTCCAGTTGCGACTTCATCCATATTAATTATGTTGCAACTTGAGTGAAACCTGCATAATCAGATTTTATAGTGTTGAGATTTACTGAATTTTTCTTCTTTGAATGAAAAATCATTTACCATTCTCATAAGAAGAAAAATCCACCAGATGTAGATCTTCTATCATCAACCGAACCTGCCCAATCATCATTTATATAACCAAATATATCAAAATCTTCTATGATGTCATACATTATTTTTAAATCAATTGGGCCTTTGATATATCTAATAATTATTATTCCATCCTTATGATGAGTTATTTTAGATAACATTAATACTTGGATCAAAGATTAACAAGATACAATATATATGGCCTTGAGGTCATTAGATATAAAAGGATTCCAATAAACTTTCTAGAATCATTTGGATCAAATTCCCTTCCTTTTATATATTTGATAAGTTTGTTTCCATATAAATTGGTTTAGAAATACTCTTTGAATCTTACATGTCAAACTTCTTCAGAATTTATTTTGCATGCTTCTCTTGGGATAGGAAAATTCACTTCTTCTTTTGAGAGATTTATAAGACAAGAAATAATTTGCTTTCTCCTAGCATGGAAATTTCAAATAAAACTTTTTCATCTACTCAATAAAATTTTCACATATTTTTTAATAGTTATATATGAATATAATATCATCAATAGAAACAATCATAATGAGTAAAACCTCTTGGTTTTCATTTATTTATAGGTTACTATCAACTCTAACTTCTAGAAGATTTACCATCCTTAATAAAGTATCCAATTTAGAATACCAAACTCTTGGATATTTATTCAACCCATAAAATACCTTATTCAATGTTCACACATAACATTTTTTGTAGATAATAATGAATCCACATGGTTGTTAAATATAAACATCTTCATAGAGATGATCATTAAGAAAAGATAACTTAAAATCCATCTATAATATCTTATATATATATTATACATCGATAATAAAAACCATTATAATAATTTAAATTTTATACTATGGAAACGGTATCATCAAAATAAATCCATTCAATCTATGAGTAGCCTTTACAAATCAGTCATTCCTTGTTTCTTATCCCATTATCTTTTTTATTCAACTTGTTTTGAAAAAACCCATTTTGTTCCAACCACATTATTATTTTCTATTTTGGTTACAAGTTATAATATATCATTATTATTAATCTAATACATATATTCATTGATGGAATAAATCCACCCTTGATGCTCTAAATATTATTCATGCTGCAGCTCTTGAAGCATAAAAGCATGGTCTTATTCAAGCAGTGGAAACTTCTCGACAAAGGAACTATAATTCTATCTAGTTTGAGAGTGATTCAACCATAGTCATTCAAGCCGTTAGGCTCAGAAAAATCCACCTTACTTGTAATATCACCACCAAATGGAATAAATTCATGGGCACTCCTGCTTCAATGAACTACATAATCACACACATCTATCAAGAAGCAAAACATCATTCTAATTATCTTTCCAACAAAGGTTCCTCAGAAAGGAATTACATACACTACTCTAGTATACGCAGTGAGTTGATGCCTATTATTCAATGTGATAAATGTAAAAATCATTCCTTTCATCTTTTGTAACTCTATTTTTAAAAATATTAAGCCTCATTGATTTTTTTAAAATAAAGAAGTATGTGAAGATAACCTCGATATTCATCTAGTTTGAACTTGTTATCATTGATATATAATGATGTTTTGTAATTCCACTTATTTACTGAGCATAGGATAATCTGAATGATTTTTTCACTCATCGCTTGAAATAGGGGAGTCAGAATATTCATCTTGAATATCATCTATATCTTTACCTCTATTAGAAACTTTTTTATATTGTAAACAATAACAAATTCATATTATATTTATATTATATTTATATCTAACTGTGAAAACTTTATATCAAAAAGTTCATACACATTCATATATATAGATTCATAAATATTTATTATTTATTTATTTTAAAACATTTATCTTATACCATTTGGAGAGTGTGATAGAAAGATTTAATTAACACTTATTTAATAAAACATCTCAATATTTTCACCATTGACTTTGATAACACATGGACTTCCAAACACCCTTACATATTTCAAACATAAGGTTTCATTATAATAAATCTAGTAAGGATTCATATTAGAGTTTGGACTATTAAAATATCATTTCTATATGCGAATAGATTATATAATAGCCTTCCCCCAGTAGTATCATGAAATAACATTTTCAATCAACATAGTTTGGGTCATCTCAACCAAACATATATTTCCTTTTTCTAGAAACATCATTCTATTGTGGGGTGTTCGGTGCCATATGTTCATGAAAAAATCCATGATTTTTAAGATAATATTTTAACTTATCATTCATGTATTTAGTACTATTATCAGTTCAAAACTTCCATAGAGAATATCAATAATATTTTTCAACATTTCTCCTAAAACTATTAAACATTTTGAGATCCTCTGACTTTTGTTTCCAAAAATTAATACAATTAGTGCAAGTGAAATCATAAATAATGGAAATAAAGTACATATATTTAATTTTTTTTATTTCTATATCATGGTACAACATATATCAAAATTTATAATCTCTAAGGGTTGAGTTAAATGTATATCAACATTCTCATGTAGTGAGTTAGTTATCTTACCTTTTTAGAATACCGAATAACATCAATCTATTCTTCTATTCACATTAGATTTGTATTGAATACTTTCTTATTTTTTTCATCTTACTTCAATTTTTCTAGAACATATGTCCAAGACTCTTATTCCATATCCGATTTTTCCCATCATGCTCAAATATCATGAAATCTATACATCTCAAAATCGAAACAAGTTTACCTTGGTTTGTTTCTTTCTTGTAACAACTTTTCCATATTCAATAATTTTAAAAAAAAAACCATCTAGTATGAAAAAAAACTTTATTTTCTTCATCAAAGAGCTATGAAACACTTAAAAAGTTTTTTTCAACACATAAAAAAATAAGGAACTTTTTAATTTTAACTTTTATTTTGTAATGAGAAAATATCCAATAACTTTAAATCTAAGGGGATCATCATTTCCAAAATTCATTTTCCCTTCTTTATAAAATTTTACATTCATTAAAAAAATTCAATTCTCTAATTATATGTGAAGAACACCCATTATCCAATATCTAATTTAATTATCTTTTGGTATCTTTGAGAGGAATTTTAACAACTAAGGCCTTTTCCTTTTCTTTTTCTTCTTTAAAATGTGGTTTTTTATCTTTTTAAATTGAAATATATTGAGTTTATAACATAAAAATACATACTTTAGCAATATCTCTAGGCTGATCACATATTTCAAAAAAATAAATCTAGATATCGAAATCTATTTTAAATTTTCAATCTGTATTTTTCAAGTTTCCTTCTTTGAGTGGGTTCGCTCCCCAAAATATTCTACTTCCAGTTCCTCCTGGATTCATTTTATTATTGATGATTGAACTAACACATTTTCACAATATGCTTAAAGCCTCTACATTACCAGTAGTATCCATAAAAATTATATTTTCCTCTACAACTTACATATTGTTCAGAACTATGTACCTATTTTCCATAATATTTCTTCAAATCAACTTAATAATTTTGTTGTGTACCAAAAATTCGGTAGTATCCTATTATGTTTTTCTTCTTATTAGATTTTTCTCAGACTTCACCAAATCTTCAATTATAGTAGATTTTGGATTGGAAATTGAAACTGTATAAATTTTAGGATTTTCAAGTCCACTGAATTTGGATACATACATACTCTTATTAAATTACTTTCTTTTTATCATCATAGACCATATAATTAACCTACAATGATGAATTTTATTAACCTTATAATATTTACATTCTGTATAACATTCACTAAATTTTAAAATAGATTTTTTGATTTTTTTATTCATTGATCAAATTCAAAAAGTTTTTGTGGAAATAGTTTAAATTATTTATACCCCACCAGTATCTTTTCTTCAAGATTGATGTTCAAGTTTTTCTCTTTACAATGTAATCTCTACAAAATAAACAATATATTTTAGAAACTTATATTTTTTATTCAATAAAATATCATTTTTAGTTGTTGAAATATCTTCTTTCTTTAACATTTTGTTCTCTCTTCCAGTTTAACAATATTTGGGATACATTTCCCCAATTATATTTTAAGAATAAAATCTTCTTGTATCTCCTATTCTTCTTCTTCAAAGCTACTAATTTAATCACCAGTGAACTTTTCATCATTCACTTTTTCTAAAATTAATGTTTCAAAACCATCATCACTAGAGTATTCAACTTGAAATTCACTATCATTATCTTCCAGCGGTTTTGGTAAAAATTTATTCTTTTTATATTTATAGAACATATCATACTTTCACTTTAAATATAAATTTTATTTTTTAATCATCTTTATCGGTATTCTTTACTTTCCAAATTCTTCATCACTTTCTTTATCTTCATTTTTTGATGGAATTGTTTTTTGAAATTTCTAATGGCTATCAAACTAAATCCCTACAGGGTTAACTTCACTTTGTATATAAATGTTTCACTTATCATGCTATTAGAAAATTGATACACAAAATCATTAAAAAAATTACATACCTTATCTTTACTATCTATGTCACTGACTTCCTCCTTTAGTATATTTTTATATTTTCTTTTCTTAGTACCTTTGAAAGAAATTTATCAAACAAAATTTTATTTTTTCTTCATAAAATTTTCTCTTATCATTTCATATTTTATAATATTTCTATATAGGTAGTCTATAAATAGAGTTTTAGGATATCTGTCTTCTAAGGATGGCCCCTTGACATCAAATTTTTCTAAAAAAATCATAGAATCTTCTCAACAATAGTGGATGCTTAAAAATTCTCACTAAAACATAATATAGTGATTATACAATCATTAACTCCAATAAAGAAGTCACAAGAAAAGTTCACCCATTTTAAGATCTTTTTACTTCAATCTCCAGATCTATAATTTTTATTTCTTTAATTTTTTATTTAATTCATAAATTTTATTTATCTTGTCTTTGATGACTTTAACTATTCTAATACACTTGACCCATAGAAATTCATTTTCAAAGAGTGAGGAAAGTATAATATTTCTTGTTCTTCCATCATTATTTAAATTCTTCTTATCATCATTTGTTAAGGAAGAAACCTCAAAAGGAAGAAGAAAATGATCTATAGTATCTTTTAGAACTTCTCATACAATGGATAAAATATAAGGTACTAGTATATCCTTATGATATAATATTTTTTTCTTATAGAATATTTGAATTCCCTTACAATTGAAAGTGTTCTCAAAATACATGTCATAATTACATGCTTTGATGCATATTGAAATGAAAATATAGGATTTGTGTGATCACTGAGAGGGGGAGGGGTTAATCAGTGATCTTATTTTCTTATGTTTTCTTAATTAGAAATCAATCTTCACCAATGGTTTGTGAGAAATGACCATATATAAAAAAAATAACAACCACATGAACATATTAATTTAAAAGGTTCGCTACTCAATAAGAGTAGATATACCTTGGCATGGTTTGGAAGTAATCCAATACATAATTTCCACTATAAATAATCATTCTTGTGGTTATAGTAGGTAAAGAATATCCATTCACTTGTATACCACTATAGTCTCTTGGGAGTGCATGTTCTCCTCGCATAGATAATATGATATAACATTGTTTTGAAACAAAAATCGGAATCTTCACTGATAGGATTCAATACATTGTACCTAGGATAATTTATTCAAAATTCCCATCATATACTTTCTTCTTCTTCCTCTTTAATTATTTTCACAATAGAGAGCAAGAAATTTCTTCCATCTGGTAGCAGTCTTTTTGGTACCATCAGACCGATACACTCAGTCTCATGCCCTGTTTATACAATCACATCATTTTTATATGATATATTATATAATCTATTTATCTAATTCCATTTTACACTATTCATATAATCCTAATGGAAATGGTTCATCTAATACTAATTGATAGGAAACTTTATCATTATCTATCATTTTGATTCCACTACCTGTGATACTTCAACACAATAACTCTCAAGCTCTTAAATCGGCAAATAAAAACATCATAAATTCACTTATAAGTAATAAAATCATCATACTTGTTTATTAGAATTACCTATATTTAATAAAAAATTATTCTCTAAAAATTAAGGGTGAGGCATGTACACCAAATTCAAACTTTCTGATCAAAACATCTTTATTCTTGGCCACCATAAACCTCCATATAAAGAAGTAAAAATTGTTTTATGGGAATTTCCTTAATCTTTGGAATCCAAAAACTCATAAAAAATTCTTGAAAACTAGTCTTAAATCAAGATCTTATTCCATGATTATTGGTGCTTTGAATGAAAATCTTTACATCATCATAAGTAATGATATAATGAAAACTTTGTAAAGACCTTCAAAAATTTCATCTGGTATAACTTCATAACAAATCCTTAATTTGGTGAAGACTCCATCTCGTGTTCCCTCACAACTTCATAGGAATATCTCAAAAAAATTCTCAGGACTCTTCCTTCATATGAGGACTTTCTTCCAAAACCATTTCATGTTTTCTTCACTTGATATCTTATGACTGATGAACTTCATTAAGAAACATTTTTTCAATGAATTTTCAAACATTATTTTGGTAGACTCGTGAGATTTTATCTAAATTATGAACTTATAAACTTTGGTCCTTAAGATGGACTATATGAGATAATTTTTAAGGGCTTCATGTGATGGAATCCATTGAATGACATTGTAAAATTCTATTTGATGAACTCCATTTGATGACATTTACCAAAGGCTTCTGTTCTATACTTCTTCAAACATTCTATGATCACAAGACTTCATTAATTTATATCCAATAATACTTTGTACAATTGAAACTATAAATATTTATAAAACATGAACTTGGATTCATGAAACTTTATTACATCATGACTTGAAATTTTCATAGCCACACCATTGTCTAAAAACATCAGTCTGGTAGACACCAATTTCTGCAACATTATGCTTTTCACAAACTCATCTATAATCTTAAATCTTTTCATGATGTTTGATACTTTGAGGAATAGTAAAAAAAACCTTTTTTAGATCTCTTTCAAAATGATAGTTTTCTTCTTCAAAACATCGATTTTTATTTATATACACATAGTATTTTGATTTTTAAGCAATGAGGAACACATCGCTAAGAAACACCTAATATATTTCTCTAGAGATATTTCATCGATGGAACATGTGAATTAATTTAAACTTAACATTCGGTTCCATACATTGTCTAATATCCTTATTCTGATAAACTCCATAAAATTACTTTGATACAATGGACTACCTCAATCTGATGGTCTCATATTTTTTCACCCCTTCATTAAATACTTCTTTATTCATTCATATCCACATTCACTATCAAGAAAAATTCTTTACAGAAACATTTTATGGAAACTCTTTAATGAAACTATATATTTTTTGATAACAAACGTGATTATAAAAATATAAATAACATATTAAATATATTAATATCATTTCATCAATCATCATAATTAATTTATGTTAGACAACAAAGGATAACATAAATAAAACCTTATTTTAGTAAAACCAATGTCTTTTTAACATAATAATTCCTTTGAACCTCTTTTACTCAATAGAATATATCCAATTTATTTTTCAATTCAGTATAGAAACATTTTAAACATTGTATCCTCATGTGTTCTTGTTCATTACCATTTGGAAAATTTAATTAAGTATTCTATTCCATAATTTATTATCCTATTTCATGATGAAGTAACATGGATTTTTAAATTCTCTAACAACAAATAGGTTTCCCTTATTTATCAATCCTTGGGGAATGAAACATCTATCCATAAATATATTTACCAATAATTTATATATTCAAATTATAACCCAATTTCCTTCATCACATGATTATGAAACAGATGGATGGTTATTTTTCAAACTATCAACAAAGAGAGTGCACTTTTACTTCAAATTATTTTATTTAAACTCTATTAAGACAAATCCTTCAATTTGGATTGATCCATAATTTCAAAAATTGATTATGACCACTTTTAACTTTTGGAAACATTTGGAAAGATCCATATATCCTATTATATATGGTGAAAATATACTATAAATAATCCATGAATTATATTTTTGAAAATAATTCAATTTAATTTCCACAATGTGTGATTTCAATTTTACATTTTCATTTTTATTATAGATATTATAAGAATTTTTAAAACTCAACTATAATAGATAAATTTGTATTCACTTCTCATCTAAGTAACTTAGATAATTAAATATTATATATAATTATTTCATTTCCTGAAACTGATTATTCATTGGAATTTCAAAATTTTCAACCTCTCTCTATACTTTTATTTTTTAAGTGGGTGATATCACCCTTACGTTATTTAATTCAAATATTATAATACTATTATAATACTTTATATTAAACTAAAAACATCTTTCCATATAACCATAACTTCTATGAACCAACAATATACAAAGAATGATATTCTTAGATAAAAACTATTGGTTATCTATATTCATACATCTATATTCCTTATCACTTCTACTAATGATATAAGTATTATTCTTCAATAAATAATTATGTGGTGTTTTAAAAATGTTTTATTTTATGTAAACTATATTTCTGAAACAAAAATACCTTTTCTTTTGTAAAACAATTTCTTTTCAAATTCTCCATTTCCAAATTATTCTAGTTTTGAAGAATTTTTTTTAGGAAACTTTATTCTTATTATTGTTTTTATTATATTTAATCTTTATTAACATTTTCATCATGAATTTAAGTATTTTTATAATAATGTTATTAATTATTTTAATTACAACCAGCATCTTATGTTTCTCGAAAATTCTTCTCACTGCCCTTGGAGCACTTACCAACTTCTTACAAAAATTATTTGAAATTTAACTTGATGTTTTTTAACTAATATTCAATATCCAAAATGTTTTAATAATAACTTTAAATTTTCTTTTTTATATTATTTTTCATCTCAATACAACATTCCAACTATGTACCTTGTAAAGTGAGATACTCAAACATCCAACATTTTCCACTAACTATAACTATATTTCACCATGGGATTTCTAGACATAACTTGATATATTACGGTATATTTCAAAACTTATTATTCTTCTTATTGAGAATAGACCTATTTTAAAGATACTCATTAAAATATTAGTTTAACATAAGATAAATCTCAGTTTTTTCATTCATTTCATCATCAATATCATCGTCACTAGTGAATTCATTATCATTCAGTTTGGTAATAAATAGTTTTTCCTGATCTAAATTGAAGTTTACAATTTAGTCTCATCATCACCAATTTTTTAATCATAAAAAATAAATTATAAAATTATATTTTTTATTTTTGATATCTTATTAACATTTTTAATTAAGTTAAACATTTATTTTATAAATGTTTAGTATTTCTTCTTAAAATAAACATAATAGTGAATCGTATTGATTTTGATATTCTTAATTTTTTAAAATATAAAAAAACAATAGATCCATATTTAAAGCACTTTAATATAAGGTTACCTTGGAAATTTTCTTATCCCTTTTAGTAATTATTATAGATAAATGACATTAACTTTTCAAACATCATTGGAAAATCTTTACCATCATCAAAATATTTATTATCTTTATTGAATCTTCTTTGAACATTATTTTATATTGTGGATTTAAAATAAATTTTCTTTTTAGGATTACTCTTATACTTAAAAAACCTAATTTTCATATCTTATAACCTAATTTTCATATCTTAAAAAACCTAATTTTCCCATCGCCATCCGCCATCACGCATTCCGGAGCACCTTGTCTGCTAAACCGATGTCCCCATCACGCTATTCACCATCATCACCAAACCCTCGAGCCGTGAGCCTGCACCGCCTCGAGCAGCACATCACCGGAGCGCCGGCGAGCTTCACCAGAGCACCGGCGAGCTTCACCGGCATCCGTCGTCGCCAAATTAACCATAAAACATGGAAAATAATAGAGATTTTACAAACATCTTAGAACCACCGAAAAATGAACCAGAAAATCCAAAGTCTTCAACCTAATCACTGGGAAATGTCACTTATGATCCTCAAACGAATCAACCACAGTGGGATAGTGGAAACCAGCAGAAGCTGAGACCTCCCCATAGGACCAACGAAACTGCTGAGAACAAACCTGGAGCACTCCGGAGAGTATGCCGGCGAAAACACGGTCTTACACCTACAGCTCTGAATCAGCAACCACGGCAGCCCATAGCGAAAATCCACATCAGGATAGGAAGCCACGGTACCACCGCAAGGACCACAGAGGGGTTCGAAGCAAAAACCACCACTAGAGGGAGAAACCCTAGCGCATCCATCACAGAGATGGAACCTTCAACCATTAAGAAAAATCAAAAAAACCAGGATGCGAAGACCTCCCCTCCCCAGACCAAACCGGCTCCGTCGTCAAACTTCAAAGAGTCTCCATCGTCGTCGCGTTGAGATCAGCCATGTAGCACCTCCAAAGCGCTGAGGCGAACCCGATGAAGAGGGCTCGGGATTCGGCAGCAGCCGAAGAGGGAAGGAGCGCGATGATGGGGAAAACCCTACTCACCCTGGAATGGGAAGGAGACGCCGCTCAGAGGCCCTCCACTAGGTCTTATAAGCAATTAAAATTCTATGAAAATCATCTAAATGAAATCAATTCAGATCACATTCCTCAATTATCAATACCTTGGCCTCAAACCTACTCAGTAATATAAGAAGTAGAATATTAACCATAATATAATAATTAAGAGTCTCTATAAATCCTTTAATGGTAAAAAACCCCCTTATTGGATCTTTTAAAGAGGCTTTAAATAGATTCATCCTCAATAATGAATATCTTTAAAAACTTTTCAAGATAAATTTACAATTTTACTTCATTAAATTTGACATCCCCTTTATTGATTTTCTCCAACTTATCCTAAATCCTTTCATTTTCTTGATCCCCATGACCTTGATAAATTATTTCCCTAAAAGTGATAAATATATTCCATTCCTAGCAGAAAAAACATTTTTTAGATTTTTTTTATCCAAAAAAATCATCATTTTACCTTCTACACAATTTATATACTTGTTTGTACAAACATTGATTACATCTAAATAAATTAATAATATGTATAACATTGTATCATCCTCCAATATGTGGTAGTTGTTTCCATCATATTTTAAAATAACTATTTTATTCACAAAATTAATAATATTCATTATGGATATATAAATACATAAGGAACTAAAATTTTAATAATAAATCAATAAACTTCTTTAAATTTTCTGTAAAACCCAAGATATTCTATAATAAAAATTTAGAGGATCACACACTTTGATATTATTTTTCCTAAATAGTGAGATTCTTGGATGGTTAAGAAGGGGGAATTGATCAATTTATAAATTTAAAGAATATTCCAAAAATAAAATAATTATTCAATAGAAATTAACAATAAAAAACATAATTATTTTTATAGAAGTTTAGACCAAAGTGATCTTACTTATACTCTCCACACTTAGGGTGAGAGTATAACACCCACAATAATGTTACTAGAATTTTTATGGGGAGTCACAACCTATTGCAACTTAATTTTTAAACCTAGATTGAAAACCCAAATATCTCTCCCTTTGTCACCCTAGAGGAACAACATAAGACTATCACTTTTTTAACTGGAGACACAACCCAAATAGTCCTTAATTTTGATACCTTGAAGCATATCCTGAACAATCCAAAATTTTACAAACATAAGGTACAACCTGAATAGTCCTACCATTTTCTACCTAGATACACAACTAAAAATACCTTTTATTGGGTATTTTAACCAAATAGTTCTGATTTTGAATGCAAAATTATGAATTAGCTCTATCACAATAAGAAAATAGATAGAAATTATTCAACACTCCATAAAATAGTTTAGAAAACAAATGATATAATTGTTAAGGTAGCCATGATCAATTAAACAGTGAAGTTTTGTACATTTAAATTATCTAAAAAATAATCCATCTGTATCACTTATCACTTTTATAAAACCCTAAATTTTAAATTTCAATTTATGTAGTTTGAGTGTAACTCACCCAGTCTCTATATCCTGACACCTTTTATTGGTTTTATCAGACTCTATTTATTGATTTTTTAATGAATTACATATTAAAAAATATATCCCATATACATAGAAACATTAAATATTCTAGTTTTTGTAGTTCCTCATTTATGTATCTATATTCATGAAAGTAAAAAATAACAAACTACTTCAATTTTGTTCAATATTTACAGTGATTACTTAATGATTTCCCATATCTTTCATGTATTCTTATTCCATAAATAAGTAACAATAAGATTAATGTGGATCATATTTAATTTTCTTTGATATTATATAAAAAAATATTTGGTAAATAAATTCCTTAATAATAATAAAAGAATCAAAAAGTATTTAGATTAATAAATACTCCCACTAGTAAATATTTAATCATGTAAACATTTATCATAATTCATTCACAATTAATTTATTTGAAATATTCAAAAATAATTAAATTAATATATATATATATATATATATATATATTGATAGATAAATATCCTAAATAAAACAAAAAAATAAATAATAATAATAAAATAGGAATTTTGTAAAAGTGAAAATTTTCTTATTTCTGATGAGAATATGAGTCATTCTTTGTTTATATATATGTTTTATTACATCTTTCATATGATTTTATTTATTATTCATTTTTTGTTTCATTTTACCATATTTCTGTATCAATTAATATTTCTACACATCATTATATTATTCATTCAAGCTTAGAAAAAAAATTGCTTGAATAAGAGTTAATATTTACAGAATCTGTGTCAATATGTCTGATGTAAAATTAATTTAACTCTACATATAAATCATTATGATTTGCATACAAGTAATTTTTACTTGTATAAAAATGATTTTCAGTTTTTTGAGCCATTTACTAAAAAGATTAATATAAAAACTTCATTAGGATAAAATACAATGACATAAAAATCAATTTTCTACTACTTAAACATCATTTTGTATAAGCATTAATATGGGTGTTAGGTTAATTCTTTTGTGAAGGATTCAATTTGAAATAATTATTTTCTAAAATCATAGGGATAATTACAAAAAAATGTATGGATAATATTTACCATAGGGATTATCCTTTATAAGGATGAATCTATTAATATATAAGGATCACCCAATATACAGAAAAATTTCATCAATTAATTTAGCATATGAGCCATTCTTTAACATATAATGATGCTAATATTTCTCTAACATCAGTTCATAAAATATATGAAAGACACATAGGAATTATGAAAAATATAATAATAACTAGAATGAAAATAAAAATATTAAAATATACATATTTTATTTAATAAACATTTCAGTCATTGAATATAGAAAATCTATTATTAACTTATATTAGAGGGAATAAATAAAATTATTAATTTTTTAATTATAAATACATAAATAAAATAGAAATGCGATGCTCAAAAATCATCCATTTTCTAATAAATAAAAACAAAACTATATTATGAAAAATTACCCTCCATTATGGAATAATCAAAATGGTTAAAATAATGAATTTTCAAAATAATCCACAATTTTTAAATAAAAAAATTGTATAAACTGAAATAAACTGAAAAATTACACCATTTTAGTGAAATAAAAAATATGTTATCTCCCTCTAAATAGCAAATATAACAACCCCAATGTTAAAAAAAATATTTAGCTAAGATAAAACATTTAAAATGGTTTTAAAAATTGAAATTTTAGTAAACTTATAAATAAATAAATGTTAAAACATATTTAAAAACTATAATAGAATATTTGAAAAAAGAAAATTTTAAATAGTAAATATCCACCTAGATTTATGCATTCTTAACATATTATCAAACTAAGTAAAAACTATAAACTTGGGAGATATATAAAAAAATTAGTTTGACACGCCCTTAATATTATCTTCTCTTCTATTCTTAAATGATAATTATTTTCTATTATTAAAAAAACAACTTGAAAACAATTTAAGTGGATTATAAAACCTCAATATGAAGGTTCTAAAAAATATTTGTACGAAATAGTGATAACTCAACATGAAATGGATTTTAAAATCTATAGGGATCCATGAAAACAAGTGATGATATTTAAGGAATTATAAAATTATATGAAATGAATTAAATTGTAATCAACTATCAAATTATATTTCGGTAAACAAAATAATAAAATATATTTAAGATGATCAGTGGATAGAAATATTAAAGGGTATGATAACATTATGGTAAAGCTCATGGAATGATTAATTCCAAAATAATATTGTTTAAATGAAGTGGTATTCTCAAGGGTAAATAATTTTAGCCTCAATAAATGACCATGACCATTGTATGGAGGCATGTTGTCTATAGGCATATTTTTCAAAGGAGTCATGAAAATAATTAAGAATAGATATTAAAATCCCATAATTCCATTGAATAAAATAGAATTGTATATCCATCATATTAAGTTCAAACTTTATTTTCTCAAAAATAGTGAAATCAAATGGTTTAGTAAAAATATATGCTAGTTGATCATCAGTTGGAAAATATTCCCAACATAATTCTACTTTTTATACATGATCTCTAATAAAATTATATCTTACTTCAATATGTTTAGTTCATGAATGATGTATATGGTTTTTAGTAATATTTATATTATTTATGCTATATTATAAAATATGAAACAAATTAAAACAAAGAAAAACATTTGTTAAAGTTTCCTTAATCCATAAAAATTGAGCATAACAACTTCTAATAGATAAATATTTTCCTTTATCTATAGATAAAGAAAAAAATACATTCATTTAAAATCCATTAAACATAAATGTTTCCTCCAAATTTCACATTCAACTTGTACTTTTTCTATAAATTTTTCATCCACCAAAATCATTACCAAAATAGCTTTTTAAATCAAAAACAACACTTCTATGATAAATGTTTACAAGGCTTAAAAAAGATTTAACATATTAAATTATTATTTTAATATCCTTCAAGTGAATCCCTTTAGGTCCATCTTGAAATATAGCATATAATTCTATACTAAACATCAAATATAGTCTATAAAAATTAAATACAATGAACTATAAATAAATCATCTAAATAGTTTATTATCCAATTATTTTTCTACCTAATCATAATCTAATTTACATAAAGTAATCATATGAGTATTTGAGATTTTAAATTTATCAATTCTAAACCTTTTAAAAAATTCTATAGAATACATAGATTTATTAATAAAATTCAATCATTCATTTTAAATATTTTAAGCTCAATAAATAATTTTAATTTTCACATAATACACATATCAAATTTAGAAGTTATTAAATTTAAAAATTATTTTCAAATATTTTCACATTAAAACCCTAAAATTATCATCAATATAAATTTGAATAATAAAATATAATTAAATGTATTTTTAATAAATAAATTAGGGTCTACTTTTCCTTTTATGAAACCATTTTTAAAGGTAAATTAGGATAATATTTTATACCGTACTCTAGGGGATTGTTTAAGTCCATAAATATAATTAGAATGTTTTAATGTTTTCTTAGGTTTCATTTCGTTTTTAAATCCATGGTGACATTTTACATATACTTCTCCAAATAATTAACTATTTAGAAAATAAAAATTTAATTATATTTTATGTAATTTAAATCTATGATGATTTTTATAAGCTAATAAAATTATGATAGATTATAATCTAGAAACTAGTGAATGAGTCTCACTATAAACTATAACTTCATATTGATAATAACCTTATAAAATAATCTATATTTGTTTCTTATAATCTTTATAGATTCATCATGTTTTTTTAACTATATATATTGTACCGTTTACTTATTGACCATTTGGTGGTTCAACCAATGTTAATACATAATTTCTAGAAAACAAATTTATTTATTTTTCCTAGATAACTTATAATTATAATCATTCATGGAATAGGAAATATATTTTGGAACAAAATTAGAAATAAAATCATAATAATCATAATAATTTATTAAATAATTTTTGGTTTGAACTCAAAACTCAATATATCTAATAACAATTTCTATAGGATTATATTTATGTGTTCTCTCAAATAATTCATGAGGTTGACCCTCCTTCTCAATTGGTTTATTCAATCCTAAATTTTCTTCTTATTTAAATTTAAATTCTATAAAATCTTTTTCAATTTAATCAAAATCAATATTATTTTCTATAAAAATATTATGATCAAATTTATAATTATTATACTCCTACGAAACCATTGTAATTTATTTATAGAATCTATATTCCTTAATAAAATTTTAATGTCCTAAAATATCCCTTCACCATATTTAGAAACAAATTTTTCCAAATAATATTTATTATTAAGAATAAATACTTTACAATCAATAACTATAAAATAACTAACTTTATGTATCCTCTTATTCCATATTTTATTAGGGGTTTTATTTAGAATTTGGAATAGAATATTTTTATATGAAATGTAACATGATGCATTTATATCTTATTCTAAAAATTATTTAGTTGTTTTAAATTCATTTAGCATAGTTATTGATATTTCTTGAAAGGTGTTTTTTCATTTCAACTACTCTCTTTATTTTGGATATTTTTCGGAGCTCAAAAGTTATGAAAATAACCATTTTCTTCACAAAAAATTTCAAATTATAGATTTAAATACTATACTCATATATCACTTCTAATATATAAATTTAGATATCCTTTCTAATTTGAAATATTATACAATGATCATTAAATTTTGAAAAAGTATTTTATTTATGTTCAAGAAAACAAATCCATGTAAGCATATTAAATTCATCTATAATAAAAAAATATTTCATACCACTCATAAATCCTTTTTGTATAAGTTTGAATAAGTCTACGAATAATTTTAAAGGGCCTTCAAATTTTAATTTTTTTAATTGGTCTTAAACTTTCTTTATGTTGTCTACCCTTCATGCAATAATCACAAACATTGTTTTTTTAGTTTTAACTCAAGAATCTAAAGAACTTGTTTATTTTGGATAGATTGTGTAGTATCCTAATATTAGCATGGTAAAGCCTCTTATTCCATAGAATGTTTTCTAAATATAAAATATTCCAACAGTTGACCTTTTTCTCTATTAATTCATAAAAATAAATTAAATATTTATTTTCCTTCCAGTTGAAATAAATCGAAATAGATTCATCTTTAAAAACAATTCATTTTTTTCAAATTTGAAAAACATACCATCATTACATAATTAGGAAGTAATTATCAAATTATGTTTCAAACCTTAAAAATATAATAATTTTGATATAATAACATATTTATAAACACCAACTTCCTTGAATATTTAGACCTTACCTTTTGAGTTGTCACTAAAAGCCACATTACCTTCTCCACATCTATAGAATGATAGAATATTTCATGTTTCTCATCTCCTATGTCTACAGAATCCACTATCTATTTACCAAGTCTTTTTTTAACATCCATGGTATATTTTAAACAAAAATATATTTAATATAGTTATGGTACCAAGGAAAATTTTGATCCAATAGGTTGGAAAATGAATTTTTTGGAACCCAAAAATATTTAAAACAAGTATTATAGGGTAATGTTAAATATAAAGATAAATAAGAAAAAAAAATTATGTTTCCCAAATATTGGTGAAATATTAAGGAGCATTGGATTCCATTATGACCTTTCAAACAATATCTAAAACATTTAATTAAAGAAATCGTTCCTTTATAACTTTCTATCAGAAAAAAATTGTGCATTTTGGGTAACTAGTTTTTATATTAATGTACATTTTTTTATTAATTTTCTTCATGGTCATCATTTCATTATATCATTATCGACTTTGAATAGAAGGTGACAAATTCTAATTAAAATTTTAAATTTATATTGTAATCCATTCATTTTCTCTTTTCGATATGTATAAATCACCACACAAAACTTTAAAAATTATTTATCTAGATTTATTTTTTATTGAAACAAAAAAAAATTATTTATCATTATATAATTTAATTTTCTTGAATTCTAGGGAAATATTTTTATTTTCTTCAATATTATTCTTATTATTTTCCCTTAAGTTCTTTTTATATACAATAAATTTTAATAATATCATTTTTAATCTTTTAATCTCATTATATGACACATAAATAGTGGGTTTTTAAAAATCAAAATCATTGGAGTCGTAATTAAAATAACTAACTCAATTTATGTATTCCTTGATACATAGATTGGATTATTTTTTTAGTTCAAGATTCATCACCGGAATCTGAATCCTTTGTGAAAATCCAACCAACTAATAAATATATCTTCCCCATTTTGTTTAGTCTCTTTTTCTTTTCTTTTAGATTTAATCATTTAAGATTAATATTTCTTTTTCTTCTACATTAATAACAAATTACTTCATCATAATTATTTGAAACATCATTAATTTTCTTTCTTACTTTATGATCTTCTCTAGGATAATCCATTTTATTCCTTCTTGAATATCCATTATCTCTTTTATACACTACTTTTTTCTAGATGAGAAACTTTTTCACTTTCATTTAGATATAACTCAGGATTAAATGAGTAAGTAGTATCATTCATATTATATTTAAAATAAACTCTTTTAATTTTAGTATATTCTTCTTCATTAAAATTTTTAATTATAATTCATATTTAAATAATGATAAAATATTTTCCTCAAGAGTATATTCATTGAAATTTTTATTTTAATCAAAAGAAATTTTTTTTTCATTCCATTTATTAGTTAAATATATAAATAATCCTTCAATAAAAACATTATTATCTAAGCCTTATCCTAAATTTCTCATTCCATTTACAATACTAGTTAATAGATGAAACATATTGATTTCAATTTAATTGTCATCAATTTTTAAATCTTGATTTTCGTCCCGTAACATTCCACATTTTGTTCTAACTATCTAAGAAGACCCATAATGAGTATCTTGTAAAATTATTTACATATTATGAGTAATTTTATGATCATAAATATGATTAAAACATTTTGGATTATATCAAAATAAATAATATTTAGTATTTTATAGTTATTTATATATTATATATACTTAACACTATTTTGATAATCAAGATTAGTTTCCAAAATTTTTTAGGGTTTTACCATTGTATTTAAATGATCAATACATTGTATTTTAAGATAAGATTCCATATATGCCTTCTAATTTCTATAATAATTTCAATCAAAGAATGGTAGCCTTTGAGAAATCCATGCATCATTTGAACTTGAACATAGCATCTCAAAAGATATTTTCCATTAGATGGTTATGTCTAGGATAATTATTAGAAACAATATGTGTGTGTGTGTGAAAACACGTGGAAAAGCTAAAAATAATTTTAAGGGACAAGATCTGATACCAATTTTTTTTCTTAGATAATGAGATGGTTGAATGGTCAAGAGGTGGTGAATTAGCCAATTTGAAAAATGAACTATTATATCTAAGTTAAAATTATTTTTCATTTAAAATTTAAAATATAATCATAATAATTTTTATAGTATTCTATATCAAAGTGATATTATAATAGGTGTGAGTAGGGTAAAATGGGAATAGCGGGTGAACATACCTTTGAAAAAAGAAACAATTAAAAGTATTAAAAAATAAAAACTCACTTTGGAAAATATTTATGATAATTAAGACATTTTTAAGTCTTCAAAAATAACAATTAATATAAGTAAAACAAAAGATAAAGCACAATGTAATAACAATATAATTTTATAAAAGTTTAAGCATATAAGAATTAGTGAATCATAAATTGAATAATTAATAATATTAATGAATACATTTATAAGTAAATTGATAATAAAAAAGTAAATCGATAAAGTATAAATTAAATACTATAACATAATAATTTTTTTTGGATAATGTTAATTGATGAACCCCAACATCTCCTAACCCAATTTCTCTAGGGTTTATTGTATTAGTCCATTGGATTTAATGGCATCTTACATACCAAAACTCACTTGATTAATAAAGGTTATATTAATAAACTAGTGTAAAATTTACCCTCTATTTCTAATAGTTTGAGCTAGAAATGTCAAAGAGAATAACTCACTTTTATTTTAGTGGTTTTAAAAAGAAACTCGGGTCCCTCACTTTAAAATATAGTGAGAACCAAAATAGAAGAGATAGGAAGAAGAAAATAATTTATAAAAATAATATCATTTAAGAATGGTCATGATTCTCTCAAATGGATAAAAAATATCTAATAGAGAATTAGAAAGATGTATGAGGGAAAATAATTTTACAATAAGATCACACTCTTGAATAGAAGAGAGAGAACTTAGAATGTTTTTAGAACTTGAGAGAAATTTTGTGATCATAGAGCATTGGAATTTGAGAATCATTGAGAATGTAAGTTTCTAATACTAGAAATGGGTATATTTATAGTCTTTTAGGATGTTGGTGAAGTCTTAGAGTGAGCTAAGAATTTAAAGAGTTGAGACGATACTTTTTTATCAGTATTCAATGCATTCTCTAACCTATTATCTTGATTCTATATGATATCTGGTAGCCTTCACTAAGTATCCATTATACCACCTAGAAATCCATGTTAACTACCTTTTTATAATGTGTAGTCGTTGATCCTACACTAGTTGGTCGGTATACTCTTGAAGCATGTAATGATCTTATAGAACTACACTAGCTGGTTGTTTCTCCTCCACTGACTAGCTGGAGGAATTTTGAAACTATTGGAGCATTTTACCTTCACTACGAGCTAGACAGTGGATATTCACTGGCTCACCGGTGATTTCTTCTACCTCTCAATGACCTCTAAGGCTTTCTAGATTAATTATATTCCTTTTAAAGATTTGGTAACTTTACTCCAAGAGTTTTATAGATCTAAAAATCTTCTTTATAGATTCTCCAATGACTCTAACAAGATTTCATCGTGATCTTTCAATATCCTTGATTAATACAAGAAATATTTCACTTATAACATCTCAAATTAAATCATTAGAAGCTTTAAAGAGTGTTTTTTGATCATAAAAATGTTAATATGGTCAGTATTACAACAATATCGCACATTTTTATGATCATAAAACACATGTACAAAAATATAATATAACAAGACAATTTTTATAGAGAGATATTTACATAGTATGATCGAAATATTTTTTTACAAAGTTTAACAGTATCATTTTTCCTTTATAAATATATATATATAACAAAAAATTAAAATACTAGTGATCCACATATTTATAAAAATACCAAAAAACACTCCATTTGATATTATTAAAAAGGATTCATAGACAGGGTTAGATGATGATTTTTAAAAAAATCATTTATTATTTTTAATGATCTTTCAAGAGAGATGTAAAAATGTTTTTGAAAATGTGAATGATTGAAAAATTAGAAAATAAATTTTCAACAATGATAAAGATAAAATAATATATTTATATTTTTTAATATAAAACTCTGAATATTATTTTAAAAAGTTTTTTAAAAAATGAGGAACAAATTAGTAAAAAAGGATGTCACTTCTAAGATCATTTCAATACTAACAAAAGTTCTCCCTCTCAAATAATATATCAAAAATATGAGGATCCGAAGAAATAAATAAATAAAAAAATATTAAAAAAATAAAATTCTTTCCATGGTTAAGGTATATAAAATATTTTCTTAATGAACCTTATAAAATTCCTATGAGTTTCAAGTCACGTGTATACTTAAGGCCCACTACTCATGCCCATGGTGAAGATCAGATTAAAAAATCAACCATCCTTTCTTGAGTAAATAACCTCTAGGTACATCTATTCTTGAACCGCATCCCCCTAGTTTAATATAGATAGAAATGTTTTTTCTTGTAGTATCACACTCCCATGACTTTACCATTATTATAAAAAGTTTAAAAACATTTAAAAAAATAAAATATTTTATTTTAAAAGGAAATTGAAATTTATAAAAAAATGAAGAAATTTTAATGGTTTTCATTATTCATATATAAGTATTACAAGCTAATAATACCCAAATAACCTATAATAAAATCAAAGTTATAAAGAGGAAGGGCTTAAGTGAAGAAATTATCAAGTTGAAGGTTTGTGAAAATAATGTCAAGAACAAAATCATATTTCTAAAAGTGATCTCAAATAAAATGGTCACTTAGATGAATTATCTTTGTGAGATATTGTTGAATAGGATATTCATAGATAATGGTCATACTAGTGTTGTCACACATTACTAAAATTTGATTGTATGTAATCCCAAAGTCTAAGATAGTATGATTCATCCGTAATATTTGGGTACAATGACTCTCAAAGGATATATATTCCACTTCAGTTTTAGAAAGAGTAATAGAGTTTTAATTCTTACCACTCTATGAGACAAGTTGTTTCCCAAGTACGTGTAATGTCCCGGACCTCTCCGGCCCATTCCTTTGTCAAAAAGAAGGCCACGAAGTGTTCTAGAGGGTAAAATAGACTTTTCCTACACTTTCCAGAATTTTGAAACTACACGCCGTGTAGTTTGAGTACACTCTGTGTACCCCCTTGCCAGGTATACCCCGTGTTGAAGGTCATGTCCTTGCCATGTGAAATAAATGGGTACACGCCGTGTGTCCAATACTACACGTCGTGTAGTCTCTCTCCGCGTACGCGTTACCATGTGTTGACCAGTCAACGGCTGTGTGCCATGTTGGAGCTGTGTGAGATAAATGAGTACACGCCGTATGTCCAAACTATACGTTGTGTAGTCCTTCCCCGCGTATGCGTTACACTCAAACCGTGTGTTGACCAGTCAACGGCCGCAGAGCTGTGTTGGAAGCCGTGTGGAGACCGTGTGAAATAACCGAGTACACGCCGTGTACCATAAAGTATATGACATATACTTTTGATTTTCTCTCCTATAAAAGGAGGGGTACCCTCCTCCTTTTCAACTCACCCCTCTCCTCCCCTTTCCTCCGAGCAGAGTTCTCCCAAGAGACTCGAAGGCTCTTTCTTCCATAAATTCTTCGTCCGAGCTCTGATTTATGATCTATCAGCAGCCAGGGGATCGTAATGACGAGGCGGAACTTCCGAGATTGGATCCATTTTCTTTCCTTCGACCTTTCCTTTCCGACTTCCACCCGAGGAGGTTTTGCCGGGACCAAACAGAAGTGACGGATGCCGACGGACGTCTTCTAAGGTTGATCCGGGGGAGTATTGTGATCGGAACCTGTTGAGGTAGGGATCTTACCTTCGTCTCAATAAATTTTGCATCATGCGGGGTGGGTATCCTCTTGTTTTCATGAGAAACAGTTGAACCGTTAAATAAAGATAATAACTGGTTAAAGAATGGGGTTGGGAAGTTTGTGATTGTTGTTACTTTATATCATGTGATATAATGTTGTGAATTGAATAGGCTTATGCCTACTGAAAATCACAGTCATTGGGGGCCTTTTCTTGCACAATTAAATGTCGCCCTATCTTTCTAGACCATTTTTGTGGATGGAAACTTTGTTAAATGTGGAAATTGGTTAATCACGTAAAGTTGGCTGATAAAATGAAAATATGGAACCCTTGTGTGATAACCCCGGTTGAACAAAATAGAATAATGAACATGTAGGTGTTGGTTCAGATACGTGGCATGCGATGGGGGTGTTTTGTGGGTTGTTGTGGATCGGGTGAGCAGCGGGGCTGCGGTTGGCTTGGTTGTGGGTTGGTGTGAATGTTATGTTAGTAATGAGCATCGGGGCTGTAATAAATGGTATTAAAGGGATATTGATGTACGGGTTTCGGTGTGATTGTGGTTATGGTGGTTGGCAGCGGGGCTGTAGGGATGGGTTTGAATGTGAACGAACTATGGTTTGTGAATAATAATTAAAAAGTGGAAGAGTTAATGAATGGTGGGTCATGGTAATGGAACGAGATTAATAATTAATGGGTTGGTTGGTTGATAAGAAGGGCTTGGTTGTGTTGCTTGTGTTTTCCTAGCTTTATTTGTGGATGGTAGGGATATGTTTTATGAATGATCGATGGGGTTGGTTGTGGATAGTTTCCCAGTAGTTAAGGAACTAAATAAACTAATTTTTCTGAAACATGAAAACCTAAATGGGGTTGGGGTTTTTTGTTGTATGCATGCTTTGTAGTAGCAGAGCTGAGGCACATGCTCAGTTTCTCTATTTAGAAGCCATAGGTTGGGCTGTGTGTTTGGTATATATATATATATATATATATATATATATCTCTTTTGTGTTTTATCACACCCCATCCATGTTAAGCACTTAGTGCCGAACAATTCCATTTCATGGGAGAGGGTGTTTTCCCTTAGATACTAGCTCGTTCTTACTCCTTATCCCCTAGGTTGTGATGGTTTGAGG
Source organism: Viscum album (assembly GCA_963277665.1). Taxonomy (NCBI): domain Eukaryota; kingdom Viridiplantae; phylum Streptophyta; class Magnoliopsida; order Santalales; family Viscaceae; genus Viscum; species Viscum album. The sequence continues at coordinate 1,478,341,421 of OY728161.1, forward strand.
TGACCATACACCTAACACTCTTTAGGTAGATTTCGATTGGGGTGGTTGTAGCCCAGACTCTTCGGGCAGGTTCTACTATATCCCAAGAATCTTTGGGATGAGGCCCAGGTGTGTTCGGGCGGGATACGTGGTTGTGAGGCCCAGGTGTGTGCGGGAAGGATACGTGGTTGTGACGCCCAGGTGTGTGCGGGCAGGGTATGTGGTTGTGAGGCCCAGGTGTGTGCGGGCGGGATACGTGGTTGTGAGGCCCAGGTGTGTGCTGGCGGGATGTGTGGTTTGTGAGGCCCAGGTGTGTGCGGGTGGGGAGAGTGTGGAAGTGTCAGGACGTTTTCCATTAGGAAGAGTAGTTAACTACTGGGAAATGGTGCGGAGTACCCAATACTCTTGTTTCTTATATACTACTACCTGTTTTGATTGTGTTTTTGGTGAGTGTGGCTGGTGAGGTTGGGTGGATAAAATCCCTTTATAGGTTTCTTCTGTTGTCCTCACGGGACATTAGGATGTCTCCACACTTGTGCACGAGAGATTTAGGTTTCCCTACTGAGTATACTTGTATGCTCACCCTATGTTTACTTTCAGGTTTCTAGGAGGACTACCAGGGCCGTGCGGGACCATACTAGTCGGACAGTTGGGGTTGTTGTTGTTGTTGTACACTTGTTTCTTTTGGTATTGTACTTTGTGCTTTCTTGTACTTGCACCTTGTTATAAAATTGTTTAAACATGTATGTGGGCTTGGTTTGGGTTTATTTCTATATACTTGTTCTTTTCCTTTTTGGTGGTTGACTTTTCCAATTTCTCGATCTTAAAATAATAAAAGTGTAATGCCTCCCATATTTGTGAAAACTCATACCCTTGGTGCTAGTCTTTAACTCGGGGCCTACTGGAGGTGGGACTCAGGGGGAATTATATCGCTTTCACCATCGCCAGCTCAAGAGGGGCATCTTTGGTGGGAGGGGGTCGTGACAGAATGGTATCAGAGGTGATGGTTGAGAGATAGGATGGATTCTGGAGTTAGGCACAGTGAGGATTGCATGGGATGGTAGGGCGACAATGTTAGTTAATCTTGGTGTGTGACATAGGCCAGGGAAGACCGGCTAGGACACTGGGTTTTAGGGCCCCCCATGATCCGATGCAAGATCTCTCAGCCTACCGAATGACCAAGTGAGACTACATTGATTACAGGGTAGAGACCCTAGGGAAGGTACATGCATCATCATGATTGTGTTTTACTTGATTTGGGTGTTCTGGGAAAGAAATTGAAATGAAATGATAAATAAAACCTTGATCTTTTCCTTACTACTTGGGCTTAGGAGATCCTTGTTTACCGTATAGCCATGGAACCTGGACATCGTCCCCGGGTGGATCAGACGGCTGAGGCCCAGCAGATTCAGGTAGTCGATCAGTTGAGGATTGATCTAGAGGAGGAATATAGCCAGTGGCAGAAGAATCTCCATTCTTTTTAGCATCAAACCCTCAAAAAGTATGAGGGTAGTACTTCGGATACGGAGACAGAGGGCTGGCTTGAGGAGATAAGGATCGCTTTTACCTTGATTCATGCTCCGAGGGAGTACTGGGTTCCCCTAGATGTCAGTCAGCTGAGAGGTGCGGTGCGACAGTCGTGGACGCTCTACCTCAGAGAGAGGATAGAGGCAGAGGTTCCACAGGCTGAATTTGAGAAGGAATTCCAAGAAGAATTCCTTTCTTCCATGATCAAGGCAGCGAAGCGGAAGGAGTTACTCTCCCTTCAGTAGGGGAGTATGTCAGTACGAGAGTTGGGGATCAAGTTCAAGGATCTCCTTCACTTTGCTTCGAATCTCTTTCCGGATGAGGAGTCTCGGGTGAGATGTTTGTAGGAGGCGCTTCGCCCTTCGCTCCAGTATGTTGTCACCCCCTACACCCTTCTGACGTACTTGGAGGTACAGAATAAGGAAGATGTTGTAGAGAGGATGCAATAGATGGGAGGTTCACCACGAGAGGGGATCCATCTAGGCTCGTCAAAGAGGAAGGTAGCCAGCAGCAGGTCTCCTACGACGGGACCTTCTAGGTTCAGGCCAGTGGGGAGTAGGCCCCAGCAGTTCCAGTTCAGATCTTCGGGTCCTCGTCCCTTTTTCACGATCCCAGTACCAAAGTGTTTTTCTTGTGGAGGTTTCAGGCACATTCAGAGTCAGTGCCCGACCCGATCTTAGTACAGTGGAGGTGGGAAAGTTCAGCGCCCACCCCAACAGCACCAGTTGCCGGCGAGGCCCTTCCAGCAGCAGCAGGACCATGCTCCTCTGAGGGAAGACTTTGTGGGAGGAGGCCGACCTCAGGGTGCTCCTCAGGGACCTCGACCATGGAATGGTCGGGGAGGTGGAAGACATCAGAGAGGCAGAAGAGCTGGGTGTGTACAGTTGCACGCAGTAGAGTTGACAGCTCCAGCAGGACCAGAGGTGGTGCGAGGTACAATTTGTTTGTTCAGCACTCTTGTTTCTGCTTTGTTCGATTCGGGAGATTCGCACTCCTTTGTTGCACCTGGTCTAGCCCATGCTTTGGGACTAGACGTAGAGGGACTTTCCATACCACTAGTGCTTAGTACACCAGTTGGAGGCCATTCCAGCGTATCTTGTGTTTGCCGGGGATGTGGGATGACGTTGGGACCACATCGATCTAGTGGGGACCTTCTTCTGTTAGCTATACGATGTCATCCTAGGAATCGACTGGTTTTTTTCAATTAGCGTTGTTATCGAATGCTTCCGGAGAAGAGTCGTGTTCTCCGACGTGGATGGGCAACGTGTATCTTTTGTTGGAGAGAGGAGCTATCAGGTGGGAATCCGGCATGTGAAGCCTCTCCTTTCCTTGTTAGGAAAGTTATCAGTTGTTCCAGCTGATATAGAGATGATGGATGTCCTGGAGGTTATTGGGGAGTTCCTAGATGTTTTTCCTGTGGAGGTTGTGACTTTAACCCCCCCCCCCCCGACGTGATGTTGAGTTCAGGATAGACTTACAGCCTGGTGCCTGTACAATTTCGATGGCCCCTTATCGGATGGCACCATCAGAGTTGCGGGAATTGCATATTCAGATTGACGATCTGAAGGAGAAGGGTTTTGTTCGACCCAGCGTATCACCATGGGGTGATCCAGTTTTGTTCGTGAAGAAGGCAGATGGTGGTCACAGGCTATGCATAGACTACCGAATCTAGAACCAGGTAACGGTCAAGAACCGCTACCCCCTTCCAAGGATAGATGATCTCTTCGACCAACTGAGGGGAGCAGGTAGGTTTTCCAAGATTGATCTACAATCTGGATATCATCAGATGAGGGTAATGGACAGTGACACCTCGAAGAGGGCTTTCATGTGCAGGTATGGGCACTTCGATTTTGTAGTGATGCGGTTTGGAGTTACGAATGCACCGGCTGTGTTCATGGGACTTATGAACTTTGTCTTCCGAGGGTTTCTGGACCGGTTCGTCATTGTGTTTATCGATGACATCCTAATCTACTCAAGATCATAAGAGGAGCACGTTGAGCATCTCAGGGTAGTCTTGGAAGTCCTTCGACACACCCAGCTTTACGGGAAATTGTCGAAGTATAAGTTCTTGACGCAAGAAGTACACTTCCTTGGGCACGTGGTGTCTCAGCATGGAGTTTCAGTGGACCCGTCTAAGGTGAAGACAGTTGTTTCTTGGGAAGCACCAAAGAGCGTGGCAGAAGTTCGTAGTTTCCTGGGGTTAGCAGGTTACTATTGTAGGTTCGTTTCGGACTTCTCTCGAGTTACTGCTCCATTGACAGCTTTGACTAGGAAGAACCAGGTCTTCCTATAGAGCGAGCAATGCCAGAAGGCTTTCGACTACCTGAAGGAGAAGTTGGTCACTGCTCCCGTACTCAAGTTTCCAGAGGAAGGGTTGTTGTATGAGGTGTTTTTTTATGCTTCTGGCCTTGGTCTGGGGTATTTGCTGATGCAGAAGAAGGGAGTGATCTGTTATGGGTCTAGGAAGTTATGCCCTCACGAGTGTAATTATGCCACTCCTGACCTAGAGCTTGTAGTAGTAGTGTTCGCACTGAAGTTATGGTGACATTACCTCTTTGGGGAGCACTTTGTGGTCTTCTCAGATCACAAGATCCTGCGTTATATCTTCTCCCAGCATGACCTGAACTTACAATAGAGGAAATGGGTCGAGTTTCTCCAAGACTATGACTTTGAGATCTCTCACACTGAAGGTAAGGGAAACATTGTGGCTGATTCCCTGAGCAGGAAGTCGCATAAGGAAGTTGTTCGGGAATCCACTGATTCTTGGAAGGCGATGGGAGAGTTGGATGCCTTGCACTTGGATGCCAGGGTAGAAGGTGTTAGAGGCTGTTTGTTTCAGATGACGGTGCAGTCGTCCTTGTTGCAGCAGGTGGAATAGTCTCAGTGGGGTGAATCTGAGGCGGAAGTGATGCGAGATCGTTCCAATCAGGGGAACGCTACAGAAGGATGGTCAGAGGACAGCCGACATCAGATTATTTTCCAAGGAAGGTTGTTTTTACTAGAGACAATGCGTGAGGGAGTTCTCTATGAGTTCCATAGCTCAGCCTTGTTAGTACATCCAGGAGTTTCAAAAATGTACCGAGGCCTAAGGGAACAGTTTTGGTGGCCCAGGGTGAAACAGGCAGTGGCGGAGTTTGTGGCTAAATGCCTAGTGTGTCAGCAAGTAAAGGCTGAACACCATGTTCCTAGTGGTTTATTGCATCCTTTAGATGTCCCTGAGTGGAAGTGGGATGAAATATCAATGGACTTCGTTACAGGACTACCCAGAGATCAGGTTGGTTATGATGCTATCTGGGTAGTGGTGGATCGACTGACAAAATCAGCTCACTTCTTAGCAATTAAGGAGTCAGGCCCAGTGAGTACCTCAGCATAGAGGTACATAGACGAGGTTGTGCGGTTTCATGGGGTACTGAAGACTATCATCTCAGATTGGGATACTCGGTTTACCTCATGAGCCTGGAGGGGGTTACAACATGCTATTGGCACCCAGCTACACCTTAGCACTGCTTTCCACCCCCAGACCGATGGGATGATAGAGCGGACTATCCAGACGTTGGAGGACATGCTGCGAGAATGCGTTCTGGATTTCGGAGGATCATGGGTACAACACTTGCCTTTAGTAGAGTTCGCCTACAACAATAGCTTCCACTCTACTATTGGCATGGCACCATTTGAGGCTTTGTATGGAATACCATGTCGTTCACCCATTTGCTAGGCAGAGGTTGGTGATACAGGTGCTCTTGGGCCAGAGGTAGTGCAGAGCACCACAGAGAAAGTCCATCTTGTACGTGAGAGGATGAAAGCGGCTCAGGACTGATAGAAGTCTTATACTGATCGTCGGAGGAGACCCTTGGAGTTTGATGTGGGGGATCATGTGTTCTTGAAGTTTTCCCCTCGACAGGGGCAGTGGAGGTTTGGGAAAGGGATCAAGCTCTCCCCTAGGTTCATCGGACCTTTTGAGGTGCTAAGGTGAGTCAGTGAGGTGGCATATCAGCTGGCGCTGCCACCTCAATTGGAGAAGGATCATGACGCCTTCCACGTCTCCTAGCTTCGTCAGTACTTACACGATGAATCCAACGTTATAGAATGGGGAGAGTTAGATATGGGAGACGACGCGACCTTCGAGGAATGACCAGTCAGAATCAAGGATCGTAAAGAGAAGGTGCTCTGTGGACGAACCATTCCATTGGTTCATGTGTTGTGGAGGCATGGCGACCTCAAGGAGAGCACTTGGGAGTGGGAGACCCAGATGCACGCTCAGTACTCGGAGTTGTTTTGACTTGTGTTTTTCCTTTTTCTCTTCTGAGCTTTGTGTCGATGTTATACTCGGTACCTTTGATATATGGAATGCTTCGCTTGTCGGTTGTGAGACCTTTTGTTTCCTTGTTCCCTGGTAATGTGTAGCATGTTCGTATGAGTGGGAAAAAGGAAAAAACATAATCCTTAATCGAGACGCATTAATTCGGATGCGATTGAACCTGTGCGGGCAAGTCAGTGCCGCCTAAAGCGGATAATATCTCGACATAGGAGAAGGAATTTCCCCAAACCATATGTTCGGGCAGTGTGTTGGTTGTGTGGTGTTGGGGGTAGTGCGAGTTGGAAAATCCTAATGTATGAAAGTGGGAAGACCCAATTCTTAATCGAGACGCATTAATGTGGATGCGATTAAACCCATGCAAGCTAGTTAGGGACGCCTAAAGCGGATAACATCTCGACATAGGAGAAGGAATTCCTAACACATATGATTAGGGTTGTTGGTTGGGTTCTTGTTATAACGAGGACCCTAAGAGGTATCTTGTTGGGTTCCTCTGAGTTGGTTTTTGAATTCTCGGGGACGAGAATGTTTTAAGAGGTATCTGATGTAATGGACCGGACCTCTCCGGCCCATTCCTTTGTCAAAAAGAAGGCCACGAAGCGTTCTGGAGGGTAAAATGGACTTTTCGCACACTTTCCAGAATTTTGAAACTACGCGCCGTGTTGTTTGAGTACACGCCGTGTACCCCCTTGCCGAGTATACCCCGTGTTGAAGGCCGTGTCCTTTCCATGTGAAATAAATGGGTACACACCGTGTGTCCAATACTACACGCTGTGTAGTCTCTCTCCGAGTACGCGTTACCGTGTTTTGACTAGTCAATGGCCATGTGCCGTGTTGGAGCCATGTGAAATAAATGATTTCACGCCGTGTGTCCAAACTACACGCCGTGTAGTCCTTCCCCGCGTATGTGTTACCCTCAAACCGTGTGTTGACCAGTCAACGGCTGCGGAGCCCTGTTGGAAGCCATGTAGAGACCGTGTGAAATAACTGAGTACACGCCATGTACCATAAAGTACATGTCGTGTACTTTTGCTTTTCTCGCCCATAAAATGAGGGGTCCCCTCCTCCTTTTCAACTCACCCCTCTCCCCCCTTTCCTCTGAGCAGAGTTCTCCAAAGAGACTCGAAGGCTCTTTCTTTCATAACTTCTTCGTCCAAGCTCCGATTTATGATCCGTCAGCGGCCACGGGATCATAACGATGAGGCGGAACTTCCGAGCTTGGATCCGTTTTCTCTCCTTCGGCCTTTCCTTTCTGACTTCCACCCAATGAGGTTTTTCCGAGACCCGACAGAAGTGACGGACACCAACAGACGTCTTCTAAGGTTGATCCGGGGGAGTGTTACGATCGGGACCTGTTGAGGTAGGGATCTTACCTTCGTCTCTCTAAATTGTGCATCATGCGGGGTGGGTATCCTCTTGTTTTCATGAGAAACAGTTGAACTGTTAAATAAAGATAATAACTGGTTAAAGAACGGGGTTGGGAATTTTGTGATTGCTGTTACTTTATATCATGTGATATTATATTGTGAATTGAATAGGATTGTGCCTACTGAAAATCACGGTCATTGGGGGCCTTTCCTTGTGCAATTAAATGCCGCCCTATCTTTCTAGACCGTTTTTGTGGATAAAAACTTTGTTAAATGTTGAAATTGGTTAATCACGTAAAGTTGGATGATTAAATGAGAATCTGGAACCCTTGTGTGATCACCCCGGTTGAACAAAATAGAATAATGAACATGTGGGTGTTGGTTCGGATACATGGCATGCGATGGGGGTGTTTTATGGGTTTTTGTGGATCGGTTGAGAAGTGGGGATGCGGTTGGCTTGGTTGTGGGTTGGTGTGAATGTTATGTTAGTAATGGGCAGTGGGGCTGTGATAAATGGTATTAAAGGGATATTGATGTACGAGTTTCGGTGTGATTGTGGTTATGGTGGTTGGAAGAGGGGCTGCAGGGATGGGTTTGAATGTGAACGGACTATGGGTTGTGAATAATAAATAAAAAGTGGAAGAGTTAATGAATGGTGGGTCGTGATAATGGAACAGGATTAATAATCAATGGGTTGGTTGGTTGATAAGAAGGGCTTGGTTGTGTTGCTTGTGTTTTCCTAACTTGATTTGTGGATGGAAGGGATATGTTTTACGAATGATCGATGTGGTTGTTTGTGGATAGATGCCCAGTAGTTGAGGAACTAAATAAAATAATTCTTCTGAAACATGAAAACCTAAATGGGGTTGGGGTTGTTTGTTGTATGTATGCTTCATAGTAGCAGTGCCGAGGTACGTGCTCAGTTTCTCTGTTTAGAAGCCATAGGTTGGGCTGTGTGTCTGGTATATATATATATATCTGTATCTTTTGTGTTTTATCGCACCCCACCCATGTTAAGTACTTAGTGACGAACACTCCCATTTAATGGGAGAGGGTGTTTTCCCTTAGTTACTAGATCCTTCCTGCTTCTTCTCCCCTAGGCTGTGATGGCTTGAGGCGACCTTACACCTAAGAATCTTTGGGAACGTTTCGATTGGGGTGGTTTTAGCCCAAGACTCTTCGAGAAGGTTCTATTGTTTCCCAAGAATCTTTGGGATGAGGCCCAGGTGTGTGCGGGTGGGATACGTGGTTATGAGGCCCAGGTGTGTGCGGGCGGGATATGTGGTCATGAGGCCCAGGTGTGTGCGGTCGGGATACGTGGTTGTGAAGCCCAGGGGTGTACAGGCGGGGTACGTGTTTGTGAGGCCCAGGTGTGTGCGGGCGGGATACGTGGTTGTGAGGCCCAGGTGTGTGCGGGTGGGATGTGTGGTTTGTGAGGCCCAGGTGTGTGCGGGCGGGGAGAGTGTGGCAGCGTCAGGATGTTCTCCGTTAAGAAGAGCAGCTAACTACTGGGAAATGGTGGGGGGTTCCCAATACTCTTGTTTCTTATATACTACTACCTATTGTGATTGTGTTTTTTGTGAGTGTGGCTGGTGAGGTTGGGTGGATAGAATTTCTTGCTAGGTTTCTTCTGTTGTTCTCACGAGACATTAGGATGTCTCCCCACTTGTGCACAAGAGCTTTTGGTTTCCCTACTGAGTATACTTGTATGCTCACCCTACGTTTACTTTCAGGTTTCCAGGAAGACTACCAGGACCGTGCGGGACCCTACTAGTCGGACAGATGGAGTTGTTGTTGTTGTTGTACACTTGTTTCTTTTGGTATTGTCCTTTGAGCTTTCTTGTACTTTCACCTTGTTATAAAATTGTTTAAACAAGCATGTGGGATTGTTTTGGGTTTATTTCTATACACTTATTCTTTTCTTTTTTGGTGGTTGACTTGTCCTATTTCCCGATATTAAAATAATAAAAGGGTAATGCCTCCCATATTTGTGAAAACTCATACCCTTGGTGCTAGTCGCCAACTCGAGGCCTACTGGAGGCGAGACTCGGGGGGTCATTATCTCCCTTTCACCATTGCCAGCTCAGGAGGGGCATCTTTGGTGGGAGGGGGTCATGACAGTATGTGTAAAGTCCCTCTAGTACTTTTCCTATCTAGTTGGAATCCTCAAAAATTAGTATAAGAAAATAAGTAAGTTCAAAATAATTTTTATTAGATGAAATTTTCTAAGGTTTTTTAGTTAATTTGAAATATTAATAATTATATTGATATCTTTCAAATGAGATTATTTTGGATTTGGTTAAAAATAATCACAAATTAATACACTAAACATGATGTTTGGTCAAGTTTTAGTAAGGTCAATTAGACTTCCAATCATACTTCTATAAATCCTATTATCAACAAATTTATTAGCTTCAAAAAAATTTACCTTGCAAGTTGTACTCATGGATGTTTTAATTTACATTAAATGATCTATTCCAAAATTATTTAAAATTTTACCAATTTTTGTACTTTGGTTTATAAAATTTCCATCAAAATTAAGGGAAATTTTAAAATCAACGAAGAATTTGTGTTCTCCTATAAAATTCATTTCAAACTCTTTATTTATTAAATCAAAAAAATTATTACAATGAGTTTTATTAGTTGATTATAAAATGATGTCATCAATATAAATTATAAATCGAAATAAATCAATTAAAAAAGTGTTTAGAAAAATATTGGAACCGGATTTTCCCATTTTCAAATCATTTGATAAAAGGAATTTGGTTAACATTTTATACCAAACCTAAGGGGGTTGTTTTAATCTATAACTATATTTATTTAACATCAAAACAATATTTGTAAATTTTAGATTTTCAAAACTATGTGGCTGATCCAAAAAACATTTTTATAAATAAAACTATTAAGAAAATAACTTTTGACATCCTTCTGAAAAGTATTAATTTAAAATGAGCGGTGAATGCCAACAAAGTTATAATATATTTTAGTCACACAAAAGGTGAAATATTTTCACCATAATCAATACCTTATTAATTATTATATCCTTTTATAACAATTTTATCCTTGTTACAAGTGATAATTACTTATTCATTATGTTTTCATTTAAATACACGTTTGGTTCCACTAATTAGTCGATTTCCAGGTCATTCTATGAGAACATAAATTCTTTCCATTAAAATTGTTTCAAATCCTATTTCAGGGAAATTTTTAAATTTTCAATATTAAATTCATCATTATTGTATGAAGATTCAAGGTGAGAGAGAAAATATTGACGTTCAACCTCATTTATGATCAACCTTCTAGTATGTGAATTAGATTGTAATTCACCGATAATAATCTCCAAGTGATGGTATTTGGATTAAACCCATGCCATTGGAAAAGGAGTGGAAGTTGGTTCTTGATCATATTTAATTTCATTTAAATAATTATGTTTAAGTAAGGAAAAACTATTACGATCAACATCGTCATCAATTTGAGGATAAGGCATAGGAATACTCTCATAAAATTTGATGTGAAGAGACTCTTCTAAATTGTTAGTCCTCTTAAAAAAGTCTCGGTAGAATTTTTTTAATTTTAGTACCCAAGATAGATACCTTCATCGGATTTGGGTTCAAACTTTCCTAGATTATCCTTGGTATTAAGGATATAACATTTATAATTGTAAATTTTGAAGAATCCAACTTTGGGAATTTTTTTCATTCCAATGTTTATAAGGTAGTTTCCTAAATATAGGTCTTATGAGAACCCATTTATGGATAAATAAAATGTTATTAATCACCTTGGACCAAAATAAATGGGTAATATTAAAATTTTATAAGAGGAACCATGAAAACTCTTGAAGGGAACTATTACGTATTTTGACAACCCCATTTTGTAATAGTTTTCTAGGAGTATAGAATAAGTGATTAAAACCTTAAGTATCATAAAAATCATAAAATAATTTGTTGACAAATTCTCTAACATGGTCAATTCTAAAGTAAATGACTTTTTAGCCTTTTTCATTTTCAAATTTCCATGAAAATTTGATAAAAATTTACAATCCACGTTTTTTTGTACTAAGAATAAAACCCATATAAAAGTAGTATTTTCCCTGATAATTACAAAGGTGTGAGATTAACATCTAATATTAGAAATTTTTTATGGTCCAAAATAGTCAAGGTGAATTATTTTTAATACTTTAGTGGAGTCCTTTTTATATTTGGAGGAAAAGTTCAATGAATTTCCAAGTTGGAAAGGATCACAAACAATATTTTATTTCAAATATAATTATTTAAAATCTCATACAAGTCAGTTACAGTTGATCTTAAAAATATAGTGAATGTTACAAGGACCAGGGTGTCGATTCTAAATTCAAGATTCATTATCTTGTTCTCTTAGACTATTAACATTTTTTATTGCAAGATATTTTAAATCAATAATATAAACATTTAGAAAAAGAGATGTGGTAAATAAAAAACAACCCTTTAGAATTAAATATACTAAAAAATTAAAAGTAATTTTAAAAATACTATCAATTAACTGATAAATACTTATTAAATTATTGTTAAATACATTAAAAAATAAAACAACGTGAATTAAAGTATAGTTATAAAAACCTGTTGTATTAATATCAGTGATATTAGATTTTGAATAATCTCTAAATGTGACATGTCCTCTATTGAAGTCTTCTAGATGATTTAATTTGGAAGGATCACCACAAAAATGCCTTGAGAAAACACTATCTGTGTAAGAAGTAACATCATGGTATTTTCTCTGCAGACCCTTGTTCTAAAAAATATTAAGAGACTAGATTTTTTGGTACTCATACCTTACGTCCAATTAAGTTAGCTAAAAAATGAATTGAAATTAAAACTTGTTTAGAAAAAGCTTTTTCATTATAAATATTTGATTAAAAATGAATTCTCTTTGGTCTACCATATCAATAATTTTTACAATTTCATTCATAAAAAAGATTAAAAAATTTCTACAAATAATTAAAAAACTTATTTTAGGAAATTCAATTTCAAAATTAGTTCTTTTATAATTTTCGGAAGTCATGATTTTTTTGAAAAACCCATTCCATAATTACTTGTAACAAAACATTGAGATCTAAAAATATATTTAAATAATGATCACCATGGGTTAATTGAGAAATATTATTTTTAATGTGAGTATCGGACATAGAAGAAGTGTGTGTTGGGTCAATGGATAACTCGGGTCATGTCTTATTCAATAGAACACTCAAATATTATACAAGACATAAACTTCATGACCAATGAAATTTTTTCAAAGAATATTGAAAAATAAGGTCACTGAAACTAGGAGAATATCTTTTCACATGAATTTTATAATTAATCAAAAAACATAAATAAATATCTTGATCTAGATTTAATTCTTCGATGTGTACATTGATCATATGAAATACATTCACTTGTATTTAGGTTTTGTTGATGAGGACCTAATGTAGAGTCACACTATGGGTGATCAACATGTTCTCCTTTGATCTAGGAACATCAACAAAGGTACTCTAGGTGATAACATGATAATGTCATTCATCTTACATCACTCATATAATCACAACCATGGTTCCTTTTGTCTGAGATAGTCTCTTGGTCTCTCTGTCTTGAGAGAAATTGAGGAATAGATAATCTCTCATGCTTGAGAGAAAACCCTATATATGTTTTTTGTTGAGAGATAATTCTCTAGGGAGGAGGATGTCGTGAAAAATAACCAACATATCACAGTTCTCGTGATATTATATTTATACACCCAGGATTAGTATTTTTTGTAAAATAATTTCACTAAGTCCCTTAATACTATGTTAAACCCAAAAGGAAACCCATCCCATGTAAAATAATAATATCATAATTTTATTCCATGGTGTGTGATAAATATCACAATGATTAGTATCATTTTATGGTCATTCAAATTAATATCTATCATTGGACCAAGACTTGGTTTTCTCATCCTCTTATGAATTTATTTAATACTAAAATAAATATATTATTATTAAATATTTATTTATCCCATGAATAAATAATTATTTTATTCACAAACTGATCAATAAATAATTATTTTATATTCTCATAACCAAATAAATTATTTATTTATTACGGTGAGAATAATAAGAGATAAATAACAAATATATATTTGGGTAATTAAATAATTAACTTAAGAATAAATATTTATTTAATATTTTTGATCATTCAATAAATCTTGAATAAATATTTACTCTCGATCGGGAGAACAATATTTATTATAATAGTTATTGTACTTAATAGTTAACTGATAACAATGGAAACACTATATCTGTGACACTCTGGGACTCTTCCCTAGTGGAATTAGGTAATCATTTCTAAAGTCCAAAATTATTTTCTCAAAAACAGTCAAACCCCGCATAGAGGAAGAAGATATTTTATAATGAAGACAACCACATATGAACACTCATTGTGTTATATAATCCCTTTGAAATGATATCTCATCAAGAAGGTTTCATTATTTTCACTATTGGAAATCCCATTTTTACCAATGCTTATATCCCAACGGTTTATCAAACCGTTGGGAATGGTTATGTATACCAATAGTTTTAAGAAAACCGTTGGTATAGAGGCTTTTATGAAGAATTTTACCAACGGTTTATAAAACTGTTGGTATAGGGCTTCATTAAGAGACTTTTACCAATGATTATACACTAACCGTTGGTATATGTTGGAATCTATACCAATGGTTTGTGTAAACCGTTGGTATAGGCCTTAGGTAAACATACATTCCCAACGGTTTTTAAAAACCATTGGGAAAGTTTTCCCCTAAATCCAGTAGCCCCTTTGCTCGATTACAGTCCCCCTCCGCTCGACTGCAGCCCTAAATTGAAACTCTCCCGACGCACTCTCGTTACCCAGTCTCTGAAACTCCATCCATCCTCTTCAATCAAACAATTTTTCTGTTCTACACTTCAAATCTGTAAGTTTTAATGTTATTCATCTATTTTTTTATTTTCTATTTTGATTTGACCTAAACGTCTCGGATCTCTCTATACAAGGACTCAAAAACTCGTTCCAATCATAGATCCATCTTAAATCAAACAATTTTGTAGTTCTACACTCTAAATATGTAAGTACCACTGTAGTTTTAATGTTTTTCATCTATTATTTTTGTTTTCTATTTTAATTTGGTATAAACTAGGTTGTGTTGTTTATAGAATGCGAAGGTTAGTGATATTGAGGATGAATTGGATCTTGGTTGGGTGATGGATTGGAATTGTGATGTTTTTTGGATTAAGTTTAGTTAATTTTCAATGAATTATTTGGGGATTTCCTCCCTTTAACAGAGGCCCCACTCCTCATGGACCCTGGACACCCGCCCCCTCTTGGACCCTAGAAAGTCCCCCCCTCATGGAACTTGGACAGCCTGGCCCCCCTCTTTCTTGAAACTTGGACATCCCCCCTCCTGGACCGTGGAAAACCCCCCTCCACCCTCCTCCCAGGACCTTGTATAGGCCCCCCTCCTTTCTGGACCCTAGGAAGCCCCCCACCCTGGACCCTGGATAGCCCCCCTCCTCGATGGACCATGGACATCCCCCCCCCCCTTCCTGGACCATGGACAACCCCTTCTCCCCTTCTCCTTGACCCTGGACAGCCCCCCGCCCCCCTTCCTGGACCCTGGACAGCCCCCCACCCCTCCTCCTAGACCTTGGACATCCCCCTCACCCCCTCCTCAACCACCAAATACCCCCCCACTTCAAAACATTGACCACCAAACTTGGACATGCTGGATTTTCTCTAAAAAGATAGATTTATCCTCAAACCACCTCAATAATATCCTAAACAATGCTTATAATGTGGTTTTCAGCACATAACATCCAATTGTATTCCAAGTCACTAGTTTATCCTCCCTTGGCTAGATTTTACAAAAAGCATTCAACCTTAATGATCCAAATAAAAATAAATTGATATAAGACATTTGATAATGGATTAAAATTTCAAATTGGGATCTAATGAGGAATATCTGAGATATTATGCATCATGTCCATGAGTAAATCCATTTTTATATATCTGATCAGTTATTTTTCACAATTTTCATACATTAATTGTTTGTAAAAATGGGACAAAAATTTATAAAGGTTCTAATATACAAAAATTAATCTATTTGTGGATGCAGTTTAACTAAAAATGTCTAGCTTGTCTGCCTCTTCCATGATCATCGATGTGCACGTCCCGTCTCCATCTGACCTCGCACGACGGGTGACTCAGCGTCTAGCTGATAACGAGCACCAGATTCTCTTACTTCCACACCAGATTCACACCCACTACGCTCCTAAAGTGATAAATCCCACTCAGTGTCTGGCTGATTATGAGCACCATATTATCTTACTTCCACACCAGATTCACGCCCGCTACACTCCTGAAGTGATCAATCCCACTAAGCGTCCATGTGAGCTTGATGACACAGCCACCAGTTCTTGTAAGAGGTAGAGGAGTTCTGAGATGATGGACCAAGACGATTGACCGGTGTCCATCCATCTGGATGAAGACGTAAAACTTAGCGCTTCTTGGGAGGCAACCCATATTCTAGAGTTTCATCATTTTGCTTTTTTTACTTTTTTTTAGGAAATAAACATGGCATGTATGCAACAATTTTTTAGCTGCTTCTGATCTGTATGTGCACTTGTCATTACTCTGCATGACTACTTCTATTTTGTTTGATCCTTGGTGTTATTTTTTATGACATGATGCGGCTATGTGATGTCTATGTGTAGCTTTTACAGGTACATAAGTATGTTCACTTTTCATTATTCCATTCTTTCAGTGCTTAGGCCGATGGTACGAGGGAGGTTCGTACCAGAGGTGGACGAGCATCTCCACGTACCCGACTAGACCCTTCCCCTCTAACCAAACGCATTAGGATTTTGTTGAAACTTATGGGAAACAATCCATGGGTCAAATTTGACATGTATAAGTCAAACCCACCTCAATAAAAGGCACGGTGTGGCCGAGATCACTCAAACTGCCTCTCTTTTGTTCAAAATTGACTTATTTTTAAGTGAAATCAAAAACTAACATATGGGAACCCGACCAAACGCCTTTGGATTGTGTTGAAACTTTAGGAAAACGATCCATGGGTCATATGTGACATGTAAAAGTCAACTCCTCCTCAATCCGATGCACGATGTGGCCGGTATCACTCCTAGTGTATGTATTTTGTTTAAAATGGACAATATTTTACGTACATACACCAATCCAATCAAACAGTTTTTTATTGTGTTGATATTTTTTAACAATGATACATGAATCATATGTAACGTGTATGAGTCAACCCCGCCTCAATTTGAGGCCCAGTGTGGCCGATACCACTCAAAGTGCCTCTATTTATTTAAAAATGGACATAATTTTAAGTGAAATCAACAACTGACATACAGAAAACCAACCAAACGCATTCATGTTCTGTTTAAACTTAAGGAAAACGATCCATGAGTCAAATGTGACGTGTATGAGTCAACTCTTCCTCAATACAAGGCTTGGTGTGGTCTACACCACTCAAAATGCCTCTGTTTTCTTAAAAATGGACTTAATTTTAAGTGAAATCAACAACTGACATACGGTAAACAGACCAAATGCATTCGGAATCTATTGATACTATAGGACAAAGTTCCATGTAGAGACCCGAAGCTTAACGTACATGGACATTACATTACTTTTGCGGAATACTTAGTACATAACAAAAACACACACACAAGGATCGTAATAGTTTAGTGTCTTTGGAAACTCGGAATATAATCTTCTAATCGTGGTGAAAGATCTTCAACATCTCCCATAAACATCTTCCTTTTTTTACCTAAAACCTTTCTTTATATCCTGGGGAAAAGAAAACATAAAAGGGTGAGCTCAAATGCTCAGTAAGGGTAAACAAAAATAATATTCATAAGAACATAACATTTTGGAAATCTAAACCTGCAAAAGAGAGCATAGTTTCATAACATGGGATAAATCATAGTAGTGAAATGAAATCCCAATAATCATAACTTAAAACATGAAACTTTGTGGCATACACACATAATCAAAGAGAATCATATCTTATTAGTCAAGACTCATTTCCAATACTATCTTAGTGGACAGAGTCCATTTCTGAACCGAGTCACCCTCGTTTCAATCCTGTTTCACTGAACTGGTATAACCTACCGTTCCAGCCATGTCTATCTCATGAGATATAAAATCTCTACCCAATGCATTGGAGGGAGATATTGGTCCCACCCATCTCATAATGAAATCATTCTTTCGTGTGCCACAAAATCATAAATCATACATCATAGCATAACCCATGAAATAAAATGGTATTCTTAAACATCATGCCATCATAACATAATCCATAAAAAATTAATATCATTTCATCATAAGAAAATTTAAACCATTTAAATCAAAGAGACATTTTACTTGAAACATAAACATGTGAAATAATGTCATCTTAGATGGAAAATAGTTTTGACAAAACACATGAAATGAATTCTTGAGGAAAATATCCTTTCTTCTTTAAAATCATTTTCTTTTCACAAAATTCCATGCAATTTTAAAAGATAAGGGTTTTGTTAAAAATAATCATGCAATCTTGTAGAGGAAGCTTCTTGAAAATGAGGCGTTATGAAACCGTAAAAATCCGTTCACGCCGTATAAGTTAAAAATAACATTATCCTCGTACTTTTTTCAAAAAAGTCAAAAAGTAACTTATATGGTAACTAAAGGAAAGATTTCATTCATACAATGTGGTAAAAAGTCAATAAAGGGTAAAAATGACTTTAAACATCCACGGAAGAATGGTAAACATTTTATGAAAGCATTTTTAGAAAACATGGTCATGGATGATAAACATAACCCCAGTAAATACTTACGTATAAGCAATCTCGGATAAAAATGAGATTGAAAATGTATCCCTTACCTTATGCCCGATATGCTTTGTACGTATCCAAACCTCCTCTTTTTGACGCGCCTTTTCTTAACCTCCACTTAAATAACTAAGGATGGTCTTTGAAGAAGACCAGGACCTCTATGATGATACTAGGGAAGTGGATAAGAGATTTTGGCAGGGGTTGACCGAGCTTGAATGCTCAAATTGGTGTGAGGAGGAGAGGGAGGAGGTTCCCTTTTATAAGTGAGGAGAGGGGCACCTTAGGAAAATCTCAAAATATTATTTTATATTAAGGTCAAATTCGGTTTATAATGGTTCCAAAGGGTCTTATTTAGAATTTAAAGTGGGGATGGTTTGAAATCCTCTCATATAATAGGATTTAGACAAGTTTAGGTTATTATTTTAACCTTGTCAATTAGATTTAACTCTAAGTTAAATAATTTAACTTTTACCGTGTCTTTTTGTTTTCTTACAATATATGGTTAATAAACTTACCATAACAAGCCAAACGAACCCCAAGTTGTTTATTATTAATATATATATCCTTATCTAAGTCATTTGGACGAACATTAGATTTTTAGGAATTAAATAACAATTAATAATATAATATTTGTTTTAAAAACTAATTTATGTCAATTTTGACACTATTTGGTACATGATTTTTATGAAATTCATAACAGAATGATAAGTTCTAACCAAGTTACTTATATCAGCAATAACATGTCATATTAACCTATAAAATTAATTTAAGTCATATAAAGTCTCAAATTATATTTATTTGGGCATTTATAACATCAATTATGTCAATATTTCATTAATAAAACAATTACTGCATCATCATTGTGTCATAATAAATGATAATTATATAATCCCTAAAAATTCTAAATAAATTCCTATTATGTAGATAATTGTATTAGATTTCTGGAGACTATTCATGTTTTAAGTTTCATGAAGTTTATTACTAAATTAAAATTATTATACTTATGAGATTTAAGAAAGTGACATGTTGTCACATTCTTTGGTTTTAATACTAATTAAATTATTATCATGGACAAAAGTCCATAAAATGAATCTAATCCGACCCTTTGGTTTTATGGGTCTACTTTTAGCCATCCAATAGGATTTTTCCAAGTTTTAGGATAATTTTATAATCTTATATTTACCCTTAATTACCCGATTTACCTTTAACTATAGTAAATAAAATTTACCGTAGTTACTACTCACAATGCCCAAAAATAAAAAGTAGCTTATTAACATAATTTGGACCCACTGATTCCAAATATGGAATCCATTTTTCCAAATTCAATACACAAAAGATGCAGAAATTAAATTAAAAGTAATCCCGTTGTTCGAAAGAAAACAGGTTTTTCTTTAAAACATTGCAAAAGATTGAATTGATTTAACCAATGAATTCAAGGTAAAATAAATGATAATGACATACATTATATTAAATGGTAAAAATATATTCTATTTATACTTTAAAACCATTCAATATTATAATTTAACCACATAATATATTACGATGAAAAAAATTGTTTTTAATTAAACTATAGCGTGTTTTTACTATTCATTAAAATATGAAAGTTATCGGAAAAATATCAAAACATTATCTAATGTAAATTTTTATATCCTGATTCAATATAAGAATTTTATTTTGTCAAATTGAACTTATAAACATGTCAAAAACTAGATTTAAAGTGGGTGCGCCATCAAAAGGCGGCAAAACTGCATTTTTTGAAAAATACTTATTTTACCTGAAAATTTTATTTTGTTCTTATACCATGTTTTAGAAAATTTGTAAGACGAATAATAATGTTATAAGATTCAAAATTTAGTTAATACTATTCATAACGGCTAGTTCATAATAATATTATAATAATATATTGTTGTTTAGTAAAACCCGGTATTGCGTACAACACACGCTATCAAGGAAGGTCATGATTGCGTGTAATGCAAGCCAAGTCAGAGTTACGTGCTGTGCAAGAATCCTTCATTGTTTTGTATATCATAATCCAACCATATTTAATTTATACATTGAATATATATATATATATATATATATATATACTCAATGTTGTGTAGAATAACTATTATAAAAATTGTGTGTAACACGATCCAAGAATAGTGTTGCATATATTGAAAGCTAATACGGTGTTGCGTATAGCGCAAGGTAATATTGGTGTAGCGTACAACATAAGACATTAATGAAATTAAAAGAATATTTTTCATAAAATCTCAGGGTGTTACATTCTACCCCCCTTAAAATGAATTTCGCCCTCGAAATTCGTCAGGGTTATAAATGGTTTACTATTCGAAAGTATCTTTAATAGAAACCCACATCATAAAAAGGAATACCAAAACCAATATTTAAAAAAAAAGTATGAAATGTGACGGTTACCCAAATAAACTAATCACTGGGTTTCCACATAGGTGAAAATAAGGATATGGAAGAGAAATCTAACAATCATGTTCTGATGGAGAGTGGTAGAGAACATGGCTATGGAAAAGCCAGCAATCTCAAAGCCATAAATTTGTAACGATCTAGGGTACCATTTGATTCATCGGATATTAGGGCACTAGGACAACATTTTTGGTTTTCAAGATCATTTCCCTAATTTTGAAGAATTTGAATTAGAATAAATACTTAAATTATTTTGGTACAATCTCACTATTTTTCGTGCCTTGAACAATTTCCACTTCATCTCTTAAATAATTGAAGTTGAATTTGTTATTCGTGAAGTGCTAGCTAATCATGTGATAGAATGACGGGTCATTCCATCTGTCTCAAACAAAAGGTTAGAAAAAGATATATACATAAGTCGATCTATAGTGAGATTTATCATATATGGTTCCTAAAATGGACTTATACTTCATATATCATACTGCTTAACATAATAAAACTAGTTTCTACTAAATAGGGACTTCCTGTAGGCCAGTGGTAGGCGATAAAGGCCAGTCGCACTTCGGTTGTGGGTTCGATTCCCACAGCCTTGTCCGACTCGATGGGTTGTCGCCCATCCTGCAGGTTTTCCTTTTTCTAAAACTATATTACTATAACATCCCATCAATAATATCGAAAAAACTTCTATCCTTAAACAATACTAACTTATGTCCAACATAATCCATTCTAATCTTTAGGCTTATCCATAATACTGCAATCCACTCTCATAATATAGTGAAAATGATTACCAGAGATTTAATACCATCGTTGATCCCCATATATCATAAGATATGTCTTTTTGGTCACATTCCAAACATTTGAAGGCCTTAATCATGTATTCTCTTGAAAAAATGAATATCTATTAAACCTTAGTGAAAACATGAATGCTGTCAAAAGTTAACTCTTACCACATACCAAAATCCAAAAATTCTATATACTCAAACCATGATATAACCTTCTCCTTATATCAGTCATGAGCTCATGAATACTATCAAACATTTAATTTTCTCCTTATCCCTTCATTATGCGCATATCATCTTCATTCCAAAAATATCTGAATAACCTTTCATGGATACTGGTAGCATTAATCACACACTTTCAAAACTCAAGGAAAGACAACAATGTAACAATCCTTAGATGTCTCTTTATTCCATAGTACCATGAGATTCTTTATACAACATTACACTTGATAAACAGGTAATCATTCCACTACCTTCTTAAACCATTGACCGTGCTTCAACAATTCTTTCATCTCACATATCATT
Source organism: Viscum album (assembly GCA_963277665.1). NCBI lineage: Eukaryota > Viridiplantae > Streptophyta > Magnoliopsida > Santalales > Viscaceae > Viscum > Viscum album. The sequence goes on from OY728161.1 coordinate 1,478,363,189, forward strand.
TGTAGTCTCTTCATCATCATCAACATAAATACTACCCATACAGCCGTACTGATTCTCTTCATGAGACTTTCCCTTAGGGAATTGGTTTGCATAATGCCCATACATTCAACATTTAAAACATTTAACCATGGTTGATGTCATAGCAATACCATTATCCTCATCCCTGGTGTTAACTGAACCTTTTTCGTTTGCACTTACTGGCTTTGTGTCCTTCTTTTCCACACCCAAAGTATCTTCCAGTTCCTTTGAAACATTCTCCTTGATGCGTCTTCCCACATGATTTACATAGGGGAAATTGAACTTTCTTTCCTCTATGATCATCATGAAACTCCATCTTTCTCTTACTAGATGAGTCAGGAAACTTACCAAATTTTACTTTATTGATCATATTATGAGATTGCTGATTCTGCATAATAATGATGTTTGGACTTCCAAATCCCATTTCATTTGGTTTCTCTTGAAGAATTTCATTCCATTGTCCACCATATCCTCCATTATCGTGAATCACCTTGTTTCCAGCCATTTTCTAAAACCCAAAAAGAATAGTGTGAGAGGCAAAAATCATAATAAAGGGGGAGTAACTTCAATATCTAACATCTTTGGTTTAATCTAATATCGGTACAATAGTTCTAGGACTATATCCTATACGTATACTTATCCTTAGGGACATCCCTAGACATACCTTAGAAATATCTCTAGGGATCTCACTAACGTTTTTGCATCCTAGTTTCCAAAGGTTGACTAAACCTTTTCTCTAATACCAACTGTAGAGACCCGAAGCCTAACGTACATGGACATTACATTACTTTTGAAGAATACTTAGTACATAACAAAAACACACACACAAGGATCATAATAGTTTAGTGTCTTTGGAAACTCAGAATATAATATTCTAATCATGGTGAAAGATATTCAACATCTCCCATAAAGATCTTCCTTTTTTTTACCTAAAACCTTTCTTTATATCCTGGGGTAAAGAAAACATAAAAGGGTGAGCTCAAATGGTCAGTAAGGGTAAACAAAAATCATATTCATAAGAACATAACATTTTGGAAATCTTAACCTGCAAAAGAGAGCATAGTTTCATAACATGGGATAAATCATAGTAGTGAAATGAAATCCCAATAATTATAACTTAAAACATGAAACTTTGTGGCATACACACATAATCATAGAGAATCATATCTTATTAGTCAAGACTCATTGCCAAGACTATCTTAGTGGACAAAGTCCATTTCTGAACCGAGTCACCCTCATTTCAGTCCTGTTTAACTGAACCGGTATAACCTACCGTTCCATCTATGTCTATCTCATGAGATATAAAATCTTTACCCAATGCATTGGAGGGAGATATAGGTCCCACCCATCTCATAATGAAATCATTCTTTCATGTGCCACAAAATCATAAATCATACATCATAGCATAACCCATGAAATAAAATGGGATTCTTAAAAATCATGCCATCATAACATAATCCATAAACAATTGATATCATTTCATCATAAGAAAATTGAAATCATTTAAATCAAAGAGACATTTTACATGAAACATAAACATATGAAAAAATGTAATCTTAAATGGAAAATAGTTTTGACAAAACACTTGAAATGAATTCTTGAGGAAAATATCCTTTCCTCTTTAAAATCACTTTCTTTTCACAAAATTCCATGCAATTTTAAAAGATAAGTGTTTTGTTAAAAATAATCATGCAATCTTGTAGAGGAAGCTTCTTGAAAATGAGGCGTTATGAAACCGTAAAAATCCATTCACGCCGTATAAGTTAAAAATAACATTCTCCTCGTACTTTTTTCCGAAAATTCAAAAAGTACCTTATATGGTAACCAAAGGAAATATTTCATTCATACAATGTGGTAAAAAGTCAATAAAGTGTAAAAATGACTTTAAACATCCATGGAAGAATGGTAATCATTTTATGAAAGCATTTTTAGAAAACATGGTCATGGATGATAAACGTAACCCCAGTAAATACTTACGTATAAGCAATCTCGGATAAAAATGAGATTGAAAATGTATCCCTTACCTTATGCCCGATATGCTTTGTACGTATCTGAACCTCCTCTTTTTGACGCGCCTTTTCTTAACCTCCACTTAAAGAAATAAGGATGGTCTTCGAAGAAGACCAGGACCTCTAGGATGATACTAGGGAAGTGGATAAGAGATTTTGGTAGGGGTTGGATGAGCTTGAATGCTGAAATTGGTGTGAGGAGGAGAGGGAGGAGGTGCCCTTTTATAAGGGAGGAGAGGGGCACCTTAGGAAAATCTCAAAATATTATTTTATATTAAGGTCAAATTCGGTTTATAATGGTTCCAAAGGGTCTTATTTCGAAGAAAAAGTGGGGATGGGTCGAAATCCTCTCATCCAATATGATTTAGACAAGCTTAGGTTATTATTTTAACCTTGTCAATTAGATTTAACTCTAAGTTAAATAATTTAACTTTTACTGTGTCTTTTTGTTTTCATACACTATATGGTTAATAAACTTACAATAACAAGACAAACGAACCCCAAGTTGTTTATTATTAATATATCTATCCCTATCTAAGTCATTTGGCCGAAACTTATATTTTTAGGAATTAAATAACAATTAATAATATAATATTTGTTTTAAAAACTAATTTATGTCAATTTTGACACTATTTGGTACATGATTTTTATGAAATTAATAACAGATTGATAAGTTCGAAACAAGTTACCTATATAAACAATAACATGTCATATTAACCTATAAAATTAATTTAAGTCATAAAAAGTCTCAAATTTCATTTATTTGGGCATTTATAACATCAATTATGTCAATATTTCATTAATAAGACTATTACTGCATCATCTTTGTGTCATAATAAATGATAATTATTTAATCTCTAAAAATTCTAAATAAATTCCTATGATGTAGATAATTGTATTAGATTTCTGGATACTATTCATGTTTGAAGTTTCATGAAGTTTATTACTAAATTAAAATTATTATACTTATGAGATTTAAGAAAGTGACATGTTTTCACATTCTTTGGTTTTAATAATAATTAAATTATTTTCATGGAAAAAAGTCCATAAAATGAATCTAATCCGACCCTTTGGTTATATGGGTCTATGTTTAGCCATCCAATAGGATTTTTCCAAGTGTTAGGATAATTTTATAATCTTATATTTACCCTTAATTACCCGATTTACCTTTAAATATAGTAAATAAAATTTACCGTAGTTACTACTCACAATGCCCAAAAATAAAAAGTACCTTATTAACATAATTTGGACCCACTGATTCCAAATATGGAATCAATTTTTCCAAATTCAGTACAAAAAAGATGCAGAAATTAAATTAAAATTAATCTCGTTGTTCGAAAGAAAACGGGTTTTTCTTTAAAACATTGCAAAAGATTGAATTGATTTAACCTACGAATTCAAGGTAAAATCAATGATAATGACATACATTATATTAAATGGTAAAAATATATTCTATTTATACTTTAAAACCAATCAATATTATAATTTAACCACATAAGATATTAGGATGAAAAAAATTGTTTTTAATTAAAATATAGCGTGTTTTTACTATTCATTAAAATATGAAAGTTATCGGAAAAATATAAAAACTTTATCAAATGTAAATTTTTATATCCTGATTCAAAAGATGAATTTTATTTTGTCAAATTTAACTTATAAACATGTCAAAAACTATATTTAAAGTGGGTGCGCCATCAAAAGGCGGAAAAACTGCATTTTTTTAAAAATACTTATTTTACCCGAAAATTTTATTTTGTTCTTATACCATGTTTTAGAAAATGTGTAAGATGAATAATAATGTTATAAGATTCAAAATTTATTTAATACTATTCATAACGTCTAGTTCATAATAATATTATAATAATATATCGTTGTTTAGTAAAACCCGGTATTGCGTACAACACACGCTATCGAGGAAGGTCGTGATTGCGTGTAATGCAAGCCAAGTCAGAGTTGCGTGCTGTGCAAGAATCCTTCGTTGTTTCGTATATCATAATCCAACCATATTTCATTTATACATTGAATATATATATATATATACTCAATGTTGCATAAAATAACTATTATCAAAATTGTGTGTAACACGATCCAAGAATAGTGTTGCGTATACTGCAAGCTACTATGGTGTTGCGTATAGCACAAGGTAATCTTGGTGTAGCATAAAACACAATACATTAATGAAATTAAGAGAATATTTTTCATAAAATCTCGGGTTGTTACATTCTACCCCCCTTAAAATGAATTTTTCCCTCGAAATTCGTCGGGGTTCTAAATGGTTTGCTATTCAAAAGTTTCTTTAATAGAAACCCACATCGTAAAAAGGAATACCAAAACCAATATTTAAAAACAAAAGTATGAAACTTAACGGTTACCCAAATAAAATAATCACTGGGTTTCCACATAGGTGAAAATAAGGATATGGAAGAAAATCTAACCATCATGTTCTGATGGAGAGTGGTAGAGAACATGGCTATGGAAAAGCCAGCAATCACAAAGCCATAAATTTATGACGATCTAGGGTACCATCTAATTCATCGGATATAAGGGCACTAGGACAACATTTTTGGTTTTCAAGATCATTTCCCTAAAGTTGAAGAATTTGAATTAGAATAAATACTTACTTTATTTTGGTACAATCTCACTGTTGTTTGTGCCTTGAACAATTTCCACTTCATCTCTTAAATAAATGACGTTGAATTTGTTATTCGTGAAGTGCTAGCAGATCATGTGATAGAATTAAGAGTCATTCCATCTGTCTCAAACAAAAGGTTAGCAAAAGTTATATACATAAGTCGATCTATAGGTAGATTAATCATATATGGTTCCTAAAATGGACTTATACTTCATATATCATACTGCTTAATATAATAAAACTAGTTTATACTAAACAGGGACTTCCTGTAGGCCAGTTGTAGGCGATAAAGGCCAGTCACACTTTGGTTGTGGGTTCAATTCCCACAGCCTTTTCCGAAGCGATGGGTTGTCGCCCATCCTACAGGTTGTCCTTTTTTTAAAACTATATTACTATAACATCCCATCAATAATATCGAAAAAACTTCTATCCTTAAACATTACTAACTTATGCCCAACATAATCCATTCCAATCTTTAGGCTTATCCATAATACTGCAGTCCACTCTCATAATATAGTGAAAATGATTACCAGAGATTTAATACCATCGTTGATCCCCATATATCATAAGATATGTCTTGTTGGTCACATTCCAAACATTTTAAGGCCTTAATAATGTATTCTCTTGAAAAAATGAATACCTATTAAACCTTAGTGAAAACATGAATGCTGTCAAAAGTTAACTCTTACCACATACCAAAATCCAAAAATTCTATTTACTCAAACCATGATATAACCTTCTCCTTATATCAGTCATGAGCTCATAAATACTATCAAACATTTAATTTTCTTCTTATCCCTTCATTATGCGCATATCATCTTAATTCCAAAAATATCTAAATAACCTTTCATGAATACTGGTAGCATTAATCACACACTTTCAAAACTCAAGGAAAGACAACAATGTAACAATCCTTAGATGTCTCTTTATTCCATAGTACCATGAGATTCTTTATACAACATTATACTTGATAAACATGTAATCATTCCACTACCTTCTTAAACCATTGACCGAGTTTCAACAATTCTTTCATCTCACATATCATTTGTAGTCTCTTCATCATCATCAACATAAATACTACCCATATGGTCATAAGGATTCTCTTCATGAGACTTTCCCTTAGGGCATTGATTTGCATAATGCCCATACATTCCACATTTAAAACATTTAACCATTGTTGATGTCATAGCAATACCATTATCCTCATCCCTAGTGTTAACTAAACCTTTTCCTTTTCACTTACTGGATTTGTGTCCTACTTTTCCACACCCAAAGCATCTTCCAGTTCCTTTGAAACATTTCCTTGATTCCTCTTCCCACATGATTTAAATAGGGTAAATTGAACTTTCTTTCCTCTATGATCATCATGAAACTCCATCTTTCTCTTATTAGCTGAGTTAGGAAACTTACCAAATTTTACTTTATTGATCATATTATGAGATTGCTGATCCGGCATAATAATGATGTTTGGACTTCCAAATCCCATTTCATTTGGTTGCTCATGAAGAATATCATTCCATTGTCCATCATATCCTCCATTATTGTGAATCGCCTTGTTTCTAGCCATTTTCTAAAACCCAAAAAGAATAGTGTGGGAGGAAAAAATCATAATAAAGGGGGAGTAACTTCGATATCTAACATCTTTGGTTTAATATAATATTGTTACCATAGTTCTAGGACTATATCCTTTACGTATACTTATCCTTAGGGGTATCCCTAGACATACTTTATAAATATCTCTAGGGATCTCACTAACGTTTTCGCATCCTAGTTTCCAAAGGTTGACTAAACCTTTCCTCTGATACCAACCGTAGAGACCCGAAGCTTATTGTACATGTACATTACATTACTTTTGTGGAATACTTAGTATATAACAAAAACACACACACAAGGATCGTAATAGTTTAGTGTCTTTGGAAACTCGGAATATAATCTTCTAATCATGGTGAAAGATCTTCAACATCTCCCATAAAGATCTTCCTTTTTTTTACCTAAAACCTTTCTTTATATCTTTGGGAAAAGAAAACATAAAAGGGTGAGATCAAATTCTCAGTAAGGGTAAACAAAAATCATATTCATAAGAACATAACATTTTGGAAATCTTAACCTGCAAAAGAGAGCATAGTTTCATAACATGGGATAAATCATAGTAGTGAAATGAAATCCCAATAATCATAACATAAAACATGAAACTTTTTGGCATACACACATAATCATAGAGAATCATATCTTATTAGTCAAGACTCATTGCAAAGACTATCTTAGTGGAAAAAGTCCATTTTTGAACCGAGTCACCCTCGTTTCAGTCCTGTTTCACTGAACCGGTATAACCTACCGTTCCAGCCATGTCTATCTCATGAGATATAAAATCATTACCCAATGCATTGGAGGGAGATATAGGTCCCACCCATCTCATAATGAAATCATTCTTTCGTGTGCCACAAAATCATAAATCATACATCATAGCATAACCCATGAAATAAAATGGGATTCTTAAACATCATGTCATCATAACATAATCCATAAACAATTGATATCATTTCATCATAAGAAAATTTAAACCATTTAAATCAAAGAGACACTTTACTAGAATTATAAACATATGAAATAATGTCATCTTAGATGGAAAATAGTTTTGACAAAACACTTGAAATGAATTCTTGAGTAAAATATCCTTTCTTCTTTAAAATCATTTTCTTTTTACAAAATTCCATGCAATTTTAAAAGATAAGGGTTTTCTTAAAAATAATCATGTAATCTTGTAGAGGAAACTTCTTGAAAATGAGGCGTTATGAAACCGTAAAAATCCATTCACGCCGTATAAGTTAAAAATAACATTATCCTCGTACTTTTGTCGAAAAAGTCAAAAAGTACCTTATATGGTAACCAAAGGAAAGATTTCATTCATACAATGTGGTAAAAAGTCAATAAAGGGTAAAATGACTTTAAACATCCATGGAAGAATGGTAAACATTTTATGAAAGTATTTTTAGAAAACATGGTCATGGATGATAAACGTAACCCCAATAAATACTTACGTATAAGCAATCTCGGATAAAATTGAGATTGAAAATGTATCCCTTACCTTATGCTCGATATGCTTTGTACGTATCCGAACCTCCTCTTTTTGACGCGCCTTTTCTTAACCTCCACTTAAAGAACTAAGGATGGTCTTTGAAGAATACCAGGATCTCTAGGATGATACTAGGGAAGTGAAGAAGAGATTTTGGCAGGGGTTGGCCGAGATTTAATGCTCAAATTGGTGTGAGGAGGAGAGGGAGGAGGTGCCCTTTTATAAGGGAGGAGAGGGGAACCTTAGGAAAATCTCTAAATATTATTTTATATTAAGGCCAAATTCGGTTTATAATGGTTATAAAGGGTCTTATTTCGAAGATAAAGTGGGGATGGGTCAAAATCCTCTCATCCAATAGGATTTAGACAAGTTTAGGTTATTATTTTAACCTTATCAATTAGATTTAACTCTAAGTTAAATAATTTAACTTTTACCGTGACTTTTTGTTTTCTTACACTATATGGTTAATAAACTTACCATAACAAGCCAAACGAACCCCAAGTTGTTTATTATTAATATATATATCCTTATCTAAGTCATTTGGCAGAACCTTAGAGTTTTAGGAATTAAATAACAATTAATAATATAATATTTGTTTTAAAAACTAATTTATGTCAATTTTGACACAATTTGGTACATGATTTTTATGAAATTCATAATAGAATGATAGGTTCGAACCAAGTTACTTATATCAACAATACCATGTCATATTAACCTAGAAAATTAATTTAAGTCATAAAAAGTCTCAAATTACATTTATTTGGGAATTTATAACATCAATTATGTCAATATTTCATTAATAAGACAATTACTGCATCATCTTTGTGTCATAATAAATGATAATTATTTAATCCCTAAAAATTATAAATAAATTCTTATGATGTAGATAATTGTATTAGATTTCTGGAGACTATTCATGTTTGAATTTTCATGAAGTTTATTACTAAATTAAAATTATTATACTTATGAGATTTAAGAAAGTGACATGTTGTCACATTCTTTGGTTTTAATAATAATTAAATTATTTTCATGGAAAAAAGTCCATAAAATGAATCTAATTCGACCATTAGGTTATATGGGTCTACTATTAGCCATCCAATAGGATTTTTCCAAGTGTTAGGGTAATTTTATAATCTTATATTTACCCTTAATTACCCGATTTACCTTTAACTATATTAAATAAAATTTACCGTAGTTACTACTCACAATGCCCAAAAATAAAAAGTAGCTTATTAACATAATTTGGACCCACTGATTCCAAATATGGAATCCAGTTTTTCCAAATTCAATACACAAAAGATGCAGAAATTAAATTAAAATTAATCCCGTTGTTCGAAAGAAAATGGGTTTTTCTTTAAAACATTGCAAAAGATTGAATTGATTTAACCTACGAATTCAAGGTAAAATCAATGCTAATGACATAAATTATATTAAATGGTAAAAATATATTATATTTATAATTTAAAACCATTTGATATTATAATTTAACCTCATAAGATATTACGATGAAAAAAATTGTTTTTAATTAAAATATAGCGTGTTTTTACTATTCATTAAAATATGAAAGTTATCGGAAAAATATCAAAACATTATCTAATGTAAATTTTTATATCCTGACTCAAAATAAGAATTTTATTTTGTCAAATTGAACTTATAAACATGTCAAAAACTAGATTTAAAGTGGGTGCGCCATCAAAAGGCGGAAAAACTGCATTTTTTGAAAAATACTTATTTTACCTGAAAAAATTATTTTGTTCTTATACCATGTTTTAGAAAATGTGTATGATGAATAATAATATTATAAGATTCAAAATTTAGTTAATACTATTCATAACGGCTAGTTCATAATAATGTTATAATAATATATCGTTGTTTAGTAAAACCCGGTATTGCGTACAACACACGCTATCGAGGAAGGTCGTGACTGTGTGTAATGCAAGCCAAGTCAGAGATGCGTGTTGTGAAAGAATCCTTCATTGTTTCGTATATCATAATCCAACCATATTTCATTTATACATTGAATATATATATATATATATACTCAATGTTGCGTAGAATAACTATTATCAAAATTGTGTGTAACACGATCCAAGAATAGTGTTGCGTATACTGCAAGCTAATACGGTGTTGCGTATAGCGCAAGGTAATCTTGGTGTAGCATACAACACAAGAAATTAATGAAATTAAAAGAATATTTTTCATAAAATCTCAGGGTGTTACAATCCATGCGTCATATATGACATGTACGAGTCAACCCTGCCTCAATCCAAGGCGCGGTGTGGACGGTACCATTCAAAATGTATCTTTTTTGTTCAAAATGACTTTAATTTTAAGTGAAAATAACAACTGACATATGGAAAACCGACCAAATGCATTCCAAATCTGTTTAAACTTTAGTAAAATGATACATGGGTCATATGTGACGTGTACGAGTCAACCCCACCTCAATCCAAGGCATGGTGTGGCCGGAACCACCCAAGCTGTCCCTCTTTTGTTTAAAATGGACAATATTTTATGTACATACACAAAATAGATCAAACGGATTCTGATTGTCTTGATACTTTTTCACAACGATCCATGACTCATATGTGATGTGTAAGAGTCAACCCCACCTCAATTCGAGACCCGGTGTGGCCGACACCACTCAAAGGGCCTCTGTTTTGTTAAAAATGGACTTAATTTTAAGTGAAATCAACAACTGACATACAACAATCCAACCAAACGCATTTCGATTATATTTAAACTTAAGGAAAAAAATCCATGAGTCAAAAGTGATGTGTACGAGTAAACCCCGCCTCAATACGAGGCCCGATGTGGCCAACACCACTCAAAGTGCCTCTTTTTTTAAAATGTACTTAATTTTAAGTGAAAACAACAACTCTCATATGGAAAACTGACCAAATGCCTACAGATTATATTGAAACTTTAGTAAAATGATCCATGGGTCATATGTGATGTGTACGAGTCAATCCCACCTCAATCTGAGGCACAGTGGGGCCGGGACCACCAAAATTACCTCTCTTTTGTTGAAAATGGACTAAATTATAAGTGAAAACAACAACTGTCATACGGGAAACTGACCAAATGCATTCCAAATCTACTAAAACTTTAGAACAACGATCCATGGGACATATGTGATGTGTAAGAGTCAATCCCGCCTCAATCCGAGGCACGGTGTGGCCGACACCACCCAAACTGTCTCTCTTATGTTTAAGAAGGACAATATTTTACGTACATACCTCAAACTGATCAAACGGATTCTGATTGTGTTGATACTTTTGAACAACGATACATGACTCATATTTGACATGTAAGAGTCAACCTCGCCTCAATTTGAGGCCCGGTGTGGCTGACACCACTCAAAGTGTCTCTATTTTGTCAAAAATGGACATAATTTTAAGTGAAAACAACAACTGACATACGCCAAACTGACCAAACGGATTCAGATTATATTTAAACCTAAGGAAAACGATGCATGAGTCAAATGTGACCTGTACAAGTCAACCCTGCCTCAATCTGAGCCGCGGTGTGTCCGAGACCACTCAAATTGTCTCTCTTTTGTTCAAAATGGACTAAATTGTAAGTGAAATCAACAACTGACTTAAGAGAAACCTACCAAACGCCTTCTGATTTTGTTGAAACATTAGGAAAATGATTAATTGGTCATATGTGATGTGTACGAGTCAACCCCGCATCAATATGAGGCTCCTTGTGGACGGGACCACCTAAAATGCCTCTCTTTTGTTCAAAATGGACAATATTTTACGTATATACGCCAAACCAATCGAACAGATTCTGATTGTGTTGAAACTTTAGGAAAATGATAAATTTCTCATATGTGACGTGTACAAGTCAGCCTCGCCTCAATCCGAGGCCCGGTGTGGCCAACACCACTCAAAGTGACTCTCTTTTGTTTAAAATGGACTTGATTTTAAGTGAAAACAACAACTAACATACGTCAAACCAACCAAATGACTTCATATTCTGTTGAAACTTTAGAAAAATGATCCATGGGTCAGATGTGACGTGTTAGAGTCAACCTCACATCAATCCGAGCCGCGGTGTGGCCGGGACCACTGAAACTGTCTCTCTTTTGTTGAAAATGGACTAAATTGTAAATGAAAACAACAACTGACATACGCCAAACCGACCAAACGACTTCTGATTCTGTTGAAACTTTAGGAAAACGATCCATGGGTCATATGTGATGTGTAAGAGTCAACCCCGCCTCAATCCGAGTTGCAGTGTGACCGGGACCACTCAAATTGTCTCTCTTTTGTTCAAAATGGACTAAATTGTAAGAGAAATCAACAACTGACATACGGGAAACCGACCAAACCCCTTAGGATTCTGTTGAAATTTTAGTAAAATGATCCATGGGTCATATGTCACGTGTAAAAGTCAATCGTGCCTCAATCTGAGGCACTGTGGGGCTGGGACCATCCAAACTGCCTCTCTTTTGTTCCAAATGGACAATATTTTACGTACATAGGCCAAACCAATCAAACGGATTCGGATTGTGTTGAAACTCTAGGAAAATGATCCTTGGATCATATGTGACGTTTAAGAGTTAACCCCGCATCAATACGAGTCCCGGTGTGGCCGACACCACTCAAAGTGCCTCTTTTTTTTTAAATGTACTTAATTTTAAGTGAAAACAACAACTGACATACGAAAAACCGACCAAACACCTAAGGATTCTATTAAAACTTTAGTAAAACGATCCATGGGTCATATGTGATGTGTATGAGTCAACCCCGACTCAATCGGAGGCCCGGTGTGGCCGACACCACTCAATGTGCCTCTGTTTTGTTTAAAATGGACTTAATTTTAAGTGAAAACAACAACTGACATACGCCAAACCAACCAAATTCCTTTGTATTATGTTGAAACATTAGTAAAACGATCCATGAGTCATATTTGATGTGTACGAGTCAACCCCACATAATTATGAGCCGCGGTGTGGCCGGGACCACTCAAACTATCTCTCTTTTGTTCAAAATGGACTAAATTGTAAGTGATGTCAATAAATGACATACGAGAAACCTACCAAACGCCTTCATATTCTATTGAACCTTTAGGAAAACGATCCATGGGTCACATGTGGTGTGTACGAGTCAACCCCGCCTCAATCCAAGGCACTGTGTGGCCGGGACCACCCAAACTGCCTCTCTTTTGTTCAAAATGGACAATATTTTACGTACATACGCCAAACTGATCAAACAGATTATTATTTTGTTGAAACATTAGGGAAATGATTCATGGCTTATATTTGATGTGTACGAGTCAACCTAGCCACAATCTGAGGCCCGGTGTGGCCGACACCACTCAAAGTGCCTCTCTTTTGTTTAAAATAAACTTAATTTTTAGTGAAAACAACAACTGACATAATCCAAACCGACCAAACACATTCGGATTCTGTTGAAACTTTAGGTAAACGATCCATGGGTCATATGTGACATGTACGAGTCAACTTCGCCTCAATCTGAGCTGCGGTGTGGCTGGGACCACTCAAATAGTCTCTCTTTTGTTGAAAATGGACTAAATTGTAAATGAAATCAACAACTGTCATACGGGAAATCAACCAAACGCCTTCGGATTATATTGACACTTTAGTAAAATGATCGATGGGTCATATTTGATGTGTACGAGTAAATCCTACCTCAATTAAAGGTGTGGTGTGGCCGACACCACCCAAATTGTCTCTCTTATGTTAAAAATGGACAATATTTTATGTACAGACGGCAAATCGATCAAACGGATTCTGATTGTGTTGAAACATTAGGAAAACGATCCATGGATAATATGTGATGTGTACGAGTCAACCCAACCTCAATACAAGGCCTGTTGTGGCCATCACAACTCAAAGTGTCTCTCTTTTGTTTAAAATAAACTTAATTTTAAGTGAAAACAACAACTGACATACGCCAAACTAACCAAACGCATTTGGATTCTATTAAAACTTTAGGAAAATGATCCATGGGTCATATTTGATGTGTAAGAGTCAACTCCACCTCAATATGAGCTGCGGTGTGGCTGGTACCACTCAATCTGTCTCTCTTTTGTTAAAATGGGCTAAATTGTAAGTGATATCAACAACTGACATACAGGAAACAGACCAAACGCCTTCGGATTCTGTTGAAACTTTAGTAAAACGATCCATGGATCATATGTGATGTGTAAGAGTCAACCCTGCCTCAATTCGAGTCACCCTGGGGCCGGGACCACCCAAACTGCCTCTCTTTTGTTCAAAATGGACAATATATTATGTACATACGCCAAACTGATCAAACGGATTCTGATTGTGTTGAAACTTTAGGAAAATGATTCATGGATCATATGTGACGTGTACCAGTCAACCCTGCCTCAATCTGAGGCCCGGTGTGGCACTTATGGAGTCACAAGTTATGAGACTCCTAAGAAAATACCTTTTCACCATATATTAGAAAAGTGGTTGTCATATGAATATTGATATGGGTGTAAATAATATTTGAGTTATTGAAACTCTTATTCAACTATACTGGATGATTGTTGTCATATGAAGATTCGAATGGGGAATTATTCACCATGTCTCTAATCAAAGAGGTGGTCTTTTTTGTTGTTTTAAGTTTTTCACTGTTTTAAGTGTTGTTTTGTATGCAGGTGTATGCACTGGAGTGGCTGATGTGCAACAATTCTGAAAATACACAATACCAACGGTTTAGAACCGTTGGTATACTTTGAGAAAGAATTATACCAACAGTTCAATAAACCGTTGGTAAAAAAACTATCCCAACTGTTACAAACCGTTGGTATATTATTTTTTATTGAACATATGCCAACGGTTTCATTGAAACTGTTGGGAAAAAACTATACCAACGGTTGTAAACCGTCGGTATAATATCAAAATCATAGAATTACCAATGGTTTTAAACCAAGAACCGTTGGAAAATCAATACATAGAGTGGGATATTCCAACGGTTTAGTTCAAACCATTGTTATAGATATTTCCCCATGCCTTACTTCCCTACGGTTTGGACAACCGTTGGTATAGAATATACCAACGGCTTTCCAGCCTATACCAATGGGTTAGAACCATTGGTATATCCTCCATTTCCAGTAGTGTTTGTAATCAACCTTAATTTTTTATATATCTTTATTTATTTTATTAGCTAGAATGAGAAAGTCTAAATCATCATGAATATATAGTTTATTTAAAGAGTTTCATTCCAATCAAAGGGATGAGATATTAACTTCCATAAATGGAAGTGGTAAATCCTTTCTCAAATTATCCACAAATAACATATTGATCAGGGCATACCCAGCATACCCAACATAGTGTGAACATATAGTGTCTTGGTTTATAGAAATACATCTAAGTAAGCAAGTCAAAATATGTATTAGTAATAATCATAAAGTCTAAGTACCATTACACACACTCGCAAATAGGAATATTCAATGACACAAAAACATATTGAATTATTATTGGAAGGTCTATAGAATCCCACCCCTGAATCCACTAATAAGTACCCTGATATGATTGGTCACATAGCCTCAAGAAAACCTCCCCATATGCCAACGACTTTTGACTTGTAGTGAAGGCCTAGATTGGGTTCATGGGGATATTATGCCCTCTTGATCAGGGTGTGGAATAATGGTAAGACCTAATGACAAGAAGTAGAAATTGTAATAAATAAGAATAAGATGAATGATAATAAATCATTTAAGATAACCAAAAGAAATAATCTAGAACAATATCAGATAAAAATGATGATCATTCCATATTTCTACACAAAAATAAAATACAAGGGATACAGGGGTACAAGTATATAAAACATTCTATACAAAAAAAAACAAAAAAAACTGAAAAAATTGCCACTACTAGATTCAAAATAATAGGATCAGTTGTATACTACTATAATCAATCCAATCATAAAAAATCAAACATCAGATGTTGGGTTCTTCTCTTAGTATACACCTGTAAACATGAGGTCTGTTCAGGTACCACAGGCAGCCCAAATAGGGTGTGAGATATACACAGTAGGCCACCAACAATGGTGTCTAGAACAATCCAGACTGTGTATAAAAAATGAGCAGTGTGTAGGAATATAGTAAACGTAAAGCATAAAATAAATAAATAAATAAATTGCATCGACCTAGGTTCCCCATGAGACCACTAACTAACACTACCTACTTCGGTCGAAGATGGATGTCTCTAAAAATAATTCATCCTATATAGATATAATATGGGTGTAAAGGATTAATATATATAAGTATATATACATCAGTGTTATAGCATGAAAGTGTGGAAATCCTATTAATGTTGTCATAAAATTCTAATGTAAACATGGACCGAACCTAAGCATGTTCTTTGGCTTAGAGGACACATCCTTAAAATTTAATAGAATGCATCCTAAGCCCGTCTAAGGAGATACATAAAAAGAAACTCGTGTATCACTGTAGGAGAAATATTAATAACCATCACCATAAGAGTCCATAAAAGGTGATCTATAAAGAGGAATCCCAAGTATCACTCTCATCAAGGTGCAAAGCGTGACGCTCTGAGCTGGACTCTGGTTACCACATAGGGGACTTAGTACTGCTTGTGGAATTGTAGAACCATATCGCCCATCGAGCTCATCAAAGGTAACTCTCCTAGGGAGCTGGTATCACTCATGGGTAATTAATAAATCCACCTATTGAGATCATCAAATACATTCTATAAATAATCTATTTATCACTCCCGACATATTTAGATTTTTTAAAAATTCTAACTCAAAATCACAGTGATCCCATCCAAGGAATCCTTAAGATGGGACCCTTGTACTGCCCCTTTCTTGTCACAAAGGTACGTTTTATCTATCTAGGACACATACCATTTAATAAGGAATTATATTCATAACATTTTAATCAAGTTGTAAAATCTATTTAGTTCAAGTAAATCATATTATGGAATAAATCACAAGGGATGATGGAATTTCATCTCTTTTAGTGCCTATCACATTCCAATGCCTTCATTAAAAGGTAACTCGCATGACCCAAATACTAGAAATTAAAATTAATACCCCTGGAATAAGTCTTTTAATCCATTAAGGAAGGAACACCCATAAGGGTGGCTCATATCAAGGTAAATCACCCCATGAAATGGATTCTGTTGGATCATTATTAATGAGGTAATATTGGTTAGGATCATAAGAAAATACTCAGATGGATATACTTAAAATAGGGGGTGAATTTTATTTTTAAAAACTTATATCAAAATAAATAAAATAAACCATACACTAATCCTATTAAGTTTGTTATTAGACTTGGTCCTCAGTCTGATGATCATAATCAAATAAATGTATTCATAATCAATACAATTAAATAAGAGTGTAAAAGATCAGTATCACTATAGATCCAATTAAATAGAGTTTTTTTATCATAATCGTAATAGTATAGATAATTCAAACAAAATAAAAATATGAATATGATGTTTCACTATATATTATATGAGCAGAGAAATATAAAACTTATAAGAAACAATTAATACAATAGATAAATAATAAGAATGAATTATAATCTATAAAAAGAATAAACATGTTTTACCCTATAGTGAAAGGTATTCTATAACCCAGACTAAAGGTATACCTTGTTTTATACATATTAGAAAGCATTTCTTCTCTTATAAAGGAATCCCTTAATATGAAAATCAGAATAGATTTGTCTTCCTATCCACATAATCCCTCGATATGATGATCAGATTCTCCACCTACCTAGCCCTGATATCCCTCAGTCTAATGGATTTGATTCTTTGTCTTCCTATACTCATATTCCATCAATCGTTATGATGATCAGACATAGATTAAAATGCAAAATTTCATATAGAGACAACCTTACAAGGTTTCACTCGAATTATAAAACTTGAAACAATTACAAAGAGTAAGAACAAGATGCTCATGCTAATAAATATTAAAATCTCTCACATAATGAGAAATTGAAATTGAAATTTACAGAAATAATTATCTCCAAACTATTCAAATGATCTATTATTTATAGGCATATTCCCAATGTTCATATTTATTTAATAATTTTCATATTTATATGATAATTTCACAATGACTTGGACACCTGGGACTTGACAACTCCTAATGACCTAGCATAACTAAATATCCAAAATCATATTGATTTGCACCAGTACAGTGTAAACAGTTTTTCATACATTATAATTAATTCATCTGAATACAATTATAAATATTGTCAGTTTTATGGAATTCCATAAGTCTATCTATATGATAATATTTATGTGTATTAATATGATGTTATTGGTATTGGTATTAGTCTAAGTTTTAGACTTTTTAGTATTATAAGAAAGACTTAAATTCTAACACCTGATCTGATAAATGTGGGTTTGATTAATCTGAAACATATTAATTATGATAATCATAATGAAGAATATAAAATTTATAATTGTAAGAATTATGAAATTATTCTAAGTATGGAAAAATATAATGTTTCTTACAAAAACATTCTAAACCACTTTAGGAATAAAAAGTAAGTAATCATGTATAACAAAAGTGTTTGTTATTTCCAAAACAAAAGAAATGGAAAAGTAGGAAGTAAAACTTTAGATTCAATAGATTGAGGGGTAGTTAGGGCTATATTAAAAGATAATAACATTTAATTTAATTAGTTAAAATTTAAGGAGGCAACACCAGAGATGTCTGGTGCATAGCACAATGCACATAATAAAATACAACATGAATTTTAGGGAAAAGTACTAGACACCATAACTTATTCTGGTAGTAATCTCTTCATATAGTTTCATTTCTTAAATCAAGATAGAATATAAGAAATTGAAAAAATAGATAGAAGCCCTAAAAATAGTGCATCTGATCTCACACTAAAATATCACCAAATATTTTGACATAAACTAATAATGGAAGGAAGAATAATGAAGAGCATACTATTGAGGATCCAACATGAGTGACGATGAAGATAATGGATCTTAGAAAAATGAGAATTGGTGGAACCTAGGTTGAGGTAGAGGGGGATCTCTCTTGTATGGTTGTCCTTTTCTGTAGGAAAATAATGGAAGTTCTCTAGAAAATGATCCCCCATACCTTTTAAAAAAATGATCAAGGATATTTATATAGCATTTAAGCTTTGCACATTGTTTCAAGATTTGGATTTTTCCTCCTAAGGAAAACCCTATTTTTGATTCGCAATGGGTCTAGAAACCCATTACACATCATATATTTAGTACACATCATTTATTTAGCCTGCATCTAGCCTCTAGCTGACCTGATACTTTGTTCCCTCATGAAAACCAACCGACCAAAAGCCATGGCCACCAGGGTCTAAGCCAAAAGAGAAAATTAGTGAGGTTTTGATCGAAAATTAAAATAAATCATACCTCTCTAAAAATTCATGAAGTTACAACCTCCCCTCCTTAAAAAACTCATCCTTGATTTTCCATTCTAAGGATAGTAAAACATCATCTGAGAAAATTTCTGGCCACTAAGCACGTACATCATTCTCTCACTCCTAGGTCTCGTCTTATACATGGTTGTGCTTCCATAGCACCTAGGCCAAAGGAACTAACCTTCATAGGAGATCCGTCGTAAACTGATCAATGATACATATAGGATGCTTCCCAAAGGATGAATCCACATCAAGATCAATATCTTTAAGATCAATTGAATTAAATGGGTCAGAATGATATCGACAAGGATGCACTACATAGAAGATGTCATGCATGGACAAGTACCTTTGAGGTAAATCTAATTGATAGGCTACCAGACTAACTCTCTCTATGATCTCAAAAGGCCACACATAATGAGAAGATATCTTTCTACATCTCTAAATCTTTCTATGACAAAATAATGGTAAAAAATGAAGAAATACTTGATGTCTCACCTCACATTCTAGAGGTTGGTGACAATAATCAGTATAAGACTTTTTTATATACTGATCTATATCCATATGCTTATAAATCAGTAATAACTTCTTTGAAATCTCCTAGATTAGATGAGGGCCCAGTAGTGTTGCCTCACCTACTAATAACTAGCATAGGGGTGAACGGAATGAACTACCGTAAAGGGTCTCATATAGATCCATTTGAATCATTTTTGGAAAGATGTTAATTTATGAAAACTCAAAAAATGATATGATTCTCCTAATAACCTCCAAAATCAAGGATTTATTCACATAGCATGTCTTCTAACACCTGTATAATCTTCTTGGACTACTCATCAATCTAAGGGGGATATGTTTTACACAAAACTCTTTCTAGAACTATGATTTAAATCATGCATTTTGATATAATACGATAGAAAGTGGAATATTGTGAAGGCATACAATCTCCTAAATAAAAATCCATTCAATATAATCAACTAATAAAGTTTCTTGGATAGGTAGAAAGTGTATGACCTTGGTCAACCTATCAATGAAAAACCATACTACATCATTTTCGTAAGTGGATATCAATAATCCAATCAAAAAAATCCATAGTGACATCATCCCATTTCCATTCAGGAATAGACAGAGGATGTAAAATTCTAGTAGGTCATTGGTGCTCATACTTACCAGCTAACAGGTGGATCCCCAAGTGATAAAACTTGTAATATGCCTCTTTATATCTGGACATCAATATATACGACATATATATCATTAATTATTTATAATCCTAGGATGTACTACCCAAGAAAATGCATGATATTCCAACATTAATTCTTTATATATTTCTAAGGGAAACCAGATACACCCATGAAATTATAGGATCTCTTCCTCATCGATAGACCAACTAGGTGGGGGTCTTCACTTGAGATACTCTCCCTTAGGACTAAGCCATTGGGATTTGAAATTGTTCTCATCCTTACCTATTACAGAAGGAAATATTTCATTTCCAATGTTTCTAAAATAGGTTATCCATTATATTAATGAACCTCTAGGTTTATATCCTAAAATATAGACATCAACTACCACCCACTACTAGCCTCTTAGACAACCTATGTTTGAGTCTTCCATCTTAGAGCATATGCAAATTCATTTACAATTCTAGGTGTATAAGAGAAATTAAATTCAAACGACTATAAGTACTCAACCCATTTGAGATACCTAATATTCAATTCACACTATGTGGAAATGTATTTGATACTTTTATGGTATGTATAAATGATAAACTATTACCCCAATAGATAACGCCTCTAACAATGTAAATCATCAACAACAACTTCTAGCTAAAGGTTGTGTGTTGGGTAATTTCCTTCAGGATGTATTATATAGTGGGATCCATTTACCACAACTCAATCTCCCTACATATGAACTACTCCAAGATTGATTCATGAATCATCACAATAGAATGTATAACTTCTACCTAGATCTGGTATAATCAGGATCGGTGCTGAAGTCAGTCTTCTTTTCTAATCCTTAAAATCTTCCTCACATTATTCAGAAAAAAAATAACTTCGCACCCTTCTCATTCAATCCCATAAGAGGTGATTCTAGGTGTGATAATTATGAAATAAAATTCCTATAATATTCAGATATCCCTAAGAAACATTGTATTCCAATGAAATTCTTGGGTTTCTCCAAAGAAACTATGACACTCACCTTCTTTAAGTTAATAAAAACTCCTTCTTCAGAGAATATATGACCTAAAAAAGTTAACTTTATTGATCCAAAAGTGGAATTTAGTGATATATAAATACAAATAGTGATCTCTCATTGTATTCATTGTAATATCAAGGTGTTTTTTCATGGTCATATTGAGTACGAGAAAACACCAATATTTAATCCATGAAAACAACCACAAATTTATCCAGATATTGTTGAAAACTTGATTCATAAAGTCCATAAAAATAGATGTTTCATTTTCAAGGATGAACGACATGACCAGATACACGTACAAGACATATCTACTCCAATAAATTATACATGGTATGCCTTATGGTCTAACAAGCACCTAATTGTATCCCAACCTCAAATCTACCATGGATAAAATTGTCTCCCCTAGGATCTAATCGAAGAGTTCGTCTATATGTGGATGTGGGTATTAGTTCTTTACTATAAGCTAGTACAAAAAGAAGTAATACACCCAAAAATTAAGGGTACTATCCACCTAATTGGATAAAATAACATGTGAACCACATGGAAAAGTATTGGTTCATATGAAACCCTTAACTTCAAAGTACTCAAACTATGTTTTGAGTTCATGGAGCTTAATAGGGGCCATCCTATAAAGAGGAATAGACACCGGTGATGCTCATGACACTAGCTTAATAGGTAACTCTACATCTCTCAAAAGAGATAATCTAAGTAGATCATCTAGAAAAACATCCCTGAAATGATCAACCATAAGAGTAAATTACATACATTGTGTTCCCTAATCACTTATAAAGAAACTATTCATCAGGAAAATCACTTTGCCTAGTCCATGATGTTCTGGTCTAGATCAACCTTCTTATACATCTCATTTTCCCTTATGAACAAAATAAATTCCCTCAGGTGATGTAAGGGACACCCTCTGGTGATTGAAATAAACATGGTCATGGTATAGAACCAACTAGTCTATCTATAGAATGAAATAAAAGTGGGTCATATTGAGGAAAAAAATATTCCATAGGTAGATATGTTCTCCCACTATAATAGTTAAATCCCTACATGAGCATATACTCTTTGATTGATTCCCTAATGGTGTGTTGAGAGTCACCATGCTACATAAGTACTTTATTTCAAGGCCCAATCCTTCCATCGTTATCATATATATAAAAGGGTGTGAATATCCTTTATCAAGTAATTTAGATATTAAAGTGAAGTCTACTTGAATAGTACCTCAAATGGTAGAAGGCCCTATCCTTTTCTTATCTGGAATAGGATACAGTGCATAGACATGGCCCGATTTGTGGCCCTGGGATGCAACGTAACTAACCTGGGTAGGTCTTCTCTACTGGAATTATATCTATTACTTCTGGATACCTCATCCACATCCATCTCCTCATCCTGATCAGCTGATAGCATCCCAGATTCCATCCTAATGAGGATCTATGATCCTATACCTAAATGTTGTGTTACTATAGATCCATTATCACTAGGAACTAGAGGGAAAGATCCGAAGAAACGCTAGAGGTGACTCATCCTACTACAAGATATACACTTGATTGGGTTCCTTGTACACTAGGTATTCTTATGGGATGTCCTTCCACACCGGTGACACATCGCATAACCTTTGGTGAATGTCATTTTGGCTGGCACTTCCACTGCAAGAAACCTAGAAACAACGTTTCCTACCCCTATACGAATAACCTTTCTATCTCGATGTTGAACCACCCAAGATCACATTTCTAGATTCCGTCAGGTTTCACCTTATGACAAGGGATTAGTTTATTATCTCTGAAATGGTGTTCAACTAAAATACATTCACCTGCAATTAGATGGAATATGCAATCCCATCCTCAAATCGTCTCAAAATCACCAATTCTTAGTTGGTCAATGTCATCATAAAGCAAAGAATCTCAGTGAAACTACATGAATAATTCATCAAGGTCATAGGTCCCTATTATAGCTGCATAAAATATCTGTAATTCTCTATTCTCAGTGTCTGTTTGAATAAGTAATCATAGAAGACTGTCTATAATTCCACCCAGTTCATAACCTGATGTTGATCATCCTAAGAGATGACATCCCAGCAATGATTTGTGGAATCACAGAGCATATATGTGGAAATATTGACCCTTCACTCTAGATTAATCTATATATGCTTAGATATAGATAACACGTCCTCTATTCATCACTCAGCAACATGAGGAACACCATCCTTCGAGAAGGTGGGGGTTTTTGCTACTAGAATTTCCTTGTCAACTTTTTCATAGTATGGGAAGGTCGCGGTGCTCCCTATACAAACAGCATGAATCACTAGAATCTATCACAAAACATAGAATCAGTTCCCAGTGGGGATCAATAGATGGTTCATCTAGAATAACTATAGGAGGTAATTTTTGTGGCTTGGGTCCCACTGCCTCCAAATAATGTTCGTTGCCACCCTCTTAGTGTATGACTCAAGGATGTCATGGTGGCATAGAACTAAAATTTATAAACATTCACCTAAAATATAATTTAATAGCAAATAAGATCAATAAGAATAGAAAATGACAGATACACAACCTTCCTATAAATGAGTCACTTCTCTCTTCTTACTCCTAAATCCAGGTCTTGGTGATAAGAAAGATCGTAATGGATCATAGGAGACTCTACCTACAATCCACTACTAAGGTCGGACCAGGGTCAAGGTATCATATAACATGGTAGAGGTTCCAATTTATGGAGTGTTAATTATAAGTTATAGAGGAATACACCCTTTACTTTTCAATTAGAATCCCCATTTAGCGGTAACCATTTCATTTTAAATTTTATTTTCATTTAAGTTATTACTTATTTATATGTATAAAGATATCACGGTCTGGTTATATACATCACTATTCACAATTTATAAAGGTCCATACTCTTTATAAATTTCAATTAGTACATCAAGAAACATTTATCTGACCCTTACATCGGTTTTCAGGATATAACAGTTCATACATAATGATTTTATTTATAGAATTACCATTTTTAATTTATATAATTAAATTCTTCAAAAATTATAATTGGAATTCAAGAAATAAAATCAACTAATAGTTCATCCCCAAGAACTAGTGGTTCATGGATCAAACATGGAATAATTGGCTAATTAAGGTTTTATCACCAATCTATAATGGAATGAACTATTTATATTGATCAATACACTTTAATTAATCCAATTATGTTATCCCTAAAAGAAACATTATCACATTTCCATATATAATAATCAAGGCACCAAAATATATTTGGTAGGAAATGCAAGAATAGTGTAAATGTGGCATGAAAAAATGTGTGACATGTGAATCCTTAAGTGCCTAATATGATGCATGATATGGTGCCTCATTTTCATACCATTATAAGGGGAAAGAGTTCATAATAATAATTTCAACAATAATAATGTAAAAAACATGTGTTTCACCCAATAGTGAAATCAATACAACTGTAATTGGTCCAAACAAAAACACAAATATATCATCCCAAGTAATTTTGGTTTTCCCTATATGTGGGTTAGCTACTCCAACGGTTAGGCTCAATGCCATATTCTGATACATTCATAGTCTCCTATATAATACCCAAATAGTGTGAAAAAAGTAAAATATATCCTCTCAGACCACTTTATATTATCCCTCCCTGGAGTCCACTAAGCAGTGCCCCAATACGATTGGTCACATGAGCACGAGTGCACCTCCCCATATGTCAGAGGCTATTGACCAGGCCTAGGGTATGTCTATGGAGAGACTATTCCCTCTTGATTAGGGTGTAACATAAGAAATAATAATAAGTAGTAGAAATTATACTAAATAAGAAATTTCTTAATAATTGTAAATCATCTAACATAACCAATAGACATAAGCTAGAACAATATCAGATAAAAATTGATGATCATGTCATGATGCTACACAAAATATAAATATAGGGGATATAGGGTAAATTCATATAAAAATTTATATATATAAATATGGAAAAAAATACTGAAATATTCCACCACTAGAATCTTGATCATAGGATCGGCCCTCTCCTCTCGTACCCCTTACAAGTATATTAAATCAAAAATTAGAAGTTCGGAGCTTCCCTTTGTCTACACCTGCACCCATGAGGTTGGTTTGGTTATCATAGGTGGCACAAATAGGGTGTGAGATATACTCATTAGGCCACCAACAATGGTTTTTAGAACTATCATGTTTGTGAATATAAAGTGATCAATGTTCAGGTAAAATATAAATTTAAAAAATGAATAAATAAACTGCATTAGACTAGGTTCCCCATGGTACCAGCAACTAACACTACCTACTTCAATCTAAGATGGATGTATCTGAATAGAAGTCAACATGTATAGATATTATATGGGTGTATAGGATTCATATATACAAGTATATATATATATATCATTCTTTTGGTATGAAAGTATGTAAATCTAATCAAGTATGTCATAAATTTCTAATGTAAACATAGACTAAACACAAGAATGTTCTTCATCTTGGTAGATGCATCCTTAAATTTTAATAGATGAAATCCTGATCCTATCCAAGGTGACCCATAAAAATGAACCCATGTATCTCTCTAAGAGAAATATAAATACCCATCACCATAAGAGTCCATTCAAGGTGATCCATAAAGAGGAATTCCAAGTAACTCTCTGAGCATTGTACAAATAATAACCCTTTAAGCTAGTCCTTGGTATACCATATAGAGGACTGGGAATCACTTGTGGCATGGTATAACCATATCACCCATTGGGTCCCTCTAAGTTAAATCCCCTAGGAAACCAGTATCTCTCATGGGTAAGTAATATATCTACCCGGTGATCCCATCCATGACATTCTATAAAGAATCCAAGTATCACCCCTGGCATATTTATATTTTTTAAAAATTATAACTTGAAATCACGGTGAGAACATCCAAGTATTCCTTATGTTGGGACCCTTGTATCGCCCACATCTTATCATGAATGTATGGTTTAGCTATCAAGGACTTGTACCATTTAATAAGTCATTGTATTAATCACACTTTAATCAAGTTACAAAATCAATTTAATTCAAGTAAAGCATGCTATAGCATAAAGCACAAGGGACTAACCCAGGGTCTATCCTTACTTTAAGTACTTATCACATTAAAAAGAATTTATTACAAGGAAACTCACACACCCCAAATAATATAAATTGAAATTAATACCCATGGAATAAGGATATTAATCCTTTAAGGAAGTAATTCCCATTGTGGTGGCTCATATCATGGTAAACTGCCCCATAAAAAGGATTCACAGGAATATAAGGATCCATTAAATGAGAATAACGTTTCATTTAATTAATTATACTTTAAGGAGGTGACACCAGAGAAGTATAGTGCATTTAATAATGTTGATAATAAAATACAACAAGAATTTTTAGTAAAGGGACTAAAACACATACCTTTTGCTTGTAGTACTCCTCTCACCTAGTATCGACCCTTGAATCGAGCTAGAATGGGAGAAATAAAAAGTTTATATGAAATAACTAAAAATATGGCATATGATCTCACAAAAAATAGTGAAGAACATGGAATGATAAATCGATAAAGTAAGAGGAACTAGGATCATACCATTATGGATCCAATGTGATCGAAGATGAAGAGAAAAGAGCTCTAAAAAAGGAGAAACAGTGGAACCTAGGTTGATGTGGATGGGGGGTCTCTCTCATGTAGCTGGCATTATATGTGGGAGAAGAAAGGGGGTTCTACAAAACTTATCCCCTACCCATTTTAAAAAATTAGATAGGGTATTTACATCGCGTGAAAATTGTACACACCATGTAAATCCCGGGGGTTTTCCCTCCTAGGGAAAACTCAATTCATGATGTCCAATGTGTATGCTCTACCCATTACACATCATGTATTTAATACAGATCATGTATTTTAAATACACATCGGGTATTTAGACCACAGTCAACCTCTATCCCACCTGCTAATTTTTTCCCTCAAGCAAACCAATAGGCCTAAAGGCCTAGTCACTAGGGTCTAATCAAAAAGAGAAACTAAATGAGGGTTTGACCAAAAATTAAAGTAAACCACACATATCTAAAAATAAGGGATGTTACAGGTATTTACTTATAATATTCTATCTAGGAGATCACTAATTGATAACTTCATGAGATAAATACCCATCCCCTTATAAGCACTCTCACATGACAGTTGAAAAAATTGATGCCATGTATAGTTCATAATCCAAGCCATATGACTGAAATTTAATAGATATTGACATAACATCTCAAGGTTATCATCATAGAAGTTGTAACACCCCAACCCCAGTTACCCAGAGTCAATTCATTATTTTAATACGTTGACATTATTACAAGTAATCAAGTCCCAAAGGACCGATCAGTTTAGCAGTCTTGAAAAATAGATTACATACATGAATGTAACATTACATTATAAAATTAAAAACAACAAAAACATTGTCTCCATTGACCACATTCATATCCCTTTGACTATCCCTGCATGTCAGTCATAATATACTTCCTTGCATCCTGGGAAATGTAAAACATAGAAAGGGGTGAGATCATATGCTCAGTAAGGATAACAATATAGCAAAAACTTTCATAAATAAGTACAAATATTTAAGGAAATTTATAAAAGTAAAACAAAATTATTTTAAACATAAACTTCAACATAATATAGAAAAGATAAATCAAATAATTCCATTTACATATTCACATGAATATTCTACTAGTTGAATAATCACATGTAATATCAATAGCTAATTTCATAATGACAGAATGCAAAATGCAAGACTTCATATCCATATAGTCAAGGCCTTGTGTCAAGACTAAAAATAAGATTTTGTCAAGTCCTTCTGAAAATACACTAGATTGTATCATGAGACCTACCGATGCATCGAGGAGCTATAGTGGGCTCCACCCGTCACTTACTAAGTCCAATGCATTCCTCATATGAAAAGGTTTAAACATAACATAAACATTCGTATTAAAACTAGCATCTTAAATGTCAATAATTTATCCATAAACCATGAATGGTTTAAAAATAACACATCCAAAATAAAAAATATCACAAAACCTTGAATACAATATGTAATATTTGTATTATAATAAATCAACCTCGATCAAGAATAATATCTCGTAAAGGATGTTCACGTAGTTGAAAATGATCAGTAAAAATATTTGAGAGAAATATCCCATTTTCATGAAATCATTTAAAAGTCATATAAAGGAAGTAATTTAAAATATAGTTTTGAATCAAAGTGTCCCATACCAATTTGAAACTTTTTAAAGGAATTAACATTTAAAAACATTCAAGTTCATATAAATAAATCCTTAAAACCATTTTGAAAACATTGACATTAATGAGGAAGGTTTAGAAGAATAAATCTTTAAAACATTTAGAATGATGTTTTAGTAAAAATTACCTTAAAAATCCCTTTTAAAACACTTTTATGAAACATGTACATGGATAATAAATATTTCCTAGTAAATACTTATGTAAAAACAACCTCATATAATAAAGAGATTGTGAAATTAACCCTTACCTTGCACTTTCCTTTAGTTGAGGGTACGTTTAACCTCATGTATAATGACCATAGTATGTTATTAAATTATACCAGAACCATGTTCATATTTATTATATCATACATGATTCATTTATGACTTTATACTACCCATTTAATAATGATTTTCAAGTTAAATTAACATTTTGGGTAATAATCGCTTTCTTTATCGTACGTGTTTCAACTGGTTATTCTTGATCGTATCATTTAGATAATGATTTAAATACTTCTAGAATATAAAACTTGATTTATATATAACATATAGTTAGAATATAAATATTTATAATAGATATATATATATTAAATGGAAGGCACCGTTTATGGAGACGGTAGGCCGTTCGTATGCATAAACGATGTTTTCGTTTTCATATCGTATTGAACGAAAGTAAGTGAATAAGATATATGTAAGTACATAAATATATATATATATATATATCTAGTAGAATTATTATTTCATATATTACATAATTATTAAGAATATATATTTTTATAATCATCGTTGAATGGGGAACGTGGGAATGAATCTCATTGCGTCGTGGGGAGGGTAATTCGTACATATGTACGAGCGACAATATCATTATATTAATTGTGAAATTTTATGTAATTGGATGGTATATCATATATAAAGAATAATTAACATTTTATATTTATTATTTACATCAGTTATACTAATTATTATACTCATCCAAATAATGAAGTGTTTGAATAACAAACTACACCACGACGTGGAGACGGTAAGCCGTACGTACGCACATATAGTGACTTTGTCATTTAGAGGATGGATATAATAACAAATATGGTTGTACCATATTTATAATAACATCAAAGTATGTATGAGGTACGAGAGTTATTATTTTGGTATTGAAAAAACAAATAAATAGAAAGTGGAAGATGAAAAGAACTTGAAATGGGTGGTGAAATTATTACCTCTTCTTCAGGTGTTTCCTTTTGAGTTGATCAAAATGGATCCTTAGGTTATATTTATAATCAAAGTAAGGACTCTAGGTTTATGTTAAGGAAATTGGGAGGATATTTGGCTATGGTTTGGCTGATCCAAATGGATTTGGAGGTGTGAGTTTGAGAGAAGGGGAAGTGCCTTTTTATAAGAGGGGTGAGGATCATTATAGGAAAAATTAAAATATTAATTTATTATACAACAATATTCAGTTTATAATGGATCCAAATGAATTTATTTTGATACTTAGGTGTCTGTGGTTCTAAATTCTCTCAACCAATAGGTTTTAGACAAGTTTAGGTTACCATTTTAACTTTATATTTTATATTTAAATCATAGTTAAATAGTTTAACTTTTACCGTGTCTTCTTGTATTATTACAATATATGGTTAATAAACATACTCTAAACTTATAATAGACCCTCGAGTGGTTCATTAATGACATATATAATATTATCTAATCCCTTTAGCCGAACCATAGATTTTTGGGAATATTATATCAACTAATAATATAGTCATTGTTTTAAAAATTAATTTATGTAAATTTCGAAACTATTTGGTATTTTGTTTCTGTGAAGGTCATAACAACCTTATTACGTCGAGAACAATTTATCTAATCAACCCTAACATGACATATTAACCAATAAAATTCTTGGATGGCATCAAAACTTTTAGATTCTTTTTATTTTAATATTTATAATATAAACTATTTTAATATTTCATTTAAAAGGTAATTACTACATCATCATTGTGTCATAAATAAATTTAATTATTTAATATCTAAAAATTATAAATAAAATATCATTATGTAGGAAATATTTTTATAGTTGAATTTATCTTATGTATAACCCTGTATTAAAAATGGTTTAGTTAATAAACTTTGAATTTAACACTTTTAACTTTTCATTAAATAAAATAATAATAAATGTCCTAATTTAATCCAACTGGACCTAAAGGATCATATTTTATTCCTAAGGTTGTTTTTGGTTGAATTAAACTTATCCAATAGAATTAGGACATGTGTTAGAGTAATTATAATATCATTTTTACCTTTAATTACCCTATCTACTTTTAACCATGGTAAATAAAAATCAAAAGTTACTATTTACTAAAAAATATTTTAATCTTATTGAATCAAATTTTACTTAATAATTTCAAATGTGCCTCTCGTATTTTTGAAATTCAACTCAGAGAAGTGGTAAAATTAATTTTTATGCAAATTTGCTAACGTGCCAATAAGGTGGGTAAAAGAGGTTAAAAAGTTCAATAAAATTTTATACATCTAATTTTATAAAAAAATGACTCAAATGAATTAAATTTAAATTATATAGGTATTATATATCTATTTTGACTATAAAAATTTAAATAAAATTAATAATTATTTAAATAAAAAGTCGGTTTTAAATAATAACGCAGTGTTTTCACTATTTATCAAAAATTGAATGTTTTCAGAAAAATACCAAAAATTCACCCTAAGATAATTTTGATATTATAAATTCAAATATGAATTATATTTTACAAAATTCAAATCATAGAAGTTTCATTTATTAATTTTAAATTAATTCTCGTTGTCAAAACCAAAAAATGAGTTTTTAAAAAGTAAAAACTATCAAAAGATTGACATGTGTTTGTGTCAAATTTAAATGTAAAATTAATTATAATGACCTACACTATATTAAATCATAAAAAATAATCTATTTATACTTAAAAACCTTTAAAATTCATAATTTAACACTATAAATTATTTCAATTAATAAAAATCAATTAAAATATAGTATTTTTTACTATTTGTGAAAATATAAAAGTTATCAGAAAAGTACCAAAAAATTATCCGAACTAAATTTTTATATACTGCTTCTAAAGAAGAATTTAATTTCATTAAATTAAATATATAAAAGTGTCAAATATTGGTTTTAAAAAGGGTTCTCCCTTAAAAGGTGGTAAAATTGTATTTTTTTAAAATACATCTTTTATCTGAAAAAATGAATTTGTTCTTATATTATCTCTAAGAAACACATTATATGGATGTCAAAATTATATAGTGTATATAGGATTCAAAATGCAGTGAATAATTTTCATAACCTCTTTTTTAACGGCTAGTTTGGTAAGTTGTGGTGTGCTCAAACTCGGTGTTGCGTGTAGCGCAAGCTATTGAATTACTTTAATGAGATAACGTACTATGAAATCTTGGGGTGTTACAAAATGGAAAATCTATGAGGTATTTTTTATTATGCAACGGATACCCTAGGATATTATCACATTAATGTTATAAATAACAACAATCAATATGTGATAAGGTATTTATTAAAATTCAAATTCATGAATATACGTGAAATCTAAAGTATAAAGTAGTTGGTTCTAGGGAACCAACTCCAAAAAATTAGCACTTTAAAATATCCAACTTTTATTGACTGTTTATTTATCTCATGTTGAATTTTTTTATTGAATATAGATATAGTTGTTGGTCCTACCATATTTTTGTGAATAAGGATGGTAAAGCCATATGATTTTGTAGAGAATCTTCTTACTTCAAATTCACTACCTTGATAAAAACACTCAATTTGTCACATTAATAAGTATCAATATCTTCTTCCAATGTTAGAAACATGACAACTTGATTAATTCCATAGTCCAATCCTATCATAATAATGATGAAAAATATTCTTTTAGTAGAACCCTTAAAGGAACATGGTGTTTTCAAGATACTTCTTAATATACATTAGAAGTACTTAGATATTTTAGATATGGGAACCATTGGTTGTAATAATATTTTCTTGCATACCACCTTGTCCTTATAATGATTCTAGATCAAATTGAAATAAATAAAGAAAATTGTTCAATACCCTTGATCACTAGTATTCCCACTTCTCTAGACACTAATAACTTATCTATTTCTACTTTTCCAAGTACTATCAGGTAGTACTAACTGTAATTTTATGTAATTATGTGGTATCTATTTGATATTCACCTACTATGAATCATACATCATTAATATCAGTTGTCATTATGTGTCATGGAATATGAGATAAATACTTATCCCTTAAGATTATGAATTTATTTTAATGTCAATAATATCGTACTATAACCAAGAATATTCTACTAGAAGAATTATATTCCAACAAAAACTAGTCTTGAATTGTTTCAACTTGGATTTTTCAATACTTTGTTAATATATGTACTATGACTAGATTTAGCAGACCGATGGATCTATTTTTGTACATCTTGTTCCCTAGAACATGATTGCTACTTATATTCATACTTGTATGAATTCATTCTTTAGACTTAACAAATTGGTGAGAGAAAACATTTATTTTTTCTATTTGTTATCAACTTATATATCTTAAAATTTTAAATTTCTTTCACTAACCTATTAGAGACACATGTCCCACATTCATTTCCAAATGAATATTCTATAATCACTATACATTATTTATTCATAAATGAATTTATGTAATCTATATATCTTATTATAATTTATTGATTTCACTAAAACATTATAGTTATTCCTTGTATAAATATAATATAGGGTCTCCTATTGGTCGCATCATATAGACATATTCTGTAGGTTTTTCTCTAAATAACATTGTCTTGACAATAAATATCCCAATATGATTATCATTGAAGTATTATTTGATAAGTAGATTCAAAATTATTTTAGTCATGATTATATGTGTATTGTTTTTTTCATAAACTAAACCTTTATATAATCAATCGTGCTTTATTGGTACCATCTTGTACCATCCATGTCCAGTTTTTCTAGAATACTCACTAGTAGTATCAAGACTTATAAACATTGAAAATATTGGGTCCTGAAATATTG
Organism: Viscum album; assembly: GCA_963277665.1. Lineage (NCBI taxonomy): Eukaryota > Viridiplantae > Streptophyta > Magnoliopsida > Santalales > Viscaceae > Viscum > Viscum album. Next base: position 1,478,396,807 of record OY728161.1, read on the forward strand.
ATACATGGATCCCATTACATGAATTTATACATTATTTTCATCCTTTGCAGGTTTCAATTTAACAATTATTTGTATGAATATTTATTTTTAAATGATAATATATGTATCAACCACCATGGTAAATGTAAACCACTCTTTGGTTATAAATTCCAACATAGTATATGTCTCTAAAACTACTCCTAAAACTATTCTTAGTAAATATCATTCTTCCTATGTCAACTCATGTGTATCTAGATCCTTAACCTGTAGATGTTAACTCATCTCTCACTATCCTTAAATATGTAGTTTTACTTTGTAGAAGCATACTTTGTCTTGATTATAGGTTAATATACTTATTGGATATAGGATTATTAACCGATATACACCAAGTATTTGATATTTGTTTGTAGATAAATTTATCTTTTAACAAATGTTTTTCAAAAACCACTTTTTCTTGTGTCCTAATATGTTCCTATCATATCAAAATAGATATAATATCCATTAAAAATATTTTTTCATAAGATTTTTTTTTCTGATTTTCTATTTTCAAAACATATCTTGGAACAAATTATGGGAGATTTATAATATATTTTAGACTTATCATTGATCTTTAAGGTTGTGGGCGTAGCGAAAGCACATGATTGGGTGTACCCAACTTTAATTTTTCCATTAATAATAATCAATTTGAGATCTATCACAATGATAAAATTCCAGATCTTCAGAATATAACAAAGAACGAAAAGTAAATAGGGAAGTCTTAGAACCATTGAGAGGATAATAATATGCCAGTTATAATTAATTTAATTAAAATAAAAGAATTACCTTGATGGAAATATATCTCTGTTGATGTTTCATGTCATGATCCAATGTGATATGTTGTTGTGTCATAGAATCCAAGTGTAGGCTTCCTCTAACGGTGATCCACACATACTCCACATATCTATGGACATCACCGAATGGATCTTATGGTTCTAGAATGGAATATCTTTTACTTGTGATGTTTGCCTTCGATCGCCTTGAGTGATGCTTCCAAAGTGCTCCCCTTAATCCAGTGGAGGAGGATCTCTCTCATAAATTAAGAGCGTTCTTGGAGGAATGTAATTCTCCCTTCACATGAGAGCTTTCTCCAGGTCTGTTGTTCACAACCAAAAATAATGTCTAGTTCTAATAAGAATGATGTAATTGGAATTTATATTACTTTGAATAATAAAATGAATTCATTACCCAAAGGCATTTATTCATTTCATTTAATTCATAGTAAGAACCCTTGTCTAATAATAACATTTGACTATTATTATCACTTGACATACACCCAGAAAATTAAACCTGTTTTTATTTAATTAATTAAATGATATTATTTCTCACAAATCCCTAGAAAAAATACACGGCGTGTATATATTAATATACACGGCGTTTACTTTTGTTTTTCCATTTTCTTTTTTTCCTCCACCACATTTATTAGACCTTGAATAAAAAAAAATTATTTCTTAAATAAATATCACTATATTACTCACTAATAAATATATTATTTCTCTCATAATATATTCTCTCAAATAACTAGGGTCGAAATAAATGTGATCAGGAATCCTTGAATAATTATTAAACCAAAATTGGGAATAATAATTATTCAACTTATTAAATGAATATTTAATTGACATACTTGGACATGCTTAGTGTGTGACCCTATATGCCTCTTTCTCAATGGAATTAGGTGGATCCTGCCTAAAGTCCAACGATAGAGTCTAGAAACACGCCAAGGCACCCATAGAGAAATAAGTTAATGTTGCAATGACGTTTCACATCCTACAAACCCTTACCATAGAATGTAATAACTTTTTCAAGATATCTTGAATCAAGCAGGTTGCATTCTAATGTCAACAACCCATGTACTAGATTATTCCTTCTTTGAATTCCCCTAATTGAACTTTCCCATTCCTCACCATAGCCATGAATTTATTTAGGCTATATCAATTCCATCAAAGGGACTGAGATATCAACTTCTGTTATGGAATAGAAGGGAAAAACCATTTCTCATATTATCTATTAATGTAGTATTACTCATGATGCATCCAACATTTCCTACCTTAGTGAAAACATTGTGTCATCATAGTTTTCATCATTACATCTAAGTGCATGATTGTAATACCCACTAATAATAATATTAAAGTATAAATATCAATACACACATCCACAGATAGGAACATCCAATGAAACTATGAAATGTGAATTTACTATTGGTGGGTCTTGTTCTCATTATATCCTCCTAAATATTACCAAGGGTGCACACCATGAGAAGGTGCCTTAAAATTTTATGCATCTTCACCCCTAATGGATTGTATTATTCGTGTACCTCAAATAAAATCATCCATCCATAGAACATATATTCCAAATTAGTGTTATGGAACTTTTAGGTTCTCATCATAGTAGGGAACCGCTATGACCCTTTAGTGAAACATTTATCCTTAGGACATTATCACATGCATTTTCATGAAGAATAAAAATAAATACATGATATGGTATTTATTAATATTCAAATCCATGAATAGAATTCTATCATAAAGTACAAATTTGTTGGTTGTGGGCCTCTAACACGAAAAGACTCCCACTTGGACTAGAGCCAATTGCTAACAACCTTTAACCAGTTAGCTATCACATGATATTCATGCTTCTACTGAGATAGGCCTTTAGTCATGGAGTCTGCCATTTTCCCTTCTGTGTAAAATCTACTCACTACAACTTCACCCCTTTGATAGAAATACCTTAAGAGGGGATACTTCTGGAGAATATGCTTTTTCCTTTGATGTGACCTTTGTTTTTTCGCAAGATCCACCACTGTAGTATTATCACAATACAATGTGATATGATCTTTTCTACTAGGAACCACATCAAGCTCTTGGATAAATTTTTGAATCCATACAGCTTCCTTGGTTGCATTAAAAGCTACTATATATTCATACCCTGTAATAGAATCGGTGACAGCATTCTTATTTAAACACTTCTAGATCACAGATCCTCTGTTGAGATAGAAAACATATCCTGATTGCGACTCCAGATCATTCTAATATATCTTAATACCATCATCAGCATACCCTCTAATGAAAAGAACCTCATATCCTCTATACATCAAGAACATATCTTTAGTTCTTATCATATACTTAAGGATAGTCTTAACAGCAGTCAAATTATGTTCTCCTAGATCTTCGTGTTATCTTCATACCATTCTCAGTTCATAGGCATCATCAAGCCTGGTATATAACATGTCATACATGATGGATCCTATAGACGAATAGTATGGGATCATAATCATCTTATCTTTCTTTTGTTGTTTCCGAGGACACGTTCTCTTAGAAATATATAGGCCATGTGATATTGGATCCAATCCACTCTTGGATAGTTCTATACTAAATCTCTTTAGTATCTGATCAATGTATGTACTCTGACTTAGTCCAAGCAGCCTCTTGAATATATCACAAATGTTCTTGATCCCTAGAATGTAGGTTTCTTCACCTAAGCCCTTTATGAAGAAACACTTGTTCAACCAGTCCTTAACTGACTGTAATACTGGTACGTAGTTTTCAATAAGTAATATATTTTCAACATATACTACTAGGATAACGATCACATTACCATTAAACTGCTTCTAAACACATGGATCAGATTCATTCTTAAAAAACCAAATTCATTTATGGCTTCATCAAATCAAATGTTCCATGACTTGGATGCTTTCCTTAATCCATAAATTGATTTCTGCAGCTTGCAAACCTGCTTGGCTTCACCTGGTGTCACAAACCCTTATGGTTGTGTCATGTAGGCATCTTCCTGAAGATTCCCATTAAGAAATGTTGTTTTGACATCCATCTGCCAAATCGCATAGTCATGCTAAACTACTATGGAAAGTATGATTCTTATGGATTTAAACATGGAAACTAGAGGGAAGGTTTCATTATAGTATATTACTTTATGTTTTCTGAATCCTTTAGCCACTAGACTTTCTTTATAGGTTCTAACTTGACCTTTCATATACGACTTTCTCTTAAATACCCATTTTCATCCAATAGGCTTTACATCAACTGGATCATTGACTAGAACCCAAACTTGGTTCTAATACATGGAATACAACTTAGAATTCATAGCTTCTAGCCATTTTGTAGCTCTTGAGCTCACCATTGCTTCCTTATAAGAGAGAGGTTCATCATTGTCCAATAATAATGTTTCACCAACCAAGGTGATTAGGAAACCAAATCTCTCTTATTCTGATACCTCTCTTGAGTTCTTACATAGTACTTGTGTTTATGGAACCTCTTCCCTAGGGACCTGTGGAACTTGTTCCTATGCCAAATCCTGTGTATCTTGAGCATCAAATTATTTGAATTCAATCTTGCTCCCACTATCCTTCTTGAGGATGTGATCCCTCTCAAGAAAGATGGCTTGTATAGTGACAATCACTTTCTTATCTGAAGGGTTATATAGGTAATATCCTTTTATTTCCATGGGATATCTTATAAAGATACACCTCTTACCCCAAGGTTCTAGTTTTTTCCTTGAGAAGGCTTTAACAAATTCCTTGCATCCCCATATATGTCTGTGCGACAAAATATATTTCTTGACATTCCATAACTCATAGGGAATTCTATTTTCCACCTTATTTGGTACTTGGTTTAATGTGTATGTTTCAGTTTGTAATGCACATCCCCATAATGATAATGGAAGATTTGCATGACTCATCATTGACCTCACTATGTCCAAAAAGGTGCAGTTTCTCCTTTCACTAACACCATTCCACTATTGTGTATAAGGAGGAGCGAGTTGAGATAAAATATCAGACTCCCGTAAAAGTTTGATGAGCTCTTGGTTCAGATATTCTCTACCTCGATCTGATCAAAGATTATTTATCTTTTTACCAAGTAGATTCTCTACTTCGTTCTTGAATTCCTTAAATTTCTCCAAGTACTCTGACTTATACCTCATTAAGAAGATATATCCATATCGACTCAAATCATTAGTAAAAGTAATGAAGTAAGAATATCCACCACTAGCTTCTACTAGAAATGCTCCACACACATCTGTGTGTACCAATCCTATATGCTCTTTGGCCCTTCCACCCTATCCACCGAAAGGTGGATTTTTAATTTTCCCTTGTAAACAAACATGACATATTTCAAGGGGTTTTAACTCAGTTGATTCTAAATAACCATATTTGCAAAGATTTTTCAATCTCTTCTCGTTTACATGATCGAGATGGTGATGCCACAATTGGGTGTTGTATGAGTCATGTGAGTTTGTTTTGTTATCAATTGTCAATACTTGTTTTTTTTAATTTAATACATACAAACCATTATTTAAATGTGCCATACCATAACATATTTTGTTCTTATAAAATAAAAAACCATTATTTACCAAAATGAAAATAAATCCATCCATATCCAAACATAATACAGAAATTATGTTTTTGGTAACACTTGGTACATAATAACAGTTTTGCAAAACCAAAATAATCCCAGTTGGAAATGAGAGATGGTAATCTCCAATGGCCAACACATTCATCCCCACACCATTAGTGGCATGAAGATCCACCTCTCCTCTACAAATCTTTATAAATCTACTTGGTTCCTATATTTAAATACTGATGTAATCCCCAACAGCTGTATCTAATACCCAAAGAGTAGAAATGGAAATATCACACTAGATAATGAATGCTCATTTAGTGTCCCCGTGATTCTAGTTTTAGTTCGTCTTCTAGTGCCCTGGCTTGACACATGAAAAACATACCACCTCCTATTCCTTTACCTACCTCTGTATCTTCCCCTTCTTGGAGGGACGATGCTCGGGGGATACATACCATTTATAAACCCTTGGCCCATTTGCCTTGTCCTTCCTCTTATTATTCACCACAAGGACTGAGGGTTTGTTACACCCAATGACCTTATCTACCAGGAGAATAAAGGTCAAAAGTTCTGATAGACTCTTCTTATTATTTCTCATGTTTTAATTGATAATAAAGATAGACAAGGTCTTGGGGAGTGATGATAGGATGAGATCTATATGCAATTCATCTGGGAACATAGTCCCTAAGATGTCCAGACGTTCAATATAGCCAATAATCTTGACTACATGAGGCCCAGCTCGCACAGGCTCTCTAAGATTTGTTTTGAATAAAGCATTGGAGATCTCATATCTCTCATATCTCACCTACTCTTGATAGAGATACTTAAGGTGAAACATCATGCTATATGTGTCCATGTTTTCATATTACTTCAAGATATAATTCGACATGGATGATAGAATGAAACATTGTATATATGTGAAATCATCCAAATGTTTCATATAGAGAAATAATTCTTCATCACTGGCCTTATTTCTAGGAACAACTAGAATAGGCTCCTCTATCACAAACAATTTCCACTCGTGGAAAAGGATAACATGTAAATGCCTCTGCCTCTCATAGAAATTGTTGCTGGTGAGAAGGTTTACCTTCTTGAGTGTGGTTTAAAATGATATGTTTAATGTAATTTTTATTTCCATTTCTAAAAATTAAGATGATCAAAGATTTAGTACTTTATCATGATAAAACTGAGACAAATAAATTAATACTTATTAGTCTCCCACTATTTTATTAAAATACAACAGCCCTCACCATTGACTTCAGAATATTTTTTTTCCTGAATATTCTAGTGCAACCGATCCATATTTCCTTTCACATTACCCCAACTAGGTTTGGTCAAGAAAATTGAAATGTTTTAGGTAGGCATTATAAATACTGACTACATTAACTCGCAACTCCTTGATTCACTAAGTGGACTCCCCAATCCTGAAATCCTTTTATTTTGGATTTCCTTAACCTTTTCCTCTTGGTCACACCAAGTCCTGTTGTGGTAGTCAACCCTTTATATGAATCAAGTCAAGTCAACCCAAACCCTCAAAATATAGTTCCACAATAATTTTAAGCACCCCAACTTGGTTTTTCAATCACTTTGAACTATGGTTCGATTCTAACCAAGATTATGGAAGGCTATACCGATGTAACGTCCCGAATCCGGGTGCCACTCAATGGGTGCCCCGAACCCGGTTGGTCACATGACCTCAAGCACATTTCCCCAAACGCCAGAAGCTACCAACTAGTAGTGAGGTCCCAGGTCTGATAGTGGGGAAACTATGCCCTCATTTGTCAAAGTGTAGCGTGGCAGAATACAATATAAAACATACAACAATAGTGGATGAAATAAACCATACACATATAAAATAAACAACTGCAGTAAAAGATAACCAACTGTTATATAGATAATGACACAACATGTCTCAAGTTCTAAGAAAACAGCCAGAACATGTTACACAACAATACAGTACAATAAAATAGAAAGTACCGGTACAACAGAACAAAACAAAATAGTCGGCAGCATCGCGAGTCTAAGCCCGGTCCCAAGCTCCCCTACTCCTCAACAGCAATCAAGTACCTGTATAGGGACCCTTGCACTTATCCACACCTATAGAAATGTAATTTGTTTAGGCCGAAGACATGACCCAAACAGGGTGTGAGAAATAAATCCCAGTAGGCACCTACCAAAGGCTCGTGCCCAACTGTGTGAAAATATGCTACAACAGTGTGTAGTATTAAAATGAAATAAAATAATAAGTACTCAAAAGTAACTAACTTTACCAGTTATAATGCCATTTTATTATTCATTTAATCATTCATTATAAGGAAACCACCACAGTGAATTTCTCTGTAAACAGTCAGTGTCCTCAGACACGCAAACCCTTACCCTCAGGTAATCAGAAACATAACCCGCAGATAATTTCCCATAGGCATAACAGATATTACCCTTAGGCGTACAAAGTGTCACCCTCAGGCACAAAGTTTATTTCCCACAGGAACGGAAGATGTTTCCCTCAGGCTAAAAGATGCACTGCCCTCAGGCTAAGTAAAATACTGCCCTCGGTCTAAACAAGTAACCGGGCCATGAACAACATGTAAATAAGCAATTCACATTCAATTCCTTTCAAGTCAATTTAACATACATTATTACAGCGGCATACCATTGGGTATCCTGGCCAAATGTCTAAATAGATGAACGCACCCCCAGGGTGGTCCTGGATCCAAGAAGCGATCCCAAACAGCAGGTTATTATCACATTTAATTACTTATACAATTCTAGGTATTTAAAATAGCCAAGGCCTCAGCCACACGACACCCCAACATGGGTTCGTGGCACAACGATTCACAAAAATTCACAAATAGTTGGAAATTAAACACCAATCCACCTACCTTAAACGCCCCTAAGCGGTATGCGTGAACGAAGATCCTTGAATCATCCAAGAACGCCATAGATTTTATGTGAAAGAAAACCTCATTCAAACGCAAATAACTTCCCTTAGAGGAAGAATTTGAAAGAAATACACCAGGAGGAGGAAGAACTCACCCGTGCGGTTCTAGGGAGATCGACGGTGTAGAAAACGGATTATCGGTACTCGATATGGAGATCCTCGAAGGTCCGGCCTCCTCTCCCGACTCCCTCCTCCGGTTCTAAGCCTTCTCTATGAACAGGGGATGCTACTACACATTTTAAACGAAAACAACAAACTAAATGGCGTGTACTATTGGGTACATGGCGTGTAGTTTTCATTTTTTTAACTGTTCCTTCGGCGGCTTCTCGCAAGCGTGGCATTGTTCATCTGTCGACATGAGTACACGACGTGTGAAACTAGAGTGCACGGCGTGTACTGCTGTACAACTGGCCACTGCTTTACTGTTTTCCTTCTGACTGACTACACGGCGTGTAAATACAAACTACACAGTGTGTAGTTGGTTTTTACACATTTCTTTGCCGATAGGACTATACACCCTGTGTACTCATCCCACATGGCCAAAGTACATGGCATGTGGAAAAGTACACGGCGTGTAGTCCCAACATTTTGGATTTTCCCCATTTTCCTTATTTTCTCAAAAACACTAAAGGAAAAGAGAAAATAAGAAACTCATACCTCAAAAATAAGAACCGGGTTCTTACAAACTTCCCCCCTTAAAGCAATTCGTCCCCGAATTTCCCTTCCAAGGTAGTGAAGTTAAAGCTCAGAACAACTCTGGCCACTGAGCACATACGTCGGTCTCCCACTCACAGGTTTCGTCCTACACTCGGCCATAATTCTATAACACTCGTATGAGAGGAACTGACCGGCCTCAGAGAACCTTTGTGCTCCTATCAACGATAAGAAACGAATGCACCTCAAAGGACGCAACTACCTCAAGCTCAACCTCCTCGGGCTGACAGATGTGAGATGGGTCTGAATGATAGCGGTGCAACTGAGATACATGGAAGACGTCATGCATGGCCCGATACCTCTGTTGTAACTACAAATAATAGGAAACCATCCCGACTCTCCCTAGAATCTAAAATGTGGTGAAAGTTTACTCTATCTCCTGATCCGCCTGTGTCCAAACCTCGGTGAAACATGAAAGAAAGCATGATCCCCAACCACGAACTCCAAGGGTCATCTGCAGAAATCATCATAAGATTTATGTCGAGACTGTGTGGTATCCATCCACTTCCAAATCAATTGGACCTACTAAGAAGTCTCCTGCATGAGACGTGGTCCTAGTAAAGCAGCCTCACATGCCTTTAACTAGCACAAGGGTGATCGGAATGGCGTACCATATAAGGCCTCGTAAGGTGACATCTCAATAGGTTCCTGAAAACTATTATTATAGGCAAACTAGACCAGGGGTTTGTGCTTCTCCCAAGAGCCCCTAAATTCTAGGATGCATGCACGCAGCATGTCTTCAAGCACCTGTATCGTACACTCTGACTGGCCATCAGTCTAAGGGTGGTAAGCTATGCTCAGAAGCACCTGTGTACCCAGTGCCCTCTGAAAACTCTGCCAGAAACGAGACGTAAAATGGACATCCCTATCTAAAACGATAGAATGAGGGACCCCAGGAAGACATGCGACCTCTCAGATATACAACTTTCTGAGCTCGTCAACACCAAAGGTCTCCTTGATCGGAAAAAAGTGAGCTACCTTTGTGAGTCTGTCCACAAAAACCCACACGGAATCATTGCCTCGAGGTGACCTTGGAAACCCAGTCACGAAGTCCATCGCAACATCATCCCATTTCCACTCCGGGATAGGTAACTGCTGTAACAGTCTGGCTGGCCTCTGATGCTCTGCCTTCACCTACTAATAGGTGGAACATGTCATAACAAAACCAGCTACTTCTCTCTTCATACCCGGCCACCAGTACTGACGTCTCAAGTCACGGTACATCTTGGTAACCCTGGGATGAATTTCCCAAGCTGAATCATGAAACTCCCCCATCAGGTCCTCGCTTATATCCACTGGAACCCACACTCATCCATGGAAATGCAGAATTTCATCATCGCATATCGTCCATCCAGGAGAAGGGTCCTCACTTGCCACTGACTCCCGTAGAACTAGGCCTTCTGAATCAAATAGTTGTCTCATCCCCACTCTATCTAGGAGGGTAGAAGTCACAGCTAATGAAGAAAGATAGGTCTACCCCTGAATGTCGTGCACCTCCAAATGCATCTCAGATAACAAAGCCATGAGCTGCCACTCACTACTGGCCTCCTGTAGTGCCTATATCTGAGTCTTTCTTCTCAGTTCATCAGCTACTGCATTATCTTTACCCAGTGTATAGGCTAGCACAAAATCGAAGGACTGAAGGTATTCGACCCACCTTCGCTACCTCAGATTCAAGTCATACTGAGTAAATATATACTTGAGACTTTTGTGGTCGGTGAAAAGAACAAAATGTTCTCCCAAGAGATAATGTCTCCAACACCGCAACACATGAACAACTACAGCCAACTCGAGATCATGAATCAAGTAGTTCCTCTCATGTGGCCTCAACTGCCAAGAACTATATGCAACAACTCGATCTCCCTGCATCAACACTGCTCCCAGTCCAATACCTGATGCATCACAGTAAACTGTATAACTCTTCCCTTGATCTGGAAGTATCAGGACTGGTGATGATGTCAACCTTCCTTTTAGGTCCTGGAAGGCTGTCTCGCAAGCTTCTGACCAAACGAACTTCAAAACCTTCTTAGTCAGACCCGTCAACGGCGCTGTAAGTGGGAGAAGTTCTGGATGAAACATCTGTAGTAACCTGACAGCCCTAAGAAACTCTGTATCTCAAACACGTTCTTAGGCTGCTCCCAGGAAACTACTTCTCTCGCCTTCTTTGGGTCTACTGCAACTCCTGCCTCTAAGATGATATGACCCAAATAGTGAATTTGGTCCATCCAAAAGTGGAACTTTCAGAGCTTAGAATATAGCTTTTTCTCTCTCAGTGTACTCAGTATGATCTCAAGATGGGTGGCATGGTTGTGTCGAGTGTGAGAGTACACTAAGATTTCTTCCACGAATAAAACCACAAAAGAATCCAGATAAGGATGGAACACACGATTCATCAGATCCATGAAAACTACTAGAACGTTCGTGAGTCTGAACGGCATAAATAAGTACTCATACAGACCATATCTACTCCGAAAGGTTGTAAGTGGTATGTCCGATGGTGTCACGTGCAGCTGATGATATCCTGATCTCAGGTCAATCTTCGGGAACACTCGTGATCCATAAAGTTGATCCAAAAGACCATCAATCCTTGGCAAGGGATATCGTTTCTTGACCGTCTACTAGTTCAACTTCCGATAATACACACAGAGTCTGAGGGTACCGTCTGCCTTCTTAGGAAAAAGGACCGGAGAACCCCAAGGAGAAGTATTGGGTCGGATGAAACCCTTTGTCTGTAACTCCTCTAACTGCCTCTTGAGCTCCAGCAACTCAGGCGTGGTTGTCCTATATGGAGGAATGGACACCGGTACTGCTCCTGGAATAAGATCATTGGAGAAATCGACCTCATGCTCTGGAGGTAGACCTAAAAAGTCATCTGGGAAGACATCCCTGAAACGATCAACTAATAGAGGGAAATCCTTCTAACAAGTCCCCTGATCATCCAGATATAAGCTCGCAATCTGGGCTGTGACTCCACCTCGCCCATGATTCTCTAGTCCATTTCGACTTTCCTGAACATTCCACTCGCCCTTCTATAGAAACTATCCGCGCTCTGGTGACGTGAAACGCACCCTGTGACGATAACAGTCTACAAAGGCTCGAAAGGGAACAAACCAGTCCATCCCAAGAATGACATCATATCTCATCATCTCTAAGACATATAAGTCCCGTAGAAAGTGACACCCTCCAACCTCAAGGGGGAACTCCTTGTACTAATGCAAAAATCTCTTTCTAGCTCCCAGCAGAGTGTCTAGCGTCATAACAGCAGAAGAAGAAGAAACGAGAAGCCCAAGGCTCTCCACAATGGGAACTGATATGAAACTATGTGTAGCACCCATATCGAAAAGTACTAAAGATAAGACAGAAGCTATTAGAATACTACCTCTAACTGTAGAAGGTCCAGGGTCCTACTCCTGCTGGGTCTGTTGCACTGCATATGCCTACCCAGTGTCGCGGCCCTACGACACAGCCTGGCTAACCTGAGCTGTCCCGCCATGCTGCCTCTGAGATCCTGGTGTCTGGATACCATGACCACGACCACCATCTCTGCCTACATGCCCTAACGTATTCCAGTTTCCTAACAAGTAAGAAGCTTCTGGTCCTGTTCCCACACACAGAGTCTGCACAGAACCCCTCTCACTAGCCACTGGTGGAAACACCCTACAAAATCGCTACAGATGACCCATCTTGCTGCAAGCTCGGCACTCCACTGGGTCATGTGGACACTAAGGTCTCTTGTGCCCATCTTTACCACACTGGTATCACCTAACTTGACCACCTAAAACATTCTTATGGCTGGTACTACCACCCTGAGAAAAATCCATCTGTCTCTTCCTCTTGCTAGTAGAAATAGTACCAAAAACTTTTGCCGAAATGCCCTGGCCTGCACCACTAGCTTCCCAAAGGTTCATCTCTGTAATCAGCGCCTGGTTCACAATATAATGTACTGAAGGAAACCTGAAAACATTCACCAGTGCTTAGATGTCATATCAAAGACCATCCTCAATGTGTCTGGCTCTCAACGTCTCATCACCCACCGGAACAGGTGAAAAATGATGAATCTTGGTGAAACAAGCAGAATAATCCATCACCGATATAGCACCCTGCTGCATATTCATGAACTCTTGAGCTCTATCTGCTCTCAGAATCTCAGGAAAGAAGAATTCATAGAATAATGCCTAGAAATATTCTCACGCCATGTCTCTGTGATGTGCTGACTGAGTGTTAACATCCCACCACCTCTTGGTGGAATCACGCAGCATATAAGTCACGAGCTTGAACCTTCGCCCTGGAGGCATCTCAAGATGCTCGAAAATAGTCTGCATAGACCTCATCCAAGACTCCACAGCCTGTGGTCCCCCATCCCCTAAGAACGCAGGCGGATGCTGCTGCAGGAATATACGAGTCAGCTCAGCCATAGATGTGGCAGCCGGCGGTGCTCTCTGAAAGGTCTTCATGAACCGCATAAAGCCCTCACGGAACTGCGCATCCGTGCCTATGTCCAATATAACGGCTGGCGCCGAATCTGGATCTGTTGGAGGGTCCAATGGTAGCCCATGGCCCACCATCTCTGGAGTATAATCATTTTCTCTCTCTTGGCGAAAAATGTGTGGTCATCTCGGTGGAATGAATCTACAAGGTCAAACATACACCTTAGATCCAGATTACCAAAGACTGAAAACTAAGGGACCAAAAGGGGAACAAGAGGAATAAGGCATTTCAAGATTTGCAAAACAAGACTACACGGAGTGTATACTGACTACATGGTGTGTACCAGACTTCTCTTCCCCTGCCAGGTCCTTCCACACGGCTAAGCCACACGACTCCTATTGAACAAATCTACATGGCGTGTATATAATCTACACGGTGTGTATGGTCAAATTTTCTAACTGCATGTGTCATTTGTGAGACGGCCGACTACTCGGCTTGAAACTACACGACGTGTTACACTCGAACATGGCATGTACACCACCTCGTTTCCCAGCCACACGGTCTGGTCCACATGGTCTATCACTGGTCAAGACTACCCAGTGTGTCCCTCATGTAAATGATGTGTACTGGACGAGCTCCGCCGACCCGTGTTGTTAGTTACATGGTTGGATACACAGCTCAAACTACACTGCATGTTCCATATGCACACGGTGTGTACACAAAAGTATTACACCGACTCATGTTGTTAGTTACACGGCCGGATCCCACGTCAGACTACATGGTATGTTCCATAGTGGACACGACGTGTATGTCTTAAGGTCTCCTATGTCTGTGTTGTTAGTTACACGGGCGGACTCCGGGTCAATAATACATGGCATGTACATCCGGTACACAGTGTATTTTCCCTAATCATTTCCCTTCCCCGTGTCCCTGCCCACATGGTCTATGACATGGGAAGAGACTACACGGCGTGTACTTAGTGTACACGGTGTGTACTCAAAAAGTTTTCTTTTCTTCCCGAACAAAAGAACCCACAGCGTGTGTCCAAGGAACCACATGGCGTGTATCCTGGGTTTTCTGGACAGTAAGCCTCTGAAACTACTTCGGAATCCCAGAAAATACTGAAAACAACACCTAAGTTCCAAATTCCAACCGATGAGGGAAAAGACTACTCACGAATCAAAGTTTGGAATCTTATATGTGTTATAAAAAAACAGTCAATGGTCCACCAAATTCAGGTCAATGAGGGACCATACTCCCCAAAAACCAAAGTTTGGCATCCATTCTATCAACAAGCTTATACAAAAATACCCTATCACATAGCAGGTATTTTATCAAAGAAGCTATCACAACAGCATGCTTTTCTAGCACAACAACCATCACAACAACATGCAATTTATAATGCGCCTACGTGCCATGGAACTATGCATGTCATGTGATTTATAGTATGTGCCTAAATGATGCATGAGATGGCATACCCTTATCTCATCGGGGTGCAACTAAATAGAACCCATGCATAAAATATAACAGCATAATTACAAGTGTGTCACACAATGGTGAAAATCAAATCAACCTTAAAATTTGAAAAATCAGAAGATTTTCAAAAATACGAGGTAGACTGGATTTTCCATGTACACGTGTTAGCTATGCCCGGGGACATCTTATTACCAACTACCATTTTCATCCTATCCCTAAATAAGGCTCAAAATAGTAATTCAATGAAAAGAACGCCCCTTTGATACCACTTTGTAATGTCCTTGATCTGAGTGCCACTCAACAGGTGCCCCGAACCAGGTTTGTCACATGACCTCAAGCACATTTCCCAAAATGCCAGAGGTTGCTGACTAGCAGCGAGGGCCCAAGTTTGAGAGTGGGGAAACTATGCCCTCATTTTTCAAAGTGTAGCGTAACAGAGTACAATATAAAACATACAACAACATCAGAAGAAATAAACCATACACATATAAAATAAACAACTACAGTAAAAGATAACCAATAGTTATATAGATAATTATAAAACATGTCTCTAGCTCTATGAAAACAGCCAGAACATGTTACACAACAATACAGTACAATAAAATAGAAAGTACAAGTAAAACAAAACAAAACAAAATAGCCAGCAGCATCGCGAGCCTAAGACCGGTCCCATGCTTCCCTACTCATCAGCAGCAATCAAGTACCTGTATAGGGACCCTTTCCCTTATCCAGACCTACAAAAACGTAATCTGTTTGGGCTGAAGACATGACCAAAACAGGGTGTGAGAAATAAATCCCAGTAGGCACCCACCAAACGCCCGTGCCCAACTATGTAAAAATATGCAACAACAGTGTGCAGTAGTAAAATTCAATAAACTAAGCAGTACTCAAAAGTAACTAACTTTACCAGTTATATTGCCATTTTATTATTAATTTAATCATTCATTATAAGGAAACCACCACAGTGAATTTCTATGTAAACAATCGTTGTCCGCAGACACGCAAACCCTTACCCTCAGGTAATCAGAAATGAAACTCACAGGTAATTTCCCACAAGCATAACAGTTATTTCCCTCAGGCGTAAAAAGTGTCTCCCTTAGGCACAAAGTCTATTGCCCATAAGCACGGAAGATGTTGCCCTCAGGCTAAAAGATGCACTTCCCTCAGGCAAAGTAAAACACTGCCCTCTGGATAAACAAGTAATTAGGCCATGCCCAATATGTAAAAAAGCAATTAACATTCAATTCCTCTCAAGGCAATTTAACAAACATTATTACAATGGAATACCCTCGGGTATCCTGGCCAAACGGCTAAACAGAGGAATGCACCTCCATGGTGGTCCTAGATCCAAGCAGCTATCCCAAACAGCAGGTTATTATCACATTTAATTACCTATACAATTCTAGGTATTTAAAACATCCAAGTCCTCATCCACACGACGCCCCAACATGGGCTCGTGGCACACCGATTCACACAAACGTGCAACAGTTGGAAATTAAACACCACACCACCTACCTTAAACTCCCCTGAACGGTATACGCGAATGAAGATCCTCAAATCATCCAAGAACGTCGTAGATATGATGTGAAAGAAAACTTCATTCAAATTCAAATAACTTCCCTTAGAGGAAGAATTTGAAAGAACTACACCAGGAGGAGGAAGAACTCACCCATGCGGTTCTAGGGAGATCGACGGTGCAGAAAACGGATTCTCGGTACTCGATCTGGAGATCCTTGAAGGTCCGGCCTCCTCTCTTGACTCCCTCATCTGGTTCTAAGCCTTCCCTGTGAACAGGGGAGGCTAATTCCTATTTTATGTGAAAAAAAAACTACACAGCGTGTACTATTGGGCACACAACGTGTAGTTTTCATTTTTTAACTGTTCCTTCGACGACTTCTCGCTAGCGTGGCATTGTTCATCTGTCGACATGAGTACACGGTGTGTGAAACCTGAGTACACGACGTGTACTGCCGCACAGCTAACCACAGCCTTACTACTTGCCTGCCGACTGACTACACAGCGTGTAAATACCAACTACACAGTGTGTAGTTGGTTTTTACACCTTTCTTCGCTGACAAGACTATACACCCTGTGTACTCATCCCACACGGACAAAGTACACGGTGTGTGGAGAAGTACATGGAGTGTAGTCCCAAAATTTAGGATTTTCCCCATTTTCCTTATTTTCTCAAAAACACTTAAGGAAAAGAGAAAAGAAGAAACCCGTACCTCAAAAATAAGAACTGGGTTCTTACAACCAACTTAACATTTCCTTGAGGTATTTTATCCTTATACGTAATTTTTTTTATTATCTTTATTACATGTTTTTTAAGATTAATTGGGATACACTTAAGTGATTAACCATGTATAAGATAATATTTACACATAATCCATAATTATTTTAGTTACATCTTTCATGATCGTTTAATTCATTAATTGTGTGATCATGACAACACACCCACAATAAATAAACCATGCACCTAGAAAAAATAAAATAAATGACATAATCGTGATCTTGTTCTATTAGTTAGTTTATCTAGTGGTTGATAAACTAATCCAATACATAAGGGGAAAACCTTGAACCTTTTGGCTTCGTGTTTGTAGCTTTCCACCTATCCACCTTTGTATCTCCTTGGATTGGTTTCTCCTTGGATTCTAACTTGAGCCACCTCCACTAGCTTGGGAGCTCCATCCATTACATATTCTTTTATCTCACATGCAAGTGAGGCATAAAATGGGGTTTTACGTAAAAGAAACCTTAGGTATAGATGCCCAATATATTAATGAGGAGAAGGCTTGAAGGACAAAAAATTTAATTTAAATTAATTAATTAAAAGAAACCAACTACGTAGAAATGTATTGGTCTAGCTCATGATCATCCATACATACAATGATATTTACACATAAATAAAATTAGTATTCAATTCTTTAATCATTCTTGGTTAAGATAAATCACGCTCGAATCAATTAATTATTATCTTTAATTAATCAATCATTTTATCTTAAACCCTTTTCTGAATTTCCTTGAGATTCTCATCCAACATAATTTTAAACAAATAAATTCATTTAAATTTATCTTTCTATATAGCTTGTACATTGGAGGAAACATAATAAATTCTCTTTCATAACTACCCAATGAGTAGAAATGAACATTATCAAGATGTTAAATTAAACACATATGTATAAAACACTTACCACATGTTATGCCCCACCTTTACGCCCGCACCATGGTACACGTCTCAAGGGTTTGTATAATATAATAATAAATTTTAATAAATATGTGTAATTTGGATGAGTACATGGGGTGTAGTTCCTAATACATGGTGTGTACTATCGTTCACTCTCCATCTGAAGTACACACCTAGGGATACGGAGTGTAGATGTACTTTGGAAATCTTCAGAGTACACGGTGTATCTAGTGGGCCACACGCTGCGTAGTATCCACGTTACTTGGTCTCCGGTCAGGCAAACCATGTATTGGTTAGACGATCCAACCCAAACCCAAAGAAACTACACATCGTGTCCAGTGGGCCACATGGTGTGTAATCTGAAAACCATGTGCCACATGTTACTAGTCAACACACGGAGTCTTAAAGACTCAGATAAACTCCATCACATGGATGGGTTTGGTGGACCAGTCCTAACGCATTGAACCTTGACTACAAGGTGTGTAATTATGAATGCACATTGTGTGTTCTAGTTTTTTAGGTCCAGGAACCTTTTGAACCTTCGTATGAGATCCTCAATTTTTATTTTAATCAAATTTAAAATAAAATATCATTTCTGTAAGGTGAACGAGAAACGAAAGAGGAGGAACATATATCGAGATTCAGATTTACCAGAACGATTAACTTGAATTGAAACAACTAAATTATTAAATTCATAAATCATCATTGAAAAAACTAAATAATTATAATCAATGATATGACCTCTCGGATACCATTTGTAGGTTCCGGGAACCGCGGAATTGCGTGGATGGGTGTACCCAACTTTAATTTTATCATTAACAATGATCAATCTAAGATCCGTCATGATGATAAAATGTTGGATCTTTAGAATATAATGAAGAAAGAAAAGTAAAAACAGAAGTCCTGGAACCATTGATAGGATCATCATATATTTTTTATAATTAATTTAATTAAAAAACAATAATTACATTAATGGAATTCTCTCTCCATTGATGTTTCAGATCATAATCAATTGTGATCCATCATTGCGTCGTAGAAGCCAAGTGTAGGCTTACTCTAGTGGTAATCCACACGTGATCCAAATACCTTTGGATGTTGTCAAATGGATCTCTAGGTGCTATCATAGAAGATCCTTCACTTGTGATGTACACCTTTTATCACCTTGAGAGATGCTTCTAAAGTTCTCTCCATAATCCAATGGAGGAAGATCTCTCTCATAATTTGAGAGCGTTCTTGGAGGAAAAGAATTCTACCTTGTCTTGAGATATTTCTCCAGATCCGTTGTGAACAACAACAAAAACTGTCTAGGTATAATGATAATAATGTAATTAGGATTTATATTACATAAAATAATAAAATAAATTAATTACCCAAAGGAATTTATTCATTTAATTTAATTATTAGTAAGACCCCATGTCTAATAATAACATTCGATTATTATTATTACTTAACATGCGCCCAACGAATTACACTTATTTTTATTTAATTAAAAAAATATTATGATTTCTCACAAATCCCCAGAAAAACTACACAGCATGTATATATTAATATCCACTATGTTTAATGTTTTTCCATTTTCTTTATTTCCACCACCACATTTATTAGACCTTGAATAATGACTATTTATTTCCTAAATAAATATCACCGCATTAATTAATAATAAATATATTATTTCACCCACAATATATTCTCTCAAATAACTAGTGTTGAAATAACTACAATTATACATCCTTGAATGATTATTAAACCACAATCAAGAATAATCATTATTCAACTTGTTAAATTAATATTTAACTAAGATACTTGGACACACATATTGTGTGACACTCTATGACTCTTTCTCAGTAGCACTAGGTGGAGCCTGCCTAAAGTTCAAGGTTAGATTCTATCAACACATGAAGGCACCCATAGAGAAAGAATTTAAGTCCACAATGATGTTTCAGCTCATATGAATGCTTACTGTTGAATGTAATCCATTTGTCATGATATCTCGAATCAAGTCGGTTGCATGATAGTTCTATCAACCCATGTGCTCGATTATTTTTTCTTTGACTTCCTAGAATTCAAATTTCCCATTCCTCACCATGGCCATAGATTTATTTAGGCTATATCCATTCCATAAAAGGGAATATGATATCAACTTCCATGATATAATAAAAGTGAAAAATCCTTTCTCATATTATCAATTAATGCAGTATTACTCGTGACACACCCAATATATCATACCTAGTTACAAACATTGGGTTGTCACATTTTTCATCAATAAATCTAACTGAACAAGTAATAATACCCATTAATAATAATCATAAATTCTAAGGATCAATACACACATCCAAAGATAGGAACATCCAAGGACACTTTGAAATGAGAATTTCCTATTGGCGGGTCTCGTTCTCATAATATCCTCATGGATATTACCAAGGGAACACACCATGAGAAGGTGCCTCAATGATTTATGATTCCTCGCCCCTAATGGCCTGTATTATTTTTGTCCCTCAAATAACATCATCTGACCATAGAACATATATTCAAGAATAGTGTTATGGCACTTCTGGGTTCTCATCATAGCTGGGATCCGCTATGTGCCTTTAGTGCAACATTTATCCTTAGGACATTATCACATGTATTTTCTTGTAAAAGAACAATCAATATGTGATAAGGTATTTATTAATATTAAAATCCATGAATATAAGTTTATCATAAAGTACAAAGTTGTCAGTTCAAGGCCACCAACTCCAACAGATCTTCCTTTTACAACCATCATGATATTGATGTATATAAGGAAATGTGAGTTTAGGTTTACATTTAATCAATATGTATGATCAATGATTACATGTATAAGATATAATATAACAAGAAAACTCATAGATGCATCTATATTTATCAAGTGCACTCATTTATTTCACTAGTAATTTCTAAAATTTATTGAAGGAATCTCATGACTTATATGAAGTTACCATTAGTTTTTCTATATAATAGTTCAAGCTACATAGCTAAACTGACTTCATAAATTTTATGTTATGCCATTATATCTAAAGGTTTATTTGTTTAAAACACATGTATGACATATAAGTAATATTTTTAACTTCCAAGAGTCTGAAAAACATAATATTAATATCATGACTTTTTTACTAAGAATTATCTTTCCATAACTGGGTATGAGTCTTGTAATTATATTAATAATTCATTAAAATGGACATATATGATTCAATATTTATTGAACCAATATTCTAGTATGAAGTTACATTGAATAAATTATTCCAAAATTTGAAATAATGTCTTATTGTATCTAGATAGAGGCTAAGATAATTTTTTTCATAACACTCATTACAAACTTGAATCAATCCATTTTGTAAATATAATTTATATGAGCTCCCATTGGATGATATAGGAATATCCATTTCTTAGATCCTTATGAGTTTAATATATAACCTTTATAATCTTCTTGATTTCCTTTAAATATATATATGTTGTAAGAATATTTTATTTTAATACACAAGTGGTGAATAGAAACATGATTAATATACCTGAATTAGATGAAACTTTTGTCTTCTTAGATTTATTGAAATTTCTTTTCTAGTGTCCATTATTTACACATAAAAAGAAAATAGATTTCTATTTATTCTTATACCTTTGAATATTTTTTATCTTTGAAGGATGTTGTAAAGGATATTTTGTATTTATATTAGCCATGGGATATTCAGACTTGCCTTTCAAGATTTTCACTATAAGAGGTGGAGAAATGTGCTTCATATAATCTGTATCTGCTAGGTGATGTATGGATTAAATATTCCTAAGAGACTTTTCTATTTCATTTATCTAGGATTAGAATAAAAAGGATAACCATGGTGGTAAGGATAATGAAATATGATTAATGGATAACTTATTATCCAATTGGAAGCCCAATTTCACTAACTAATCAATATACTCTAGCATTTTGAAACCATGATCAGTATCAAGATTCCTTTCTTCCAGTTTAAATTGATACAATTCATTTAAAATCTTATTTATTATAATATTTTCCTTATCTTTCTCAAGAAAAATAAAATGATATATTATGGTGTAAGCATCCATGTACTTATGTTGTATCATCAACTCTCTAGACATATTTTATAATACAATACCACAGACATAAAAAGCATCCTCTACATATCTCTGGTAGGTATCCTTCTCACCTTTACTAACCTATTAGGATGGAAGAATATGACTATGGGATTCCAATACATAATAAAGTTTTTTTTATAATAATGCATCTCATAAATGATTGTATTATATCTACAAAAATTATTTTTAAGGACGTACCTTGAGTTAAGGAATGATTACAGTGTTTTCATGGTTTCTATTTCCATTATTCCTATAATAAAAATGTATACTTTTGTTTTATCTTGATTGCCAAAAATGTTAGACATAATATTTTTAATACAATAAATTATCCTAGTATTTTATCAATTCTCAATGGCCCTCACCATTGAACTCAGAATGTCCAATACCATTAGAAATTATAGTGTAAAGGATCTATATTCCCCATCTCATAACCCATGAAATGTCTTGGTCAATTACTCAAAGGTATTTATATAGGAAATTCTTTACCATATGAAGCCTCAATTCTCCTTGACCTATTGAGTAGACTCTCTGATCCAAAACCCTATCCCAGGTTTACTCAAAACTGGACTCCAAGTTACATCAATTCTAGCAAGGGATACTCTTCTTGATGTAAAATGGTTAAGTCTTCCCAAAACATTCATAACAACTCCCTAATAAGAGTATGTTTCCCAATAAGGGTTGTTTAAACACATATTTCTATGCTTTCACTCCAAATAAAGTAATGAAAGGGTTAGTTTTACTTAAAACAAGTTGAGCGATTGTTATTTTTTTTTGCATAAATTTACTGATCATATCTTTTATTTGTCTTGTTAATATTTAGTGGACTTTACTTAAGGGATTAACCTTGTTCTATTAAAAAAATATGAATAATACATATATTTTAAATATATCTTTTCATATTAGTCCATTTACTTATATGAGGGAGGTCTTGAATCCAAAAAATAAATCATGCATAAGATAGAAAAAAATGTATAATTAAATTATATGATCATTATATTTATCAAATGATTGACTTATTGGGTGGAAAATAAATCAACAGATGATCCTAGGGGAAAACACATTATGCATATCTTGGAATGAGTTTCATCATCCCACTTATACTCATATGTATTCCCTGAGATGGTTTCATCTCGGTTCCATTTTGAATTACCACGACGTCTGTTTTGACATGAACTAACCCCATGTTCCATTACATACTCCTTTTATTACATATGTTATATAACTCACATGCAGTTGAGGGGAACCAAATTATTGGTTAAGGGGAATTACATAAAATAACCTTGGACACACTAGTCCTTCATAATAAAGGATGGAGGGATGATAAGTAAGACATTATATTTAATTTAATAAAAAATAATTGCAAACTCCTGAAATGAAAATAATTTAAATAAAAACAACACATACATAGGTCATAAAGTTCATGATCGATCACAAACATGCAACGAATACACATTTAAAACATATAGCATGAATTCATTTCAATTCATTCTTTAATAAGATAAAACATACATGAATTAATCTAATTAATTATCTCATTAATCAATTAATTATTTTTATCTTATTCCATCCAATTTTCCTAGAGATTCTCATCCACTGTGATTTTAAATAAAATAATAATTTTATTTTATGTAAAATTTAATAAAATTGTGTGTAGCTTTGTACTAGAAAGAAAATAGGTGAGTTCCTATTTGAATTATTCTATATTAATTAAGATATCATACCATCTACTCATGTATCATTTAATATAAACATTTAATCATGTAATTAAATTCCATGTATCAGTAAACTAAATTACTCATGAAACACGTGTTAATTAACATATCATGTAATGATTTTAAATGCACATGGAGTAGTCAATGTTTTGAAACTATATATTGTATGTAGTTCAATTTTTTTGTGTAAATTAAATAAGAATTTAATATGTGATATGGAATGTTCGATTCAAATTAATGCCATACAGAACACATAATGTTGAGGTTCATGAAGTAAAAAACATAATTTAATTTTTCACCATAAATAGATAAAGTACATGATGTGTAATGACGACCACATGGAAAGTAATTTTCTTTTCCAGATGTCTTCAGTACATACCTAGGGACACATTTTGTACTTTTGGTGGACATTGGTTTAGGTACATGTCATTTAGTAAGGATACATGATGTTTACTTCAATTTTCACAACTTCTATATTTTATGCATTGTGTATTAAATACATGGGGTTTATAAATTACATGACATGTCATTAACCCATGTTTTAGGCCATGAATACAGATGGACTACATGGCGTGTAGTCAATATACATGACATGTAGTCTAGAAAATCCATGTACCACCTTGTCCAGTCACTAAGTGGTGCATTTAATGCACATGGTTTGAATTCATTACATAATGACTCAAGGTCCACACAGGTGTATTAGTGAAATGAATAACTGTACACAACATGTGATAAAGAATTAGATGTCAGGTAAACCTATTTTATCTAACCAAAATTCTCAGTGCCTCTAAATGGGTTATTCATATGTGATTTTCATTAATTATTAACAAAAATTTGTTATATAATGGAGAAACAAAGATGATGAAGAAGATATAGGAGTGATCAGATCAACAATGAATAAAAATTAAAATTTAATTTAATTTTTAAAATGTGTAATGATCAATGTAACACCCCAATCTTCCACGGTATGTTTCCCTTTGAATAATGCAATAGCTTGCGTTGTACGTAACTTGGAGTTTTAACACACCATGACCAATTAAACTAGCCATTATGAATAGTAATGCCCATATTTTAAAATTATATAAATTTTATTTTTCAAAATGGACATCATTTTTTTATTCGGAGTATCAAAATTAGCTTAGGGTGAATTTTTGGCCTTTTTTTAAAAACATTCAATTTTTGATGAATAGTAAAAAACACTTTGTTATTATTTAAAACTGACTTTTTATTTAAATAATTAGTATTTTTATTTATATTTATATTAGGTAAAAATAGATATATAATACCTATTTATGTTCAATTTAATCCCTGGAGTCATTTTATAATAATATTAGATATATAAAATTTTATTGAACTTTTTACCGTCTTTTACCCACCTTCTAGGAGCATTTGCAAATTTGCATAAAACATAATCTTACCACTTATATGAATTGAATTTCAAAAATTTGAGAGACAATGTTGATATCATTAAGTAAAATGTGGTTCAATAAGATGAAAATAATTTTGGGTGAATAGTAACTTTTATCTTTTATTTACCATGGTTAAAAGTAAATATGGTAATAAAAGGTAAAAATGATATTATTATTACCCTAACACATGTACTAATTCTATTAGATGAGTGTATTTTGGCCAAAATAAACCTTATGAATAAAATATGATCCTTTTGGTCCACTTGGATTAGATTAGGACATTTATTATTATTTTATTTAAAGAAGAGTTAAAAGTGTTAAATTCAAAGTTTAACAACTAAAACATTTTTAATATAGTGTAAAACATAAAATAAATTCGAATATAAATATTAATTATAAAGATAAAAATATTTCCTACATAATTTTATTTTATTTATAACTTTTAGACATTAAATAATTAAATTTATTTATGATACAATGATGATGAAGTAATTACCTTATTAATGAAAGATTAAAATAATAGATATTATAAATATCCAAATAAATGTAAATTGATACTTTTGATGCAATACAAGAATTTACTTTATTAATATGACATTTTAGGGTTTATTCAACGAATTTTTTTCGAAGTAATATAGCTTTTATGACTTTCACAAAAACAAAATACCAAATAGTTTCAAAACTGACATAAATGAGTTTTTAAAACAAATAATATATTATTAATTGATATAAAATTACTAAAAATATAATTTTCATATAAAGTACTTATATAAGGTTATATATATTAATAATTAACCACTTTAGGTTCTCTTGGATTTTTATAGTAATTTTATTTACCATTTGTTATAATAATACAAGAATACATGGTAAAAGTTAAACTATTTAACAAAGAGTTAAATCTAAGTGATAAGGTTAATACGGTGCTCTAATCCAGTCTAAAACCTATTGGTTGAGAGGATTTAGACCCATCCCCACCTTATCCTCAAAATAAATCCTTTTTTATCCATTATAAACCGAATATGATTGTATAATAAAATAATATTTCAAACTTTTCTTTAAGTGACCCTCACCTCTCTTATAAAAGGTTACTTCCCCTTCTCTCAAAATCACACCTCCAAAGCCATTTGGATCAGCCAAAACCTACCCAAATATCCTCCCAACTAACCTCAATTCGACCTTTGGGCCTTACTTTTATCATAAAGTCAACCTAAAAAGCCCTTTCGATCAACTCAAAAGGAAACACCCGAAGAAGAGGTAATAATTTCACCACCTCTTTCAAAGTTCTTTTCTTCTTCCACTTCCCCTTTATTTGTTGTCTCCATACCAAAATAATAACTCCAGTATCTTAAACATACTATGATGTTATTATAAATATGGTACAACCATATTCATTTTTCTATCTATCATATGAATGACATGTCACTGTACGTGCGTACGTATGACTTACAGTCTCCACATCGTGGTGTAGTTTGTTATTCAAACACTTTATTATTTGGATGGGTATAATAATGATTATAATTGTTATAAATAATAAATATAACATGTTAATTATTATTTATATATGATATACCATCCAATTACATATGATTTCACCATTAATATAATGATATTTTCTCTTATACGTATGTACGGATTACCGTCTCCACGAACGCAATGATATTCATTCCCCATTGTAACCATTCAAGATTAAATTTTATTTTATGATTAAAAAAAATAATTTTTAAGAACATAATATCATTATGGATATGAATCAAATAAATTTTATCTATAAAAAACATGTCTTACATAACAAAACATATAAATAAAAACAAATCAGTTATACACCTTAAACGATGATATTGCTGAAATATTATTAACAAAGAAATTTTAGAAGATCATATATGATATCATATTTATGTATATAGTTCTTTTATAATTTAATAATAATTTTTTAACTATTATACATGAGGTTAATGTACCCTCTACTAATTAAAATTATAAGGTAAGGTTTAGTTCAACAATCTCTTCATTATCTGAGGTTGTTTATACACGAGTATCTAATGGGGCCTCTTTATAATCCACATATGTGTTTCTTAAAAATTTATTTCAAAACATTTTTACTATTTCCTAAACTATGGGTTAAATTAATTTATACCCTAGTTTTACTTTTTAAAGAGTGTTTATAAATGAATCTTTCCATTGTTTTCTAAACAAGGTCCTTTATAACCTTTTCGACAAAATTAAGGAAAGAATGTTTTTTTAACTTATTAGGCGAGTGCGGCTATTTTCTGTCATTATAACATCTTCAATGTTTCCCTTACAAAATTATAATAATATTTTCAAAATAAATGTTTTCTTTTATAATTATATGACTTTTAACTGATTTCTAAATAGAAAGAGGTATTTATTTCAAATAGTTTTCATTTCATCTATGTCAACATCCTTTGTTAGATTTTACATTTATTTGAAGTTGGTTTATTATAATACAAATCATACATATTGTATTGAAGGTTTTTTGATATGTTTGACTGTGGATTTGTTATTTTTATACCATTCATGGTTTATGGATAATTTATTGACATTTCATATTCTAGTTTTAATATGAATGTTTATGTTATGTTTAAACCTTTTCATATTAGGAATGCATTGGACTTAGTATGTGATGGGTGGAGCCCGCTATAACTCCTCGATGCATCGGTAGGTCTCATGAGAAAAACTAGTGTCTTGGCACAAGGCCTTGACAAAACCTTATTTGTAGTCTTGGCACAAGGCCTTGACTGTGTGGTTATGAAGTTTGGAATTTTGCATTCCATAATTATGAAATTGGCTATTGATATTGCATGTGATTATTATATTAGAAGAATATCCATGTGAATATGTAAATGGAATTATTTGATTTATATTTTCCATATTATTCTAAAGTTTAATGTTAAAAGGCTTATCTTTTAGTCTTATACATTGACTTAAATTTTTATGCTTATTTATGAAATTTTCCGCTATATTGTTATCCTTACTAAGCTTTTGAGCTGACTCCTTTATGGGTTTTATTTTTTCCAGGATGTGAAGAATTATTTTGTGGCAGACCTATATGGATAGGATAAGGAATATATGTGTGTTAAAAGGGGACAAAATGTATTTGTTGTTTTTATCTCATGATTTAATGTAAAACTTATGTTTGTATCTAGTACTTCTAAGGCTGCTAAACTGATTGATCTTTCGGGACATGATTTCTTGTATCGTTCCAATGTTATGTAATAATGCTCTGAATCTAGGTAACTAGGGTTGGGGCATTATAGTTGGTATCAATGGAAGTTTAGTACAAACCTTAGAAGCTAGATTTAGAAAAACTCCGATTAGAGAACATTACGCTAAGATAGAATTTCAGGATTAGTATAGAAGAACTTCCTAGAATTTTGGTAATGTAGAGATTTTGTGAGTTCTAAAAGAAATACATCCCTATATGGATATGAGCAGGTGGAGGTATCTCTATCACTAATGTATCAAGGAGTGAAAACTCTGACAAGGAGTTTTGGGATTGACCTAGCATATCCCGGTACATGACAATGGGCCTTGCTGCACTCTTGGTTACGACGCTCCTGGGGGATATGCTTAGGATAATTCACATTTATTTACAAACCATTATGAAGGATTTATGAGTATATACCTCCTCAAAGAAAAAATTTTATGATTATGGATTATATCCATAAACTGTTCAATTTATGTTAAGTGTTTTACATGTTTGGAATTATGTATTGTGATTCATAAACTAATATAGTGTATGGAATTGTTTATAACTCATGTCTAGTAGAAGGAATGGAAGCAGTATCAATGCATGTAATCTATGTTGGGATTTCCCTCCTACTCAAAATAATTATAGTGGAGCTGGTTATGCAACTGGTGCTAAACATCTTATCACCATAATGTGACAACTCACTCAGGTTATGAATAATAACCTTACCTATATGGATCACCCTGATCCAAAATGTTGAGGATCAATGTTAGACCGACTCATGAGGTAACAACCTCTAACGTTCAATGGGAATAAAAATCCATTTGTAGGTGAGTAATGTATAAGTTCCTTAGAGAAAATATTTCATGCTTTGGGGAGTAGTGAAAGGGAAAAAGTTGTCATGGTAGTTTATCGCCTCACGGGAGATGCAAATCAATGGTAGTCATTAATTAAAAACACAAAAGAAGATGAATAAGTATCAAATATGGAATTGAGGGAGTTTAAATATATTTTCTTAGAAAAATACTTTCCTTGTGACCATCGAGCAGATATGGAAAGACAATTTCTGAGTCTGAGGCAAAAGGAGGATGAGAATTTCACAAAGTATGAGGCTAACATTACAAGGTTATCAAGGCATGTAGCAAATTACATATGTGACCCAATGAGTAAGATAAATCTATTATTTGATGGGTTAAATCCATTTACCCATCAAGTATTATTCTCACAATTCTTGTCATCATACGAAGATATTTTCTCATGTGCTATCAAGACAGTAAAGGAATTCTCCGAGTCTTATAACTTTAAAGTTAAGTAAGAGAAGAAGATATTTGATGAACACTCTATAAATGGAAATAATGGAATGAAGGGAAAAGTTGAATATCTATCCTGTGGTAAATGTGGGAAGAAACACCCTGGTACTTGCCAGAAGGGAATGAGAGTCTATTAAATGTGTGGTGAAAAAGGCCACTAAGATCGTGATTGTAAGGGAAAGAAAGAGGTTGAAAATATTTAATGATACAATTTTTGAGAAATGTGACATTATTAAAATGAATGTCCTATGCACCAAGGAAACTTACCTTATAAAAGTCCAAGGGAGAAAGGACAAGCTTATGTGATCACTACTACTGGGGTTGAATCTCCAAATGATGTGGTGGTAGGTAATTTAATGGTTTCCTCAAGTTTAGAGAATGCTTTATTGGATTCTGGATCATCACATTGTTTAATATCTTCCCAGTTTCCTAAGAATATTAGATATTTCCAATTTGATTTAACAAGGGAGTTTCCAGTCAAAAATCCTAAGGGAAGTATCATTGCAACAAAGTTTTGTGAATCAGTCCCCATTAGGGCATATAAATGTTTTTTATTAGATTATCTCATCATCATACCCATGATTGAATTTGATATAATCCTCGACATTCTTTGGCTTTCAGACCATGATGAAAAACTTTGTTGTAAGAATGAGGTTACAATTTTAGATGATGATAAGGAGTAACTTATCTTTAGAGAAGAAACGTAACTATCTAATTCTTATCCAGATCCACCCCATGTAGCTCTAATAAATTCAATTATTGGGGAGGAAGAAAGTGAAATAACTATGTGTGAGGAAAATAATGTTTGAATAGAGGACATGCATATTGTACAAGAATATGTTGATGTGTTTCTAGAGGATTTACCTGGAAATCCTCCAGAAAGAGAAATTGAGTTTTCCATTGATTTAATTCTTAGTTCAAGGCCCATTTAGAAGACCCTTTATAGAATGGAAATTGTGGAATTAGTGGAACTAAAGAAACAACTAGATTAATTGAGTAATAAAGGATTTATTCTCTCTAGTGTTTCTCCATGGGGATCCCCTGTTATTTTTGTTAAGAAGAAAGATGGATCTATGAGTTTGTGCATTGACTACAGGGAGAACAATGATTTAACAATAAAGAAAACGTATCACCTACCATGTGTTGATGATTTATTCAACCAACTTCATGGAGCTCAATATTTTTCAAAGATTGACCTTCAATATGGATATCATCAATTGTGTGTGAAGAAGGAAGACATTCCGAAAACAGCATTTCAAACTAGCTACACTCATTACAAGTTTACATTAATTACTTTTAGACTGACTAATACACCCTCTGTTTTCATGGATCTAATGAATAGATTTTTCAAGGAATATCTTGAAGGATTTTTAGTGGTATTTATTGATGATATCTTGGTTCACACCAAAATCTATGAAGATCATGAAAATTACTTGTGCACTATTCTGAAAACCCTCAGAAGAACTGAATTATATAATAATTTTAGCAAGAGTGAATTTTGGATTCAGGAAATTTCTTTTCATGGCCATATTTTCTCTAAGGATGGAATCTCTGTTGAAACATCAAAGACCTAGGCAATCCAAGAATGGCTAGCACCAACAAGTATAATTGAGGTATGTGATTTTATTGGTTTAGTAGGTTATTATCAGTTCTTCGTCCATAATTTTTCCTAATGGCTAGCCCATTAACCAATATCACTCATAAAGGGGTTAAATTTTATTGGAAAAAAGTGTGGGAAGATTGTTTTGAAGAACTACAAAATAAGATTAGTCAATGCTCCTATCTTGACTCTACCATCGGGGAATGAGGGGCTTATTGTTTATAGTAATGATTAAAAGAAAGGACTTGGTTGTATCCATATGAAGAATGATATAGTTATTGCATATTCATCACGACAGCTAAAAATTTAGGAACAAAACTATCCCACTCATGATCTTGAGTTAGCAGCTGTAATATTTATTTTGAAGATATGGAGACACTATCTCTATGCTGAAAAATGTGAGATATATACAGATCATAAGAGTATGAAGTATATTTTCTCACAAAAATAACTCAACATGAGGCAAATATGATGGCTTTAACTACTCAAGGATTATGATTTCACTATACACTACCACCCAGGGAAGGCAAATAAGGTGGAAGATGCTTTGAGGAGAAAGGATCATGGAGTTTTGAAAAAAAATGTGAGTTGAAAGGGATCCTATGTTCATGGATCTAGTAAAGTTGGATATGGGAATAATCATGGAAGGTGAAACATCAATACTTTTTCAAATGGTAGCTAAACCATATTTACTAGAAAGGATAAAAAGTTCTCAGACATATGATGAGGAGTTTCAAAAGAAAATTAAAGTTTTGAATGATGGGAGATTGATCGACTTCATATATGAATATTGGATTTGGAAATTTGGGAAGAGACTTTGTGTTCCTAACATACCTGATCTAAATAGGGAATTTTTGGATGATGCTCATAGCTCTAATTTCTCTATACACCCTGGTAGCACTAAGATGTATAGAGATTTGAAGGAACATTTTTTATGGGACCCATGAAAAGGGTGATTATTGATTATCTGTCATGATGAATGGTTTCTCAACAAGTGAAGGCTAGAAGACAACATCAAAGAGGATTCATGCATCCTATTACCATACCTGAGTGGAAATGGAATGATATTACGATGGACTTTTTCATGGGACTACCGAAGACTCCTAGAATGAATGATGCAATATGGGTCATTGTTGATCATCTTTCCAAGTCAGCACATTTTCTAGTTATAAGAGAAGATTTACCACTTGATCTTCTAGCAAGACTTTATATTACTGATGTTGTAAGACTTCTTGTAGTACCCCTATTGATTGTTTCTGATTGTGATCCCCATTTTACATCAAGATTCTAGAAAAGTCTTTAGAAGTCCCTGGATACAAAACTTCATTTGAGCACTGGCTACCACCCTCAAACTGATGGACAATCAAAACAGACTATTCCAACCTTATAAGACATGTTGAGATCTTGTTCACTTGATTTTCAAGGTATGCAGGATCAGTATTTACCTCTGGTAGAATTTTTCTATAACAATAACTTCCATTCAAGTATTCAGATGGCACCATATGAAGCGTTATATGTAACGACCCGAAATTTTTAAATAAATTTTGTCTCCTAATTTTATGTGTTATTGTTATACTCAACAAAAATGTTTTATTTGATAAACATGATTATAATTAAAATGAGATCAGTGGGTTTTGACTATTATATAACCATCGGTCAACATGACAGCTGTGAACAAAATGTTTTGATTATTGTCTCTAAATATAAGTAATCTTGGTTAATTATTATAGAAAGAAGATTTGATGGCCTCACCTAGTAGTCTTGGACCGATCGAAGCCCATCTAATAGAGCTTGGGAAGGAGGTAGCACCACTGGGCTTTGCTCTGGATCAAATCCAAGCCGAACTTCATCATGTGAAGCTGGAACGAAATCGCCTTCGTGAGAAGTTCAAACTGATAGAAATTACTACTCGGGCAATGTTGACTGAGCCGCCCCAAGCTTCTATCACCCTAGCACACCTTACTCTTAGGTCCTATGCTGCTATTATAAGGGGTTATGTAACGAGACCGTAACTACCTTGTGTAATCCTTGTTTTAAATAAAAATTGGGATTTCTTCTTATGATGAAGTTTATGAATTTTGAAATGACTGGATAAATATAGTATGCATATTTTTGATGAATTTTAGAAAAGGGATATTTTAAATATGTTTATGTAAACCCTAAATAATTAAAAATGTGTAATGATTTTCAAAAAATGGTCTTCTACAATTATGTTCAGTACTAAATTTAGAGTCTAATAAGATCAACTTGATTTTTGATGAATAGTAAATTATGAATAGTGATTTTATGATTAGGATTAGTAATATGACCAAATGGATTAGTAATCTCACTTAAAGAAAGTTTTAAAATAATCTAGGCACCTTGATTAAGTAATTTGATTCAATAAAATAGTTAAATAACGGTTTCAATAATTATTATTCAAGTATTAGTTTTTTTCAGGTGAATAGTGTTTTTTAATTAAAAATAATTAGAAAATTATTTTTATAAAAATGACTTTATTTTTAAACTCAGAGCATCGATATTATGTTATGGTAATTTTTGGGGTTTTTTCTGAAAAAAATGAATTTTCGATGAATAGTGTTTTTATTTAAAAATTAAATTAAAAATATTTAGAAAATTATTTTTATAAAATGGATTTCATTTTTGAAATCAGAGCATTGATATTTGGTTAATGTGAAATTTTGGGATTTTTCTGAGAAAGTTGAATTTTCAGTGAATAGTAAAAATACAGTTTTAGGGTTTCGGTATGTTTAATGACATCATAACGGTGTCATGATGATGTCATGAGATCTTTTGAGGGTTGGCCGGCCAAGGGTGATGAATTATTGTTTTGGGGGCCCCATGTGGCCTAACGCCATGATAAATGACAAGGGAGAGCACATGGGTTTGAGAAAAGCACATGTGAGGTGTCCCTTGGCCATTAATGCCTTGTCCCCTCACTTTCCCTATAAATACCAAGCCCTCCTCTCATCCATTCGACTCCCCACTCATTCCCAACGAATTTCTGGTCTCATTACCTCCCAAGGAGTCCTCCCAAGGTTCCCCCAAGCCCTCAAAGTCCCAACCTTTGAGGTTTAAGAGTTACATTTTAAGGTAAGGGATCCGACCTCTCTCTTTCTTTTCAAGTAATCTCTTTTATGTCTTTTCTTTTATACTCCATGTTCTTATGTTGGAGGATGTTATTTTATATTCATCCTACTGCCTATTTCATGTTCATATGTTGAGAGACCCCCCCTTGCTCTCATCAATTCGTTTTAAGAATGTTTAAGTGGCGCCATTAGGCTGCCAAATTTTTAAGGGATTCTTTCACCTTCCTCGTTTTCAAGTTCTATTTTCATTCAATTATTTCATGTTCCTTTTTGTTATATTGGGGTATTATCTCTATATATATCATACTGGACTCTTATTTTTATATGATGAGAGACCCCATTTGATCTCTTCAATTCAGTATTTTGATGTTTTAAGTGGCGCCGTTAGGCTGCCGAATTTTTAAGTGGTTCTTCACCATTCTCGTTTTGAAGTTCTACTTTCATATCAATTCTTTCAAGTTCCTTTCTATTATTTTGGGGTATGATATCTATATCTATCATACTGGACTCTTATGTTCATATGATGAGAGACCCTATTTGACCTTGTCAATTCAATTTTGTTGATGTTTAAGTGACGCCGTTAGGCTGCCGAATTCTCACAAGAGAAATATTTTTTTCTTCCTTTCATGTTCTTCATTTCATATGGTATATTTTCAAATTTCATTACCATGTTCTTAAATCCCTTATATTTTGTCCCTCTACTGTTTTATGGGTCATTTATGAATGTTCGAACCATGTCCCCTCTCTTCTCAATGTTTTCTAAAACCTTGTAACATAGCCGTTATGCTGCAGAATTTTCGTCTCAAAATGCCTCTCTCTCTTTTCTAAAAATTATTTTATGTTATAAAGTGAATACTCAAAGCCCTTATTTCTACAGGGGTATTCACATATATATCAAAATGTTCTATTTTAAATTCTGGGAATTTCATACATGAAACCCTCTTTCCCATTCCGTGGGTTTAAAGTGACGTAAAGATCTTGTCTTTAAAGCAGTTTTTAAAACGCTATGATTATGAAATGAAACCCATTTATTTTATGCTATATGGGTTATTTATGAAATGTTTGATGATGATATATGTGGCTCACATGATAATAAAGGCAAATTTAAGGGTGCGCCCTGATAGCGCTCCAATGCATTGGGTAATGATGTAACCACTAGAGATTACAATTTTCACGATACCTTGGTGAATAACCTTGGTAATTTTAAAATGACACCTTGGGGATGGACCTTGGTGATATGTTCATGATTGTCTCTGTTAAATGATGTAGCCACATCTTCAAGTTATGAAAAAGTTTTATTTTTATTATGATATGCCTCATGATTTCATTTTCATGCATTAAAGTTCTTTTCATGACTTTATTGATGTATCTCAAGTTCATATGTAAAATGTTTCACTTGTTTCCCTTGCTGGGCCTTCTGCTCACCCTTCCTTTTGATGTATGTCCCCAAGTTATGAGATGCAGTAATGAGCCTAGGGTGAACATGAGGAGAAGCCTTTCAGGTGTTTAAGAAGAATGTTTTTTTTTTGTTTCATGTTTTATGTTCCTTGTTTCCAAGACACTAAACCTTAAAGATCCTCAGTTCCGTGTAATGGAATGAAAAGTTATGTTATAAAAAGACGGGATGCTATAGTTGGTATCAAAGGATGGTTTAGTTATTTGTGGAAATTAGGATATGAAAACTCTAGGAGGAACCCTATAGAAAAGTTTAATATAGGAAATCTTCCTGGTATTTTGGTGAGTATTGATTAAGGGGTTTCCAAGCAAATACATCCCTGTCTGGATACGAGCAGGTAGAGGTGGCTCTGGCACAGATGTACATAGGGGTAAAACCCAAAAACACCGCTTTGAGCTACACTCGAACGGGAACTGGTACACGACAACGGGCATTGCTGCACTCTTGGTTACGACACTCCCGGGGGATATGCTTTGGTAAATTCATAAGCTTGGTATGAACCATTGTTAAAGGAACAAAGATAAAATAAAATAACGGTTCACATAAGAATATATGATCATTCATAACCTAGATGGGAACCTAGGAGATCACAAGTTAGGGTATACCTTTCATATACAAGTTATCCTTATATGCTTTCAGTTCCTTTTCATGATTATTAGCTAAGTACTTAAGCCCCTAATTATGCTTTCTCTTCTTAGTTAATGGTGGGAAATGGAAGAACATGTTCTGACAACCAATGTGATAGGAAATGCGACTATTTTCGTATTAATATGACAGGGATGATTAGGGGATTAAAATATGATTATTATTTTGGAAGACGTTCATTATTTTGGGAACCATATTTGATCGAGGTAAATAGATTACTACGGTATTTTCATTGAGGAGTAAGGTTGACTTATATTTTGAAGAATCGATGAATTTAAGGTGAACTTATAGTAATTTAGGTTACTTATGGGAATGACTAACCTATCTTGGGTAAAATATGTTTAGGTTAGCTACTTTTTTATAAGATGTTAGGAGTGGTTGATGTTGTCTGGAGATGAACAATGAAGTTTTTTTGGAAGACTATGTTATCAAATCCTTATTGTATTTTGGTTTCAATCTTAATTTGGTTTGTTTTGAGGAATTTTAAGGACCGTTATTTATGGAATGGTCTATGATGAACTTTGGGTAGTACCATGGAACTTTGATGATTTAAAATTAGTTTCCATTCCTATGGGATTCTTTCTTTTTGAAGAGTTGTTTTACCTTAACCTTTCTATTTTTGGGATAATGTTTAAAGATAGAAGAAATAGATAGTTAATCTTTTGTAGATTATGTGATTCTATAGAATATGATTCTTGTGCTTTTATGAGACCAAGTGTTTTTGAATTCTCATCATTTGGAGAAAAGATTAGTTTTGGTAGGGACTTGTTAAAGGATGAAACTCTACTTGAAGGTAGGTATATTTTCTTATGTTTTTGTTCTATGTAGTAAATGAAATCCTCAAAATTATGAAAAGAAACGTAAAACAAAAATGTTGTTGGTTTACGTTTCCTACTAGGTAATCAAAGACCGTTTACACACATCATAAGTTTGGGATTTTCTCATGGTTAACTTTCTCCTAATCATGTTCTCTATCACTCTCCCTCAGAACTTGACCCTTTGTTTTTTTCCTCCATGTCCATGTTTTCCTACATGGAACCCTAGTGTGGGTTAACTCGGGTGACCATTGTACTTCCCTTTCTTTATTTTAAAGTAATAGTTTTACTGACTCCTTTTCCGATGTGGGACTTTCAGTGAAATTTCAAAACCCAATTTTAAAATTGCGAGGACGCAATTTCTTAAGGGGGGAAGATTGTAACGACCTGAAATTTTTAAATAAATTTTTTCTCCTAATTTTATGTGTTATTGTTATACTCAACAAAAATGTTTTATTTGATAAACATGATTATAATTAAAATGAGATCATTGGGTTTTGACTATTATATAACCATCGGTCAACATGACCGCTGTGAACAAAATGTTTTGATTATTGTCTCTAAATATAAGTAATCTTGGTTAATTATTATAGAAAGAAGATTCGATGGCCTCACCTAGTAGTCTTGGACCGATCGAAGCCCATCTAACAGAGCTTGGGAAGGAGGTAGCACCACTGGGCTTTGCTCTGGATCAAATCCAAGCCGAACTTCATCATGTGAAGCTGGAACGAAATCGCCTTCGTGAGAAGTTCAAACTGATTCGGGCAATGTTGACTGAGCCGCCCCAAGCTTCTATCACCCTAGCACACCTTACTCTTAGGTCCTATGCTGGTATTATAAGGGGTTATGTAACGAGACCGTAACTACCTTGTGTAATCCTTGTTTTAAATAAAAATTGGGATTTCTTCTTATGATGAAGTTTATGAATTTTGAAATGACCGGATAAATATAGTATGCATATTTTTGATGAATTTTAGAAAAAGGATATTTTAAATATGTTTATGTAAACCCTAAATAATTAAAAATGTGTAATGATTTTCAAAAAATGGTCTTCTACAATTATGTTCAGTACTAAATTTAGAGTCTAATAAGATCAACTTGATTTTTTGATGAATAGTAAATTATGAATAGTGATTTTATGATTAGGATTAGTAATATGACCAAATGGATTAGTAATCTCACTTAAAGAATGTTTTAAAATAATCTAGGCACCTTGATTAAGTAATGTGATTCAATAAAATAGTTAAATAACGGTTTCATTAATTATTATTCAAGTATTAGTTTTTTCAGGTGAATAGTGTTTTTTAATTAAAAATTTAATTAAAAATAATTAGAAAATTATTTTTATAAAAATGACTTTATTTTTGAACTCAGAGCATCGATATTATGTTATGGTAATTTTTGGGGTTTTTTCTGAAAAAAATGAATTTTCGATGAATAGTGTTTTTATTTAAAAATTAAATTAAAAATATTTGGAAAATTATTTTTATAAAATGGATTTCATTTTTGAAATCAAAGCATTGATATTTGGTTAATGTGAAATTTTGGGATTTTTCTGAGAAAGTTGAATTTTCAGTGAATAGTAAAAATACAGTTTTAGGGTTTCGGTATGTTTAATGAAATCATAACGGTGTCATGATGATGTCATGAGATCTTTTGAGGGTTGTCCGGCCAAGGGTGATGAATTATTGTTTTGGGGGCCCCATGTGGCCTAACTCCATGATAAATGACAAGGGAGAGCACATGGGTTTGAGAAAAGCACATGTGAGGTGTCCCTTGGCCATTAATGCCTTGTCCCCTCACTTTCCCTATAAATACCAAGCCCTCCTCTCATCCATTCGACTCCCCACTCATTCCCAACGAATTTCTGGTCTCATTACCTCCCAAGGAGTCCTCCCAAGGTGCCCCCAAGCCCTCAAGGTCCCAACCTTTGAGGTTTAAGAGTTACATTTTAAGGTAAGGGATCCGACCTCTCTCTTTCTTTTCAAGTAATCTCTTTTATGTATTTTCTTTTATACTCCATGTTCTTATGTTGGAGGATGTTATTTTATATTCATCCTACTGCCTATTTCATGTTCATATGATGAGAGACCCCCCCTTTCTCTCATCAATTCGTTTTAAGAATGTTTAAGTGGCGCCGTTAGGCTGCCGAATTTTTAAGGGATTCTTTCACCTTCCTCGTTTTCAAGTTCTATTTTCATTCAAGTATTTCATGTTCCTTTTTGTTATATTGGGGTATGATCTCTATATATATCATACTGGACTCTTATGTTCATATGATGAGAGACCCCATTTGATCTCTTCAATTCAGTATTTTGATGTTTTAAGTGGCGCCGTTAGGCTGCCGAATTTTTAAGTGGTTCTTCACCATTATCGTTTTGAAGTTCTACTTTCATGTCAATTCTTTCAAGTTCCTTTATATTATGTTGGGGTATGATATCTATATCTATCATACTGGACTCTTATGTTCATATGATGAGAGACCCTATTTGACCTTGTCAATTCAATTTTTTTGATGTTTAAGTGACGCCGTTAGGCTGCCGAATTCTCACAAGAGAAATCTTTTTTTCTTCCTTTCATGTTCTTCATTTCATATGGTATATTTTCAAATTTCATTACCATGTTCTTAAATCCCTTATATTTTGTCCCTCTACTGTTTTATGGGTCATTTATGAATGTTTGACCCATGTCCCCTCTCTTCTCAATGTTTTCTAAAACCATGTAATATAGCCGTTATGCTGCAGAATTTTCGTCTCAAAATGCCTCTCTCTCTTTTCTAAAAATTATTTTATGTTATAAAGTGAATACTCAAAGCTCTTATTTATATAGGGGTATTCACATATATATCAAAATGTTCTATTTTAAATTCTGGGAATTTCATACATGAAACCCTCTTTCCCTTTCCATGGGTTTAAAGTGACGTAAAGATCATGTCTTTAAAGCAGTTTTTAAAACGTTATGATTATGAAATGAAACCCATTTATTTTATGCTATATGGGTTATTTATGAAATGTTTGATGATGATATATGTGGCTCACATGATAATAAAGGCAAATTTAAGGGTGCTCCCTAATAGCGCTCCAATGCATTGGGTAATGATGTAACCACTAGAGATTACAATTTTCACGATACCTTGGTGAATAACCTTGGTAATTTTAAAATGACACCTTGGGGATGGACCTTGGTGATATGTTCATGATTGTCTCTGTTAAATGATGTATCCACATCTTCAAGTTATGAAAAAGTTTTATTTTTATTATGATATGCCTCATGATATCATTTTCATGCATTAAAGTTCTTTTCATGACTTTATTGATGTATCTCAAGTTCATATGTAAAATGTTTCACTTGTTTCCCTTGCTGGGCCTTCTGCTCACCCTTCCTTTTGATGTATGTCCCCAGGTTATGAGATGCAGTAATGAGCCTAGGGTGAACATGAGGAGAAGCCTTTCAAGTGTTTAAGAAGAATGTTTTTTTTTGTTTCATGTTTTACGTTCCTTGTTTCCAAGACACTAAACCTTAAATATCCCCAGTTCCGTGTAATGGAATGAAAAGTTATGTTATAAAAAGACGGGATGATATATTATATGGAAATAGATGTCGCACACCAACTTGTTGAGATGATGTTGGTGAAATAAAACTCGTAGGCCTAGAACTTGTTAAGGAAAAAATGGAAAAATTGATGGTTATCCAAACCCACATCAAATCATCTCAATGTATGAAAAAGGGCTATGCCGATAACCAAAGGAATGATTTGGAATTTCAAGTATGAGATCTTGTTTTCTTGAAGTTATTTTCTTAGAAAC
The DNA here is from genome assembly GCA_963277665.1 of Viscum album. Lineage (NCBI taxonomy): Eukaryota > Viridiplantae > Streptophyta > Magnoliopsida > Santalales > Viscaceae > Viscum > Viscum album. Next base: position 1,478,438,067 of record OY728161.1, read on the forward strand.
GTGTTATACATTTCAGTAAGAAGGGTAAATTGAGTCCCAGGTACATAAGACCTTTCGAAATTCTAGAACAAATTGGAGTTGTAGCTTATCATTTGGAAATGCCGCCAAATCACTCTAAAGTTCATGATGTGTTCCACGTATCACTGTGGAAAAATACATTCCTGACCCAAGGAATGTACACACCTATGATGAAATAGAACTGGAACCCGACCAATCTTATTGCGAAGAGCCTATCAGAATATTTGATACCAGAGAACAAGTGCTGAGAAACCGAATGAATCGTCTGGTGAAAGTTCTATGGAGAAATCATAAGATGGAAGAGGCAACATGGGAACCCGAGGAACTTATGATGGATAACCACCCAAATCATTTTGTATAGTACTATTCTAAAATATTTAGGATGAAATTATTTGAAGGAGGGGATAATGTAACACCCTAAGCTTCCATGGCATGTTTCCCTTTGAATAATGCAATAGATTGCATTGTACGCAACTTGGAGTTTTATCACACCATGACCAATCAAACTAGCTATTAGGAATAGTAATACCCACTTTTTGAAATTTTATAATTTTTATTTTTCAAAATGGACTTCATTTTTGGATTCGGAGTATCAAAATTATATTAGGGTGAATTTTTGGTATTTTTCTAAAAACTTTCAATTTTTGATGAATAGTGAAAAACACTACGTTATTGTTTAAAACCGACTTTTAATTTTAATAATTAGTTATTTTATATAAATTTATATTAGGTAAAAATAGATACATAATACCTATTTATGTTCAATGTAATTCATGGAGTCATTTTATAATAATATTATATATAAAAAATTTTATTGAACTTATTACCGTCTTTTACCCACCTTCTGAGAGCATTTCCAAATTTGCCTAAAACATAATTTTACCGCTTCTGTGAATTGAACTTCAAAAATCCGAGAGACATGGTTGATATTAGTATGTAAAATGTGGTTCAATAAGATGAAAATATTTTTTGGTGAATAGTAACTTTTACGTTTTATTTACCACGGTTAAAAGTAAATAAGGTAATTAAAGGTAAAAATGATATTATTATTTCCCTAACACATGTACTAATTCTATTGGATAAGTGTATATCTTCCAAAATCAACCTTAGGAATAAAATATGATCCTTTTGGTCGACTTGTATTTGATTAGGACATTTATTATTATTTTATTTAAAGAATAGTTAAAAGTGCTAATTTCAAATATTAATAACTAAACCATTTTTAATATAGAGTTACACATAAAATAAATTAAACTATAAATATTCATTATAAAGCTGAAAATATTTCCTACATGTTTGTATTTTATTTATAATTTCTAGACATTAAATAATTAAATTTATTTATGATACAATGATGATGCAATAATTTCCTTTTTAATGAGAGATTAAAATAATTGATATTATAAATATCAAAATAAATGTTAATTGATACTTTTGATGAAATCCACGAATTTAATAGATTAAAATGACATGTTAGAGTTGATTAAATGTATTTTTTTTCGAAGTAATCATGCTGTTATGACTTTCACAAAAACAAAATACCAAATAGTGTCAAAATTGACATAAATGAGTTATTAAAAAAATACTATAATATTAATTGATATAATATTCCTAAAAATATAAGGTTCGGCCAAAAGACATAGATAAGGTTATATATATTAATTATTAACCACTTGGGGTTCTCTTGGATTTTTAGAGTAAGTTTATTAACTATTTATCATAATAATACAAGAATACATGGTAATATTTAAACTATTTAACTAAGAGTTAAATCTAAAAGATAAGGTTAATATGGTGACCTAAACCTGTCTAAAACCTATTAGTTGAAAGGTTTGAAACCCATCCCTACCTTAGCTTTGAAATAAAACCTTTTTATCCATTATATACTGAATATTATTGTATAATAAAATAATATTTCAAACTTTTCCTAAAGTGACCCTCACCTCTCTTATAAAAGGGTACTTCCCCTTCTCTCAAAATCACACCTCCAAATCCATTTGTCTCACCCAAAACCTATCCAAATATCCTCCCAACTACCCTCACCTCAGCCTAGGGTCCTTACATTGATATTAAATCCAACCTAAAAATCCATTTTTATGAACTCAAAAAAAACACTCAAAGAAGATGTAATAATTTCACCACCTCTTTCAAAGTTCTTTTCTTCTTCTACTTCCTCTTTATTTGTTGTTTCTATACCAAAATAATAACTCTGGTACCATATATATACTATGATGTTATTATAAATATGGTACAACCATTTTCATTATTCTATCCATCCTATGAATGACATATCACCATATGTGCGTACGTACGGCTTACCGTCTCCACGTTGTGGTGTAGTTTATTATTCAAACACTTAATGATTTGGATGGGTATAATAATGAGTATAACTAATGTTAATAATAAATATAACATGTTAGTTATTCTGTATATATGATATACCATCAAATTACATATGTTTTCACCATCAATATAATGATATTGTCACTCATTTGTACTTACGGATTACCGTCTCTACAAACACGATGAGATTCATTCCCAATTGTAACCATTCAAGAATAAATTTCATTTTATGATTAAAAAACTAATATTTAAGAACTTAATATAATTATGGATATTAATCAAATAAATCTTATCCATAACAAATATAAATTATACAACAAAACATATAAAGTGTAACGTCCCGGTTCCAGAAGCCACCTAGAGGTGCCCCGTACCCGGTTGGTCACATGGCCTCAAGCGCATTTCCCCAAACACCATAGGTTTCCAACTAGCAGCGAGGGCCTTGGGTGTGATAGTGGAGAAACTATTCCATCATTGGAAGAGTAACACAATATAAGGGATACAAATACACAATAGTGGAAGCATTAAATACACCCACAATAGTAATAGTGGAAGACTGGAATAATAAAAAACTAGAGCACATATATAAATGATGCATGGTACATGTGTCTTGGAAAATAGCCAAACAAGTCATGATTATAGAATAAAAATAGTACTAAACTAAATGACAAAAAAAAACAAATAAACAGCTCCTCAGCATCGCAATCCTAAGCTTGGTCTCATGCTCTCTAACTCCACAGCAAGTTAAGTACATGAAGTAGAAGGGTGCTTTCCCTTGTCTATACCTGCAGAAATATATTCTATTTAGGCCCAAAATCATGGCCCAAACAGGGTGTGAGACTAAATCACAGCAGGAAACCACCCAAAGATCTGTTCCTAATAGTCAGTGAATATATGGCAGGTAGAAGCGCAGAAGCAGTAAACAAGAAGCACTCGGCAGAAAACAATTCCACATATCAAAAGCAACTAATTAAGCACGGTAACCCTCTAGAAAGTGCAAACAGCCAATCCCCTCTAGTTCAGTTATAATAATATATATATAATCTCTAAGGAAACACTCTTAGTCAATTCCCCTTATAGTCAAACGTAATTCAAAAATCTCTAAGGAATCTCACATGGGAAATTCCCCTTATAGTCTAAGGTAAGTCAAGGACTCTCTAAAGAAGCCTGTACGATCAATTCCCCTTATAGCCCCAAGGTCAAGGACTCTCTGAGGAAGCTCACTCAGTCAATTACTGTAAAAACCCAAGATTTTATAAGATATATTCGTTTTAATTTCTTTCATATCTTTTGTTGTATGCTACACCAAGATTATCTTGTGCTATACGCAACACCGTATTAGCTTGCAGTATACGCAACACAATTCTTGGATCGTATTATACACAATTTCAAGTTCATTTGACAGAAGTTATTCTACGCAATATTGAGTGTATATATATATATATATATATATATTCAATGTATAAATGAAAAATGGTTGGATTATGTTATAACGAAACAAAAAATGAGTCTTGAACTATACGCAACCCTGACTTGGCTTGCATTACATGCAATCGCGACCTTCCTCGACAGCATGTGTTTTACGCAATACCGGGTTTTACTAAACAACGATATGTTATTATAATATTATTATGACTTTGAATTTATGAATAGTATTAATTAAATTTTGAAATTTATAACATTATTATTCGTCTTACATATTTTCTAGAACATGGTATAAGAACAAAATAATTTTTTTGGGTAAAATAAGTATTTTTCAGAAAATGCAGTTTTGCCGCCTTTTGATGGCGCACCCACTTCAAAAAATGAAGTTTTTGACTTGTTTATAAATTCAATTTTTAAAAATAAAATTATTCTTTGGAATAAGGATATAAAAGTTTACCTTGGATAAAATTTTCATATTATTCTGATAACTTTCATATTTTAATGAATAGTAAAAATACGATATATTTTAATTAAAAACAACTTTTTTCATCGTAATAATTGATGTGGTTAAATTATAATATTGAATGATTTAAAAGTATAAATAGAATATATTTTTACCATTCAATATAATTTATGTCATTAGCCTTGATTTTACATTGAATTTGTAGGTTAAATAAATTCAATCTTTTGCACTATTTTAAACAAAAACCCATTATCTTTCGACAACGGGATTAATTTTAATTTAATTTCTGCAACATATGTGTATTGAATTTGGAAAACTTGATTCCATACTTGGAATCAGTGGGTCCAAATTATATTAATAGAATACTTTTTATTTTTGGGCATTATGAATAGTAACCACGGTAAATTTTATTTACCATAGTTAAAGGTAAATCGGGTAATTAAGGGTAAACATAAGATTATAAAATTACACTAAAACCTGAAAAAATCTTATTAGATGACTAAAAGTCGACCCATATCACCTAAGGGTCGGATTAGAATCATTTAATGGACTTTTTTCCATGAGAATAACTTAATTATTATTAAAACCAAAGAAAGTGACAACATGTAACTCTCTTAAATCTTATAAGTATAATAATTTTAGTTTAGTGATAAACTTCATGAAACTTCGTATATAAGTATTATCCAGAAAGATAATAAAATTATCTACATCATATGAATTTATTTTGAATTTTTAGGTATTAAATAATTATCATTAAAGTTGACATAATAGTGATCTTGAAATTATTTTATTAAGAGAAATATCAAATAAATGGTTTTAAAAATATTAAAATAAATATTATATATACTATTTAATGTGCTCCACTAATTTTCAAGACACATATGTCCTTTTATTAATCTATTAAGGGTTTTAGTTCGAACATATGTTCTGTATATACTTTATTTAAATTCCAATAAATGAATTGTGTCAAAATTGACACTATTGTTATTTTATAAAAATAACATATTATAAAATTGTTTAAAAATTAAAAAAATATTTAAAAATTAGAAATTTAAATTTATATGGTCGACAATGTTATAAAGTATCCAATTATTGACAATTCACAACAAATAAATAATTATTTTTTATAATTTAAAATTTAGAATGTTATTACCACAAATAAAATAAAATTGATTAAATAAGGATAAATCAAGTTGAAAATGTTTAAAATAAATTCCTAACACGTATAAATTTTATTGTTTGATGATATTACAACCCTATCTCATCTAATATTCGAATATGAGACATTTTTAGAGGTTTTTAAGTGGGGTTAGATTTATTATAAATTAATATTTTTAAGATTTCTAAAGGTGCCCCTCTCCTCCTTTATAAAAGGGCACCTTCTCCCTCCCTTCCTCACACCAATTTGAGCTATTAAGCTCGGAAAAACCCTGACCATTTTCCTTCTCAACTTCCCTAGAAACTTCCTAGAGGTCCTGGTCTTCTTAAAAGACCAATTTTAGTACCCTAAGAGGAGGATTCAAAGAGGCGTGTCAAAGAAGAGGTAATATCTGTTACCGATTCATTCAATTTTCTTTCTTCTTCAACTTATTCTTATTTAGTTGTTTAATTATGAAGTAATAACATCAGTATCCCTCATACATTGATATGTTATTATAAATATGAAACAACCCTATTTCACCTTCTATCCATCCTACAGAAAACAAAATCACCGCGCGTGCGTACGTACGGAATACCGTCTCCACACCGTGGTGTAATCTGTTTTCGACCACCACCATACATGGATGGGTATAATGGTGTAAATAAATAACTATATATGATTATTGAAAAGTGATATTGATTCTGAAGTATTATACATACACTTCAATGCAATTCCACGATCATGGGAATGATATCATCGCTCGTGCGTACGTACGGACTACCGTCTCTACGACGCGATGAGATTCATTCTCCATGTTAACCATTCATGAATGATTATAAAGTATATATAATAAGTAATCATGAAATATATGAAATAATAATGATACTGGATTTATGTGTATATATATTTATGTCATCTACTTAATTTCATTCAATTAAATAAGGAAACAAAAACAGCGTTCATGCGTACGTACGGCCTACCGTCTCCATGAACGGTGTATTTCATTCCTTTTATCGATCTATAATATATATGATGAATATATATTATATATAAATCATGTTTTACATTATGTAATTATTTAAATCATGATATAAGTAATAATATCAAGAAATGACAAGTTCAAACACATATGATAAATGAAATGATTTTTCCCAAAACGCTACTTTAACATTGAATTTACAAAAGAACGGGTAATATAAAGTTATAAGTGAAACATATATGATATCATAACAATTAATATGATTATGTAATAAGTCAATGACATTATTTAAATTATTATACAGGAGGTTTGGAACCATATGAAGCATATCAGTCCTAAGGTAAGGGATAATTTTGAAAATCTCATTTTTATCTGAGATTGCTTATTCGTAAGTATTTACTGGGGTTATTTCTATCATCCATGTCCATGTTTTATAAAAGTGTTTTCATGTATGTTTAAAGTCATTTTTACCCATTTTTTTCTTTTACTACACTGTATTTAAGGAATCTTTCTTTTGTTTACCATACGAGGTACTTTTTGACTTTTCCGACAAAAGTACGCGAAGAATGTTTTTTTTAACGTATACTGCGTGAAAGGATTTTTACAGTTTTATAAAGCCTTATTTTCATGAATATTCCTCCAAAATATTTCATGACTATTTTCAAAAAAATCCTTTTCTTTTAAAATTGCACAACATTTTGTGAAAAGAAAATGATTTTAATGAAAAAAATGATATTTTCCACAAGAATTCATTTCAAGTGTTTTATCAAAACCATTTTTCATCTAAGATGACATTATTTCATATGTGTATGTTTCAAGTATAATGTCTCTATGATTTACATGGTTTCACTTTTCTTATTTTGAAATGATATCCATTTCTTTTATATGGATTATGTGATGATGGGATGATGTTTATGAAACCCATTTTATTTATTAGGGTTTTATGAATGATGTATGTTTATTTTGTGGCACAAGTAAGAATGATTTCATTATGAGAGGGGTGGGACCTATATCTCCCTCCAATGCATTGGGTAAATATTTTTATCTCATGAGATAGACATGTCTGGAATGGAAAGTTAAACCGGTTCAGTAATACAGGACTGGAACGAGGAGTGAACTCGATTCAGAAAGGGACTTTGTCCATTAAGATTGTCTTGGCAGCAATGCCTTGTCTACTATGGAAATCATATCATGTGCTTAATGGTTTTCCAAAATTACATGTTTTATTCCCATGATATTTTATCGTGATTGATGTTCCTTTATGATATATTCCTTACGTACTTCCAAGATTTATGTCTTTGCTCAAGGTTTTAATGTTAAGATTTTATGTTCAAGTTTTTGCTTTCAAATGCTTATGGATTATTTTATGTTCTCTATGTTTGCCCTTACTGAGCATTTGAGCTCACCCTTTTTATGTTTTATTTTCCCCAGGAAATAAAGAAAGGTTTTAGGTAAGGAAACAAAAATGGGAAGATCGTAATGGGAGATGTTAAAGATATTTCAATATGACTAGTTGTTTATATTCCGAGTTCCGAAAGACACTAAATTATTACGGTCCTTTTGTGTCTTTTTTTGTTATGTATTAAGTATTCTGCAAAAGTAATGTAATGTCCATGTACATCAAGCTTCAGGCTTCTACAGTTGGTATCAGAGAAAAGGTTTAGTCAACCTTTGGAAACTAGGATGCGAGAACTTTAGTGAGATTCCTAGAGATATGTCTAAGTTATGTCTAAGGATTTCTTTAAGGTTAAGTATACGTATAGGTTATAGTCCTAGAATTGCCCTAATGATCTTAGAATTTAACCTAAGATGTTAGATATTGAGGGTACTTCCCCTTTACTATGTTGTTTTCCCTAGCATGTTTTTTGCCTCTCACACTATTCTTTTTGGGTTTTAGAAAATGGCTGGAAACATGAAGATTCATGATGATGGAGGATATGATGGACAATGGAATGATATTCTTCATGAGCAACCAAATGAAAAGGGATTTGGAAGTCCAAACATCGTTATTATGCCTAATCAGAAATATCATAATATGATCAATAATCTCAACTTTGGTAAATTTCCCGACTCAGATAATAAGAGAAAGATGGAGTTTCATGATGATCATAGAGGAAAGAAAGTTCGATTTCCCTCAAGTAAATCATGTGGGAAGAGACATCAGTGAGATTTTTTCAAAGGAATTGGAAGATGCTTTGGGTGTGGAAAAGAAGGACACAAAGCCAATAAGTGCAAAGGAAAAGGTACAGTTAACAGCATGGACAAGGATAATGGTATTTCTACGATATCAACAATGATTAGATGTTTTAAATGTGTAATGTATAGGCATTATGCAAAGCAATTCCATAAGGGAAAATCTCATGAAGAGAATCAGCATGGTTCATATGAGAAGTATTTATGTGGATAATGATGAAGAGACTACAAAAGAAATATGAGATGAAAGAAATGATGAAGCTCAATCAGTGGTTTAAGAAGTTAGTGGAATGATTGTATGTTTATAAACAATAATGTATGGTACTATGGAATGAAGAATCATCTAAGTATTGTTACACTATTGTTTTTCCTAAAGTATTTAAAAGTATATGTTGAATAGTAACGGTAACCATGAAAGGTTATTCAGATATTTTTGGAAAGTAGATGATATGCGCATAATGAAAAGATAAAAAGATAATGAGATGTTTGATTGTATTCATGAGCTCATGACTGATATAAGGACTAAGTGATATCATGGTTTGAGTATATAGAGTTTTGAGGATTTTGGTATGTGGAAAGTGTTAACTTTTAACTGAATTCATGTTTTCACTAAGGTTCAATGGGTATTCATTCTTCAAGAGAATACATGATTAAGGTATTCACATGTTTGTAATTTGAACAACGAGATATATCTTATGATATATTGGGGATAAATGATGGCATTCACGTGATTGTTATGTGACATTTCCAGTAATCATTTTCTTTATACTATGAGCTTGGACCGAAGTATTTTAGATAAGCCAAAAGATTGGAATGGATTATGCTAGACATAAGTTAGTATTCTTTAAGGATAGAACTTTTTTCGATATTATTGATGAGATGTTATAGTAATGTAGTTTTAGAAAAAGGAAAACCTGCAGGACGGGTGACAGCCCATCGCGTCGGACAAGGTTGCGGGAATCGAACCCACAACCGAAGTGCGACTGGCCTTTATCGCCTACCACTGGCCTACAGGAAGTCCCTGGTTAGTAGAAACTAGTTTTATTTTATTAAGTGGTATGATATATGAAGTATAAGTTCATTTTTGGAATCGTATACGATTAACCACACCATAGATGGACTTATGTATATTTGATAACTTTTTCTAACCTTTTGTTTGAAACTGATGGAATGACACATCATTCTATCACATGATCTTCTAACACTTCATGAATGGAAAATTCAACTTCATTTCTTTAAGAGATGAAGTGGAAATTGTTCAAGGCACGAACAACGGTTAGATTGAACCAAAATCAAGTAAGTATTTCTTTTGATTCGAAAATTCTTCAACATTAGAGAAATGATCCTGAAAACCAAAAATGTTGTCCTAGTGCTCTTATATCCGATGAATCAGATGGTACCTTATATCATATGAAATCTATGGCTTTGTGATTGTTGGCTATTTCATAGCCATGTTCTCTACCACTCTCCATCAGAACGTGATGGTTAGATTTTTCCTCCATATCCATATTTTCACCTATACTCTCCTATGTGGAAACCCAATGCTGAGTTACCTTGGGTGACCGTTACGTTTCTAACTTTATTTTTTAAAGGTAAGTTTTAGTATTCCTTTTTACGATGTGGGTTTCTATGAATAGTAAACGATTTATAACCCCGACGAATTTTGAGGGAGAAATTCATTTTAAGGGGGGAAGAATGTAACAACCCGATATTTTATAAGATATCTTCATTTTAATTTCTTTCATATCTTCTGTTGTATGATACACCAAGATTATCTTGTGCTATACGCAACACCATATTATCTTGCAGTATACGCAACACAATTCTTGGATCGTGTTATACACAATTTCAAGTTCATTTGATAGAAGTTATTCTACGCAACATTGAGTGTATATATATATATATATATTCAATGTATAAATGAAAAATGGTTGGATTCTGTTATAACACAACAACAAAGGAGTCTTGCACTATACGCAACCCTGACTTTGCTTGCATTATACACAATCGCGACCTTCTTCGATAGCGTGTGTTGTACGCAATACTGGGTTTTACTAAACAACGATATGTTATTGTAATATTATTATGAACTTGCCTTTATGAATAGTATTAACTAAATTTTGAAATTTATAACATTATTATTCATCTTACACATTTTCTAGAACATGGTATAAGAACAAAATAAAATTTTCGGGTAAAATAAATATTTTTCAAAAAATGCAGTTTTGCCGCCTTTTGATGGCGCACCCACTTTAAATATAGTTTTTGACATGTTTATAAGTTAAATTATTCAAAATTAAATTATTATTTGGAATAAGGATATAAAATTTTACCCTGGATAAAATTTTCATATTATTCTGATAACTTTCACATTTTAATGAATAGTAAAAACACGCAATATTTTAATTAAAAACGACTTTTTTCATCGTAATAATTTATGTGGTTAAATTATAATATTGAATGGTTTTAATGTATAAATAGAATATATTTTTACCATTTAATATAATTTATGTCATTAGCCTTGATTTTACTTGGAATTCGTAAGTTAAATAAATTCATCTTTTGCAATGTTTTAAACAAAAACCCATTTTCTTTCGACAACGGGATTAATTTTAATTTAATTTCTGCGACTTATGTGTATTGAATTTGGAAAAATGGATTCCATACTTTTAATCAGTGGGTCCAAATTATATTAATAGACTACCTTTTATTTTTGGGCATTATGAATAGTAACTGCGGTAAATTTTATTTACCCCAGTTAAAGGTAAATCAAGTAATTAAGGGTAAATATAAGATTATAAAATTACCCTAACACCTGCAAAAATCCTATTGTATGACTAAAAGTCGACCCATATCACGTAAGGGTCATATTAGAATCATTTAATGGACTTTTGTCCATGAAAAGAACTTAATTATTATTAAAACCAAAGAAAGTGACAACATGTCACTCTCTTAAATCATATAAGTATAATAATTTTAGTTTAGTGATAAAATTTATAAAACTTCGTAAATAAGTAGTCTCCAGAAATATAATAAAATTATCTACATCATATGAATTTATTTTGAATTTTTAGGGATTAAATAATTATCATTAAAGGTGACATAATAGTGATGTTGAAATTATTTTATTAAGAGAAATATCAAATAAATGGTTTTAAAAATATTAAAATAAATATTATATTAACTATTTAATGTTCTCCACTAATTTTCTAGATACATATGACCTTTTATTAATCTATTAAATCTTTTAGTTCGAACATATCTTCAGTATATACTTTACTTAAATTCAAATAAATGAATAGTGTCAAAATTGACACTATTGTTATTTTATAAAAATAACATATTATAAAATTGTTTAAAAATCACAAAAATATTTAAAAAATTTAAATTTAAATTTATATGGTCTAAAATGTTATAAAGTATCCAATTATGGAAAATTCACAACAAATAAGTAATTATTTGTTATAATTTAAAATTTAGAATTTTATTACCACAAATAAAATTAAATTGATTAAATAAGGATAAATCAAGTTGATAATGTTTAAACTAAATTCCTAACAAGTCTAAATTTTATTGTTTGATGAAATTACAACCCTATCTCATCTAATATTCGAATATGAGTCATTTTTGGTGGTTTTAAGTGGGGTTACATTTATTATAAATTAATATTTTTAAGATTTCCAAAGGTGCCCCTCTCCTCCCTTATAAAAGGGCACCTCCTCCCTCCCTTCCTCACACCAATTTGAGCCTTTAATCTCGGCAAAACCCTAACCATTTTCCTTCTCAACTTCCCTAGAAAAATCCTAGAGGTCCTGGTCTTCTTCAAAGACCAATTTTAGTACCCTAAGAGGAGGATTGAAAGAGGCGTGTCAAAGAAGAGGTAATATCCGTTACCGATTCTTTCAATTTTCTTTCTTCTTCAACTTATTATTATTTAGTTATTTCATTATGAAGTAATAACATCAGTATCCCTCATATACTGATATGTTATTATAAATATGAAACAACCCTATTTCACCTTCTATCCATCCTATGGAAAACGAAATCACCGCGCGTGCGTACGTACGGAATATCGTCTCCATGCCGTGGTGTAATCTGTTTTCGACCACCACCTTACTTGAATGGGTATAATGGTGTAAATAAATAACTAAATATGATTATTTCAAAGTGATATTGATTCTGAAATATTGTACATACACTTCAATGTAATTCCACGATCATGGGAATGATATCATCGCTCGTGCGTACGTACGGACTACCGTCTCCACGACGCGATAAGATTCATTCTCCATGTTAACCATTCATGAATGATTATAAAGTATATATAATAAGTAATAATGAAATATATGAAATAATAATGATACTGGATTTATGTGTATATATATTTATGTCATCTACTTAATTTCATTCAATTAAATAAGGAAACGAAAACAGCGTTCATGCGTACGTACGGCCTACTGTCTCCATGAACGGTGTATTTCATTCCTTTTATCGATCTATAATATATATGATGAATATATATTATATATAAATAATTTTTTACATTCTTGAATTATGTAAATCAGGATATAAGTAATAATATCAAGAAACGACAAGTCGAAACACATACGAAAATGAAATGATTTTACCCAAAACGCTACTTTAACATGGAATTTACACAAGAACGGGTAATATAAAGTCATAAGTGAAACATATATGATATCATAACAATGAATATGATTATTTAATAAGTCAATGAAATTATTTAAATTATTATACAGGAGTTTCGGAACCATACGAAGCATATCAAACCTAAGGTAAGGGATAATTTTAAAAATCTCATTTTTATCTAAGATTGCTTATTCGTAAGTATTTACTGGGGTTATTTCTATCATCCATGTCCATGTTTTATAAAAGTGTTTTCACATATGTTTAAAGTCATTTTTAACCATTTTTGACTTTTACTACATGGTATGTAAGGAATCTTTCTTTTTTTTACCATACAAGGTACTTTTTGACTTTTCCGACAAAAGTACGCGAAGAATGTTTTTTTAACGTATACGGCATGAAAGGATTTTTACAGTTTTATAAAGCCTTATTTTCATGAAGCTTCCTCCAAAATATTTCATTACTATTTTCAAAAAAAAACCCTTTCTTTCAAAATTGCATGACATTTTGTGAAAAGAAAATGATTTTAAAGAAAAAAAGGATATTTTCCACAAGAATTCATTTCAAGTGTTTTATCAAAACCATTTTTCATCTAAGATGACATTATTTCATATGTGTATGTTTCAAGTATAATGTCTCTATGATTTACATGGTTTCACTTTTCTTATTATGAAATGATATCCATTTCTTTTATATGGATTATGTGATAATGGGATGATGTTTATGAAATTCGTTTTATTTATTGGGGTTTTATGAATGATGTATGTTTATTTTGTGGCACAAGTAAGAATGATTTCATTATGAAAGGGGTGGGACCTATATCGCCCTCCAATGCATTGGGTAAAGATTTATATCTCATGAGATAGACATGGCTGGAACGACAAGTTAAACCGGTTCAGTAATACATGATTGGAACGGGGAGTGAACTCGATTCAGAAAGAGACTTTGTCCACTAAGATTGTCTTGGCAGCAATGCCTTGGAAACTATGGAAATCATATCATGTGCTTAATCGTTTTCCAAAATTACATGTTTTATTCCCATGATATTTTATTGTGATTTATGTTACTTTATGATATATTCCTTACGTACTTCCAAGATTTATGTCTTTTCTCAAGGTTTTAATGCTTAGATTTTATGTTCAAGTTTTTGCTTTCAAATGCTTATGGATTGTTTTATGTTCTCTATGTTTTCCCTTACTGAGAATTTGAGCTCACCCTTTTTATGTTTTATTTTCCCCAGGAAATAAAGAAAGTTTTTAGGTAAGGAAACAAAAAGGGGAAGATCGTTATGGGAGATGTTGAAGATCTTTCAACATGACTAGTTGTTTATATTCCGAGTTTCCAAAGACACTAAACTATTACGGTCCTTGTGTGTCTTTTTTTGTTATGTATTAAGTATTCCTAAAAAGTAATGTAATTTCCATGTACATCAAGCTTCGGGCTTCTACAGTTTTTATCAGAGGAAAGGTTTAGTCAACCTTTGGAAACTAGGATGCGAGAACTTTAGTGAGATCCCTAGAGATATGTCTAATGTATGTCTAAGGATGTCCCTAAGGTTAAGTATACGTATAGGTTATAGTCCTAGAATTGCACTAACGATCTTAGAATTTAACCTAAGATGTTAGATATTGAGGGTACTTCCCCTTTACTATGTTGTTTTCCCTAGAATGATTTTTTCCTCTCACACTTTTCTTTTTGAGTTTTAGAAAATGGCTGGAAACAGGAAGATTCACGATAATGGAGGATATGACGGACAATGGAATGATATTCTTCATGAGAAACAAAATGAAAAGGGATTTGGAAGTCCAAAAATCGTTATTATGCCTAATCAAAAATATCATAATATGATCAATAATCTCAACTTTGGTAGGTTTCCAGACTCAGATAATAAGAGAAAGATGGAGTTTCATGATGATCATAGAGGAAAGAAAGTTCAATTTCCCTCATGTAAATCATGTGGGAAGAGACATCGGGGAGATTGTTTCAAAGGAACTGAGAGATTCTTTGGGTGTGGAAAAGAAGGACACAAAGCTAGTAAGTGCAAAGGAAAAGGTTCATTTAACAGCATGGACAAGGATAATGGTATTACTACGACATCAACAATGATTAGATGTTTTAAATGTGGAATGTATGGGCATTATGCAAACCAATGCCCTAAGGGAAAATCTCATGAAGAGAATCAGCATGGTCATATGAGTAATATTTATGTGGATAATGATGAAGAGAATACAAAAGAAATATGAGATGAAAGAAATGATGAAGCTCAATCAGTGGTTTAAGAAGTTAGTGGAATGATTGTATGTTTATAAAGAATAATGTATGGTACTATGGAATAAAGAATCATCTAAGTATTGTTACACTATTGTTTTTTCTAAAGTATTTGAAAGTATATGTTGAATGGTACCAGTAACCATGAAAGGTTATTCAAGTATTTTTGGAAAGTAGATTTTATGCGCATAATGAAAAGATAAAAAGATAATGAGATGTTTGATTGTATTCATGAGCTCATGACTGATATAAAGACTAAGTGATATCATGGTTTGAGTATATAGAGTTTTGAGGATTTTGGTATGTGGAAAGTGTTAACTTTTACCTGCATTCATGTTTTCACTAAGGTTCATTGGGTATTCATTCTTCATGAGAATACATGATTAAGGTATTCACATGTTTGTATTTTGACCCACAAGATATATCTTATGATATATTGGGGATAAATGATGGCATTCGCGTGATTCTTATGTGACATTTCAAGTAATCATTTTCTTTATACTATGAGCTTGGACCAAAGTATTTTAGATAAGCCTAAAGATCGGAATGGATTATGTTGTACATAAGTTAGTATTGTTTAAGGATCTAACTTTTTTCGATATTATTTATGGGATCTTATAGTAATGTAGTTTTAGAAAAAGGACAACCTGCAGGACGGGCGACAGCCCATCACGTTGGACAAGGATGTGGGAATCGAACCCACAACTGAAGTGCGACTGGCCTTTATCGCCTACCACTGGCCTACAGGAAGTCCCTGGTTAGTAGAAAATAGTTTTATTTTATTAATCGGTATGATATATGAAGTATAAGTCCATTTTTGGAATCGTATACGATTAACCACACCATAGATGGACTTATGTATATTTGATAACTTTTTCTATCCTTTTGTTTGAAACAGATGGAATGACTCATCATTCTATCACATGATCTGCTAACACTTCATGAATGGAAAATTCAACTTCATTTTTTAAGAGATTAAGTAGAAATTGTTCAAGGCATGAACAACTGTGAGATTGTACCAAAATCAAGTAAGTATTTCTTTTGATTCGAAAATTCTTCAACATTAGAGAAATGATCCTGAAAACCAAAAATGTTGTCCTAGTGCTCTTATATCCGATGAATCATATGGTACCTTAAATCATCACAAATCTATGGCTTTGTGATTGTTGGCTATTTCATAGCCATGTTCTGTACCACTCTCCATCAGAACATGATGGTTAGATTTTTCCTCCATATCCATATTTTAACCTATACTCTCCTATGTGGAAACCCAATGCTGAGTTACATTGGGTGACCGTTACGTTTCTAACTTT
This sequence comes from Viscum album, assembly GCA_963277665.1. Lineage (NCBI taxonomy): Eukaryota > Viridiplantae > Streptophyta > Magnoliopsida > Santalales > Viscaceae > Viscum > Viscum album. Next base: position 1,478,454,857 of record OY728161.1, read on the forward strand.
ATTTTTTAAAGTTACGTTTTAGTATTCCTTTTTACTATGTGGGTTTCTATGAATAGTAAACAATTTATAACCCCGACGAATTTTGAGGGTGAAATTCATTTTAAGGGGGGTAGAATGTAACAACCCGAGATTTTATAAGATATATTTGTTTTAATTTCTTTCATATTTTCTGTTGTATGATACACCAAGATTATCTTGTGCTATACACAACACCGTATTAGCTTGCAGTATACGCAACACAATTCTTGGATCGTGTTATACACAATTTCAAGTTCATTTGATAGAAGTTGTTCTACGCAAGATTGAGTGTATATATGTATAAATATATATTCAATGTATAAATGAAAAATGGTTGGATTCTATTATAAAGAAACAACAAAGGAGTCTTTCACTATACGCAACCCTGACTTGGCTTGCATTACACGCAATCGCGACCTTCTTCGATAGCGTGTGTTGTACGCAATACCGGGTTTTACTAAACAATGATATGTTATTATAATATTATTATGAACTTTCCTTTTTGAATAGTATTTACTAAAATTTGAAATTTATAACATTATTATTCATCTTACATATTTTCTAGAACATGGTATTAGAACAAAATAAATTTTTCAGGTAAAATAAGTATTTTTCAAAAAATGCAGTTTTGCCGCCTTTTGATGGCGCACCCACTTTAAATAAAGTTTTTGACATGTTTATAAGTTCAATTTTTCAAAATAAAATTGTTATGTGGAATAAAGATATAAAATTTTACCTTGGATAAAATTTTCATATTATTCTGATAACTTTCATATTTTAATGAATAGTAAAAACACGCTATATTTTAATTAAAAACAACTTTTTTCACCGTAATAATTTATGTGGTTAAATTATAATATATAATGGTTTTAAATTATAAATATAATATATTTTTACCATCATTAGCCTTTATTTTACATTGAATTCGTAGGTTAAATAAATTCAATCTTTTGCAATGTTTTAAACAAAAACCCGTTTTCTTTCGACAACGGGATTAATTTTAATTTAATTTCTGCAACGTATGTGTATTGAATTTCGAAAAATGGATTCCATACTTGGAATCAGTGGGTACAAATTATATTAATAGACTACTTTTTATTTTTGGGCATTATGAATAGTAACTACGGTAAATTTTATTTACCATAGTTAAAGGTAAATCGGGTAATTAAGGGTAAATATAAGATTATAAAATTACCCTAACACCTGAAAAAATCCCATTGGATGACTAAACATAGACCCAGATCACCTAAGGGTCGGATTATAATCATTTAATGTACTTTTTTCCATGAAATTTACTTAATTATTATAAAAACCAAAGAAAGTGACAACATGTCACTCTCTTAAATCTTATAAGTATAATAATTTTAGTTTAGTGATAAACTTCATTAAACATTGGATATAAGTATTCTCAAGAAATATACTAAAATTAGCTACATAATATGAATTTATTTTGAATTTTTAGGGATTAAATAATTATCATTAAAGGTGAATAATAGTGATGTTGAAATTATTTTATTAAGATAAATATCAAATAAATGGTTTTAAAAATATTAAAATAAATATTATATGAACTATTTAATGTGATCCACTAATTTTCTAGATACATATGACTTTTTATTAATCTATTAAAGCTTTTAGTTCGAACATATCTTCTGTATATACTTTATTTAAATTCAAATAAATGAGTAGTGTCAAAATTGTCACTATTGTTATTTTATAAAAATAAAATATTATAAAATTGTTAAAAAATCACAAAAATATTTAAGAAATATAAATTTAAATTTATATGGTCTAAAATGTTATAAAGTATCCAATTATTGACAATCACAACAAATAAGTAATTATTTGTTATAATTTAAAATTTAAAATGTTATTACCACAAATAAAATTAAATTGATTAAATAAAGATAAATCAAGTTGATAATGTTTAAAATAAATTCCTAACATGTCTAAATTTTATTGGTTGATTATATTACAACTCTATCTCACCTAATATTCAAATATGAGTCATTTTTGGAGGTTTTAAATGGGGTTAGATTTATTATAAATTAATATTTTTAAGATTTCCAAAGGTGCCCCTCTCCTCCCTTATAAAAGGGAACATCCTCCCTCCCTTCCTCACACCAATTTGAGCCTTTAAGCTCGGCCAAACCCTGACCATTTCCCTTCTCAACTTCCCTAAAAACATCTTAGAGGTCCTGGTCTTCTTCAAAGACCAATTTTAGTACCCTAAGAGGAGGAATTAAAGAGGCGTGTCGAAGAAGAGGTAATATCTGTTAACGATTCTTTCAATTTTCTTTCTTCTTCAACTTATTCTTATTTATTTGTCTCATTATGAAGTAATAACATCAGTATCCCTCATATACTGATATGTTATTATAAATATTAAACAACCCTATTTCACCTTCTATCCATCCTACGGAAAACAAAATCACCGCGCGTGCGTACGTACGGAATACCGTCTCCACGCCGTGGTGTAATCTGTTTTCGACCACCACCTTACTTGGAAGGGTATAATGGTGTAAATAAATAACTATATATGATTATTGCAAAGTGATATTGATTCTGAAATATTATACATACACTTCAATGTAATTCCACGATCATGGGAATGATATCATCGCTCGTGCGTACGTACGGACTACCGTCTCCACGACGCGATGAGATTCATTCTCCATGTTAACCATTCATGAATGATTATAAAGTATATATAATAAGTAATCATGAAATATATGAAATAATAATGATACTGGATTTATGTGTATATATATATTTATGTCATCTACTTAATTTCATTCAATTAAATAAGGAAACGAAAACAACGTTCATGCGTACGTACGGCCTACCGTCTCCATGAACGGTGTATTTCATTCCTTTTATCGATCTATAAGATATATGATGAATATATATTATATATAAATCATTTTTTACATTCTGTAATTATGTAAATCTTGATATAAGTAATAATATCAAGAAACAACAAGTCGAAACACATACGATAAATGAAATGATTTTACCCAAAACGCTACTTTAACATGGAATTTACATAAGAACGGGTAATATAAAGTCATAAGTGAAACATATATGATATCATAACAATGAATATGATTATCTAATAATTCAATGACATTATTTAAATTATTATACAGAAGTTTCGGAACCATATGAATCATATCGGACCTAAGGTAAGGGATAATTTTGAAAATCTTATTTTTATCTGAGATTGCTTATTCATAAGTATTTAATGGGTTATTTCTATCATCCATGTCCATGTTTTATAAAAGAGTTTTCATGTATGTTTAAAGTCATTTTTACCCATTTTTGACTTTTACTACATGGTATGTAAGGAATCTTTCTTTTGTTTACCATATGAGGTACTTTTTGACTTTTCCGACAAAAGTACGCGAAGAAGGTTTTTTAACGTATACGGCATGAAAGGATTTTTACAGTTTTATAAAGCCTTATTTTAATGAAGCTTCCTCCAAAATATTTCATGACTATTTTCAAAAAAAATCCTTTTATTTTAAAATTGCATGACATTTTGTGAAAATAAAATGATTTTACAGAAAAAAAGGATATTTTCCACAAGAATCCATTTCAAGTGTTTTATCAAAACCATTTTTCATCTAAGATGACATTATTTCATATGTGTATGTTTCAAGTATAATGTCTCTAAGATTTACATGGTTTTACTTTTATTATTATGAAATGATATCCATTTCTTTTATATGGATTATGTGATGATGGGATGATGTTTATGAAACCCGTTTTATTTATTGGGGTTTTATGAATGATGTATGTTTATTTTATGGCACAAGTAAGAATGATTTCATTATTAGAGGGGTGGGACCTATATCTCCCTCCAATGCATTGGGTAAAGATTTATATCTCATGATATAGACATGGCTGGAATGGAAAGTTAAACCGGTTCAGTAATACAGGACTGGAACGAGGAGTGAACTCGATTCAGAAAGGGACTTTTTCTGCTAAGATTGTTTTGGCAGCAATTCCTTGGCTACTATAGAAATCATATCATGTGCTTAATGGTTTTCCACAATTACATGTTTTATTACCATGCTATTTTATCGTGATTGATGTTCCTTTATGATATATTCCTTACATACTTCCAAGATTTATGTCTTTTCTCAAGGTTTTAATGTTTAGATTTTTTGTTCAAGTTTTTGCTTTCAAATGCTTATGGATTGTTTTATGTTCTCTATGTTTTCCCTTACTGAGAATTTGAGCTCACCCTTTTTATGTTTTATTTTCCCCAGGAAATAAAGAAAGGTTTTTGTTAAGGAAACAAAAAAGGGGAAGATCGTTATGGGATGTGTTGAAGATCTTTCAACATGACTAGTTGTTTATATTCTGAGTTTCCAAAGACACTAAACTATTACGGTCCTTGTGTGTCTTTTTTGTTATGTATTAAGTATTCCGCAAAATTAATGTAATGTCCATGTACGTCAAGCTTCGGGCTTCTACAGTTGGAATCATAGGAAAGGTTTAGTCAAACTTTGGAAAATAGGATGCGAGAACTTTAGTGAGATCCCTAGAGATATGTCTAAGGTATGTCTAAGGATGTCCTTAAGGTTAAGTATATGTATAGGTTATAGTCCTAGAATTGCGCTAACGATCTTAGAATTTAACCTAAGATGTTAGATATTGAGGGTACTTCCCCTTTACTATGTTTTTTTCCCTAGAATGATTTTTGCCTCTCACGCTATTCTTTTTGGGTTTTATAAAATGGCTGGAAATAGGAAGATTCGCGATAATGGAGGATATGACGGACAATGGAATGATATTCTTCATGAGCAACCAAATGAAAAGGGATTTGGAAGTCTGAACATCGTTATTATGCCAAATCAGAAATATCATAATATGATCAATAATCTCAACTTTGGTAAGTTTCACGACTCAGATAATAAGAGAAAGATGGAGTTTCATGATGATCATAAAGGAAAGAAAGTTCAATTTCCCTCATGTAAATCATGTGGGAAGAGACATCGGGGAGATTGTTTCAAAGGAACTGGAAGATGCTTTGGGTGTGGAAAAGAAGGACACAAAGCCTGTAAGTGAAAAGGAAAAGGTTCATTTAACAGCATATACAAGGATAATGGTATTTCTACGACATCAACAATGATTAGATGTTTTAAATGTGGAATGTATGTGCATTATGCAAACCAATGCCCTAAGGTAAAATCTCGTGAAGAGAATCAGCATGGTCATATGAGTAGTATTTATGTGGATAATGATGAAGAGACTACAAAAGAAATATGAGATGAAAGAAATGATGAAGCTCAATCAGTGGTTTAAGATGTTAGGGGAATGATTGTATGTTTATAAAGAAAAATGTATGGTACTATGGAATAAAGAATCATATATGTATTGTTACACTATTGTTTTTCCTAAAGTATTTGAAAGTATATGTTGAATGGTACCGGTAACCATGAAAGGTTATTCATATATTTTTGGAAAGTAGATGATATGCGCATAATGAAATGATAAAAAGATAATGAGATGTTTGATTGTATTCATGAGCTCATGACTGATATAAGGACTAAGTGATATCATGGTTTGAGTATATAGAGTTTTGAGGATTTTGGTATGTGGCAAGTGTTAACTTTTAAATGCATTCATGTTTTCACTAAGGTTCAATGGGTATTCATTCTTCAAGAGAATACACGATTAAGGTATTCACATGTTTTTAATTTCACCAACAAGATATATCTTATGATATATTGGGGATAAATGATGAATTCACATGATTGTTATGTGACATTTCAAGTAATCATTTTCATTATACTATGAGCTTGGACCGAAGTATTTTAGATAATCCTAAAGATTGGAATGTATTATGTTGGACATAAGTTAGTATTGTTTAAGGGTAGATCTTTTTTCGATATTATTTATGGGATGTTATAGTAATGTAGTTTTAGAAAAAGGACAACCTGCAGGACGGGTGACAACCCAACGCGTCAGACAAGGTTGCGGGAATCGAACCCACAATCGAAGTGCGACTGGACTTTATCACCTACCACTGGCCTACAGGAAGTCCCTGGTTAGTAGAAACTAGTTTTATTTTATTAAGCGGTATGATATATGAAGTATAAGTTCATTTTTGGAATCGTATACGATTAACCACACCATAGATGGACTTATGTATATTTGATAACTTTTTCTAACCTTTTGTTTGAAATAGATGGAATGACTCATCATTCTATCACATGATCTGCTAACACTTCATGAATGGCAAATTGAACTTCATTTCTTTAAGAGATGAAGTGGAAATTGTTCAAGGCACGAACAATGGTGAGATTGTACCAAAATCAAGTAAGTATTTCTTTTGATTCGAAAATTCTTCAACATTAGAGAAATCATCTTGAAAACCAAAAATGTTTTCCTAGTGCTCTTATATCCAATGAATCAGATGGTACCTTATATCATCGCAAATCTCTGGCTTTGTGATTGTTGGCTATTTCATAGCCATGTTCTCTACCACTCTCCATCAGAACTTGATGGTTAGATTTTTCCTCCATATCCATATTTTCACCTATACTCTCCTATGTGGAAAACCAATTCTGAGTTACCTTGGGTGACCGTTACATTTCTAACTTTATTTTTTAAAGTTAAGTTTTAGTATTCCTTTTTACGATGTGGGTTTCTATGAATAGTAAATGATTTATAACCCCGATGAATTTCGAGGGCGAAATTCATTTTAAGGGGGGTAGAATGTAACAACCCGAGATTTTCCAAGATATATTCATTTTAATTTCTTTCATATCTTCTGTCATATACTACACCAAGATTATCGTGTGCTATACGCAACACCGTATTAGCTTGTAGTATACGCAATATAATTCTTGGATCGTGTTATACACAATTTCAAGTTCATTTGATAGAAGTTATTCGACGCAAAATTGAGTGTATATATATATATATATTCAATGTATAAATGAAAAATGGTGGGATTCTGTTATAACGAAACAAAAAAGAAGTCTTGCACTATACGCAACCCTGACGTGGCTTGCATTACACGCAATCGCGACCTTCTTCGATAGCGTGTGTTGTACGCAATACCGGGTTTTACTAAACAACGATATGTTATTATAATATTATTATGAACTTGCCTTTATGAATAGTATTAACTAAATATTGAAATTTATAACATTATTATTCATCTTACACATTTTCTAGAACATGGTATAAGAACAAAATAAATTTTTCGGGTAAAATAAGTATTTTTCAAAAAATGCAGTTTTGCCAACTTTTGATGGCGCACCCACTTTAAATCTAGTTTTTGACATGTTTATAAGTTCAATTTTTCAAAATAAAATTATTCTTTGGAATAATGATATAAAATTTTACCTTGGATTAAATTTTCATATTATTCTGATTACTTTCATATTTTAATGAATAGTAAAAACACGCTATATTTTAATTAAAAACAACTTTTTTCATCGTAATAATTTATGTGGTTAAATTATAGTATTGAATGGTTTTAAAGTATAAATAGAATATAGTTTTTCCATTTAATATATTTTATGTCATTAGCCTTGATTTTACATTGAATTCGTAGGTTAAATAAATTCAATCTTTTGTAATGTTTTAAACAAAAACCCATTTTCTTTCGACAACAAGATTAATTTTAATTTAATTTTTGAAACTTATGTGTATTGAATTTGGAAAAATGGATTCCATACTTCGAATCAGTGGGTCCAAATTATATTAATAGACTACTTTTTATTTTTGGGCATTATGAATAGTAACTACGGTAAATTTTATTTACCATAGTTAAAGGTAAATCAGGTAATTAAGGGTAAATATAAGATTATAAAATTACCCTAACACCTGAAAAAATCCTATTGGGTGACTAAAAGTCGACCCATATCACCTAAGGGTCGGATTAGAATCATTTAATGGACTTTTTGCCCTGAAAATAACTTAATTATTATTAAAACCAACGAATGTGACAACATGTCACTATCTTAAATCTTATAAGTATAATAATTTTAGGTTTGTGATAAACTTCATGAAACTTCGGATATAAGTAGTCTCTAGAAAGCTAATAAAAGTATCTACATCATATGAATTTATTTTGAATTTTTAGGGATTAAATAATTATCATTAAAGGTGACATAATAGTGATGTTGATATTATTTTATTAAGAGAAATATCAAATAAATGGTTTTAAAAATATTAAAATAAATATTATATGAACTATTTAATGTTCTCCACTAATTTTATAGATACATATGACCTTTTATTAATCTATTAAAGCTTTTAGTTCGAACATATCTTCTGCATATACTTTATTTAAATTCAAATAAATGAATAGTGTCAAAATTGACACTATTGTTATTTTATAAAAATAACATATTATAAAATTGTTTAAAAATCAAAAAAAAAAATACTCAAAAATTATAAATTTAAATTTATATGGTCTAAAATGTTATAAAGTATCCAATTATGGACAATTCACAACAAATAAGTAATTATTTGTTATAATTTAAAATTTAGAATGTTATTACCACAAATAAAATTAAATTGATTAAATAACGATAAATAAAGTTGATAATGTTTAAAATAAATTCCTAACATGTCTAAATTTTATTGGTTGATGATATTACAACCCTATATTATCTAATATTCTAATATGATTCATTTTTGGAGGTTTTTAAGTGGGTTTAGATTTATTATAAATTAATATTTTTAAGATTTCCAAAGGTGCCCCTCTCCTCCCTTATAAAAGTGCACCTCCTCCCTCCATTCCTCACACCAATTTGATCCTTTAAACTCGACCAAAACCTGACCATTTCCCTTCTCAACTTTCCTTGAAACATCCTAGAGGTCCTGGTTATCTTCAAAGACCAATTTTAGTACCCTAAGAAGAGGATTCACAGAGGCGTGTCAAAGAAGAGGTAATATCCGTTACCGATTCTTTCAATTTTCTTTCTTCTTCAACTTCTTCTTATTTAGTTTTTTCATTATGAATTAAAAAAATAAGTATCCCTCATATAATGATATGTTATTATATATATGAAATAACCCTATTTCACCTTCTATCCATCCTACAGAAAACAAAATCACCACGCGTGCGTACGTACGGAATACCGTCTCCACGTTGTGGTGTAATCTATTTTCGACCACTACCTTACTTGGATGGGTATAATGGTATAAATAAATAACTATATATGATTATTGAAAAGTGATATTGATTTTGAAATATTATACATACACTTCAATGCAATTCCATGATCATGGAAATGATATCATCGCTTGTGCGTACGTACGGACTACCGTCTCCACGACGCTATTAGATTAATTCTCCATGTTAACCATTCATGAATGATTATAAAGTACATATAATAAGTAATCATGAAATATATGAAATAATAATGATTCTGTATTTATGTGTATATATATTTATTTCATCTACTTAATTTCATTCAATTAAATAATGAAACGAAAACAGCGTTCATGCGTACATACGGCCTACCGTCTCCATGAACGGTGTATTTCATTCATTTTATCGATCTATAATATATATGATTAATATATATTATATATAAATCATGTTTTACATTCTGGAATTATGTAAATCAGGATATAAGTAATAATATCAAGAAACGACAAGTCGAAACACATACGATAAATGAAATGATTTTACCCAAAACGTTACTTTAACATGGAATTTACAAAAGAACAGGTAATATAAAGTCATAAGTGAAACATATATGATATCATAACAATGAATATGATTATGTAATAATTCAATGACATTATTTAAATTATTATACAGGAGGTTCGGAACCATACGAAGCATATCGGACCTAAGGTAAGGGATAATTTTGAAAATCTCATTTTTATCTGAGATTGCTTATTCGTAAGTATTTACTGAGGTTATTTCTATCATCCATGTCCATGTTTTATAAAAGTGTTTTCATGTATGTTTAAAGTCATTTTTACCCATTTTTGACTTTTACTACATGGTATGTAAGGAATCTTTTTTTTTACCATACGAGATACTTTTTGACTTTTCCGACAAAAGTACGCGAAGAATGTTTTTTTTAACGTATATGGCGTGAAAGGATTTTTACGGTTTTATAAAGCCTTATTTTCATGAAGCTTCCTCCAAAATATTTCAGGACTATTTTCAACAAAATCCTTTTCTTTTAAAATTGCATGACATTTTGTGAAAAGAAAATGATTTTAATGAAAAAAATGATATTTTCCACAAGAATTCATTTCAAGTGTTTTATCAAAACAATTTTACATCTAAGATGACATTATTTCATATGTGTATGTTTCAAGTATAATGTCTCTATGATTTACATGGTTTCACTTTTCTTATTATGAAATGATATCCATTTCTTTTATATGGATTATGTGATGATGGGATGATGTTTATGAAACCCATTTTATTTATTGGGGTTTTATGAATGATGTATGTTTATTTTGTGGCACAAGTAAGAATGATTTCATTATGAGAGGGGTGGGACCTATATCTCCCTCCAATGCATTGGGTAAAGATTTATATCTCATGAGATAGACATGTCTGGAACGGAAAGTTAAACTGGTTCAGTAATACAGGACTGGAACGAGGAGTGAACTCGATTCAGAAAGGGACTTTGTCCACTAAGATTGTGGCTACTATGGAAATCATATCATGTGCTTAATAGTTTTCCACAATTACATGTTTTATTCCCATTCTATTTTATCATGATTCATGTTCCTTTATGATATATGCCTTTCGTACTTCCAAGATTTATGTCTTTGCTCAAGGTTTTAATGTTTAGATTTTATGTTCAAGTTTTTACTTTCAAATGCTTATGGATTATTTTATGTTCTCTATGTTTGCCCTTACTGAGCATTTGAGCTCACCCTTTTTATGTTTTATTTTCCCCAGGAAATAAAGAATGGTTTTAGGTAAGGAAACAAAAATGGGAAGATCGTTATGGGAGAAGTTGATGATCTTTCAACATGACTAGTTGTTTATATTTCGAGTTTCGAAAGACACTAAACTATTACGGTCCTTATGTGTCTTTTTTTGTTATGTATTAAGTATTCTGCAAAAGTAATGTAATGTCCATGTACATCAAGCTTCAGGCCTCTACAATTACCCTTATATCCCCATGTGCTTATTAGACTCTCTGAGGAATATCACTCGGTCAATTCTTTTTATAGTCTAAAGTTCTCGAAGCCTCTCTGAGGAAGCTCACTCGGTCAATTCCCCTTATAGTCTACTACACTAGGTTCTCATGGATCTGTTTAGGTCAAAGAGCATAGAAAGGAAAAAAACGTATAATGTAAACCTCAATAACTACTTGGATAATCAGTTTACAGCATATCAAGCATGTCATAATACAAACACTCCACCCTATAGCACTAGGTATGGAAAACAGACAAGGCGGCCAAATAGGCTAAGCAGACCAACGGTTGTAAATAGAACATGAATGGGAAACACATACAAATCATATAAATCAACCCTATTTATATCCAATTATCCTCTACACAAGCATACTAGCATAGCAGGGAATCAATAGGGGTAGAACGATAAACATGCAATACCCCGTTCAAGGGTATTGGTCAAAATTGCACATGATACTCAAAGACTTTCAACAGAAAGGCACAAACCACCTACCTCAGTGTTGGGAGATTGATATACTCTGGCATCGGCCCTTGTATCAACCTAAAATGTAGTAGATATACAAAAAAATCTAAAATTTTCAACCCATGATATCTCATGAGAGAGGGGAAATCAGAAGATGGGGCTCTAGGAGAAAAGAGAACTCACTGATTTGATTACAACTCAACCGACGGTGTTTGATTCAGAGGAAAAACGCTAGCTCGGGGGTTCATTGAAGATCCATGGCCATACGGAGCTCTCGATCGAATGATACATTGAAGGATAACATTCTGGAGATTAGACGCGACCCCGGTGCGTTTAATGAAAAAAAGTACACGGTGTGTACTTTTGAAGTACACAGTGGGTACTTGAAATTTCTGTACTCTGCTTTAGGCGGCCACCAAGTCACCCCACATGGTTGTATGCATGGCCGCTACATGGCCAGCACCCATCTACCTGCGGTAACCGAGTACATGGCATGTACTCATAAAGTACACATCATGTACTTCAAAAATTTCTATAATTTTCTCTTTTTCTAAAAAACAACCATAAAAAGAAAAACATACATGAAAAGAAGATTTGGGGTTCTTACAAACTTCTCCCATTAAATAAATCTGTCCCTAAATTTTCCTAGTGCGGTGTAGAATAAGAAACCTCAAACAGTTTCGTCCATTATGCTCATACATCAGCCACCCTCTCCCAAGTGTCGTCATGTACCCGCATGTGCTGCCATAGCACTCATACCAGAGGAACATACCAGCCACAGAGAACCTTTTTACTGCGATCAAAAATCCGGATAGTATGCTCCTTGAATGACGCATCCACTTCGACCTCAACCTTATCAGGTTTAAAGACATTAGATGAGTTTTAAAAGTAACGCCGAAGATGACAAATGTGAAAAACATCATGCATAGCCCGATACATCTGGGATAACTACAACCGATAGGCAATCAGCCCAACTCTCTCAAACACATTAAACAGCCTGACGTACCTTGGTGAAAGCTTACCATGTCTCTTAATCCCACTGTGTCCCAAACTCTATGTAACACGTAGGAAAACCTGATCCTCGACCTCGAACTCCATAGGTCGTCTCCGCTGATCAGCACAAGACTTTTGTCGAGACTGCGCAATAGCCATCCTCTTCTAAATCAACTCAATATGCTCTGTGGTCTCCTGAACAAGATGAGGTCCCAGAAAATCTATCTCTCTTGCCTCCAGCCAACATAAGGGTGATCGGTATGGCCAACCGTACAAAGCCTCATAAGGTGCCATCTAAATAGTTGCTTGAAAACTATTATTGTAGGAAAACTCCACAAGATGTATATTCTCCACCCATGAACCTCCAGAATCTAGGATGCATGCTCGGAACATATCCTCAAGCACCTGAATCGTACTCTTGGACCGACCATCTATCTGAGGGTGGTAATCTCTACTCAAAACTACCTATGTACTCAAAGCCTTCTGAAGCCCATGCCAAACCTGAGAAGTTAATTGGCCATCCCTATCTGAAATAATGGACCATGGAACTCCATGCAGACATACAATCTCTTGGATGTACATCCATCCCAGATCATCAACACTGAAGGTCTCCTTGATCGTAAAGAAGTGAGAAACCTTCGTAATCCTGTCAATGAAAACCCAAACTCCATCATTCCCTCGAGGCGACCTTGGAAACCCTGTTACAAAGTCAATCATGACGCCATTCCACTTCCACTCGAGAATGGGTAACTACTGTAAAATCTATGCTGGCCGCTAATGATCTGACTTCACCTACTGATAGGTGTAACACCTCATGAAGAAACCAAAAACATCCCTCTTCATACCTGGCCACCAATACCAGCGGTGTAGATCACGATAAATCTTGGTGACACCAGGATGAAATGCCCAAACTGAGGAATAAAAATCTCGCATCAACTCCCCTCGTATATCAAAAGGCACCCATACATGCCCCTGGAAACGAAAGATCTCATCCCCACCTACTATCCATCCAGGAATAGGGTCCTCTCCTGACACACTCTCCCATCAGACTAGGCCATCTGAATCTAATAGTTGCCTCATTCGCACTCGATCAAGAAGAGTAGAGGTAACAACTATAGAATAAAGAAACGTCTACCCCTGTCTGTTGTGAACCTCCAAATGCATCTCAGAGAACAGATCAATAAGATGCCACTCACTTCTAGCCTCATGAACTACCTATATATGGGTCCTCTTGCTCAATACATCAACCACTGTGTTGCCTTTCCCAAGCATATAGGCAAGCTCAAAGTCAAAGGACTGGAGGTACTCAACCCAACATTGTTGTCTCAAATTCAGATCACGCTCGGTGAAAATGTACATGAGACTTTTGTGGTTGGTGAAAACCACAAAATTATCTCCCAGAAGATAATGTCTCCAATAGCGCAATGTAGGAACAACTGCTGCCAACTCGAGATCATGTGTTGGGTAATTCCTCTCATGTGGCCTCAAGTATCAAGACTCGTACGCAACGACTCAATCCCCCTGTATAAGCACAGCTCCTAGCCAGATACCTGATGCATCACAGTAAATAGTATAGCTCTTGCTCGGCTCTGGAAAGACTAGTATTAGTGCTTATGTCAACCTCCATTTCAGCTTCTGAAAGGTCGACTCACAAGAATCTGACCACAGTAACTTTGAACCCTTCTTAGTCAAACTCTTCAGCGGTGCTGGTAAGCGTGAAAAGTCCTTTATGAAACTTCTATAGTATCCAGCCATCCCTAGAAAACTCCTCACCTCAAAGATGCTCTTCGACTGCTCCCAGGAAACTACTGATCTCACTTTCTCTAGGTCTACTGATAGTCCTATCTCTGAGATAACATGACCCACGAAGTGAATCTGATCTATCCAAAAGTAGAATTTTGAGATCTTAGCATATAACTGATGCTCTCTTAGTGTACTCTAAATGATCTCAAGATGGGTAGCATGGTCATTTTGAGTGTGATAGAACACCAATATATCCTCCATGAAACCCACCGCAAAGGAATCCAAGTATGGATGGAACATTTGGTTCATCAGTGCCATGAAAATTTTCGGTTCTTCGTGAGACCGAATGGCATAACCATATACTCATATAGAACATACCGACATCGGAAGGCTGTAAGAGGTATATCTGATGGTCTAACGCACAACTGATGGTAACCGGACCTCAAGTACATCTTTGAGAGCACCCAGGATCCTCAAATCTGATCAAAGAGATCATCAATCCTAGACAAGGGATATCGGTTCTTGACCATCAACTGGTTCAGCTTCTAATAATCTACACAAATTTTGAGGGTACTGTCCTCCTTCGCAAATAGGATTGGCGAACCCAAAGTAGAAGTTTTGGGTCAGATGAAACCTTTTTCCTGAAACTCCTCCAATTGTTTCTTGAGATCTTGAAACTCAAGTGTATCCATCCTATAAGGAGGAATGGACACTGGTGCCACCCCTTGTACAAGATCAATAGAAAAGTCTACCTCACGCTCTGGAGTCAACCCTAAAAAGTCCTCTGGAAAGACATCTCTGAAATGATCCACCACTGGAAGAAAGTCTAACTATGAATTACCCTGTTCATCCAGGTATAGACTAGAAATCTGGGTTGAAACTCTTCCGAGCCCATGATGCTTGGGTCCTGCTCTGCCTGCCTGGACATCTCACTCGACTTTATGAAGAAACGATCTACCCTTTGGTGAAGTGAAACTCACCCTGCGGTGATAGCAGTCAACGACTGCCTATAATGGAACTAACTAGTCAATATCTATAATGAAATCATAGAATGTCATATCTAGGGCATATAGGTACCATAAGTAGTGACACCCACCTACCTATAGAGGTCACTCCCTGCACAGTCGTACACTAGTCGTTCTAGTCCCCAAAGGAGTATCTAGCGTCATGATATCAGCAGAGGAAAAGATGAAGAGACCAAGGCTCTCCACAACAGCAACAGATATAAATCTATGGGAGGACCCTATATCAAAAAGAGAAAAATCTAAAAATGAGGCTACTAAGATCGTACCTCGAACTGTAGAGGGTCTGGGATCCTGCTCTTTTTGAGTCTGGTCCACTGAAAAAACTCGGCCTATACCGCGGACTTGTGACCCTACCTGAACACTCTAAGCTGATCCACCCTGATGTCGCTAAAATCGTAGTGACTGAAAACCATGGCCATAACCTCCACCTCAGCTTGAATGGCAGGAAGAACTCCATTTCCCTGACTGGTGAGAAACTGGTGGCGCTGCTCCTGAATGCGAAGTCATAGAAGAACCCCTATCACCAGCTTCTAGTGAGAAGATCTGACAGAAGCACTAAAGGTGACCCATCTTGACGCAATATCATCAATAAAATGGGTCTCTCGAGCAATGTGGCCTTGTATTTCCACTCTTCCCGCACTGGTATCACACCACCTGGCTACCAGAAGATGCATCTCACCTACTCTGATCTCCTCGGGCAATCTCCCTATGGTGCTTCCCACTATCAGTAGGAGGAATAATAACTCTGGATGCCGAACTACCCTAGATCACAGATTCATAATCCCTCAATTTACACACTGTAATCAGTGATTGGTTGATGATAGGGAATATATTATTCAACCTAAATATGTTCACCTGAGATCAGATGTCGTGCCTCAGACCATCCTCAAACATCCGTGCAAGGAACAACTAATCTCCCCCTATAAAGGGTGTAAATAACTACAGCTCGGTGAAGAGAGAGGAATACTCCATAATAGTAAGAGTACCCTGCTCTAGACTCATGAAATCTCGGGCTCGATCGGCCCTCAAAGTCTCCAGATAGAAGTAATAATAGAAGATGCACCAGAAATCATCCCAAGCCATATTCTACAAGCGTCCTACCTGTGAGATCACAACCCACCACCTCTTGGAGGAGTATCAAAGCATATAGGTAGCAAGATTCACCCTCTTATCTGGAGATATCTTCAGATTCTTGAAAATCATTAGCGTGGCTTCTATCCATGACTCTGTAGCCTAGGGTCCTCTATCCCCTGAGAAAGTGGTAGGATGCTGCTACTAAAAGACCCGAGTCAATTCTACCATCGACGGGGTAGGAGGCGGCGCTCCTTGAAAGGCCTGAATCATCCTCATAAAACCCTCTCTGAACTGTGAATCAGAACCTATGTCAGGTATAACGGTTGGTGCCAAGACTGGCATAGCAGGAGGATCTGCAGGTAGTTCCTGATCATCCATGTCCGGTGTCTGATCACCGCCTGGAAAATGGTGTACAACTGGAGGACGTCTCAGTGGCATGACTATACAAGGTAAAGCGCACACCTTAGATCAATATTGTCAAGGACTGAAAACTATAAGTGTAATAAGGGAAAAAGAGAAAGAAAGCACTCAAATTTTACAAAACATGACTACATGGCGTGTACAATTCCTACACGACATGTTCTCTTAAGTCATTTACATGGGCGTGTACTCCTATATAAACTGGTCATGTAACACCCCAAACACATGGCGTGTTGTCTTAACACACGGAATGTACTTGAATCCTCTTCTCCTCCCTGAGTCCTTCTACATTGTTAAGCCACATGGCTCTCCTAAGGAAAGACTACACGGCGTGTTCATGATAGACACAGCATGAGCTAGACAAGCTTCACATGGCCCGTGTAGTTAGTGACACGGCCTGACACACGGGTCACACTACACGGCGTGTTCAAGGCGGAAACAACATGTACATGAAAGGTTAACACCGACTCGTGTTGTTAGTGACATGGAAGGGTACCTGGGTCAGACTACATGGCATGTGCAATCCTGACATGGCATTTATAGCTTCAGGTTTATCCATCTGTGTTGTTAGTTGCACGGGCTGTCACACTCAGGTTTCAAAAAAAATTATTTATTATTTTAATTATTTTTACTCTCTTTTGAAAATATTTGTTGAAGTTCAGGCTGAAACTGATTAAATTTTTACTTTATACTAATAAATGAATATTTAATGCCTGGCAGTGTCCGACGCATGGGCGGGGCACTATTGAAGCTGCAAGACTTTTCTTGGGTCGTCGCGCGACCTCGCCCGGTTCACCGCACGCCCTGCTCGATGATTATATAAAACAAGTTAATAATAATGAAATATAATTAAATGAGAGGAATATATATATATATATATATATATATATAATAAGTGTGTTAAAGAATTAATGAATTTCATTTTAATGATAATAATAATAATAATATTATTAATTATTATCATTAGAATTATTAAAATTATAATTAATAATATTATCATTATAATTATCCTTGAAGGTATTATTTTTATTAAGTTATTATTATTATCGTTATTTTAGTTTATCATTATCATCATTGTTGTTGTTATTATTACTTTTATTATTATTATTATTATTATTATTATTGTTTCCCATTTATTTTTATTGTTTTTATTTTTCTTTTTTTCTTTTTATTTTATTTTATTTCCTTAGGGTTTTGCTACCCCCTCCCTTTGGTCCTGCTTGCGCCGCACCCGCAGGATATCCCTGCCTGGTGCGTTGAAGCCTGTACCTTCCTTCCACCTTGAATTCCTACAGCTCCCATGGCTTCTGGCCTTCCTCCCCCCTCGCTCGCGTTGTCGCCCCTCTTGGCCAGTCCCGCCGTTGCGTTGCGCCTCTCTCTCTCTCGTTGTCTGCCTTCCACCCGTCTCAGATGCGTCGCAACCCCCTGGTCGTCTAGCCCCATCCCGACCAACCTCCTCGCCACACCGCCTACCGGACCAGCCGCCTTCTAGCCGGCCTCCTTCCTCGGTCCGGTGAACCCTGACACCCTCTACTCTACCCGACCTCCCCTCTGGTGCCCCCTCCTGTGACCACCGCTGTTCGACAACCTCCACACCTCGCACAGTGCCTCAGGCTGCTGCTCCTTTGGTCGCGGCTCCCCTAGTAGCTGGCGTCTCCTCCTCTTTGCGGGTGTAACACTGCTCGGATGGATTTTCCAAGCGCGACGTGCCTCCACACCTCTACAATGTGCTCATACATCCCCATATATCCATATCTTAGGTGTGTTTTACTCAGTTTGGTTGTTTCTTCCTTTGGTAGACTACCAGGTTAGGGATTATGTGGTTTTTGGTTTGGATTTGATGTTATTTTTGGTTCAATTCATGTTTTAGGGTCTACTTTGAGTTTGTTTGTGGTGCGTATTAGGTGTGAATGAAGGTCCACACAAGGTTCGGTAAAATTCAACATCGAGGTAGGTGTTTCAATGCCTCAACATCACTTGATTAATTTAATATGTCTTTTTAGATTTACTAATGTACTCTTTGGTTTGATTATGTAGTGTGTTTGGTCTGAAAAGGGGGATTTTGAACATGTATTCAGGTGATGATGGATTTTACATTGTATTTGCAGAATCTTCTTGGTCCGAGGTAGGTCGTTCCGCATTTAAACATTACTTAATGAATTAATTGGCTAGCTTAGTTAATTTGCGATGTTCTTTGATTAATTATTTTGGGTGCAAATTTCGTTTTCATGAAGTCTTTCATGTGTTAATATTTGTCTAGTAGTATGTTTATATGGTTGGGTGCATTCATTGGCTGAAATCTTACTTTTAGTCAATTTTTAGTGTTTTCAGCGTGTGCAGTTTTCTTTTTCATATGTGCAAATTGCAATGTTTGTGTTCTAGAGTTTTTATAAATTTTACGTTTGCTTTTGTGAAAATGTGCAAAGTGCGTAGTTTATGATCTGGTGTAGTGTTCATATGTGTTTGTTAAAAAAGGGAATTTGAGTGCGTCTTTGGTGTTTAGAGTCATGTTTTATCTTCTGGTTTGCTTAATAAAATTTCTCGTGTTTTGTTTAATCGGTAAAAGGTGTTCTTAACAGTGTGGTTGGGTTATTAATTGATGAAAGTGGTGAAATTTGTGTTCTTGATGTGGCATTGGGTGTGTCTAATCATGAAAGAGGGTTGAGTTTTTTGTGTGTGTTAAGTCTTGTTATGTTTCTTTTCAAAGAATTTGTTTACCAAGAATTTAATATGATTTAATAAAATTATGAACGATTAAAAATTTAATGTGTTTTAATTAAACAATTATCAGCAATGCAGAAATTGTTTTAATTGAGTTGGGTAAAGTCTTTTTCTTGTGCGTACTTTGTCAAATGGTTTTCGGTGTGTGTGTGTAAGTGTGGCGTTGGGTTTATGTTACACCCTATTTGTTTTATTTGTTTGAGTTTGACATGAAATGTGAAGTTTATAACATCTTGAGCACAAAAGGGGAAGCATGGGTACTGGGTGCGTGGACTAGATTAGCGTGCTAGTGATTCGGGAGCGGCCCCGGCCCAGATTCACTTAGCTAGATTGATGCTTACAACACTAACTATAATTTGGATGATAATCAAATACCACTAGGTTATGGATGTGTTGCCCTGTCTAGTGGCTCATGCACGAGATCATATTTTTTTGTGATTCCTATACTGTTCACTGAGACGTGAGGTTCTAGGGTCCCATTCCTTTTTCTAGTACCTTTAGGGCCTCTCCCACTTTTGGTGCTCCTGGACTACTATACACTCACCATCGGCATATGATGCAACTTTTGAGTTTTTGTGAAGGTTTGGGCTTTTCTTATATACATGGATGTTTAATTTGGTTTAAGATGTTTTCTTTAAAACTGTTTTCTTTATAGAAACTGTTTCTTTAAAGTTGTTTAAGATTTTGTGTCCTTTCATTAATTTAGCCTGAAAATGTATTTGTCATTTAATGTTTAAACGTGGAACCTTTTTTATTGGGTGACGTCGTACTGGGCTTTTGGCTCACACCCTACACACACCTTTGGGTGTATGTAGACTTTGTTTCTTGTGTATTATAGGTTTTGACATTGTTCTTAGTGATGGTGGTTCAGGTTGCAGTTGGTCTTTTCATGAAGAGTGGTGTTGATGTGGCCTCTCTATTTCCAGGAGGTTTGAGTATCAGTTTTAGTTTCTGATATCATCTTTTATTTTTAGTTATTGGTTCGAGTTGTAGACTTTAAACATGTTCATAGTTTAAAGGCGTGTTTGGTTGTCTATTTCTAGTTTCAGTTTATTTATCTAGATAGTTGTTTTCAGTATTTTATTCAGGTAAATCGTTCCCATGTAATGTTTGATACTCGAGCACTTGTGCCAGCCCATGGGGATCAGAAACGCCCTTCGGGCCATGTCGCGGACCGGGTCGGGCGTCAGGTCGGATGACGACCTAGCCTGGTTCGTGACACGGGCGGACACAGGGTCAACACTACACGGTGTGTTCGACTGGTACACGGCGTGTTCCCACCAGACTTTCCCCATCCAATGTCTCTTCCCACATAGCCTATGACATGGTTAGAGACTACATGGCATGTACATAAAGTACACAGCGTGCACTTAAGAAAAACATTTTCTTCCCGAACAGAAGAACACATGGTGTGTACTTAACATTACACGGTGTGTATTCAAGGTTTTTCCAGACAGTAAGCCTCATAAACAACTCCGAAACACATAAAAACACTGAAACAAACATTGAAAGTGCCAAATTTCGATCCGTGAGGGCCCATACTCCCCGTGAATCAAAGTTTTGCATCTTATACACGTTATAACATGGAAAACAAGGCAATGATCCACCAAATTCTGGTTCATGAGGGCCCATAACACCTCATGAACAAAATTTTGGCATTCATTTAAAAAAAACCTTACACAAACAATACCCTATAAAATAGCCAGTAATTTTATCAAGGTATAAATCACAATAGCATTCATATTCTACACAACATCTATCACAACAACAAGCAATCTATAATGCATCCTAGATGGCATGGCAATAATGCATGACTTGTGATTTCTAGAAAGTGCCTATATGATGCATGAGATGGCACACCCTCATATCATCAGGTTGCGATAGAAATAGAACCTAAATAACTTTAATGGTAACAGCACAAAAAATGTGAATCCCCCAATGGTGAAAATCAAATCAACCGTAAAGTTTCAAAACCAGAAAAAATTGCATTAAACAAAGTTGATTGGCTTTTCCCTATACACGGGTTAACTACTCCGAGGCACAACTTATTACCAAGTAACTATTCCATCCTATCCCTAGATAAAGGCTCCAAATAGTGAGTCAAGTGAAAACAATTCCTCTAATACCACTTTGTAACGTCCATATTTCGGAAGCCACCCAGAGGTGCCCCGTACCTGGTTGGTCACATCGCCTCAAGCGCATTTCCCCAAATGCCAGAGGCTGGCGACTAGCAGGGAGGGCCTTGGGTGTGATAGTGGAGAAACTATGCCCTCATTGGAAGAGTAACACAGCGGAAGGGAAACGAATACACAATAGCGTTAGTAGTAAATACACCAACAACAGTAATAATAGAAGACTGTAATAGAAAACTGAATCATGTATATAAATGATGCATGGAACATGTGTCTAGGAAAATAGCCAAACAAGTCATGATGATGAAATACAAACAGTACTAATCCAAAGTACCAAAGAAACAAATAAACAGCTCCTCTGCATCGCAAGCCTAGGCTTGGTCCCATGCTCTCCAACTCCACATTAAGTCAAGTACCTGAAGTACAAGGTAAGGGTTAATTCTACAATCTATTCATTATTTGAGGTAGTTTATACATGAGTATCTACTGTGACCTCTTTAACATCCACATCTGTGTTTCCTAAAAATGCATTTCAAAACATTTTTATTATTTCCTATACTGTGGGTTAAAGTAATTTATACCCTTATTTTACTTTTTATAGAATGTTTATAATGGATTCCTTCCGTTGTTTTCTAAACAAGGTCCTTTATGACCTTTTTGATATAATTAAGGAAAACAAAATTAACTTATACGGAGAGTGCGGATATTTTCCACTGTTATAACATATTCAAAGTTTCCCTTACAAGATTATAATAATATTTTCAAAATAAATGTTTTCTTTTATAATTACGTGACTTTTAACTGATTTCAAAATAGAAAGAGGTATTTCATTCAAATAGTTTTCATTTCATCTATGTCAACATCCTAAGATGGATTTTACAATTCTTTAAAGTTGATTCATTATGATATAAATATTCCATATTGTATTAATGGTTTTGTGATATGTTTTACTATGGATGTATTATTTTTATACCATTCATGGTTTATAGATAAAGTATTGAAATTTTGTATGCAGGTTTTAATATGAATTTTTATGTTATGTTTAAACCTTTTCATGTGGGGAATTCTTTCGAATTAGTAAGTGATGGGTGGAGCCTTCTATAACTCCTAGATGCTTCGGTAGGTCTCATGAGATAAACTAGTGTCTTGGCACAAGTCCTTGATAAAATATTATTTGTATTCTTGGCATGAGGCCTTGACTGTGTGGTTAGGAAGTCTAGAAATATGCATTCCATCATTATGAAATTGGATATTGATATTTCATGTCATTTTTCGACTAGTAGAATATCTATTTGAATAAGAAAATGGAATTATTTGATTTATATTTTCCATATTAAGTTTTAAAGCCTTATGTTTTAGTCTTACACATTTCCATAAATGTTTATTCTTATTTATGAAAGTTTCTGTTATATTTTTATCCTTACTAAGCATTTGAGATCACCCCTTTGTATGTTTTATTTTTCCTAGGATGTGAAGAAGTATTTTATGGTTGACCTGAAGGGATAGGTTAAGGGATATAAGTGTGTTAATAGGAGACAAAATGTTATTGTTATTTTTATCTCATGATTTATTGTAAAACTTATGTTTGTAGTACTTCCAAGGCTTCCAAACTGATTGGTCTTTCGGGAGATGATTCCTTGTATCATGCCAATGTTATGTAATAATGCACCGACTCTGGGTAACAAAGGTCGAGGCATTACAATAAAAAAATATATAAACAATTATAAATTTTAATATGATCATTCTTAAACCACTTTTTGATTCCAGACATAACAGAAGCCTATATAGGGCAATTTCTAACACAAATTATATTGGATTTGATGTATTATTCACGTATTGTATGAGAAATAAATTTCATAACCAGTGAATTATTATCAATTAATATTGAAAATCAAGTTCTCCAGAACTGAGAGAATATAATTTCATTTCAATTGTATAATTAAATTAATAACATGAATAAAAAACTCAATTTTGAGTTCTTTATTCGATGTTGGTGTTGATAGTCTGAAGGTAATTTAGTTGTATTTTTATTGCGTTGATGAGGACCCAAAGTAGATTCTCACTAGTAGTTATCAACATGTTCTCATTTGATTTTGAAACATCAACAGCTGTATATTAAGTGTTATCATGGTGGTATCGTTAGTCTTTCATCAACCTTATGATCTCAACCATGATCCCTTTAGTCAGGAAGGATCATCTCTTAATCCCATTAGATTAAGAGAAAATGAGGAATATAGAATATCTCGATCTTGAGAGAAAAACCTAGACACATTCTCTATTGAGAGAGAGTTCTATAGGGATGATAAAGTTGTGTATAACCACCAACATATCACAATTCTCATAATATTCTATTTATATAACTAGGTCCAGGGTTTCATATTAATTAATTACATAAAGGACCATAATAATATGTTAAACCCAAAAGTCACCCCATTCCATGTAAAATAAAAGGATCGTTATTTTATTATATGGTGTACGCTAACCAGAACAATAATAAATATTATTTTACGGTCATGAAAATTAATATTTATCCCTAGACATAAACATGGTATGATCATCCTCATCATCATTTATCAAATACATGAATAAATATATTTTTATAAAATATTTATTAATTCAATAAATAAATAAATATTCTATTCAAATAATGGAAAAATATTTATTTAATATTTTCATAATTAATAAATTATTTATTTAATAAATATTTATTTATTTCATACGGTGTGAATAAAAAGACATAAATAAATATTATATATTCATCTAATTAAATAATTACCTTATGAATAAATAATTATTTAATATTTACAATTGTTAAATAAATATTGAATAAAAATTAACTATCATCCTAGAGAATGATATTTATTCCAATTTTTAAATGTAATTAATATTTAATTGAGATCAATGGAAACACTTTTTATGTGGTCCTTTAGGACTCTTCCTTAGTAGTATTAGTTGGTCTTGCCTAAATTCTAAGATTACTATCTTGAAAAGGGTTAAGGAACCCATTGAGGAATAAGATATGTTGCAATGACAAAAACCACATAAAAATGCTCACTGTGTAATATAATCCATTTATCATGATATCTCATCAAGATAGTTTCATACATGTGACGTCAACATTAATGATTGATATATATTTGATTGATAATCTAGAATGAACATGTCTACATCACCATGGATAATGAATTTATATCAAGTGTTTTATTCCAATCAAAGTGTTGAGATACTAACTTCCATAAATTGAAGGGGAAAATCTTTCCTCAACTTATTCAATAATAACATACCAATCGTGACATACAACAAACTTATTTTGCATGAACATAGATTTTAATGGCTTTTGGAAATACATATAATTACACAATTTATGATATATAATAATAATAAGTCTATAGACCATTACACATGATCACATATAGGAATACTTGATGATAAGAAAACATGAGAAATTTCTATTGGAAGGTATATCCTCTTAATCTCCCATATTTGAGATCTCCAGGTACAAACATCATGAGATGAATCTATATCCACTTATTAGAACTTACACATGATGATCAAAAACCCATGTTCTATATCATAGATTTTCATCCTGGACGAAGGGATTATATTTAAGAGATATCATTATAGCATCTCAAGTTTTTCATCATAATAGGGAACTATTATGACATATTCTTTGATGTGATAAATACCCTAAGATATTATAACATTAATGTTATTTATAATAAAAATCAATATGTGATGATGTAATTATTAATATCAAAATTCATGAATATATTGGAAATATAAAGTACAAATTTTTTAGTTTTAGGTCACACAATCCAACATTTAAGATCTTTTGTTTGAGATTCCATGTTCTCAATATTTTTTTTTCTCTTTTAGTTTTAAAAATAAATCATATTTAATTTTAAAAGATGATATTTTTCAAAAAAAATATTCAAATTATTTTTGAGATCTTTAAATTTTGAAACGAGTTCAAATAAACAATTTTTATGTTTATTTTTATCAAAAATAAGATCTTCATAATTCAAAGAAAAAGTTAAATAAGAAGATGAGTAAAAAACTTAAACATGTAGAATTTAGTTTGTTCATAACTCAATGTTATTCATGAGGTTATTAGGACATTAATAACTTGATTCATATATTGAAATTGAATCCTTGGTAGCACTATAATTGAAAACTTTTAAAGATTTACTACTTTTGTTATTGTCTTTAGATATTTTGTTCAAGGGATAATCCAGCATGATGTGGCCCTTCTATTTTGCAACCAAATCAAGTAATGTCGATTTCTTTATTTTAATTTTTTGATAATTGATAATATCATTTGTTTTTCATATACTTATCCATATTATTGTAAATAAGAGATATCTCAGTTTCATTTTCAAATGGGTTATCATTGATTTCCTTGAAAAAAAATTATTTTTAGTTTCTTTGCATCCTTTTCCTCTTTTTATATTATTTTTTCATAGTTATCTCATATGTTATGAGAGATCCAATGTTATTTACAACCAATATGTTATTTTTTTCTTTATCTTTTGGTATCACAGTGACATTGGGTGCCCAATTTCTTGATAAAACCGAAAGTATTTTCTTGACTAAATTCTATATAGAAGACTATAACCAATAGACTTTAAACCATTATAAATTCTAGTGAATCATGTAAAAATTTCAGTAATAGATTCATTAAATACTATAAATGTCTTGTATAAACATATCTAATCTACTATCTTTGACCTTGTTCATTCCTTCATGAGGTACTTCTAAGAGTTACCATATTTCATTATCCCTTTTACAAGTATATATTTAATTAAATTAATTGTGTTCTAAACTAAAATGTAAGGAATTAATTACATTACCATCTAATTAAAAAATATAAATATCATTAGGAATCTATTTATCTTCTTCTTAGTAGTACAAGTATAACCATGCATGGATATTTTCTATATAGGATAACTAATAGATCTATGAAATTTAGATATACATATCTTCCGATTACCATAATTTGAACCATAAAAAAAAGATAACACAACACATAAAGTATCCTTTAATAAAAGCATGGTGGTTTAAAAAATCCATTTAGAAAAATAATATTTCTTGAAAACCCGGTAAAATATTTAAAATTTTTGAAAGATATTGAAAAGAAAGGAATAAATACAAAGCAATTCAAGATCCCTCTAATATCAAATATAGGTTGGAGTATGGTAAAATTTGGAGGGGTGAAATTCCCTTTAAAAAATAAAGAAACAATTAAAATAATTAAAACTAAAACCCACATTTCAAAAGTTTTATAATAATTAAAACCTTTTTAATAATTTAAAAAGAACAATTGACATAAATAAAACAAAAGATAAAGAACAGTAGAATAACTATATAAGTATATAGTAAAAACACATAAGAATTAGTGATTCATAAACTAAATGATTATGAGTATTGATGTATAAAATTTTAAGTGCAATGATAATAAAAAGATAAATAATTACATCAAAAAATAAAGAAAGTTATTGGATAAATGAGCCTGACTAAAATTATTTGATTAACCCATGTGTCTCTTATCCCAATTTCATTAGGGTTTATTATATTAGTCCATTGGATTTAACAGTAGGCAAGATACCAAAAATCCAATGATTTATAAATATTATAAAGAGAAAATGGAATAAAATTAGCCCTATATTTTTAATTTTTTTAGCTAAAAAATTTAAAAGAATAAGTAAATTTTCATTTATAGTTTTTGGTAGGGAAGCTATCTTCATCACTTTAAAAATAAGTGATAACCATAAGAGAAGATATGAGAAGAAGGAGGATATTCGTAGAAGAAATATTCTTTTGGAAAATTATTGACTCTATAAAATGTATAATAAAAAGCCATAGGATTGAATGAGAAAGATGTATGAGTGATTATAATTTTAAATTAAGATCACACTCTTGAATAGAAGAGAGAAAAATTGTAAATTTGAGAGAACATGAGAGAAATTTTGTGATCATTATACGTTGGAGTTTTAGAGTTGTTGGGAAGGTAAGTTTAAAATAATCCCAAGGGGATTATTTATAGCCTACTAGTTGGGGAATTATTTCAGAAATTAATCTCTTTAACGAGTCATGAAGAGACTTGTTTCTACGATTTAATGCATTATTTGACATGTTATCTTCACACCACCAGATACCTGGTAGTCTTTATCAGGTAACCGATGGAAAAATTAAAAATCCCTAAACACTACCTTCTTCTACTAGGTAGTTTGTTATTCTACACTATCTAGTCGATGGAATTTGGGAGCATGAAATGCTTCGGACCAACTACATCACCTGGTTGGTACTACTCTATCGATTGGTCCATGTACTTCTGCTTCTAGTAGAGCCTTCTACCTTCACCACCGACTAACTGGTGGCTACACATTAGATAATTGGTGCTTCCTAATAATTTTCAAAGACCTCTAAGGCCTTAAATATTCCTTTTAATCATTTTAAATTTTTGGGGACTTTACTCCAATATTTAAATAGATCCATCAAGACTTATTCTAAAAATATGTCCTCATGATCTTTCAATAACCAAGACTAACGTAAGAAATATTTTTCTACCAACATCTCCAATGAAATAATAAAACAATTTAATGACTGTTTTTTCATCATTAAAACTTTAATAAGTGGATATGCAGAACACCTACATCCAATCTTCATACTCTCAATGATAAAGTATGGAACCTACTATAATGTGACCTAACATTTGAAGGGTATTCATAACTTGTTACAACTAACTTTTTTAACCTAGATTCACAACAAAAATATCTATACCTTTTTCACCTTGTTGGAATAACCAAAAGGATTTCCTTTTTATAACTATAGGAACAACCCAAATATTTATTTCTTTGTCTACCTTAAGGAACAACATAGACAATCTAACTATTTTCTACCTAAAAACAATCTAATGTACCATTTAAAGTAAAGTGTAACCTAATAGTTACGATTTTCAATGAAAAAATCATAAACCAACTCAAATAAAACTAAAAAATATAAAGGAAGAATACACCTATATAGAAACTAGTTTTGACAAAGAAATATTTGAGGTTTAAGTTTTCCTTGATCACTTAAATAATAAAGTTATATATATATAAGTTCACCAAGTAAAAATATAGCAGTATCATGTATCACTTTTTAATATCACTCACTATAAAATATCATGTTGTATAGTTTTAGTGAATGTCACCCAATTTTTATATCCCTGATACCTTGTATTAGTTCTATAAAACCCTATTTTTATATATTTTGGATGCATTACATCATCAAAAATATTAAACTTATGCATAAGAGTCTCAAATATTCTATTCATTTCAGTTATTCATTTCTGAAGTTGTAATCATGGAAGTAAAACTAATGAACTACTTTGAAGTTTTTCAATATTCATAGTGATTTATCGATGATTTCCCATATTATTCACATATTTTTCATTCATAAATGTGTAACAATAATATCCATATGAATAAATTTTTTTTTTTTTCAATACTCTATAAAAAACAGCCTATAAAATAAAAAATTAATGATAATAAATGAATCAACCATTAATTAGAGTAATAAATACTCCCACTTATCAAGATTTAATCATATAAAACATTCTAATAATTCATGAATAATTACTTTCCTCAAAATATACAACAATATTTGAAATCAAATATATATAATGATAAACAATCATAAATAAAATAATAAAATAATACTTAAAAGTTTCATAGAAGTGAAAAAAAATTC
The DNA here is from genome assembly GCA_963277665.1 of Viscum album. Taxonomy (NCBI): domain Eukaryota; kingdom Viridiplantae; phylum Streptophyta; class Magnoliopsida; order Santalales; family Viscaceae; genus Viscum; species Viscum album. The sequence goes on from OY728161.1 coordinate 1,478,484,325, forward strand.
TTAAGTCATGTGAGCATATGAGTCTTTCTTCCCCATATGTATCATTCCATATTACATAAGTGTTATTTTTATATGATTTAGTATAAATTTCATTATTCCATGTATATATATCAATTTATCTATATATGAGTCATTTCATACTAAGAAAAAAAATTATTGCATACAATTCATTATTCCTAGAGTATGTGTCAATCTATTCTATATACGAGTCATTTTACTCTACATAAGAATAATTTTGACTCGTATTTGAGTAATTTTGTCTTGTTTATAAATCCTTTTTATTTTTTGTATGATTCATTAGACACATGAATTTTTTTGAGTATATATACTTCATAAGGATAGAATAAAACTATGTAATCATAATTTCTATATTTTGTAAACATCATTCTTTGTAAGCACGAATATATGGATAAGTATATTTCTTATATAAGAGATTCACTTTCTAAGGATTATTTTGTTAAATCATAAATATCATTCCTCAATAAGAATGATATCTATCATGAGGATGATCATTAATAAGGATGAATTTATTACTGTGTAAGGATCATCCAATAGTTTGGAAATTTTATTAAATTACTTTAGTGTATGATTCATTTCATAACTCATACTAATATGGATTTTTCTTCAAAATAAGTTCATAAAACACATGAAAAACACAAATACATTATGAAAAATAAAATAATACTAGAATAAAAATATGAATACTAAGGAATCAATTTTTTCTTCTTTAAGCAGTACACGATTTAAACATAAAAAATTCTTTGTTGTCTCATGTTAGAGATTATAAATCAAAATAAGAATTTTTTTACTATCAAAACATAAATACAGTTTAAATGATCCACTAAACATATATTTTATTAAAATTGGATGAATGAGGAAAAACATATTTGATTTTACTTTTAAGAATTATTCCAAATCATCCTCTATCACTTGTTAGAGTGATATATCACATTATTATAACCTAAAAACACCAATAAGTATAAATCATTAAAGATACTCTTGATGTAACAGGTTAACCATTATATATTAATAACTATATCTTTAGAATAACCAATTAAATACTTGATCTCACTATCCACTAGAAATAATTAAATTTATATAATGAGTAGGGTTTATCCTTGAATGTGGAATATAATAAATGTCTCCCAAAAATCTTTAGTGATCCCACACTTCTATATATTTTAAAATATTTGTGAAATCATGAACCTCTTTAGTACACATCAATAGTTTCATGATTTCATCTTTAAACACAAAAATTGGCATCCTCTATTCTTATGCACTTCTTTTTATTATTCCCTTCCTCTTTTTTATATTCTTTCACTACTCTTCTTTTACCTAAAGTCATGTTTCACACCAACCTGTAGAAAATATTTCCATTGCTTCTTTTTCTTTGAATATTTTCTTCATTCATTTATTATATTCTTCTTATTTTACTACTCTTTTATTAAAATTTGTGTAGAACACCATCTTACAATTATTACATCTTCTACTTCCTTTTATTTGAATTTTTTAATCTTAAAATCAAAATCCTACTTCCAATGTTACTTATAACATATTTATCTTTAATCTCAACTCATGAATCATACATGTATATCTCTCCACCATTGGCATAGTCAATAGATGTTTAAGATCATGTTTGGGTGGACCATATGGAAAGTACCAATCCACATCATTGGAAAACACTTTAAACTACACATTTAAACAAACCATGGTGTGGTGAGGATTAACCCATGACATTTTCATTTAAAAAAATTTAAACCATTTTGAACAACTCCTTAACTTTAAAACTATTAAAAACTTATATATATCATATTGTGTTCAACACTATGTTTTATTATCTATAAAACCATGAAAACTACTTTAATGTTGTTGGAAGAACCATGAATTTCTTATAGTGAAACAACAAACATGATGGATGAACCACTACATGATGGGTTCAATATTTTCCATCCTCAATAATATACCTTGACTAGTTCTATAAAAATCAATGATATTTTTTTTCTTCCTCAATGAAAAAAATAATTTTATAAAAACCATGGTTATCAATATAATCATTATCCTTAATCCTTAACAATCCATTTTTTTATACATAAACCATAACATGGTTTGGTTGAAACCATGACATGTTTTTTATAAATTCACTAAAAAGAGTGTATAGCTTCACCCTTTAACTCAAACCTTATTTCACTAAAATATATCACTCTAAATGAAATTTAAGAAACCTCAAACCCCTTCCTAACATGTTGATAATTTTTTTAGACAAACAGAGACATGAATTGGTCACCCAATTCATGCCCCTAAAACATTTATTAAATATACAGTGTTACAAATCATGCTCGAGGTGTAATGTGTTTACACCAACATAAGATGAGGGAATACATGAAGATATATCAAAAGGTCTCCAACAACAACCCACAATTAATCAAGCAACAAAAACAACATGCCTTCAAAAAACACCTCATGCCAAAGTGCAGCAACTTGGTCCTACACTGAGACACATCATCCAAGATGGCTTGTGATTGCACATGAGGTAGTAAAACACCAATATTGTTCACTAGAATACACTTAAAAGTGGCTTCAGAGCTTCACAACCAACATCATGTAGTAGGCTCCATAGGTAGTGCAGCGTCAAAGTCCATAATAATGGTACAACTATAAACTGTCACCATCCAGTCCAAGTTTCATGGAGGGGTCCAAGAATCTAGTGGGTATCTTCAGATCAAGATGGAATCTTGATAGAAAGTCATCAAAACTCTACCTCCATCTAATTTAGGGATCACAAAGTAGAGGAAAACATCGTCACAAATTTCAAGAGAATTGCATTTACTGATCCAGAAGTAACAAAAACCAGGGTTGAAAGCTATCTCCAAAACGTAGAAAAACACTCATAAAGAGAGCATAATTCATGAAAAAAAGATAGCTTGATCTGCTATAAGAGCAGCAAGAAATCCACCAAGGGGGAAACCCAAATGAATGGGTGATGCTGAACTGATGGAGACTCATGCCAAAGCATACCAGAAAAACAAGTTGTTTGTTGCATCATCTCTACAACAAGAAAAAAGGAGGTTGTGATAAACCTGATTCTGGTAGAATAGTCATTGCTTCTCCCCTCACTCATGAAGACCACAATAGCCTCATCCAGAGAAAAAACCAATCAACAGTGGAATCCCCAACAACAGGTCTGTTTTTAGGAGAAAACAGTCTGTGTAAACTGAGTAGGGGGCTTCACAAACAACAAAAGACAAAACTAACAAAGGGTGGGGAGGGGTACAATAGAACCTCAAGAGACCCAAAATAATCTTAAAGGTTCATTTCCATTCGATATCTTTAAAGTTGAATCGTGGATCATTTTTAAATTCCTCAACCACCTTGATAAACATTCTATTTCTGAGATCAAGATAGGCATCCACTGTCATCTCCCCATTTCTATACTGCCTGAATGCTATTCTATTATTCTTTTCCATCCATGAGTTGAGGTCATTTGGAAAATCCAATTTTTCTATAATTACATAGGTGTCCCTATATGTAGGATAATTTTCATCATCCTTGCTGGATGACCCTTCATAGTCTGAATAATTAGAGGAATTCACTAAATCAGCTGAGTGAGAAGACACATTCTCAATAGGGGTTGGTTGTTGGGGAATTGTGTTTTGTTCTTTAATGTTTGCAGCTATGGAATGCATAAAAATTGTTCTTTCTATATTGGTATTTCCCCTACATTTCTAGGTGTTACTAGTACTTGGAGTAATGAAGCCATCAGATTCAATTATTTATTTCTTTCCTTTTCTAGCTCTTGAGTTAAGGAACTCTTCATCCAATTGGCATGGCTGGTCACGGTAAACTTGCAATGTTTCTTCCTGGTCAGATTGACCAGTTTCTCTCTCTCTTTACAAAGATTTGGTTTCCTCCAGAGTTGATGCTTCTACATTGTAGAGATCTTTTTTTTTCTTTTTCATAGGGATTGAGTGTGTGCAGGGTCTCTGGATAGAGGTTGGTGGGAGTCTTAGAGGGTCCAGAAGAGTGCAAGATGTTATTGTGGTCATTAGTGTCTTCTTTCTGAGACACATGGGGGATTTTGGAGACTTCATTTTCCTCCCAAATAGATTTGAAGATGGGGGAGGCCAAGGATCATTATATTGGTTCTCACACTCATTAAAATAATGACCAACACGTGGGTATTTTTTTTAGAATGTTGGGACATTCTCAAAGACAACATCCTGTATGAATCCATTGTCCCCATTTTGAATCCAAAATCACGAAGGTAAACTTTTATAAATATCAACCTCATTGAAAATTCTAGCGAAATAGGGGTGGGTGAGGTTTAAGGTGGTAGAATCAATCTTTATTGGTTGACCGAACAAACCAGCAATGGCAACCAAGCCCTTCTGTTTAAAAAGGTGTAAGGGTAAGTTCGGGAACCCAAGCTAGAGAGGAACGATGGGGGGATCAGAATCCAGGTAGAAGTCCAAGGACTATTTAAGAACTTTCATACCACAACCCCCAAAATACCAGGAACCTCGGGTCCAAAATCTATAATATTCATCCTCTGATGAAAATCAAAACAAAATGTGCAGAGAATTCAATAATCCACTGTGAAAATTATCAAATCCAATGTGTTCTAATGTTTTACGAAGAAAAACAAGCGAGGGTCTATGTCTAAATAAATTACCAACCAATGAAAATTGTAGATCCTTAGAGAGAGTGTGCACCTCTTCTATTGAGAAGGAGATCACCGAAAGGCCTCGATGAAGATAGTGTTTGGGGTCAATGCATTCAGAGGTCTTTGAAATAGTCGAAGCACATCCTGTGATGACCTCTGTGAAGGATCTTTCATCCTTGATGTCAACTTTATCAGAAGCACTGGGGTTTCTTTTGTGGATTGTTGAGGACAAAGCCTCTCGTGCGGCTGCCATCACTTAACTTGTTGATAATTGTTAACTAGGTTTTAACAAAAAATTGAACACATATTTTAACAACTTCCTTTACAAAATTCATTTTCTTTAAATGGATTATACAATCTCACCCTTTATCTTTTACATCAATTATTCACTATATATATCATTCACTCTAGATCCACTCATTATTAGTGAATATAAATTATTTCATTAATTCTTAGTATGTGTGATTTAACTCAATGTAGGGAATAAAAATCATTAAAGAATAACCTCAACACTTTCTATTCTCAAATCGCATTCACTTCCATATATTATTTCACTTATAAGAACTTATCTTATTATCATCTCATCTAAACTATCCCTATATATTCTTTAAATAATTAATATTCTACACACATAGTCAAAAAACACATTATAATATTTTATACACTAAATAAACAAACATGGATGTTGAAATCACAGCTTCATACAAAAATAACCCCATGTATATTTTGAGATCACTGCTTTCCATTTAAAAAAACTATCCCTAAATACATTTCCCCCCTCAAGGAATCACCTACATAAAGAAAAAAATAGAGTTTTAATTTATGTTGTTACCTCCCCATTTGACAAAAATGAAAGATACATAATAATGGAATATAACACAATACCTTAGCCCAAATAATATCAGGGTTGAACACATGTCATCAATCTCAATTTTTGAAACACATTCTTATAAAGTTTATTGGTAAAAACATCCACCATGTATTCCTTTATAAGAAGACAATTTATATTCACAAATCCTTATTCCACCTCTTCCTTGATAAATTTTTACTTTATATTAATGTTATTTTATTATGAATGTTGAACAGTATTTTTTGAAATATTGGAGACACATTGATTATAACAACCCACCAAAAAAATTAAACTCACTTCCCCTTTAATTTATTTAAGTTGGATATTTTTCCACATTAATTGAGTTATTATTTATGTTGATAAAACACATTATACTTAATCTATGATCAAAGAAATGTGACTTTTACTTTTTATTATGTCGTGAAACAAACCTTTCCCCCATGAAAAAACAATCCACCTAATATGTACTTTTGATCATAAACACTTCTATCTCAATCTACCTCATCATAGTAAAATACATCAAGACATTAATTTATATTGAAAATAAAACTATAGTCTATGGTGCCTTTTATGTATCATAAAATCATCTTCATAACTATAAAATGAGATTCTTTTACTACACTTTAATACCTAAAACACAATGTAACATCATACAAAATATCCAAAATAGAGTCTATTAAGTAAACTATAGTTCTAATAATATTTATAAACTCTTTTTAGTTAACCTCATTTCAATATTTATCCTTTTAAATATTGGTTTAACCTAAAATTAGAGTGGTTTATCATCCTTGATTCTAAAATTCTTTAGTAATAATTGAGTATAATTCTATTGAGAAAGAAATAAGTGATACTTATATAGAGAAATTATAACTCCCAATAAGTAATTTATCTCTCTAATCATGGATATCTCAAACATTACCTTTATTTGATTAGGAAATTCCATGTAAAATCCTTCTTTATTTACTTTAAATATTATATCATTAATATACATGATAGAAATGACATATACACTCTTTCTTTCATTGATTTTGACATTGTGGTCCATATTTTCTTTTATAGAATCTAGAGACTTCATGCATAATTCAAGATTTGAATACCATATAGCACTTTTTATAACTTGTAAACATATCCATCATCTTCTCCAAACATAAAGCCTTTAGTTTTCTCAATGTGAACTTCATCTTAGAGTTCACCATTGGGAAAAGATGACTTGATATCTATTTTGAAAATATTATATCTACTTTGATAAACAATATAAAGGAATGTAATTATGGTTTAGATACTAAAAACTAGTGAAAATGCCTCATTAAATTAAATAACTTCAGTATGAGAATGCCCTTTACAAACAATCCTTGTCTTATACCTCATCACTTCACATTTCTCATTCAACTTGTGAAAAAACACCCACTTCCAATAACATTATACCTTTTCATTATGGAACTAAATCCTAAAATTTTTTATTATTATTTTTATCAAATTATCCATTCATGGTATGAATCCACTCTTTTTATTTAATGAATTATTCACACTCCTTGGTTCAACTTATGAAATCAATGAGTAATGAAATGATTTATTCAAATACCTCCTTGTTTGAACTAATTATCCATGATCACCAATGATATTTTTGACTTCTATATTCCATATAAAACATGTATGATTTGAATTTCTTTATTCTTAGTCATTTTATAAGGTTCAATCAATTTATTTTACATTCTAATAACTCAAATCTTCTACATTTTCAAAACTCTCGGTGTATTGTTTGATAAATTCTAAATAATATTCTTTACTCTGATTGTATATCATTTGTTATATATACTCTTTATAAGGTTACTCAATCAACTTTATATCATTTAAATTCCAAATCATACCTATTTTCTATAACAATAATATTCTCATCTATATGTTGAATAAATATAGAAGATTCTATCTAAACCTCTTTGTTTAAATTTTTCCATGTTGGTACCTTTAACCTTTATAACACATGGGCTACGAAGCACTTGTAAGTTTTTTAAATAGAAATTAATCTATAAACACATATCCTATGAGGATATATTAAAATTTAGATAGTATACAGACTAGTTTTGAATGTGAACCTTTTTCCTAATTTCATTCCTCTAAAAGAAATGTGAAGTACCATGATCAACCAACATTATTTGATCTATCTCCACTAAAATCCTACTTTCTACTCTATAGAACAGTTTTTTCAGATTATGATAAACTAAACTCGTACTAAATACCATGATTCTATAGATAAGATTAAAATATATTTCTAGAATACTCAACTCCATTGTTCATCCTAATTATCTTTAAAAAATATCCACATTCCTTTTCTATAGCCCTCCAGATACACTTTAACATATTTAAGGCCATGGATTTATATTTTATAAATATAATACATGAATTTCATGTAAGTTTCAATGGATTAGAAGTTTAAATATCCACCCTATTATGTAAATAATTGATAATCATCCCACGTGGTTACGTAGAGAAAATCCAATCTCTTTATCACTTCAATTTAAGAACATCTCAAACATTATCACCTTGAGTGAGAATTTTCTTGTTATTTTGTCCAATTTGATCAAGTATTTTATTCCATAATTTTTTATCCACATTTAGGCTTAAGTAACATGAATTTTCATATTCCCTTAATCAAAATAAGTTGTCTTTAGTCTATTTTCCTCACATCATGATACATCCATCCTTAAATATCTTCACCATACATTATTATTTTTAAAAGATCATGTTATTTTATTCATTAGAGAGTTATGAAACACTCAATGGGTTATATTTGAAATATAAAATAAATAGAACACTCTTTGACTTAAAATTCTTCTCTCTAAAATCTATAGACCCAACACCTTTTATTTTCAATGATTCATAATTACCAAAAGTTGTTGATCCATCATTTCACTATTCAAAATATTTCGGAATATTTATATCTCCCATAATTTTAAATGACCTTCTAAAATATAGAAACCATAGATACTTATTCTATAAATAATTTAATGTAATTTAACCATAATTGTTTACTCATATTCTATTTTTACTTTATTTTCGATGCTATATGTATTTTTATTGTATCATTCCACTATAATTAATACTTTTTATCACCTTAAATTAAATTCAAACCAAACTCCTTTTTTAGTATAGTGGAATTGTGGGGTAGATCAATAGGGAATGTCTGGTATTTATTAATGTGATCCCTTAGTTGATTATTTAAATTTTTTGTTATTTGTTTTATAATTATTAAATAATTAAATTGGCCTAAATTTATTCCATTAAGTTAATTCCATTAAAAATAAAAATTTATAAAAAATGAATTTTTTTCTTAACAATAGTGATTCAAAGATGTTATAGATTCTTATGGAGATCACTTTCATTATGATATTCAATAATGTTAGTTTCATTTACTATGATTTTTATCATAAGGATTAAATACTATCAAAATATCCTTCATCCATTAAATTACAACTATGTTGTTTCAAAAATGGTTTCTTTTCTTAAAAGATAAATTATAAAAAATATGATATGATCGAACCCTAAGGTGAAAATAAATAATCATGGAAAAGTTCACTGAAATTCATTTGAAGATCCCTAGCTATACTATTATTGATTTGACACAATTTAATTAGTTAATGAATAATATTCTCACAAAGAAATTATAAAAATAAATATATGTATTGTATGAAAGAAATGACACTTCAATAAGAATTAAGGTTCTCTATAATTATCCATAATTGTAGCACGAAGGGGAAATTATTTATACATGGAGAAAATTAAGATTACAATAATGGACATATAGAAATACATGAAATAAATATGATGATTAAGAAGAAAAATAATGGAATATGAAAGAGTTTCCATATTACTCAATGAATCTTCAGAAATTAGGGCAAGTAGATCAATTTGGTGTCCCATATCCCCTTTGTGATTAAGAGTCCAAATCAGGGGTCAAAAAGATGGTTGGGAATTAGATAGGGTAGGTGGGGGAATTTTCATGGTCTAAGTTCATGGTCATGGATATAATTCACACCACTTTTTTAAATTAATTGTGTGAGATATTTGATCTACATGGGTCCAACAAGTTGGTGCATGAGTTATTTCTTATTTCCTTAGATCATGTATGCTTAAAAATGTCTCCAAATACCTTTATTTAGTTCTCAATTAACATGAATCACTTAAATCTTGATTATTTCACCATTAAAAGCATAATATTATTCTGATAAGATATATTTCAACCAAAATTTCATGAAATAGAATCAAAAATACCTTTTTAACATGAAAGTGATTCAAAAGTAAAAGCATAATCTTGGTGAATCAAACTCCTCCATGCTTGATTAATTTCTTATACTCATGAAAACTTGGAAAATCATTTCAAAGGGAACAAAAATGAAACAAGAATAAACATAGAAAATCATATCAAATAAATGAATCATGATTTTGAATGAAAAATCATTGAAATTATTATGTACCCCCTTTAATAATCACAAATATCTAAAGTTAGAAAATTAAGTAGTCTCAATATCGATTTCTAAACTTTTCATACTTAAATTTTTATTTTTTAAAATATTAAATCCCCATTATTCATTTAAAAATAATTCACACTATCTAGAGTTGTAAAAGATATCTAGGTTCTCATAAGTTTCCTGAGATTGGCTCAAAAAATATTCTAATTCTACATTTTTTAGTCGCTCTCAAGTTCAAGATACTCAAGTGAAAAATCAATACATATATGATTATTAAAATACCCTAATTTAGTAGATCAACATACTAACCAAGTATTAAATATTTTAATATTTCATTTTTATTTAATATATATGTATTTATTTTAAATATTGAGATTTAAATTTTGAGTACAAATTCAATTTATAGTTTGAATTTAAGTATGATATTATAATTAAAGTTTTGGGAATATGTTCAAATTTCTAGAAGATGATCCTAATAAATTATCTCAATCTATCCCGAGTTTATATCGAGTATCAAATTCAAGTATTGATCTCAAGATTAAGTACTTGGATACTCATCTTGGCTCATATCAATTACAAGACTAACCCTATACATATCTATCTCATAATACACTAAATTAAGATTAATAAAGAGTTCATCAATATACAATGGAAGGTTACAACTTTTATAGGTCACATGATCTCATTAATTTGAAACATTGAATAAAAATGGGGGGGGTTCATCATGGTTTTTTGGAAATATTTTTTATTTATCATATTTTTCATTGATGTGAGATACTAGTAATGTATTTTTTTATATAAACTTTTCTAATGACCATACTTAGTGAATTGTTAATGAAAAAAAGGATCAAGAAATTTATACCATAAAATAACCACATTTGGGACATCACCAAATTATAAGAATCACTTACCTAAAATGTATAAGTAATACCTCAATTTCAAGTGTTTCTTTAATTTAAACTACTCTATTTAAATTCCAAATTTAAATAAAATGTTTTAAGATGAAAATTAAAAATGTTTTACCTAAACTTTTCTAATCCATATCACCAAAATTAATGGTTTATAAAACTTTGAATATGTAAAACACTAAGAGGATTAAATAATGATCATTATAATTTAACCAATATAATTGTATGATATGTATAATAAGCCCTTAAATGAAACCTAATAAAAAATGCCACATGTATGGTCAGGGAAAATTGGAAAATAGGGGGTAGAAAGGTACCCTCCACCATAATTAAGGCAGAGCATGGTCCCCAATGGTTATTCTAAGGTGGAAGAGGATATTCATGTTAATATGTTGTTGGAATATGGAATAAAGTGAATAAAATAAGTGTAAAGAGTCAAATAAATAAAACTCCTATGGGAATATGTCATTGGATTAAAGAAAGGTTATGTGTGAGAGACGTCTTTGTGAAATAGTGTACCCATATGTAGTCCAAGATATTGGCCGGTTTTCTTAATCGTGGAAAATATAAAATAAATTGATGTAATAATTGAAGTGGAAGTTTCTTGATAATTATTATGGAATCACACACAATCACATTATATAAAATATTTGTAATATTAGAATCATGGAAATTAGTAACAATAGGACAACATATCTAAAGTGGAAAGATTAAAAGTTTGAGTAAGTTTAGAAAGTAAAATAAAAACAATCCCATATAATAGAAAGCATATAACATGAGTTGGGAAATGATGAATGATTCACTAAAAGATGTTAGAGATTCCTCATCTCAGGTTATGTACCAAATGGAATCCATACTTAAACTAAAATATCTTATAGAATAGTTACTATAATCGTATGTTAAGTAATATATTTCCCTAATATCCCTATTATTAGCACCACTAACTCTAAATGGGATCTATATGTCATTTACCTAGTGTGAATTAACACCACCCATGAATTATTATAATGGAGTATGGGGTGGTCATGTGCAATAGAGGGTTATATGAGTGATGTCATACAGTTGGATTTCATCCAACTTACTCTGGATCTACTCAAGATTCCAATGGAATATTGTGTAGTGATCTTAGTAGAGTTGGTAGGTGAGGTCCAGGTTTTCATAGGGGGTACCCTACATGTATGGGTGTGGTCGGTAGGGGGAGAATGGTAGTGTAAAGAAAGAAGGTAGTGGAATGGGTGGGTGGGTGGGTTCATCAGCATGTTGGGGCTATGATTCACCATCACCCCTTTACAAAAGCTTCTTTTATTTATCCTCATATTCTTTTTCATCCTTTTCTTATAACTCTATAGATTCCACTAGTCCCTTAAGATAATAATGACCCCCATAAAAGGTTAAAATATTTATATGACTACGTTTTTAGATATTAAAGGGTGGGGGAGGCCCCATGATAGTCAAGTCTCCTATGGAAAAATGAAATCCCAAATTTTCATCCAAGGTAGTGGTAAAGACCCCACTCCATAAATATTCCACCAATTATGCAAAAGAATATATGGGATAAGTTATTTCTAACACCCAAGGGTATTAATGGTTTGTATATAAGTCATAGAGAAAATTAATACGATGTATTTTTTCATAATCATGACATTACTCTCCCCTAAGGTGTGAGTAATGTAGTGATTGATTTATGGAGATTTTGGTGCATGAGTTTAATAAGATGGTGGACTTTGATTTTTTGGAGCATATAGTGAGAAATTTTAATGTTGTTCTAAAATTGTTGAGTACAGTAAGTGTTCCAATCATATATATCTAAATGATAGAAGGTAGTTTTAGAATATTACACACTATATAATCCTATTAAGACCCTAAATTGAGATAATAAAAAATTTAAGTGGGGAAACAAGCATGAAAGGTGACATCATAATCATATTCTCCTAAGTCAATGTGGGTAAAATTCATAAAAATTTCCCGATATAAAAAATGTTCTTAGAACTCAATATTAAACTCATTAAATGTGGGTTATCTATTGATAAGGCTAGTTATAGATGACCATGCGCCACATAAGTGTGAATTTTGTTAGAAAAACCCAATTGAATGAAATCATTCATATGGAACAATTTATAGGGGTTAACATCTCTTTAAATAAAAATTAAATACGTAGTATCCTCCTCAGGATTATTAAAATGTAACCCAATAGAAATTACATGGTCATGGAATCAACTGAATTGGTTATTTCATGGTTCAACTAGGTGGGGTTTTTTAGGGGTTATGAGACATGGTAAGATTAGGTATTTTAAAGGAAGAAGGTTCCCACATGTTCTAAATTAAACAGAAAACAATAATATAAAAATAATAATAGAAACTACATCATTAAAAAATTTACAAAAATAAATTCTCTTTTAATATTTACTGAATGTAATAGAGAAACATTATAATTTTTATAAAATAAAACATGATTTGAAAAAAAAATGGTATTTTCTTTGTGTTTATGACCAAAATAGGGGAAATAGAAGAGTAGAAAAATATATCGAAGGATAAAACAGAAGTGTTTTAAAATCACATGAAATGGGGGATGGTTTTTAAGAACAACTAAAAAAAGATAAAGGGGAGGGGAGGGGAGGAAACTCACATTTTTAAAGCTTGAGTTAGTTATTGGTGTTAAATTTTAACAAATATTAAGCATAATAGGTTAGTATAATGATGAGGAATGGGTTTAGGGGAGTATAAGAGTTTGACCGCATGAACCTATAGAGGTTTTTTGAATTAAATACAATGAAAGATGTGGGATGGGATTAAAAATTGACATTTTTTATATAATTCATGGTAAAAGTGCATGGGTTGTTTGAACATTAAATTTACCTACGAAAATCATTTTCCTATGAGTGATTTGGTGCATAGACCAAATGCAAGGATGGGTCAGCAATTTAGATTACCCTTTTAACTTCTATCCTCCTAAGTTTTTTAGTGCATGTACCGTATCTATGGGTGGTTCACCCTTGAAAATTACTCATGAAACTCACCTTCCACCTATGTGTTCTTGTACAAGAGCCTAAATCCCATGCATAAATCCATGAAAGTAATTATGTAATTCACTTTTTTAGACTTCAAAAAAAGGTTCTAAAATCATTATGAGGAATTAAAATAACATATGCAAAATTATTCAGTCAATCATTAATGGTATTTGACACAAAAAAAAGAACTCAAATAACGAAACATGAAAATAAAAAATCTTGAAAATCACACAAGACTAATACTAAGCACACAACCATAACAAATGATATTGAATGTTATCTAAAACAGAAAATAATGACAGGAATTTTTGTAATTTTATGGGATGGCCATGTTACTTTTAAGAAATTACTAAATTAAACATCTTAAGTAAGAAGTACATATTCCACTCACAAGACAAAGTATATGGTGGATGTCATTACCACCATGTGATCCACTTGAAATTAAAAAATCAATAATGTCTCATTTAACTTGAATCTATTCTAATCATATCCTTCAATATAGACCACACAATAGTGGAAATCCTTAATAACCATGAAGGTATAGACCACCAAGAATTCAAATTCCGGGGAAAGTGTCTCAACTTGGAGTTGTAAAGTAATACATTATCTCTAGGATGGAAGGTCTTTCATGTGGTCATGAAATAATTGATTTTCTTTATCTTCTCTTTATAAATAGAGGAATTTTAATTTTCCACCATCCTCCCATCAATAGTAGTCAATTTTAATTTCCTATTCTCCTCATTGGTTTTATTATCAAAATATAGGTCCTTAACATCCCAATATGCCTTAAGCTTCGGCTCAACCAATAGGTGGCATGCCATCCTATAAACCAATTAAAAAGGGGATATGTTAAGAGGAGTATTTCATGTTTTTTGGTAATACTAGAAGGCCCGAATAGCCCAAAGGCCTTGTTTTTATTTTATTATGGATAATATCCCTTTTAAGGGTTGAAGGGGAACCCGTACATGACCTGTAGGCCTAAGGCACAAGGACCGACATGACTTGCAATACATGAACTGATGGCCCAAAGGTATACCATGCCCAATACATGGCCCATAGGCCCAACCCACTAGAACTGCCCCTACCAAGCTTCTGCATCATTTATCACTTAGATCCCCACCTTGCATTGTTGATCTGATAGAATTCCCCCATACAAAGTTGCATGGTGCCTGGTCCCGATGGCGGTTTCCATACCCTCTCATTCTTCCAATATGGTTAGCTCTACTTCTATTGACTTCTACTCTTATTGCTCTGATCCTCTTCGGGGGCCTGATCTATGGTAATTGGGATACTCCATGGTCTTAATGTCCCTAAGTCCTTGTGGCCCAAATGCTTTTGATGGCCCGAAGGCCCTCGAGACCTGTAGGCCTAAACCGATGGACCAAATGCCCAAATTGGGTGAATAGTTCCAAATGCTACAGTACCAAATAGTAACTGCTATAGTGCCTGCTATAGTACTATTATAGTACTACTATAGTTATTATGAAATTCGCATCCACCCAGTTTTAAACTTCGGTCTCTTAGATGCCAAGTAGGAGCCCTAACCACTTGGGTACGGGCTCGTTGGATAATACCAGAAGGCATTATCTAACTTCTTAGAGAAATATTTTATTTAATATCCCATGGTTTTATTTGGGATTTACTTTAACTCTCTACATTAAACATTCACTTGGATACTATCTTTAGGGTGGTAAGGGGTTCCCATTTTATACTTCAACATTTTTTACCAATGCGCTTCTTAGAATTTAATTAAGACAACAAGTACCCTATCACTAATTAATACTTGAGGCACTATAAATTATCTAGAAACATTTTCTTTCAAAAAATTCAAGACCACCTTGGTGATATTATGTTTAGTTGCAGTTTTTATCACTCATTTGGTCATGGTTTCCACAAAAAACAAGGAATTGTTTTTTAGAAATATAGAGGAAAAGGCCCCAAAAAGAATATTCCCTAAGCATAAAATATGTCCACATATAAGATGTGATTTTGGAGTATTTCATCCCACCTAAAAATGTTTCTAGTGTGTTGGAATTTATTACATTCTATAAAAAATATTATATTTTCACAATGTATCAAATGATGAAATAATACAAAGTGGCTTATCATTTCTATCATTAATTTAGGCCCATGATATTTCTTAGATGGGGATAAATGAAATAATTCTTATATCCCTCTAACTTCTTTCTATAGAATACCAATTTATATAATTTCATATCTAAAAGAGTTAATTAATATGATCCTCCCATAAATAATGTTTTTCCTCGACTAAAAATATTTTACACTATTTGAAATAGGGATTGGGATGATGGGATATCAAGGAAAATAAATTTTCATAATCCATAAACCTAGTTAAATGATTCACTTTTGCGAATAAATTTTTTTTTATCGAAAAAATATTCTCAAATGTCTCGATCATACTAGTTTTCAAGCCATGGAATCTTCAATATTTATAGATGAACAATGATAAGGTTTTCACCACCTTAGATCGTAACATTCAAGATATCGTTCAAAAATATAATACTAAACAAATAAATAATCCCCCCAAGGTATATATGACTCTAATAATCTCAATTAAACTAATGGATTACACTGGTTTGGTTTAAAACCCATTTTCTCCCTTCTATGCTTTTATTTATCAAAAGTCCTTATGCTTTAAATCATAATATATTGGCCTTTTAAAGTATTTTTAATAGAAGTTGTAATTTTTAACCATTAAGCCTCATCACCATGTTTAAAAAAATTTATACTGTCTTATTAACATACTTATAAATATCTTTTAAAAATTAGTAAAGGCATGCTTTAAATATAATCATGAAAAGAGTATATATCAATAATGGTAGAGAAAAATTCTCCCATACTTTGTTAGGTCCTGAACAAGATAGTAAAATGGTCTAGAGAGGGTAAAAATAATAGTTTAAAATTTTAAATAAATTAAATAAAAGTAAACAATAATATGAATGAAAAAATAAGTAGTAGAAAATAAAAGAGGGGACACAAGTGATTTTTATTGAAGTTCATATCAAAGTGATCTTACTTCTACTCTTCGATTCTATCTACACTATGAGAGAAATGGTATACACTAAAAAATAACTTTTAAAGGGTACCAAAACCTAATATAATATACCTTTTCAGGTGGAGGAATAAATAACAAAAAAACATTGACTTTTAATGTGGAGTTACAGCATATTACAACACTATATTTTTATCCTAGAGTCACAAACAAAATTTACATTTTGAAAGGTTGTATAACCCAAATCATAATTTTAAACCCATGATTCACATCCCAATACATAACTTTTGAAATTTAGTACAACCCAACTCTAAATTTTAAACCCAAGTGTCAGAACCCAAAAAATAATAATTATTTTCAAAGGGAAAAGAATAAACTATAACATTTAAGCATAAGTGGATAGATGGAAAGAATTAATAATATACTTAAATAAGCAAGGTTGGTTGAAGTTGATGTAGAATACTTAAATCATAGAAACCAATTCTTAAGTAATGGATCATTCCATCTCTTCAAGTTAGTAAAAATTTTATAGTTTGAGTTCATATTTGAGAGTCATCCAGAAGTCTATAAAAATTATTCACATAAGACGATTTATAAATGTATGACAGTGGTAAGTTTACATCTTTAATTTTTGTATCAGTTTTATACAGGTGTGTACTCACTTGAAGCTTCATATTACTTTAAATAAACATCTATAATTTCTATTTAGAATTCTAAAATTGTTATAGTAATTCAAAATAATAATAATGATGATACCCGAATTTTCAACAAAATTCTTACCACTAATAATGAAGTGATAATACTCAGTAAAATATTTCAAATATGTAATCTTGGAAATAACAAACTAATTTAGTTTTTTTCAAAACATTTAAATCATTTTTAGAATTTTATATATTAATTATCCTTTAATACTCATTCAAACTAATTTGAATAATTCTGTAAATCTTTCATTTTAGTTTCCTTCTAAAGGATTTTGAATAAAATTTTCCAAAAAAATACGACAAAGCAGTCATAAATACTTTAAACTAATAATAAATATAAGACTGATAAAAATTCAAAAAATCAATATCTTAGAAAATTCTTGGTATAAAACATAAGACTTTTATTTATAAAAGTCCTTGATTTTTGTAAAACCATAATTTTTATAGGATTCAAAATTATATAATACTTTATTTCTTATGAGTATTTTAAAACTAGTACTACTTTAATATCCCATAAGACTTTTAGTTTTTTAGAATTTCACTAATAATGTAATGAATTTAAAAATTTGTAAAAAATTTTACGTTGAAAAATATTTGGTTGGTAAGACTTTTCTAAAAACTATAAGACTTTACTGAAAATTGTAACACTTTCAAATTAATTTATTAAGACATTAAAACTTCATATGAATTCATACTTAGCTCAAAAAAAATACATCATAAGACTTTATACTTTGAAAAATTTTATAATTCATAAGACATTACAAAAATGTATAACTACAATGAAAAATGTAAGACCGTGAAATCACTTTGTAAGATTTATCTATGCCTTGTAAGACTTTATTCATTATCAAAATTCTATTTTTTAAAACTTTTCAAGTAATTAAAAAATACTTCCAAAATCATAATACTTTAGAAACATGTCATATGACTTGGAAAATATATTCAAAAATCATAAAGTAAAATTTTTTTCATAGAAGTAAAAAAATAATAATAAGTATATCAAATATGATTAAGAAATAAGTAGATAATATAGTGAGAAATTATAATTATCCAATAATGAAACTTTATCATATGAATCATTCCTTAAATCATACTGATGTGAAATTTTCTTTGAAATTAGTTTATAAAAAACATTAAAAAAAATACTAATTGAATAAATAATGAAAAAAATATTATCTTCTTCTACAACTAGTGAAAGCTTCAAACTTTTCTTTTTTTATGTTAGAGGAAATAAAAAAATTATATTTTAAATATGTGAGTAATTTTTAAATACCAAACCAAAATAATAAAGTGATAAGGATCCCACTCAATAATATCCCAATTTATAATTACAAAACCAAACAAAAAAATTTCTCTCCATTTTGTAATTGATCAAAAAAACAAAAAATTAAAAAAAAAATAAGAAACATCTCCCATAATATTAGACATAATTTTTAGTAGATAAAATCATTGTTTAAAATGTTAAAATAAGAAAAAAATCAGGCTTAAGTGATTTAAAAATTAGAACTTTATACATAACATTTATGATTCAATATACTTTAAGTTCAAGTAGATTTCAAAATATTTTATATAGCTTTTATTTTTATAATAATTTATTTAAATTAAAAACATAATAATATAATTACTCATATATTCATTCTTCCAAAAAATATATATCAACTAAAATAAAATTAAATGTAAGTAATAAATATCCCCCAAAAATTTAGTTTTCTTTTTCTAAAATAAAAAAACATTTTTGAAGAAGATTTCAACATCGATCTGTATAAAATGGTGATAATTCCTCTTGTATGATAATTTAAAAACTAAAATTATACAGGAAATAAGTTAAGATTTTTAGGGAATCATAAACTTATTTTCAATGAATTAGAAATTTACCAATTTATTAGGTATATAATGATAAAATAGATTATAAAACTGAGAATGCATGTTCACTAGCTAATTTTAAATTGATTTTACAAGATAGAAATATTTACTAGATTAACCATTTAAAACTTAAATAAAATTATATTATACTATGTTCATATATAATATATCAAAAATTAGTAGATTCCAAATTTTTAGTAATGTTATCATCCAATTAATTGTCGGTCGAATAAAATTCCAAAACAATATCACCTTTTTTAGCATGATCTCTAATTCAATGAAATATACCATCTATATGTCTAGTTTTTGAATGTTTTAAAGGGTTATTAGAAATTGAAATAGCATAATACTTATCATAATAAATAATATTATTATTAAAATAATGATTAAAATCTATCAAGGTTTTCTTAATCTGTAAATATTGAACAGAAAAATTAGCAACAGTTATATATTCATCTTCAGTTGTTGATAGAGAAATATATAATTGCTTCTTTGAGCACAAATAATTTAAAAATTTTCTTAGAAAATTAAATATTCAAATTTTAATTTTTCTATCAATTATATGGCTTCTATAATTTGAATAAAAAAAACTAAACTAATCAAAACAATTTTATCCATGATAAAATAATACATAATTTACAATTCCTTTAATATATCTACTAATTTTTTTAACAATCTTTAAGAAAGATTATTTAGGATTCTCATGAAATCTATAATACATATATACATTAAACATAATATCATGAGTGTAAGTAGTTAAATCAAGTAAACTACCTACAATTCATCTAAATAGTTTAGCATTAATATATTTTCTAGTAGCATCTAAATCAAATTTACAATTAAAACTCATAAGGGTACTAAAATTTTTACAAGAATAGAGTCCAATTTTTTTAAATAATTCGTTAGCATACTTAGATTTATTAAAAATTATTCAATTTTAAATTTAATCATTTTAAAGTCCTAAAAAGAATCTTAATTCTCCCATTATTGGAATGGTTGGGGGCATGCCCCTTTATTAAAAAAGAAAAATAAAGAAGGAATCCCTTTTGAACTAGGTAATCAAAAACCAATTACAATCTTGTAGGACTAGAGGAACATAGCCTCAAAATTCAATGGCCCGAGATCCCAAAGGGACAAATCCCAATCATAGGCACGCAACCTAAGCTTCAAGCGGCTAAAAAACCCAATGGAATAAAGTCCATAACAAGTGAACTACATAACTAGAAAAGAACAAAGACAACCTGAAGGCCTATTGGACTAGTTCCAACAACAGAATGCCCAAAGCCCTAGAAAAACTACAATCTGCTCGAACTTGGAAGACTCTAGAAGTTGTTGGATGTCTTTCATTCCACTGATCGGGGATCCCACCTTTATACAGATCTGTTGGTGAGCATGATCGTGGTCCCTCACCGCCAATAATCATCGCATCAGCACCCTATTCCATCTGAACCACCTCAATGCACCTACCGTCATGGAACAGTCGTTCTGAGGAGGCCATGCTGCTTTGGTCACCACCTCTACCTGCATATAGACACTTCCTCGTCATCTTCTCCTGTCGTAGCCATATCTCCGCCTCACCACACCCATTGAATCCAAACGTGTGAAAATCATGACCACTCAAGACCACTAATGCAACCACCGCACATTGTCGTGTACTCGTCCGAACAAATTTGATTCATATCTTAAACCACCATACAAATAACATCCATTTCCAATTCCACAGCCACTTAAGTAGCTTCAAAGCATAAATTCCAAAGTTGGAAAACAACAACATCGATCCTTGAAACCCTAGCTTCAAGAGACGAAGTCACTGTGAAAAAGATAATATCCATGGCCGCATTCGTGGGCGAAATCATTAACTCCCCCACTAAACTCATACCAAATTCATTAGTCATTAAATTGTAAAATTTATTACAAATAAATTCACTATTTAAACCAAAGAAATATCATAGAAATAAATTTGAATAATTTAAATTCCATTATAAATCTTCTTAATAAACAAATTATTATCTACTTTACCATTATTAAAACCATTATTCAACAAAAAATAGAGAGAATCTATCATATAAATCTCTATGATATTTTTTAAGTCCATACAAATATTTTGATAATTCAAAACAATGATTTGAAATTTTTTTATGTTCAATATCTAGTGGTTTATTAACATAAACTTCTTTATAAATAAAATCATTTAAGAAGTAAAAATTAACATTCATTTAATATAATTTAAAACCTAGAATTGATAAAAACACCAAAAAATATAATAAATTAAATTATAGAAATAGGTGTCAAGGATTTATCAAAAACTATAACTTTTTATTCATAAATACCATGTGCAACAATTATTTCTTTATTCTTTACCATTTACTAGATTTATACAATTTGTTTTAAAAATTATATTTATTTCAAACAATATATTTATCTTTTTGGGTTTCAACTAAAGCCCAAAAATTATTTCTAACAAATTGATTAATTTTATCTTCTATAAGAACAATTAAATTAGAATGTTTTAATTCTTCATTGACATTATTAGGTACAAAATTAAAAAAATTATAATTTTCATTGAAATTCATAACAAAATGTCTAGTTTTAATTATAGAATCAATATTACCAATTAATTTTTCAATAGGGTGATCTGTGTATGTTTTCTATGATCTAGGATCAAATTTAGAAAGAATATGTTATCCCTCAACAAATATATTACATAGAAGTTTCTCTTCTTGAAAATTAAATTCTCTATATTCTTCTTCAATGTCTTCCCTATCTAAATCCTTTTCACTTTACCTTCATCAAATATAAAATTAAAAGATTATTCTACTATAATATTTGTTTTATTATAAACTCTATAAGATTTACATAAAATAAAATAAATTCTAAAAATTCATTCATCACATTTAGCATCAAAATTATCTAGATTATCATTATTATTTAAGATAGAAACTTTACATCTAAAATACTATAAGATAACCAACTCAATTTTTCTTTTCTTTAAATAATTCATAAGGTGTTTTCTTCAAATTAGGTCTAATAATAATTTAATTTGAAGTATAACAAGATGTAAAAATGGTATCAACCAAAAAATACTTAGTTAAGATATATCCCCTTAACGTAGTTCTATAAATTTCAATTAAATTTCATTTTTTTCTTTCAACAACTCCATTTTTTTAGAAGTTCTAGGTACTATAAAATTATTTAAATAACAATTATTTTGAGAGAAATATTTCAAATTATTAAGTTCTAAGATTCACCTCCCCTATAGATATGAATTAAATAATTATAAAATCTTCCTCATTCTATATTAAATTACAAAAATTTGTAAATATTTATAAAGTTTCACTTTTATGAGAGAGGAAGTATTCCCATGTGAATCTACTACAATCATTTATGATAACTAAAGTGTACCTTTTTCACCAAGACTAGTAATATGATTGGGACTAAAAATTTTCATATGAACTAATTATATATTTTTTTTGGATTGAAATTTTTTAATTGGTCCAAATGATACTTTGTGTTGATTTATTTTCATGAAATCACCTCAAAATGAATATTTTTATTCATTAAGTCTACTAATTATAGTACTTCTGCATTCTTATAATTTTTATACAACTCTCTCAAATTAACAAGACCAAGTATCTTATGAAAAATTATATTATTAATTTGTATAGTATTCAAATAAATAACATGTTGAATTTTTAGTTTGATAAGGTCAATAGTATAGATATTCCTTGTATGATTAGAATAAAATAATATAAAATTATCCATAAAATATAAACATTAATCATTTTTAAATTTAACATTCATACAATAATCACATAATCAATATATTAATGTTAAGATATGTTTGAATCCATCAACATATAAAACTTTATAAATAATAAAAGAATAAGAAATACCAATTTAAAAAAAATGTTTTACTTTTCCTTTGGTGTAATATCCAAATGTCATGGTGTATTCCAATACATCTATTATATGGGAAAATTTTGATAGGTATCTAGATATATTCTTGTAGAATATATTATCTATGTACCAGACATCATTCAGGAGACTTAAAAGGAATTTATTCTAAAATGTTAATTAGTAGATATTTTTGGTACCCATGAAACTTTGGGTCCAACAGGTTTAGTAAAAATATTTTTAGGACCCCGTATAGATTTAAGATAAGTATTTACAGGAATATTGGAAGGTAATGATTTAGAAATATGATATTTATTGTATCCAAAATATTTTGGAAATATTACTGAACATTCATTAGTATAGTGTCACTTCATCATACATATAATGAACATCAGTAAAAGAATAACCATTTGTGATTTTCACAAAAATGATTTTGAAACATATGAGGTAATTTCCTATCATATTCAATACCATTATTATTTTTGTTTATCTTATTTAAATAGTTCGTTTAATGATAACTATTTTGTACTTTAACAAAAGTGGAGAATTATTTCCTGAGACTTTCAATTTAAACATTTTTTTATTCAACTTCGAAATAGATTTATGATATTCATATAATCTATCATTAAAAGTAGAAGTAGTATTTCAAATTTTCTCATTTTCTTGTAAAAGACCTATTTTTTTATCAATAACATTCTTATTATTTCCTTTGTGTTTATTATATAATTTAGAAGATCTAAAATATTTTTTTTAATAAATCAATTTATTGTTTTATTTTATCCTTGGTTGGTTTGTAAAAATAAGAATCAATATCAGAACATCCATAATAAAATCCTAAATAACTATCCTTATTAAAATATTTCATAAAGAAAAAGTTATCTTATTCCTTTTCATTTCCAAATTATTCATTAAAATCCTATCCTTCAGTTTATTCCCATCTTAATATTTCATTAATTTCAATATTCAACACATTTAATATTTGATGTATTTTAATTAAATTTAGTATTATATTTACTTTAGCATTTATGATTATATTTATAGGTTTTCCTTCTACATAGGTTTTTGAAACATTTATTTTTCATTCTTTTGTGAACTTCAATCACTACATAAGCCATATATTCTTTCTAACATTCAAAAAGTTAAAAATAAAAAGATTTAGAATAAAAAATATTAACATATATAAAATCTACACATTTCTTCTTTATATTCTCATTGCAATTCCCCAAGCCATACTAACAACTAGGAGGGGATCAATTAGTGGTCTTCATTTTTCAATTATTCCTTTTGAACTCAACCTCTATGAATTTTTAAGGACTTTATCAACTAAATATATTCTATTGAGATCACCTCATATACATTAGAATATAGAGAAAGTAAGAAAAATATTATTTACAAGGTTTGACCAGAATATCACCCTCATTATTATTATTTTAATCCCCAAAATCAAAGATTCATCCACTATATTCTCAAGTGGTTAAAACCAATGACTATCCTAGAACAATCATCATAGAATCCCACTATATTCTGAATTATATAGTACCACTATAAGAAAAAATAATATCCCCAAAAATCCATGATCTAAATAAATAAATATCACTATTTTCTATGGACTTCTTATGTGGCACTGGATAATAATCTTCCTCCATGAATATACTGGATCAACTATTCTTCTCAGGAACAACTTCATGTCTATAAATCCATGTCTTCTTTATAACATGGTCTTCTAACTTGCCTGGTTTTTTATATCTTCAAATGATATGGTTCTCTATATCACTGTAAATACTCATGAATTCATGTATCTTCCTCCTTAGATGACACTCATATTTGAACTCCTCTTCTCTCATTGATATAGCGAAGTATTGGTCTCTTCTATATATTGAAGTATTGGAATCTAAATATTTCTCAACACCCAAAATTATCACAGCATTCATGATCCCTTGAGATTAAATGTTTTCCAATACACATATATTAATATTATAATCATGAATATTAGTTTCCAAAATATAATTTTAGAAACTCTATAAATCTCAGTAGTGTGATCCTTTCTTTAAAACTAGATGATATTACCTAGTTTTGAATTCTCATTAAAACTTATTTAATTTATAGATATATTATTATATATAAATTAGGTGTTTACTTATATATTTGATATATAATATAACATTTAATTCTTTTCAGAAAATCTATATCTTTACATATTTTAATTATCCACATGTGTTGCGAATTGTTTCATGGAAGTATAGATTGTAGCATGGATCTCCACTCAAACTCAAGAATATCCATTAACTATTATTCCTTTAATCCTAGATTGGATTCAAATAATTTAAATTTTATTTTCATATTTTAATCCTTAAATAACATCATAGGATTATCGCTTGAATTTTTTCTTAGTTATTCAGAATATTACATTCTGAAATATATCCATTTTTTAATATGAATATATCTCTGAAATTTCTCAAATTAATGACTCATATAAAGTCAACATTAACTAAAATTAACTCACGTATGACTCATTTTACATCTAAAATGACTCATATAAAGTCCTCATTGACTCATAGAAACTTTTAATTGACCCATCCAAAGCCATTTATAACTCATCCAAAGTTCATGGTTACACATCTAAACATGGGAATCACCCATCTGAATTTATAAGAACTCATCATGTATTATCTCATTATAAGTCTTTATTGACTCACTTGAACTCTATTTCAACTCATTAAAATTCCATTCTTACTCATAAAAAGTTGTAAATTACTTTTCTAAAGTCCGGAAATACATGTTTGAACTTAAGACTTAGCCAATATCTACTTCATATCTAAATTATAAAACTTTTTCAACTCAAATCAGAACCTATTAAATAAATTCATAAGAATTATAAATCACTAAAAATAAACTTTAAAGTAACTTTGAATCCTTCAAATTATCATCTAAATATTTCCTTCACCTTCAGATGATCACTTAAGTAATCCAATAACTTTATCTCTGTGAATCTTGTCCCATTAAATATCTCCTTTTTCAAACTATAAAGGAATTTAATTTCCCATTTTTCAAAAACATAAATATTCATTTAATAAATGTTATGAACAGTTTTTATTCATCTATCAATACTTATCACATACTCGAAGATCAACAAAAACAATATTCACACTTAAATTTTGTTTTTTCTTGAATCTATCCATGTAAGAATAACAAGTTGCAGAATTTAACATATCTTCTAGATAACATGAAAGAACCTCCATTAACTATATAAAGTCTATAAAAACATATTTACATCATCATTAATAGAAATAAATTCTTCCTTGTTGATAAAAAATATGATTAATTTAATGGAAACTATAATCTCCCCCTTTTTATTTGTTATTAATCCACCAAATATATTTTTATGTCAATGTGTGTGATTTTATTTCTCTCCATTATTAAAAAAATAAAAAGGAGATATAAGTGAGAGAAGGATAGTACCACATGATTTTTTTAGAAAATATACATTATTTGGTCAAAAATAATTCCTTATGGGATAAAATGGTGTATAAAAAAGATTGATTTAACCAATTGTTTCAATACTATTCATAATCTACTACACATGTGATACCAAATAAAATTCTCATTTTGGGGATATTCAAAAAAGATTTATCAAAATAAATGAAATATGAATTCAACTCAATAAATCTATAATAATGATCAAGTTAAAGACATATAAAAACCCCCTTTTCACATATATTATTTAACCAACACTCCCCCTTTATAAATATTTTTTATATAAATAAAAATAATTTTTTAATGTTTGAATTGAAAATATCATTCTCAAGTTTTATATAATTATCCAGAAATTTAAAATTCACTACATGATATTTTAATCTCATTTTTACTCCCCATTAAAGGATGCACTCAAATCCTCTTCATGGTAATTAGGATACTCTGTGAAGAAAAAAAACTCTATAAAATCATGATAAAATTCACCCTTGTCCTTATATTATCTATATGTTTAAACAAATAAACAAAATCTTTCTATGGAATTAGTAGGGACCTATTAGTTCCTTGGTAGTTTTAGTAGGCTGAGAGTTTTATCTTAACCAATACCTTTATTTTCTTCCAAAATCAGCGTGAGAATAATTCTGCAAACTTCTTTTTTTGTTATGAGTATCAATAGTTTATGTGGTTATTGTATTCCTTTGAGTTTCTTCTCTTTGTGAATCAGTTTTCCCCATCTTAATTACTAAGAAAATTGTTGGTATGATAATTGAATATACTTATTCAATGAGTATTATAGGATTAGTAAAATTTTCTTCCAATATTTCATTTTATCATTATCCTATCCATACCTTTTACACAGTTTTCCTTGAATATTTAGATCCCCACTTATGGATATCTTCTAATAAATGGTATTAAATTCATGTGTAACTAGTTTCTTTCCTTTATTACTGGCATTTAGCTCTAATATTTACATTTTTCTTGTCCAGGTCAAATTATTATAGTAAAAATATTAATAAGTATTTATTGGAATCATCAATATGCTTGGACTTCTCACTTTATTCCTTGGTTGTATCTATAAAGTATGTCCTTCCACATTTTATCTTTTTAACTTAATTCCCTTTTATAGAATATGGAACTTCTATAAGTAACCTGGTCATGTATATTGAATCTTTGGGACCGTCTTAATCACATATTCCACATATCATCTCTATATAACCAAATCTATGTTGGGTGGATATATTTAGTTAAACTCTTATCACAACTTCTTTTTTATGAGAATCAAACCTTATTTATTTACCAAATCTCCCCATTGGTTCATTACACTTCCCTAGTAATGACATATTATACCAATAATCTTATTCTTTATATTGGTATCTTCCATAATACTTAAAAAACATTTAAAATTTGATCTTTCATTTTTATTAAAAATATATACATTAAAATATTGGGGTTTCCCTCCATAAAATAAATCTTAGTTTTAGATAAGGTAGGTGGTATCCATGAAAAAATCATTTATACCTTTAATATAGAATAGATACTCTCATTTATCTATATGGTCAAAATAGTTTTAGACATATTATTATTACTTAAACTATTATAAATAACATAATTATTTTGAGGCATATTTGGTGTATATATTTCTTTCTTGTTTGAACCCATCATCTCACCGACTTGAGAAGACTCGTCTTTTACAAAACATACCTTTGATAAGTATTATATAGTATTTCCCAAATCATTTTAGGCACTAAGACATATTGATTATTCCTTGACCATCTCTTTTTCTTTTCCCTCCAACTTCTCCCCAAGATCTTTCATTACATTCTCTTGCTCAGAATGTATTCATTAATCTCATCAATATAGGATACTTACCTTTTAACAAGTTGATCCTTTTATTTTGATGTTTTATATTTATCTTTCAGCATATTTATTTTTTTCTTTAAGTTATGTGATATTCTCAACATGATCCAAAAAAATTACATAATCATCTAATTGACTACTTGAGTCATCATGTTCCTTTCTTCTCATCAAACATTTTATTTTATTACTAGATTGCTTCTTCTTGTTCATACCCAACTTCTATTTTTTGGGTTTCTTATCTTTCATAATAAATTTAGATTCTTCAACCTTATTCTTTAAGAATTATCTTGAAAAATGAAAAATTTAATTATAGTTATAGTATCACGGTGTTTGTTTTACCTTTCACGTAAACTTTCCCTTTCAAAATTTATTTAAAATAAGTGAAATAGTTTTTAAAATTACTCCTTATATTTCTCAAAATTTAAATCATTTTATTCTGAAACCTCTTATTCTTTGTTTTTTATTTTTTTATTGCCTCAAAATCCATATCATCTTTTTCTTTCTTCTTGAAATTTGAATCATTTGTCATTTCATAAGCTATGAGAATGTTGTGAAGATCACCCAATGAGAAATATTCCCTATCCTCGAATTCCAAAATCATGAGATCAAATATATCTAGAAAAGTTCTCATTAATATTTTAACAATAGTAGAATCATCCAACTTTTCACCAAACACCAGGATATTACTCTCAATATCATTGACCCTTATAAATAATTTTCCAATATTATTATTATTAGACATCTTTATATATTTAAATTTTCACCTCTATAATTTCAATTTGGATTACATGAATTTTTTATATCCTTTATTATTTATTCTTAATTTATCCCGAATCTCTTTAAAATTTTGGAGTCCCATGACATTTGTGTGCAAATTTTCTGATATAGACATTAAGATTGAGTTTTTTTATTTTCCCATCCACATATAAATTTATATTATCAAAGAAATACATAGGGACAACCTTAGTAATGGTTTTAAAACAAATAGTTGAATCATCTCTTAACTCCGGGCCAAGTGATATTTTATTGAGAAACATCATATTCCTCTAGTTGTGTTATTTATTTCCATAAAATGTTAGGAAACCTCATCTATTCACAAAATTATGATTCTCCATACTCATTAACTTCTTGGATATTTATGAGGTAACCTATATTTTCTATGATACCACTTATGATGCCCCATACCAAAATGAACACTAATAGGGGGCTAAATTATGGGGTCTTTTTTTTGTGAATTGTTCCTTTTTTACTCAATATATTAAACTTGTTCGGGTCCTGATCCACTAAAAATATTATATTAGACTTACTTCATATGTATCAAAATATAGTAAAACCATAGAATACGGTATTCACAAGGTTTAACTAGAATATCCTACCAATGTGCCAATAATTTTCTTTTCTCTTCACACTTTTTATAGAGTATAAAAACATGTTTTCACTAGATACATGTTGTTTTCTGGATAAAATGATTTATTTCATTTTATTAGTGATTTTTCAAGATATTCTATCCAAATTCACAAATTAGGAGTGATCAGAATAAAATTTAAATATACATGGAATGTACTTTATAAACACTTGTCATGTACCTTTACCTAGGCACAGTTCAGCCAGCATTAGTACACTCACATATAGCCAACCAGTGACAACACTCCATGTATTCATTGTTCACACACCATGTATTCCCATCTAGAATTAGTTGGTGGCCAAGACATACTATACATTCTAGGTATATCAAAGCCACATCTCTTTTACTCTCGCCCACTGATAGTCGGCACTTTGAAATCAATGGGCGACATGATAAGACACCTACCTGTAGAGAAATAAGAGAAAAGGGGTGTTGACCTTAGTATACGGTGTGTAATTTTGGGTACACAATGTGTAGTTTAGTTTTCTATAAATATAAAAGAATTCCTCTGAGTTCTAGGTTAGACATCCAAGGGGGGTGGGGGGTTCTACCACTCTACGGATTCATCCCCACCAAATAAAAATTTTAAATTTCTTCTTGTTTTCATTTCTATTTTAGTGTAATTCTTCACATTTCCCCCTTCTTTCCTTTCATATCCATAGTAGGGATTTGTTTTATTCTCAACCCACACACCATGATCATGGTCATAAGAGGATATGTCTTATGTTTGGGTTGTAATAAAGGTTATGGGTATGTTATAATTCTAATTCTGCTAGGATATTTTTATTATGCTTTTTGTTTTACAATTCCGTTAATAAACTAAATTCCATAATCATTGTCAGTGTTATATCAGACTAAGAAAAATACCAATGGTGAAAACTAAAGTAGTTGCAATGGGTGTACCTGTGACTATGGGGGGAGCTTGTTTCCACTATTTTTAGGGTAAATATCTTTAACATATTTTAATTAATTAATCACCAGACCAAGAGATTAATCTTTTAATTATATAAATGATTATTATCATAACAAAAAAAATTAATTAAATTCCCATGGTAAAGAATTATAATTTATAATTTTAATTCTAATGAATGGTTATTATAATAAACCTTAATTGAGTTTCAACCCCAACACATTTTTTTCTAGTTGTTCTTCCTTTCTTATACTTTAATTTAAATTTTTCAAATAGTTTCACATTTTCATCTATTCCATTATTTTGTTTTTATATGTATAATCGGATGAGATCCACTGGGTCATGTGGATAATTACTTCTCCACTTTCCTGTGGGATCAACCCCAACTTTCAATAACTACTTAGTTAGTCAGATTAGAAGGGAACAATACTTTCAATTTTCCACACCTCACAATGGGAACGATCAATTTTTTGGTTTCATTACCATGGAGGATGGAAATAAGTATTGTGAGTATTATTTGAGGATGGTTTACCTAGAATTTTCCATTTTCTTTTCTTTATTCTTTTCTTGGGACCCTCAACCACGCATCCTTGTGGATTATTACTCAACTAGTGATTGGTATGATCCACTTAGAGAGGATTTTTATCCGAATGATCCATCACTATTTTACTCATATCAAGAAAAGTATTATTCATACATGGATGATGGGTTTCAATATAAGGAACTACCATGTACATTTTTCACCCCACCCATTCTTAATTATCTTTATAAACCATCTTCAGGTAATACTAAAATATTATTATCATTGATGGAAGACTTTACCACATGCCAATTAGAACAAACTGAATGGTTGGGATGACTTCGTACCATGGTAGAGAAACATTTAAAGATAATCTAAAATATGGATACTTTGATTGAGTTTGAGACTAGGTGTTCTAATTATTTTTCAGCTAAAGAGTCATGTTATGATGTGGGTCCCACCTATAATTCACTAATAATTTCTGAAATTAATTTTGAAAAATAAAACTTTGAATATGGAACACATCATTTTATTCTAATAACGATGTTGATCACACCTTTATTTTAGATCCCTCAGTTGATTATATACCTACTCCGAAGAATGGCTATGATTATTTTTAGGTTTTTAGCATAACAAAAGAGGAACCATGGAAAGTGGTATATGTACATGTTCAAACCAAGGCACAAGACCACCTTCAGTATCTACTGGCCATGGAGAAGGGCTACTGCAATCTACCACCCAGACCACCTAAATATCAAGAAAATTGTCTAAAAGATGATGGAACATGACATATGTGGTGGTCCTCTTAACAAAATCCACACCCACCTCTAGATTATGGGTAAGTACCTTACCTTAGGTTAAGCCAAATACCTAATAAAAAGGTGCTTATTGGGAGGCATCCCACCCAATATTCCCTCTCTCTATTTTCTATTTTTAATAAACACACAATGTGTACTTATCATCCACATGTTGTAAACCTCACTTTCTCTTTTCCACTGTTGAATAAAAATAAGGCTACATGTCGTGTGTACCTATATACATGGTGCGTACTTTTCTAATTAGTGTATATTACAATAGAACATTTATTATAAACAAATATTAATTGAATTAATTGAAAATAATGAATCATGTGTCGATGAAAATATTGTTGGAGTTTATCTAAGTTTTCACCAGTTCAAATCACTATTCCCCTTCCTTTTTTCCATGATTCGTTCATTTTAATCCAGTGTTAAACGGCATGTGTGATCTTTTCAAAAGTAAAAAAATCATTTAAAAATAAAATAAAACTGATGGGGGGATGAGTTGGATAGTAGTGTCGTTTTCCATGGGTTCAAAAGACATAGTTTTGAGTTATGATAGAAGATACATTTCCATTATTTTTCTCTAAAATAAAGCCACACGATGTGTATTTTAGTGAACATTGTGTGTGTCATGTTTTCATTAATAATTTAAATCATTTTCAGAAATAATAAATCATCCAAGGGTGATGTGGGTTGATTGGAAGAGTTGTAACCCAGGGTTTAAAAGACCTGAGTATGAACTCAACTATTCTACCTATATCATCCCAATCTTCAATAATAAAAACAACACATCATGTGTTCTTATTTTCACCATGTAGTATAAAAAATATATCTAATATATTAAAATATAATAATACTTTTAGTATTATAACCTTAACTCTAGTGGTTGAGGGATTTTTTGTTTGGATCGGACCAATATGTAACTCTCCCACCCCAGAAGCCCAGAGTCGGTGCATTATTTTAATACATTGGCATGATTACAAGGAATCAAGTCCCGAAGGACTGATCAGTTTAGTATTCTTGGAAACAAGATATGTACATGAGTTTTATATTACTGATCAACAACATTTCCCCCCCTTTTGAACACACTTATATCCTTATCTTATCCTTATAGGTCAACCATGAAATACTTCTTCACATCCTGGGAAAAATAAAACATAGAAAGGGGTGATCTCATATGCTCAGTAAGGATAAAAATATAGTGGAAACTTTCATAAATAAGCATAAATATTTAAGGCAATGTATAAGAATAAAAAAATCCATTTAAACTTAAACTTCAGCATAATATGGAAAAGATAAAATCAAATAATTCCATTTAATTAATCACACAAATATTTTACTAGTCGAATAATCACATGCAATATCAATAGCCACTTTCATAATGGTGGAATGCATAATTCAAGACTTCATAACCATGTAATGAAGGCCCTGTACCAAGACTACAAATAAGATTTTATCAAGGCCTTGTTCCAAGTCACTAGTTTGTCTCATGAGACCAACCGATGCATCGAGGAGTTGTAGTGGGCTCCACCGGTCACTTACTAAGTCCAATGCATTCCTCATATAAAAAGGTTTAAACATAACGTGAACATTCATATTAAAACTAGCATACAAAATGTCGATACTTTATCCATAAACCATGAATGGGGTAAAAATAACACATCCACAGTAAAACATATCATAAAACCTTCAATACTATATGTAAGTCTTGTATCATAATAAATTAACTTCAAACAATCTTAAAATCCATCAAAGGATGTTTACATAGATGAAATCAAAACTTTTTTAGAGAAATATCTCTTTCTATTTTGAAATCATTTAAAAGTAATATAATTATAAAAGAAAACATTTATTTTGAAAATATTATTATAAGATTGTATGGTAATATTCAACGATGATATAATGGCGGAAAATAGCCACACCAACCGTATAAGTTAAAAAAGACATTATTACCTTAATTTTGTCGAAAAGCTCATAAAGTACCTTGTTTGGAAAATGATGGAAAGATTCCTTTCAAAACATATATTGTCAAATAAGGGTATAAATGACATTACCTCATAGTATAGTAAATAGTAAAAACGTTTTGAATTACATTTTTAAGAAAACATCGATGTGGATGATAAAGATGTCCCACTAGATACTTACGTAAAAATAGCCTTGGATAATAAAGAGATTGTGAAATTAACCCTTACCTTGCACTTTTCTTTGGTCGATGGTATGTTTAACCTACTGTATAATGACCATAGTATGTTATTAAATTATACTAAAACCATATTAATATTTATTATATCATAAATGATTCATTTATGACATTATACTACCCATTTAATAATGATTTCCATGTTAAATTAACATTTCGTGTAATAATTGCTTTCTTTATCATACGTGTTTTAATTTGTTATTATTGATCCTATAATATAGAAAATGATTTACATAATTCCACAATATAACACATGATTTTTATGTCATATATATTTAGAATATAAATATTTATAATAGATATATATATGAAATTGAAAACACCGTTTATGGAGATGGTAGGTCGTACGTACGCATAAACGTTGTTTCCATTTTCATATCGTATTGAATGGGAGTAAGTGGATAAGATATATGTAAGTAAATATATATATATATATATATATTCAGTAGAATTATTATGTCTTATATTATATACCTATTAATAATATATATATTTTTATAATCATCGTTGAATGGTGAATGTGGAAATGAATCTCAAAGCGTCATGGAGGCGGTAATCCGTACGTACGTACGCGTGACTATATCATTGTATTGACTATGAAATTGTATGTAATTGGATGGTATATAATATATAAATAATCATTAACATGTTATATTTATTATTTACATCATTTTTACTCATTATTATACCCATCTAAATAATTAAGTGTTTGAATAACAAACTACACCACGACGTGGAGATGGTAAGCCGTATGTACGCATGTATGGTGATTTTGTCATTCATATGATGGATAGAATAATAAATATGGTTATAGAATTTTTATAATAACAACACATTATGTATAATATATTGGAGTTATTATTTTAGAATGGAAATAACAAAGAAAGGGGAGTTGGAAGAAGAAAACAACTTTAAAGAGGGTGGTGAAATTATAACCTCTTCTTCGGGTGCTTCCTTTTGAGTTGATGAAAAGGGATCCATAGGTTGGATTTATGATCAAACTAAGGCCTCTAGGTTTAATTGAGGAAAATTGGGAAGATATTTGGGTAGGTTTCATCCGAGCCAAATGGCTTTGGAGGTGTGATTTTAAGAGAAGGGGAAGTGCCATTTTATAAGAGAGGTGAGGGGCACCTTAAAAAAATATTGAAATATTATTTTATAATAAAATAGTTTTCTGTTTCTAATGGCTCCAAAATAATTTATTTATATTCTAATGTTGTTATGGGTCTAAAACCTCTCAAAAATAGGTTTTATATAGGTTTGGGTCACCATATTAACCTTATCATTTAGATTTAACGCTTAGTTAAATAGTTTAACTTTTACGATGTATTCTTATATTATTATAATAATTGGTTAATAAACTTAATATAAAATTCCAAGAGAACCTCAAGTGGTTATTAATTATATATATATATCATTATATAAGTTCTTTATCAGAACGTTATATTTTTAGGACTATTGTATAATTAAATAATATAATATTTGTTTTAAAAACTCATTTATGTCAATTTTGACACTATTTAGTAGTTGGTTTTTTGTGAAAGTCATAACAACTTGATTACTTCAAAAAATATGCATTTAATCAATCCTAAAATTTCATATTAACTTATAAAATTCTTCTATGTCATAAAAACTTTGAAATTATATTTATTTTAATATTTATAATACCATTTATTTGATTCTTTCGTTAATAAGGTAATTACTGCATCATCATTGTGTCATAAATAAATTTAATTATTTGATGTATAGAAATTATAAATAAAATACCATTATGTAGTAAATATTTTTATCTTTCTAATTAATATTTATAGTTGAAAATATAACTTATATAACACATTGTAAAAAAATTTTACAAAAAGATATATGTTTATGTCATTTTTGTCTTTACATTAAATTAATTAATATAAAGTGTAATTATCACTATCAAGTGGCTCCAAGTGCCCAAAAATCGACCCAAGTGTGCCAATGGTTAGACATGTATCAACCAATTAGAATAGGACACATGTTAGGATAATTTAATATTATTATAATAATATTTTTTTACCCTAATTTACCAGATTTACCTTTAACCATGGTAAATAAAATATTTACTGAAGTAAATATTCATAATGTATAAAAATAAAATTTACCTATTTAAAAAATTTGGACCTACTGATTCCAAATATGGAATTAATTTTTCCAAATTCAAAACATAGAAGTGGCAGACATTAATTTAAAATTAATTCCTGTTGTCAAAACAAAAAGTGTGGTTTTATGAAATAATAACTATCAAAATATTAACACTTGTTCATGTCTACTTTAAATGTGAAATTACATCCAATGACCTAAATTATATTAAATAATAAAAATATAATCTAATTATACTTTAAAACCACTCAAATTTATAATTTAACACTATAAATTATTTTGATTTAAAAAGTTTTTTTTAAATAAAATTTAATATTTTTCGCTATTCATCAAAATATTAAAGTTATCAGAAAAACTCCAAAATTTTATCCAAACTAAATTTTTAAGTCCAGATTTTAAAGAAGAAGTTTATTTTGTCAAATTTAATATAAAAAAAGTTTCAAATATTGTATTTAAAAAGGGTTTGCCGTTAAAAGGTGGTAAAATTGAATTTTTTGAAAAATACATCTTTTATCTGAAAAATTGAATTTGTTCTTATATTATGTCTAAAAACATAATATGGATGTTAAAATTATATGGAGTATATAAAATTCAAAATTCAGTTAACACTACTCATAACCGATTTTTGAACGACTAGTTTGGTATGTTGTAGTGCACTCGAACTCGGTGTTGTGTGTAGCGCAAGTTACTGAATTCATTTGAGGAGATAATGTACTATGAAATATTAGTTTTTTAAATTCTACCCTCCTTAAATAAATTGTGTCCTCACAATTTTAAATTGTTCTTCGAAAAAAATGGTTACAAATAGAAAAATACCTTTGTGGAAAACTCACATCAGAAATTGGGTTAATAAAATTTAGTCTTAATCAGAGGGAAAGGGAAATGAAAAATTCACCACCAAATTATGATCCTGATTAAGATAACATTGGTGAAAATTAGAGACACATAATTGGAGAAAAAATGTAAATATTTATATGGAGTTATTGAGGTCATCAATCACAAACAAGTTTAATATTGATGGCCTCAAAGCCTTCAATCTAAGATGGTGTAAGATATCATTGGTTCAACAAAACATATGGTATTAAGATAACACACTTCTGGTTTTAAGATCCCTTACCTAAAGTTTTATAATTAATTTATTCATATAATAATAGGAAATATATATATATATATATATATATATACTTGACAAGTAGAGTTTCATCCTTCAACTAATTCCTACCACAAACTCATCTTTCACTCCAAAAGATAATAGAATTAAAAAATATTATATTTATCCTAATTGTATAGGGTTCCAAAAATAATGAATTTATAATTAATTTTTCTGAATATTAAAAAAACTACATAATAAAATCTTGGACATCACGTATGCCAGTGGTACGTGATCCACCCTTGAAGCCCTTCGGTTGTGTGTTCAAGTCTCAAGGCCTTGCCGGATGTGACGGGTTGTCACTCGACCTCTGGGTTGTCCTTTTTCTTACAATCCCAAAATAATCTTAAGAAATGATTTAACCTTAATAATAGTATCCAACGTCAAACTTAATCCATTCAAAACTTTAGACTTATCCAAAATACTTCTGTCCAAACTCACAGTCCAAAATTTATAAGGAAGGTAAACATAATGAAGA
The DNA here is from genome assembly GCA_963277665.1 of Viscum album. Taxonomy (NCBI): domain Eukaryota; kingdom Viridiplantae; phylum Streptophyta; class Magnoliopsida; order Santalales; family Viscaceae; genus Viscum; species Viscum album. The sequence goes on from OY728161.1 coordinate 1,478,522,606, forward strand.
TCATTTTTTCCATGTAATAACATGTGAATACCTTCATCATGTATTCTTTTAAAACATGGTAACACCCTGAATTACCATAAAACCATATTGATTACATTCATGATCCCTTTTTCCTTATAGAATACTGGATATACTGTTATCCAAAAATGTTGTAAACTTTAACAATGATGGAATATAAAAATCATTAATTAGTTTCACGGTAGTCAAGAATATCCAATATAATTTATCCAAATCAATCATATAGTATTCCAAAATCACTACCTCGGTATCAGAACCATATTATGGTTTATCTTTATCTCAACTATATATTTTCCAAAAAAAATTACTTGTTATTGAGTCACTTTTCTTGGTTCCACACAATCAAAATTACTTAATTAAATAGTACTACAGTAAAATCCTTATATACTATATAATTTTTATAACATGTACATCATTAATAAAATACTCAAATGACTCAATAATTTAATAACAACATACAAACTATAATTATTACTCTTCATCTTTGGAAGTATCATAACTTTATTATTGTCCAATAGCAGCATTTGGGGTATACTCTGATGATTTGGACATTGCTTCGCATAGTGTCTCAACTCCTCGGAGATGAAGTATTGTACATTTGAAACCTTTTTATTACCCTTGAAGTCATGTAATTGGTGTCCCCTTTCTCCACACTTATAAAAAACTCTCATTCCAGTCAAGACTTTACCAAGGTTATTCTTTCTATAGCTATTACATATAGGAAAATCCTTCTTTCCACTCTTCCCTTTGTCCATCTTTCTCTCTTTCATCCTTTTATTCTCTTACTTCCCTCCAAATCCATAGGACTCAGAGAATTATTTACTTATCTTATTAACACATGATATTATTTCTTCATATGATGAGAATACGTGGGAGACTACTTCCCTTTTAAATGTTGACTTAATACCATGAAAGATGTGATCCTTCTTAATCTTTTGATCATGTGTTGTGCTGGAATTCTCATTCCTTCTACGAGGTGCCATTTCTAAACAATGGCATACACTTGGTTAGTTTATGAATCAAAATTCATAATTCCAAACTTGTAAAATACCTAATGTAAAATGAAAAGATTATTCATATAAAATATAATCATAAAATGTGTTATTTGAGGAAGTATTTACTCTTAAATCCTTCATAATGACTTGTAATGAAAATGTGAATTATCCTAAGAATATCCCCTAAGAGTGTCATAACCATGAGTGCAGCAAGGCCCGTTGTCATGTACTAGGATACCCCAGGTCAAGCCTGAACCTCCTTGTTAGAGTTTTCAATCCTAGGTACATCTATGCCAGAGTTTCCTCTACCTTCTCGTATCCAAAAAGGGATGTATTTCATGGAAAAATCACAAAATATCTACATTACCAAAATTATAGGAAGCTCTTCTATACTAATCCTCAAAATCTATCTTAGGGTAATGTGCTCTAATCAAGGTTTATCTAAATATAGTTTACAAGGGTTTTACTAAACTTCCTATGAAACCAACTATAATGGCCCGACCCTAGAAGCCCAGAGCCGGTGCATTATTTTAATACATTGGCATGATTACAAGGAATCTAGTCCTAAAGGACTGATCAGTTTAGTATTCTTGGAAACAAGATATATACATGATTTTTACATTACCGGTCAACAACATCTTGTCCCCTTTTGAACACACTTATATCCTTAGCCTATCCCTATAGGTCAACCATAAAATACTTCTTTACATCCTAGTAAAAATAAAACATAGAAAGGTGTGAGCTCAGATGCTCAGTAAGGATAACAATATAGCAGAAACGTTTATAAATAAGCATAAACATTTAAGGAAATGTATAAGACTAAAACAAAATCCTTTTAAACATTAAATTCATCATAATATGGAAAAGATAAAATTAAATAATTCCATTTAATTAATCACATTAATATTATACTAGTCAAATAATCAAATGAAATATCTATATCCACTTTTATAATGATGGAATTCATAATGCCAGACTTCATAACCACATAGTCAAGGCCTTATTCTAAGAATACAAATATGATTTTGTAAAGGCCTTGTTCCAAGCCACTAGTTTGTCTCATGATACCTACCGATGCATTTAAGAGCTATAGTGGGCTCCACCCGTCACTAACTATGTCCAATGCATTCCTCATATGAAAAGGTTTAAACATAACATGAACATTCGTATTAAAAATAGCATACGAAATGTCAATACTTTATCCATAAACCATGAATGGTGTAAAAAAAACACATCCAAAGTCAGACATATCAAAAAACCATCAATACAATATGGAAGTTTTGTATCATAATAAATCAACTTCAAACAATCTTAAAATCCATCAAAGGATGTTGACATAGATGAAATCAAAACATTTTTAGAGAAATATCACTTTCTATTTTAAAATCATTTAAAAGTCATATAATTATAAAATAAAACATTTGTTTTGAAAATTTTATTATAATATTTTATGGGAAGCTTCAACGATGATATAACGGTGGAAAATAATGACACCCGCCGTATAGGTTAAAAAATACATTCTTACCTTAATTTTGTCGAAAAGGTCATAAAGTACCTTGTTTGGAAAAATATTGAAATATTCCTATCAAAACATATATGGTATAAATGAAATTAACCCATAGTATAGTAAATAGTAAAAAAATTGAATTAAATTTTAATAAAACACGGATTTGGATGATAAAGAGGTCACAGTAGATACTTACGTAAAAACAACCTCGGATAATAAAGACATTGTGAAATTAACCCTTACCTTGCACTTTCCTTTGGTCGAGGGTACGTTAAACCTCCTGTATGATGACCATAGTATGTTATTAAATTATACCAAAACCATTCATATTCATTATATCATAAATTATTCATTTATGACTTTATATTACCCATTTAATAATGATTTCCATGCTAAATTAACATTTCGGGTAATAATCGCTTTCTTTATCATATAGGTTTTAACTTGTTATTCTTGATCATATCATTTATATCATGATTTACATAATTACATAATATAACACATTATTTTTATATAATATATATTTATAATATAAATATGTCTAATAGATAGATATATGAAATGGAAAACATTGTTTATAGAGATGGAAGGTTGTACGTACGCATAAACACTGTTTCCATTTTCATATCGTATTGAATGGGAGTAAGTGAATAAGATATATGTAAGTACATACATACATATATATATATATATATATTAAGTAGAATTATTATATCATATATTACAGACTTATTAATAATATATATTTTTATAATCATCATTGAATGGTGAATGTGGATTTGAGTCTCATCACGTCGTGGAGACGATAATCTGTACGTATGCACGAGCGATAATATCATTATGTTGTTGGTGAAATAGTATGTAATTGGATGGTATATAATATATAAATAATAATTAACATTCTATATTTATTATTTACATTAGTTATACTCATTATTATACCCATCCAAATAATGAAGTGTTTGAATAACAAACTACACAACGACGTGGAGATGGTAAGTCATACGTACGCACATATGGTGACTTTTTCATTCATATGAGGGATAGAATAATGAATATTGTTGTACCATTTTTATAATAACATCATAGTATATATATAATATACTGGATTTATTATTTTATAATGGAAAAAACAATTAAAGAGGAAGTGGGAGAAGAAAAGAACTTAAAAGAGGGCGGTGAAATTATTACCTCTTCTTCGGGTGTTTCCTTTTGAGTTGATCAAAAGGGCTCCTTAGGTTGGTTTTTTGATAAAAATAAGGCCTATAGGTTGAAGTGATGAAAATTGGGAGGATAGTTGGGTAGGTTTTGGCCGATCCAAATGGATTTGGAGGTCTGATTTGGAGAGAAGGGGAAGTGCCATTTTATAAGAGAGGTGAGGGGTACCTTAGAAAAAGATTGAAATATTATTTTATAATAAAATCCTTTTCGGTTAATAATGGATCCAAAATGATTTTATTATAGTATAAGGTGGGTATGGGTCTAAAACCTCTCAACCAATAGGTTTTAGACAGGTTTGGGTTACCATATTAACCTTATCTTATAGATTTGACTCTTAGTTAAATAGTTTAACTTTTACCATGTATTCTGGTATTATTATAATAATTGGTTAATAAACATACTATAAAATTCCAATAGAACCTCAAGTGATTAATTAATGATATACCTATCATTATATAAGTAATTTTTTAGAACCTTATATTTTTAGAACTATTATATAATTTAATAATTTAATATTTGTTTTAAAAACTCATTTATGTCAATTTTGACACTATTTAGTATTTGGTTTTTTTGAAAGTAATAACAACTTGATTACTTAGAAAAAGATAAATTTACTCAATACTAACATGTAATATTCACCTAGAAAATTCTTTAATGTCATAAAAACATTGAAATTTTATTTATTTTAATATTTATAATAATATTTATTTCAGTCTTTCATTAATAAGGTAACTACTGCATCATCATTGTGTCATAAATAAATTTATTTATTTAATGTATAAAAATTATAAATAAAATATAATTATATAGGAAATATTTTTATATTTCTAATTAATATTTATAGTTGAAAAGATAATTTATATAACACCTTGTAAAAAAAATTTACTAAAAGATATGTGTTTATGTCATTTTTGTCTTTACGTTAAATTAATTAATATAAAGTGTCATTATCGCTCTCAAGTGGCTTCAAGTGGTCCAAAAATCGACTCAAGTATGACCATGGTCGTACATGTATCAACCAGTGGGAATAGGAAACATGTTAGGGTAATTAAATATTATTATAATAATATTTTTTTACCCTTATTTACCAGATTTACCCTTTAACTATGGTAAATAAAATATTTATTGAAGTAAATATTCATAATGTCTAAAAATAAAAGTTACCTATTTACACAATTTGGACCTCCTGATTCCAAATATGGAATCCATTTTTCCAAATTCAAAACGCATAATTATCAGAAATTAATTTAAAATTAATTCCTATTGTCAAAACAAAAATCTTGTTTTTAAGAAATAATAACTATCAAAAGATTAACACTTGTTTATGTCCAGTTTAAATGTGAAATTACATCCAATGGTCTAAATTATATTAAATGATAAAAATATAATCTAATGATACTTTAAAACCACACAAATGTATAATTTAACACTATACATTATTTGGATTTAAAAAGTTGTTTTTAATTAAAATTTAGTATTTTTCACTATTCATCAAAATATTAAAATTATCAAAAAAACACCAAAATTTTATCCAAACTAAATTTTTATGTCCTGATTCTAAAAAATAAGTTTATTTTGTCAAATTTAATATAAAAAAAAGTTTCTAATATTGTATTTGAAAATGGTTCGCCATTAAAAGGCGGTAAAATTGTATTTTCTGAAAAATACTTTTTTTATCTGAAAAATTGAATTTGTTCTTATATTAGGTATAAAAACATAATATGGATGTTAAAATTATATAGAGTATATAAAATTCAAAATTCAGTTAATACTATTCATAACCGGTTTTTGAACGACTAGTTTGGTAAGTCGTGGTGCGCTCAAACTCGTTGTTGCGTGTAGTGAAATTTATTGAATTTCTTTGAAGAGATAACATACTATGAAATCTTGGGGTGTTACACAATCGTCGGTTCAAGTCATGCCCCAAGCACCAAACCAATGGTTATAGTTCTCTTTTTCAAATTTTAGAAAACATGAAGTGTATTTATATGATACATTGCATGTATAGGTTTATTTTTTTTTTGAAAATATTTATTTCAATTTCATTTTAAATAATAATTGATTTATAGTTTTTTATATTAATCTATTAAAAACACATATACGATTTATATTCCACCACTCATGCCCTATGGGTTGGCTATAAAAGTCGAGGAACCCTAAATGGGATCACCCCGTGTCATGTGAACCCTATCTCCCTGTTTCCTTCCCCCGTAGGCCGCTCCCCATACCACCTATGAATTAATCGATTTTCATTAACTCACACTCAGATTTCATCCTAATTTCAGTCCACTATATTTTCATGTTGATCCTTTCTCTCTATTTCAGTGTTTTATAATAATTTTGGGCGAATTGTGAATCAGTTACGTGTTCGAGCAAACCCATAGTACACGGGAATACCTGAAGAACATATATTGTGTACTATTTATACACAGCCACACACATAGCCTTATTAATTTGAAAAAACATTTTTGTGCACTAAATACATGTTGTGTACATAAGCCTCTTCCCATCTTAATAATGAACCCATGTCTACACAACCACACCACCACTAACTCGTGTATCCTAACACAGAATGTGTGTTCATAACATACCATGCACCATATTCCTCAAGACTTGGTCATGTCTAGAGGATAACATGGGTTGGATTCCATGTTGTCACACACTGTATTTAAGCACTATACACACTATGTACTTTGTTTTACGCCTCCTCTTAATAGTGGTCATACCCGAGCTCATACATGGGTTAGTATTCGAGTATTCACACATGATGTGTACTCATTACACATGTTGGGTACTAATTTTTCTAACACATATACTCACTCAGTGTGTGTATCCAAACTACATGGGTTGGAAACTCAATCATATTACACACTATTTACTCTAGATCCACACATTGTGTACTTTTATTTTCATTCTTTCCCACTTTTTATCTTTCTTTTTAAATATCTTTTATTTTTTTTCTTTTTAGATTATGGTAGGTGGAAACATAACCAATGGGAAGCTTCCCATTCCATCTACTTATGGAGAGTGTCTTATACCCCATCAGATCCATCTCAGGACACTAGCTGCGGCATCGGTGATAGATCTTGCGGTTTCTCAGGCGGCATCCTTGGAGATGCTCCCACCACTACCTTTAGTGGCTCTTTCCCCTACAGGTGATGAGGGGATGAGTAAAACATACCATGTTACCAATAAAACACCATTGGATGTGATCGCACCATGATCCAAAACTATAGTTACTTCAAATCAATATACAACAGTAGCTGATCAACCAACTACAATATCTTACGGACCTTCTACATCAGTGGCTAATGCTCTAGAATAGCCAATGTCAGTAGCAGACCAACCCCATTCATACCCCTACCTGATCTTTGATGATAATCATCTGGTAGAAGATTGACTGTAGAGATTTTAACGTCTCACAATATAGTTGAGTGGCCACTTTCTTGAAATCATAATTCTTTAGTACCTAGGAATATAGGAGGAGTTTGAGGATCTCCTTGGGTACATACATCTCATTGAGATGCTCTAGTTCAGCACTCCTACTTTCAGGGATATATTTTTGAAGTTTGATGCTACTTTTGAGTTTAGCAGTCCCACCTATTTAGTGAATCCTTGCAACACGGTGAATCTTGTCTAATTCAGGCTATGCAGAAGTCATTTTTCCCTCACCATGGAAAAGTTTAGACAAGGTTGTGATTTCTACCCCCATCTAGCCACCCCACCCCCAGTTGCATCCCTCACTCTCCCTAAGAACTCTAACCTCATTTTTTGTGTGGTGGGAGCTTATTATCCCAGACCAAAAGTATGATCTCACCTCATAGAAGGGAACCCTCACCATTTCTACTCCCCTACATTTCATCCATAGTTGTTTTAGCACAATTATTTTTCCCCACCATGGGGACATGGGTGTCACGTCCGGACGTGATATAGAGATCCTTACCAACATTTTCTGATACAATTACCCTGACCTCCCCTATTTTTTCACCTCTTACTTACATTCCAAGATCATTGGACTTCATGGAAACATGTACGGAATATTCTATACCACCTAGTTGGCACACTATCTAGGGGTGTTTGAGTCATCTATCCCTTGTGATCACTTAGGTTATCCCCATTGGATGGACTTCATCATGCTTATTCGCATTATGATTTTATAGAGGTGGGGATACACCTTTATGATCATGGAGGATGCCCAACCCCCACTGAGGATAGAGATGACCCACCTACCCTTGATGGTTCTATTGATACAGTACCACTCCATCCACCATAAGGTCTTCCTTCTCCACCCTTCCCCACTTCTTCCTCCTTTCCCTCTTCTTCCACCAATTCTTCTTCCTATGGACCATCCATAGCCCCACCTCCACCTGCACCCATGGTTAATATACCAATTTATATCTGCTTGGACACCTTGGACCACCTCCTGGACATCATGGAGTTTCATCAGGATGCCATGGATCAGCACCTCGAGTAGATGGAGAGGATGTTGGGGATTCTTCTTCCCCACTTAGGCATTACTCTCCCATAGACACTTGATCCTCATCTATATCCTCATCATTTGTCACCTCAAGTCCAAATGACGACCCTGACCAAATATTTAGTGGTCTTATCTACTTTTGAAATTGATTCCACATCTACTATTATGTCCAGAAAAGTACCAGTTGATCCCCCCACACATATCACGGACCTAGTGCCTAAAGAATCTTTTTCTAATGCCCAAACTTTTCTATATCCCCTTGTTGTAGATAGTTCCTCTTCTGAGGTGACGTTGTGAATGTTTCTGAACATTTATTTCATTATGTGTATATATATTATATACATATATTTTATATGCTTTTGATGTTATGGTTTATCTTCATGTATAATTTATTACCATTGTATTGATAGTAACAGGTACTCTAGTACATCATGGGTATCTCCTTTCGACTTCATTCTATCATTTCAATCTCTCTGTGAGGCGATTATTATTTTAGTTTTTCTTTTTCCATGCTTTTTTAGATTATTTTTTTCACTTCTCCCCTTCTCCCTATCCTAGTTGTGTTTACATGCATCCTCTTCTCTTTCTTAGTGTTACACTTAGAATACCATCTATGATATTAACTGTGGGGGAGAGTCTCTTGACTACACTGGTATTTCCCCTTAACCTAATCTAGGATGCATAAATAATATATGAAATTTTTTGGAATTTTGAAATTTTTTGATTAATTATACTAATAAATGATAAATAAATAGAAATTAATTTTCAAATTCACATGATTATTTTAATTATAAAGTTTTTTAAAATAATTGGTTATATAGTTTGATTTTTGACTTAAATTATTGGCCATGTAAATTTATTATACAAGTCATTTTTATTCATGTCATGATCTGATTAACCCTTATTATCCTCATTACTGATAGGTATTCTGATCCCTTTTTATATTCTTTTTCATAACCTCTATATTGAGATATTCTTGGGAAATGCATAACTATAATAACTTGTGATTTTTTCTCCTCAGAACATGAATATTTTGAATCGCATTAAAATAACTGAGTCATTTTGATTGATATTTTCATCCCCTTTAACCTTGAGGCATACCCTAGATCTTACCTTCCTGAAAAACATAGCTACCATGAACTTCCTTGATAGGAAGCCACATTAAAATTCTAATTATCCTTCCTACAAAAATTCTTTGATAATATTTCATTATTGTTCATTTAATCTATAAAGAGGGAGTTTGGCTATTCATTGTATATTTTGGTGAGAAACCATGAAATTAAGTGTGGGGGAGATTGCCTCTTTTTCATTTGGGTAAAAGGGTTTCAAACCCACTATTCATTGTATTCCTAGTGGCCCCCGATTCTAAAAAAATGATAAAAAAGAGGACCAAAATCATTTATTACACTTATTAATTGATTACAAACCTATGTTGGTAAGGAAATATCATGGTGATGGTGAAACTTGAGATATCTTTATGGGGATTTATTTTCATTAAGATTTATTATTGAATATCATGCTTTATTAATTAAGAAACTAGCCTCATTTTTCAATCCTTTGAGACTATTTTTCACATCATTACCTACCTATCTATAGCCTTAGAATCATTTGAACCTTATTTAAAGACCAAATTATTTTATTTATTTTACTTCTTAGTGTAGAATAAGAATACTTTCAAGCATATGGATATAGTTCATATACGTGAGATTGAGCATAACTCTAATTAAATGATCTTGAGTGATGAGTGTGTCATTTTTGGGTGGGGTAAATCATCAAGTGGCATGTGTATTTATGAAAATTTGAAAAATTTGAATAAAAGAGGATGAAAGTATTTAATTTAAATATATATGAGGCATTATTAGGATATCTTTGAAATTGAAATATGTTTTGTAACTTTTTAAGATCCTATTTTATGGATATATTATTTATAAGTATAATATTTTGAATGCCTCCCTTTTTAGAGTATGAATTATGTTGATTATATGTTGAGATTTTTCTGGAGGGAAATCAAATGTCAAAGTGCAGGTGAGTTTGATGTGCCCAATTTTTACTTTCCTTTTCAAACATCTTATGTACTATAAAACATTTTTTCATAGGATACACATTTTTTGTGGATAAAATTATTTATTTCGATATTCTTAGTGATTTTTTAGGAGACTCTATCCAAAGTCACAAATCAAGAGTGATCAAAATAAAAAAATATATATTAATGATGCCCACTTTATAAACACATGTTGTGTAACTTTTCCCAGTCCTGGTTTGGTCATCCTTAGTACACACCCATGTAGCCAACTGGCAATAACACTTCATATATTCAATATTCACCCATCAAGTATTCCCTTCCAGAAGTGGTTTCTAGTGGAGACAGACTCTCCATGCCTTGTATATAGACACCACATCATATTTACCCTTTCCTACCAATATCTAAATCATTGAAATCAATAGGAAGAATTGTATTCTAACAATCGGTGGAGAAATCAGAGAAAAAGGTTGTTGACCCAAGTAAACAGCGTGTAATTTTGGCTAAAAACTATGTAATTTAGTTTTCTATAAATTTTGAGGAAGGAATTCTAGTTCTAGTTTGTAAATCCAAGGGGGAGGTGCTACCTCTCTTCCAGTCGATCACCCCCAAATCCAAATTTTAGATTTCTTCATATTTTCATTTTTGTTTTTTGTAATTCTTACCCATTCCTATTTTCTTCTCATATTTCTGCTTGGGGTTGACTTTATTCTGAAACCGCATATCATGACCATGGTCATAAGAGGCTAGGTCTTATGATGGGTTTTTAATAAAGATTATGGTTATGTTGTAATTCTAATTTGGGTGTTTTGTTTTTATTATGATTTTTGTTTTACAATTCCTTTAATGAACTAAATTCCATAATCATTTTCGGTGTCTTATCAGACCAAGAAAAAATCCAATGGTGACAACTAAAGGAGATGTAATTAGAAGACCCATAACCATTGGTTGATCTTGTGCCACTATTTTAAGGGTAAATAACTTTAACATGGTTTAGGTAATTAATCAAAGGACTAAGGGATTAGTATTTTAATAACATAATTGACTATTATCAGACCAAGAAACAAAAATTTAATTGAATATCCAAGGTAAATAATTATAATTTATAATTTTACTGTTAAGGAGTGATTATTGAAATAAACATTAATCAAGTTTCAACCTCAACACATTTTTTTCTGATTGTTCTACCCTTTCTTCAATTTTAATTTAATTTTTTCAAATATTTTCACATTTTCATTTGGTCAGTTCATTTTTTTTTTCTCTGGATAAATGGCTAACACCTGTAGACTAGTGCTAATCATTTCTTATTTTCCTTCAAATGGGATCGATCTCTAATACCACTAATTGCCTTGTTAGTCAAATAATAAGGGAACAATACTTTCAATATGTCGCACCGCATGATAGGAACGGTCAAATTTTTGCACCATTAACGGGGAGGACAAAAAGAAATAGTTCAAGTTTGATTTGGGGTTAGTTTACCCAGAATTTTCCTTTTTCATTTCTTGATTCTATTCTTGGGACCATCAACCCCAAATTATTATGGATTATTATTCAACTAATGATTGGTACGATCCACTTGGAGATAATTTTTATCTGAATGATCCAATGTTGTTATAACCATATCCATAAGAATATTATCTGTACATGGATGATTGGTTGCAATATGAGGAAAACCCATATACATTATTCACCCCACCCATTCCTTCTTCTCTTCCAGAACTATATTTAGGTAATACCAAAATTTTATTATCAATTATGGAAGACTTTGAAACATTCTATTTTGACCAAACTGAAAGTTTGGGATGACTTGGTACCATGGTAGAGAATTTTTAGAGATAATGTGCAATAATGATACTCTGATTGAGTTTGGGACTGGGAGTTCTAATTCTTTTTCAAATTAGGATTCATGTTATGATGTGGGTCCCACTTGTAATTCATTAATAATTTCTAAAATTAATTTTTTAAACTAATACATTGAGTATGGGAAAGCATCATGTCATGCTAATAAATAATTTTATCACACCTTTATTTCAGATCCCTCAATTGATTATATACCTACTCTGAAGGTTTCATGTGATTATTTTTAAGTTTTCATCATAAAAAATAAGAAACCTCAAAAAGTGGTGTGCATACATGATCAAACCAAGGCACAAGCCCACCATTGGTATCTACTGGACACGGAGTAGGGCTAATTCTAGCTGCTGCCCAAACCAATTTAAGATCAAGAAAATTTTCTAAAATTCAAGGGTGTTGAACATATGTGGTGGTTCACACAGTGAAAGCCACACCCACCTTAGGATTATGGGTAAGAACCTTACCTCAGGTTAAACAAAGGTCCTAAAACAAAGGATTTTACTGGTAGTCAAACCATCCAGTATTCTCTCTCTTTATTTTTTATTTTTAATAAACACACGACGTGTGCTTATCTTCTACATGTCATGTACCTCACTTTCTCTTGTCCACTGTTGAATAAGAACAAAATGAGGTTACACATCAATCATAACTATATATAGAATATGTACTTTTATGATTAGTATATATTGTAATATAAATTTTAGTATAAATAAATACTAATTGTGTTAATTATCTAGAATGAAGCATGTTTCAATATCAAGGTTGTTGGAGTATATCTGAGCCTTCACTAGTTTGAATCACTTTTCATCTGCCTTTGGTAAAAGATTCATTCTTTTAATCTTGTTTTTTAAGTAAATAGAGTGTGTAATGTTTTCAGAAGTAAATAAAACCATTTCAAAATAAAAGAAAAATGATGATGGGGTTGAATTGGCTGGAAGGGTCGTAGCTCGTGGGTTTAAAATACCCGGGTTCAATTCCTTCTAGCCAGTTCAATTCCATAATTTTTTACTAGAGTAAAATCACACGACAAGTATTTTAGTAAACGTTGTGTGTGTCAGCTTTTCATTAATAATTTAAAACATTTTCAAAAATAAGAAATCTTATATAGGTGATGTGGGTTGATTGGAAAAGTCAAAACCTAGGGTTCAGATGACCTGGCTTCAAACTCAGATAATCTCTCTACATCATCCAAATATACAATAATTAAAACCACAAATTGTGCATTGTTCTTTTCACCATGTAGTACTACATCTATACCTTAAATATTAAAGCATAATATAACTTGTAGTATTATAACTTCACTTCAGGGATTGATGGCTTGCATTTGGATCGACTGAGTCACCAATTCAAATAGTGTTCCGAGCATCGAACTGAATGTTGTAGTTATATTTTTTAAATTTTTTAAAACACGGTGTGTATTTATATAATATATTATGTGTATAGGTTTTTTTTCATGTAAATATTTATATATTTTTCATTTTAGATAATAATGTATAGTTTAGTATAATAACCAATTAAAATACCTACACGGCATTTATGCAACCACACACACAACGTGGGTCAGCTATAAAATTTAGGGAACCCTAATCGGGAACACCCCATTTCATGTGACCCCCCTCTTCTTGTTTCATTCCCCCATATTCTACTACCCATCCCACTTCTGAATCCATCAATTTTCTTTGATTCACACTTTGATTTCATCCTTAGTTCAATCTTCAGTCTAGGTATGATGATATTTTCCCTCAATTTTAGTGTTTTGAAAGCATTTAGGGTGGCTTATGATTCGGTTAATCATTCTTCCAAACCTGTAGTACACGGTAATGCCTGAATAACACATGTCGTGTACTATTTATACACATCCACTCACATAGCCTTCTTAATTTGAAAAAACACAGTTTGTGAATTTAGTACAAACCTTGTACATAAGCCTCTTCTCAGCTTTATAATGAACCTGTGTCTATAAAACAACATGGACACTAACCCATGTATCCACACATGACATGTGTGTTTAGAACATTCCATGTATCATCTCCCTCAAGGCTTGGTTGTGTCCAAAAGACTACACAAGTTGGATTCCATGTTATCACACATAGCATGTGTGACTCATACACACCATGTAATTTTTTACATCCTCTTTCTAGTGGTTGTGTCCAAGCTCGTACATGGGTTAGTAGTCATGCATTCACACACAACGTGTACTCTTTACACATTCCATGTACTCGTTTTTCCAACACACATGCCCAATCGAAATGTGTATCTATACTACACAGGTTGGAAACCTTATTATATTACACACCATGTACTCTGGATCCACATGTCGTGTACTATTTATTTTCAAGATTTCTTTATATTTTTATTTATTTTTATTTTTACTTTTGTTTGTTTTATTCTTTTATTCCTTTTCAGATTATGGAAGATGTAAATAGGTCCATTGGTGATCATCCCATGATAGCTACTGATGGGGAGAGCCCCACACCCCGTCAGATCCAACGTAGGATTCTAGCAGCACCTTTGGAAATACATCTCCCAGTGTTTCAACTATTAGCCTTAGTGACTCTCCCACCGCCACCTCCAACTGCTCCTTCCACTACATTTGGTGAGGGTACCAGTATGGAAGACCCTACTTCCATTGTAACACCATTGGGTGAGAACATGCCACCATCCATAGTTGTAGGTATTTTATATCCATCTACGGTAGTAGCCGATCCACCCACAGCCACATCAGCTGAACCTTCTACATAAGCAGTTAATGATCTAGAACAACAACCACCACTAGTATCCCTACCCCAGCTGCACCCCTACCTGATATCCTATGATCATCATCTAATAGTAGATCGTCTACGAATATTTTCACGGTGCATGACACAGTTGAGCATCCACTTAATTAAAATCACCATTCCTTTGTGCCTAGGCATCTAGGAGGACCTCGAGTAGATCCTCATGCTCACACATCCCATTAATATGCTTCAAGTCATCACTCAAAATTTTATAGATTTATTTTTTGATTTTTATGTTACTTTTGGGTTTGACGATCCCACCTACCAAGCGACGCCCAATGACATGGTGACTCTTATTCAATTTAGGCTAGGCAGATTCCATTTTTCCCTCACCATAGAGGAGTTTAGCTCTAACAACCCAATCTTGATATACATGGACATTATATTTATTTTTTGGAATACTTAATACACTATAGAAATATATTCCCAAAGATTGTATTAGTTTAGTGTCTTTGGAAACTAAGAACATAATCTTCTTTTTTTGTGAAATATCTTAAAGATATCCCATAAAGATCTTCCCCTTTTTCCTATCTAAAACCTTTCTTTATATCCCAGGGAAAACAAGCATATGAAAGGGGTGAGTTCAAATTCTTAGTAATGGTAAACATGAATAAAATCTAAAAAACATAAACATAAGAATGTGAAAACATGAACATTAATTTTGAATATCAAAATCATGAGTCATGAAATAAATCTTGGCAACGTGTAAGGTATAGATCATAAAGGAATAATAACCTTGAAAAAATAGTATTGGCATAAAATATGGGATTGGGTAAAATAAATAAGCACATAATATGATTTCTATAGTATCCAAGGACTTTCCTTCAGGACCATCATAGTGGACAAATTCCATTACTGAACCGAGTTTACTTGTCGTTCTAGCCATGTATTATTGAACTGGATTTACTTTTCATTCCAGCCTTATATTATTGAACCAGATTTACTTTCCATTCTAGTCATGTCTATTTCATGAGATATAAATCTTTACCCAATGCATTGGAGGGTTATATAGGTCCCACCCATCTCATAATGAAATCATTCTTTCATGTGCCTCAAAAAAATTATTCATTCATCATAGCATAACCCATTACATAAAATGTGTTTCTTAAGCATCATTCCATCATAACATAATCCATATAAAATAAAATAATTTCCTGAAAATAATTTCATCATTAACAAAATAAAATAATATTAATAATAGGGTTATAAA
The DNA here is from genome assembly GCA_963277665.1 of Viscum album. Taxonomy (NCBI): domain Eukaryota; kingdom Viridiplantae; phylum Streptophyta; class Magnoliopsida; order Santalales; family Viscaceae; genus Viscum; species Viscum album. The sequence goes on from OY728161.1 coordinate 1,478,538,685, forward strand.
TATAACCTTGTGTCATCTTAGATGGAAAATAATTTTGATAAAACAGTTGAACTTAATTCCTGGAGAAAATAACCTTTCTTCTTCAAATTTTTTTCTTTTCCCAGAATGTCACACAATTTTAAAAGAAAAAATTTAGTTCAAAATAAAAGTGAAATCATGTAGGGGAATATTGATTGTAATAAGGATTTAAGAAGATGTAAAAATCTGTTCATGTCGTATAAGTTAAAAAATATATTATCCTAGTACATTTCTAGAAAAGTCAAAAGGCAGATCATATGGAAAATGAAAGAATGATTCCTCCCATACCATTTAATTAAAATTAACCAATTGGTAGAATTGACTTTAAAAAAATAGTATAAGAATGTAAATAATAGTATATATTTAGGAAACATGGACATGAATGATAAATATACCCTAGTAAATACTTATGAATAAATAATATCTGATAATAATGAGATTTTAAAATTATCCCTTACCTTAGGTCTCATTTCTTCCGTATGTGTCTACAACTCCTATATTTTGGGTTAAAACATATTATTAACTTGTAACTAAAATATAATAATATTTAAGATATCATATATAATTCACTTATGACTTAATATTACCCATTCATTTGTCAATTCCATGTTAAAGAAACATTTTGGGTAATAATCATTTTATTTATCGTATGTGTTTTGACTTGTTAATCTTGATAATATTATGTATATCATGATTTACTTACTTCCAAAATGTAAAATGTGATTTATATATCATATATATTCAGTATATAAATATATATATATATATATATATATATAATAGATAAATGTAATGTAATCCACCGTTCATGGAGACGGTAGGCCATATGTATGCGTGAATGCTATTTTCGTTTCCTTATTGAATTGAATGGAAGTAAGTAAATTACATATATATATATATATATATATACATATTGAGTAGCATTATTATGTTATATATTTCATACTTATTTATTATATATTATTTTTAATCATTCTTTAATGGTTAACATGGAGAATGAATCTCATCGTGTCATGGAGATGGTAGGTTGTACGTACGCACAAGCGACGATGTCATTCCCATAATTCTTGAATGGTATTGAATTGTACAGTGTACTATATTTCAAAATCAATATAATTTTATAATAATAATATATAGTTATTACATCAATTTTTATACTCATCCATTTAAGGTGGTGGTGAAAAATAGATTACACCACGATGTGGAGATGATAAGTCGTACGTACGCACGCATGGTAATTTCATTTTTCTTAGGATAGAAAGAAAGTGGAATATGTTTGTTTCATAATTATAATAATATATCAGTATATAAGTGATACTATATTTATTATTCTATAATGAAACAACTCATGAATTAGAAGTAGAAGTAGAAATAAATATGAAAGAATCGTTAGAGGGGATTACGTCTTCTTTGAAGTGCTTTATTTAGATCTCCTCGTAATGGAACTAGAGTTGGTATTTTTGAGAAGACCATCACCTATAGAACATTACTATAGAATTTTAGAAGATAAATGGTTACGGGATGGACAAAATTTAAGGCTTAATTATTTGTGTATAAATGAGGGGGGAGGTTCCCTTTTATAATTGAGGTGAGGGGAACTTTTGGAAACCTAAAAAATATTAATTTATTATAAAATCAAACCCCACTCAAAAACCTCCAAAATGTACCAATTTAGAATATGAGATGAGATAGAATTATTATATTATCAACCAATAAATTTTATATAAGTTTCTATGTCCATTCAAACCTTATCTTTTCAATTTAACACTTGGTTATTCTATTACATTTTAACTAGGGTAAAAAATATTTCAATATTAAAAGGGAAAATATTTACTTATTTGATGTAAATTAGATAATAAATAAAAAATTTAGAGAATTTTTTACCATATCATAATTATTTTATTTTAAAAAATGTTTTATTATTTTTAAATAATTTAATGAAACACTAATTTGATAAATAATCAATAGTGTCAATTTTGGCACTATTTAATTTATTGATTTTTTAAAATATAAAGATAGAAATTTAACTGAAAACCAACAATTTTATTATATTTATATGAGATAAATTTTTTCTATAAAATTCATTGGACATATTAATTGTCCCAAAATATATTTATTTTAATTTTGTTAATAACATTTAATTGATATCTCCATTAATAAAATAATTACTACAATGATTTTGTGTAATTATTTAATATACTTATTTGATGAGTAAAAATTAAAAATAAAATACTATAATAAAGATAAATTTAATATCATTAATGAGAATTTATTTAGTCGAATTTATCATCTATAAAATAAAACATTAAAAATGATATATTTATTAAATTATGAATGTGAAAACTTTAACATTACTTTAAATAAAATAATATAAAGGCCATAATCTATTCTATAAGGCTCCAAATGGTCAATGTATTGACCTTTGGATGATTATGGTCGAGATATACACGACCAATGATAAGTTTTTATGTGTTTGGACCTTTTTATGGTTATTGGGATTTTAATAAAAATTGTTTCATGGATTTATGAGCAATTAATTAATTTTTACATCATCAAAGAATAAGACATTGAGGTAATTATTTATTTCCTAAAAATTAAAAATAAATTACCATGATGTAGGTAATTATTTTTTTATTTACATGTAATATTTAGTTTTTTAATATATCACTTGGTTATCACTATTATAAATTTATTATACTTATAAGAAATGTGAGTTTGACATTTTGTCACTTTCATTGGTTTTATTAATATCTATGTTATTTTCATTGTCAAGTGGACATTTAATGACTATGTTGTGAACCTAATATTTTAAGGGTGGAATTATTTTCATAAAATATTATTTTTGAAGGTTTTTGGATAATTTTATTGTCATTATAAAATTATTTGTTACACTAATTTACTCGATTTTCCTTTAACCGTGTTGAATAAAAATTACAGTAGTTACTATTCATCATATCAATTAAATAAAATTAACCTATTAACATAATTTGGGTACAGTGATTCCAAATATATAATCCATTTTTCAAAATTCATAATGCAGAAGTTTCAATAATTAATTTAAAATTAATCATGTTGTTGGAATAAAAAAATGGGTTTTTTATTTGAAAGTTAAAACATTGAAAAATATTGAAATGTTTTTACATATGAATTCAATGTAAATTTAATGAAAATGACTTAAATTTTGTTAACTTATAAAAATATATTCTATTTATACTTTAAAACCATTCAATAATATAATTTAACAATTTAAATTATTTTTATGAAAAATTTTGTTTTTAATTAAAATTTAGCGTATTTTTACTATTCATAAAAATATGAAAGTTATCAGAAAAATATCAAAAATTCATCCAAAGTAAAATTTTATTTTCCTCCTCCAAATAAGAAGTTTATTATGACAAATTGAACTTATAAAAGTGTAATAAACTAGATTTAAAATGGGTACGCCATCAAAAGGTGGAATAACTACATTTTTTGAAAAATACTTATTTTATCCAAAAAAATTGAATTTGTTTTTAAATCATGTTCTAGAAAATATGTAATATGAATGAAAATGTTATATAAAATTAAAAATTTGGTTAATACTTTTCACAATGTCTAATTTATATTCCATTAAATAATAACATTTTAATAATATGTCGTTGTTCAGTGAAACTCAGTATTGCGTACAACGCAAGCTATCAAGGAAGGTCGGTCTTGTGTATAACACAAGCCAAGTCAATTTTGTGTGTATTGTAAGCTTCCTTTGGTGTTTCATATAAAATAATCCAAGATTAGTTCATTTATACATTGAACAAATTCTATACTTAGTGTTGCGTTAAATGAATTCCATCAAAAGAACTTGAAATTCTATGTAACACAAGCCAAGAATAGTGTTTCATATACTACAATATAATAAGGTGTTGCATATAATGAAATATACTCTTAGTAAAACACAAGACAACAATGAAATTAAAAATAATCTATCTCATAAAATCTGAGGGTGTTACATTCTACCCCCTTAAAATAAATTTCACCCTCAAAATTAATTAGGGTTATAGAAGGTTTACTACTTGAAGGTTTCTTTTATAGAAACCCACATTGTAAAAATGAATAGTAAAACTTCATTTTAAAAAAGAATTTTAGAAACATAAAGTTTACCCAAAGTAACTCATCATTGGGTTTCCACATAGGAGAACATGGGTGGGAAGTGAAAACATGGATATGGAATAGAAATCTAACCATCAAGTTTTGATGGATAATTATAGAGAATAAGGTTTGGAGAAATTTAACTACCAAAAAGCCATAAATCTACGATGATATAAGGGACCATCTGATTCATCTGACAAGAAGTTATTAGGATAAAATTTTTGGTTTTAGGATCCTTTTCCTAAAGTTGATGAATTTTTTCATGATGATAAACACTTACTTGATTTCAGTACAATCACTTTATTGGTCATTCCCTAAACAACTTCCACTTCATCAATTATCTAATGAAATGAAGTTAAATTTTTCATTCTTGAAGTGTTAGCAGATCATGTGATGGAATGATAGGTTATTCCATATATATCTACAAAAATGTTAGCATAGGTAATAAAATATACATAAGTCTTCCTATAGTGAGATAATATATTGATCTAACAAACTTCTACTTGAGTATAACTCATACTATCCATAAATGGATAACACTAGAATCCTTCCAAAAACTAAAAACTTTAGAAAGAGGTGAACTAAATTGACTTAACATTTATCTCCCATATCTCATAAGGTAGTTCTTGGTTGTCACATTCTAAACATGTGAATACCTTAATCATGTATTCTCTAAAAACATTGTAATAATATGAATTACCATAGAAAACATATATTCTATCAAGATTAACTCTTTACACACACCAAAAATTCCAAAAATTCTATATACTCAAACCATGATATCACTTTGTCTTTATATAAAACTTGAGTTCATTAATACTTTCAAACAAATCATTATCTCCTAATCCAATCATTATTCAAATATCACGTGTTTTCAAAAAATATTTGAATAACTTTTCATGGTTACCAGTACTATTCAACATATACTTTCAAATACATAAGGAAAAACAATATTGTAACAATAATTATATTTTTTCCATAGTACCATAAAATTACTTATACAGACATTATTCTTGATAAACATTCAATCATTCCACTATCTTCTTAAACCATTGACTATGCTTCATCATTTTATTCCTCAACACTTCTTTCATCTCATATATCATTTGTAGTCTCTTCATCTTCATCAACATAAATACTACCCATATGACCATGTTGATTCTCTTCATAAGATTTTCCCTTAGGGCATCTATTTGTATAATTCCCATATATTCCACATTTAAACCTTGTTTATTTCTTAGAAATACCATTATCCTTGTTCATTGTGTTAACTGAACCTTTTACTTTTCAATTACTAGCTTTATGTCCCTCTTTTCTACACCAAAAGAATCTTCCAGTTCCTTTGAAACATTCTCCTTGATGCCTATTCCCACATGACATACATGAGGAAAATTAAACTTTCGTTCCTTTATGATCAATATGAAACTCCATCTTTCTCTTATTAGTTGCGTTAGGAAACTCACCAAAGTTGAGATTATTGATCATATTACAAAATATATGATTAGGAATAATAAATATGTTTCTCCTTCCAACTCCCATTTCATTTGGTTTCTCGTGAAGAATATCATTCCATTGTCCAATATATTCTCCATTAACACGAATCCTCATGTTTCCATCCATTTTCTAAAACCCAAAATGAATAGTGTGAGAGGAAAAATCATACTAGGAAAACAATTTAATCAAGGGGAAATACTTTCAATCTAAAACATCATAGGTTTAAGCCTATTTTAATCATGATCATTACCATAATAATAGGACTTCAACCTATAGTTATACATTCCCTTAGGGACATCCCTAGACATACCATAGAAATATCTGTAGGGATATCACTAAGGTTTTGTATCCTTGCTTCCAAATGTTAACTAAAACATCACTCTGATACTAAATCTAACAACCCAAGATTTATGTACATAGACATTACATTTCTTATTCGGAATACATAATACCTTACACAAATATATGCCCGAAGACTGTATTAGTTTAGTGTCTTTGGAAATTTGGAACGTATTCTTCTTTCTTGGTGAAAGATCTTCAATATCTCCCATAAAGATCTTCCCCTTTTATTTTCCTACCTAAAAACTTTCTTTATATCTTGGGGAAAAGAAACATATGAAATGGGTGATTTAAAATTCCTTGTAAGGTTAAACATGAATAACAACTTAAAAAATAAACATAAGAATGTGAAAACATGAACATAAATTTTGAATATCAAAATCATGAGTCATGAAATAAATCTTGGCAGTGCGTAAGGCATATATCATAAAGTAACATTAACCATGATAAAATAGCATTGGCATAAAACATGGGATTATGGAAAATAAATAATCACATAATAATATTTCCATAGTATCCAACGAATTGGTTCCATAACCATCATAGTGGACAATGTCTATTACTGAACTGGATTTACTTGTCATTCTAGCCATGTATTACTGAATCAGATTTACTTGTCATTCCAACCCTATATTAATGAACTAGATTTACTTTCCATTTTAGTAATGTATATCTCATGAGATATAAATATTTACCCAATGCATTGGAGGGGGATATAGGTCCCACCCATCTCATAATGAAATCAATCTTTTATGTGCCACAAAAACATTATTCATTCATCATAGCATAACACATGAAATAAAAATGGGTTTCTTAAATATCATTCCATTATAACATAATCCATATAAAATAAATGGATTTAATAAAAAATAATTTCATCATTAACAGAATAAAATCATAGCTATAATAGGAATAAAAACATAACTCTTTGTCATCTTAGATGGAAAATAATTTTGATAAAACACTTAAACATAATTCCTAAGGAAAATGTCCTTTCTTCTTCAAAAACATTTTCTTTTCTCTGAATGCCACACAATTTTAAAATAAAATAATTTAATGGAAAATAAAAGTTAAATCATGTAGAGGAATATTTATTTAAATAAGGCATTAATAATATGTAAAAATCTATTCATTCCATATAAGTTAAAAAACACATTATCCTCATACTTTTTCCGAAAAAGTCAAAAAAGCACCTCATGTGGAAAACGAAAGAAAGATTTCTTCCATACCGTTTAATAAAAATTCAAAAATGAATAAAATTTAATTTAAAAAATAGAATAATAGAAATAATATTATATATTTAGGAAACATGGATGTGAATGAATAATATATGCCAGTAAATGCTTACTAATAAACCATCTCAGATAATAATGGGATTGTAAAATTATCCCTTACCTTAGGTCTAATTTCTTCCTTATGTGTCTGAAACTCCTTTATAGTGGGTTTAATCATATTATTAACTTGTAACAGAACCATAATAATATTTATTATATCATATATGATTCACTTATGACTTTATATCACCCATTCATTTGTCAATTCAATGTTAATGCAATGTTTTGGGTAATAATCATTTTATTTATCATACGTGTTTTAACTTTTTATTCTTTATATTATTACATATTTCATTATTTTCCTACTAATATATTGTAAAACATGATTTATATATCATATATATTCAGTATATAAATATATATATATATAATAGATAGATAAATGAAATCGAATACACCGTTCATGGAGATGGTAGGCCATACGTACGCATAAACGCTATTTTCATTTCATTATTGAATTAAATGGAAGTAAGTAAATTAAATATATATATATATAAATCTAGTAGAATTATTATGTCATGTATTTCATTCTTATTAATTATATATACTTTGTAATCATTCTCGAATTGTTAACATGGAGAGTGAATCTCATCGTATCGTGGAGATGATAAATCGTACGTACGCATGAGCGACGATATCATTCCCATAATTCTTGAATGGTATTTAATTGTATAGTGTACTATATTTCAAAATAAATATAATTTTATAATAATCATATATAATTATTAAATCCATTTTTATACCCATCCAAGTAATGTGGTGGTGAAAAAAATATTACCCCACCGCATGGAGACGGTAAGTCGTAAGTACACACATGTGGTGATTTCATTTTTCTTAGGATAGATAGAAAGTGGAATATGGTTGTTTAATAATCATAATAACATATCAATATATAATTTATACTAGATTTATTATTCTATAATGAAACAATGTATGAATTATAAGTAGATGTAGAAATAAATATCAAAGAATCGGTAGAGGGGATTATCTCTTCTTTGACGTGCTCTATTTAGATCTCCTCTAAATGGAACTAGATTTGGTATTTTGAGAAGACCAGAACCTCTAAAATGTAACTAGGGAAGTTGAGAAGTTAAATGATCAGGTTATGGAAGAACCTTAAGTCTTAATTAGTTGTTCAGAAAAGAGGGAGGGGTGCCCTTTGATAATTGAGGTGAGGGGTACTTTTAGAAACCTCAAAAATATTAATTTATAATATGATCAACCCCCAATTAAAAACCCCAAAAATGTCCCAATTTAGAAGAGGATATGATATAGGGTTTTAATATAATCAACCAATAAATTTTAGACAAGTTTCTATGTCCATTTAAACATTGTCTTTTCAATTTAACACTTAGTTATTCTATTTCATTTTAACTAGGGTAATAAATATTTCAATATTAATTGGGTAAAATATTAACTTATTTGATGTCAATTAGATAATAAATAAACAATTTAGATAATTTTTTACTATATCATAATTATTCTATATTTTTTAAAATGTTTTATTATTTTTAAATAATTTAATAAAATTCTATTTTGATAAATAATCAATAGTGTCAATTTTGAGACTATTCAATTTATTGATTTTAAAAAATATAATGATAAAAAGTTAACTTTGAAAGAACCATTTTATAATATTCCTATGAGATCAAGGTTATCTAGAAAATTAATTTGACATATTAATTATCCCAAAATATATTTATTTTAATATTTTTAAAAACATTTATTTGATATCTCCATTGAAAAGATAATTACTACAATGATTTTTTGTAATTATTTAATATACTTATTTGTTGAGTGAAAATTAAAAAAAATACTATAATGAATATAAATTTAATATATTTCCTTATAATATATTTAGTCTAATTTATATTCTACAAAATCAAACTTTGAAAATGTTATACATATTAAACTATGAATGTGACAACTTTAACATTACTTTAAATTAAATAATATAAAGGTCATACTCTATTCTATAAGAATACAAATGGTTACTAGCTTGACCTTTGGATGATTATGGTCGATATATACTCAAAAAATAAGATTTGGTCATGTGTTTGGAAATTTTTATGGCTGTTTATATTTTAATAAAAATTATTTCATTTATTTCTCATCAATTAATTAATTTTTACATCGTCAAAAAATAAGAAATTAAGGTAATTATTTATCTCCAAAAAATAAAAATAAATTACCATGATGTAGGTAATTATTTTATATTTCCATGGAAAATTTATTTTTGAAAATATCACCTAGTTATCTCTATTTTAAAATTATCATACGTATACAAAATGTGAGTTTGAGATTTTGTCACTTTCATTGGTTTTATTAATATCCATGTTATTTTCATTATCAAGTGGACATTAAGGGACTATGTTTCAAACCTAAGATGTTAAGGGTAGAATTATATTCATCAAATAGGTTTTTTTTCAGGTTATTGGATAATTCTATTGTCCTTATAATATTATTTGTTATACTAATTTACCCGATTTACCTTTAACCGTGTTAAATAAAAATTATTGTAGTTACTATTCATAATGTTACACCCTGAGATTTTATAATATAGATTCATTTTAATTTTTTGATGTATTTTGTTGTAAGTTTCCCCAAAATTGACTTTTTCTATACGCAACACTGTATTATCTGGTAGTATACGCAACACTATTCTTGGCTTGCGTTACACACAAGAGAAACCTTCCTCGATAGCTTTTGTTGAACGCAATTCTAAGTTTCACTAAATAGTGATATATTATTAAAATATTATTATTTAATGGGATATAAACTATCCGTTATGAATATTATTAACCATAGTTTTATATTTTATATTACATTAACATTAATCTTATGTATTTTCTAGACATGATATAAGAACAAAATCAATTTTTCGGATAAAATAAGTATTTTTTTAAAAATGCAGTTTTACCGCCTTTTGATGGAGAACCCATTTTAAATTTGTTTTTTAACAATTTTATATATTATATTTTAAAAAATAAACTTCTTATTTAGAATTGGAACATAAAAATTTACTTTTTTTGAATTTTTGGTGAAAAATACTGCATTTTAATTCAAAACTACATTTTCATCTAATTTGTTTTTATATTTAGATTATATTTTTAATTAGTTTTAAAGTGTAATTGGATTATGATTTTATAATTTAATCCAATTTTTGTCATTGAATTTAATTTCACATTTAAATTGGACATAAACACATGACAATATTTGGATATGTTTTTACTTCTTAAAAACTGCTTTTTGGTTTTAAAAACAGGAATTAATTTTAAATTAATTTCTAACAATTCTATGTTTTGAATTATGAAAAATTGATTCCATATTTTTAATAAGTGGGTCCAAATAATGTTAATATGTTACTTTTATTTTTTGGATATTATGAATAGTAACTACGGTAATTTTTATTTAGCATGGTTAAATGTCAATCAGGTAAATTAGAGTAACAAATAATATGATAAGAAGAATAAAATGATCCTAAAACATAAAAAGATTCTTTTTGATGAGTAAAATTATACCATTTACATATTAGGTACTAAATATAGTCATTTAAGGTCCACTTGACAACAAAAATGACATATATATTAATAAAACCAGTGAAAGTGACAAAATATTAAACTCACATTTCTTATAATTATAATAATTTTAATATTGGGATAACCAGTTGATATCTTTGAAAATAAATAGTATATGGAAATATAAAATAATTACATAAATCATGGTAACTTAATTTTAATTTTTAGGAAATTAATAATTACCTTAAAGTCTTATACTTTGATGATGTAAAAATTAATTAATTGATGAGAAATCCATAAAAAAATGTTTATTAAAATACTAATAACCATAAAAAGTCCTAAACACATGATAAAATATTATTTTTTGAGTATATCTCTATCATAATTATCCAAGTGCTGAGAAAGTGACCATTTAGATCTTTATAGAAGAGATTATGACATTTATTTTATTGTATTTTATGTGATGTTAAAGTTTTCACATTTATATTTTAATAAGTATAACTTTTTAAATGTTGGTTTTTACAAAAGATATATTTGAATAAATATATTATTATGAAATATAGTAAATATATTTTCATATTCTAATTTTATTTAAAAATTTTAATCTAAAAATATGTATATTAAATCATTACACAATATTGATGTAGTGATTATTTTAATAATGGAGATATCAAATAAATGTTATTAAAAATATTAAAATAAATATAATTTTGGATAATTAATTTTTCCAATTAATTTTATAGATGATCTTAACCCATTGGTAATATAATAAAATATGTTTTTCTAGGATATCACCTTATCATGATAATTCTAAAAAACCATGAAATGAATAGTGTCAAAATTGACACAATTGATATTTTTAAAATAATGTTTCATAAAAAATTTTAAAAATAATAAAACAATTTTAAAAATATATAATAATTATTATATGGTCTATAATGTTATAAATTATTCATTTATGTTATAAGTTAAATCAAATAAGTAAATATTTCACCCTTTTAATATTTAAACATTGGTTATATTAATTAAAATTAAATAGAATAACTAATTTTTAATTAAAATGATAATGTTTAAATTGAAATCAAAACTTGTCTAAATTTTATTGGTTGATGAGATTTAAATATTGAAATATATTAGACTCGAATATATCTCATTTTTTAGGTATTTTTATTTATTTTCAAACTATTATAAAATTAATATTTTTGAGGTTTCCAAAAGTGTCCCTCGCCTCAATTATAAAAGGGAACTTCCACTCTCAAGTCTTCACTTCATTTTGAGCATTCTGGCTCGACCATACCCTACCCATTTTCCCTATCAACTTCCCGATAAACAATATATAGTTCATTTTATTCTTAAAAGACCAACTCTAGTGCTCTAAGAGGATATTTAGAGGAGGCATGTTGAAGAAGAGGTGATATCATTTACCGATTAGTTCAAACTTCGTTCTTATTCTACTTCCATGTCATGAGTTGTTTCATTATAAAGTAATAACTTTTGTGGTACTTATATACTAATATTTTATTATGATTATGAAACAACCATTTTACACAATCTACCCATTGTATTAAAAATGAAATCACCACGTGTGCGTACGTACAAATTACCGTCTCCATGTCGTGGTGTAATCCATTTTTCACCACCACCTTACGTGGATGGGTATAATGATGGAATTAATAAATATATATATATATATGTGTGTGTGTGTGTGTGTGTTTGTGTGATTAATATAAAATAATATTGATTTATAGATAATATACACCATCCACTTTAGTAACATTCAACAATTATGGGAACTATATCATCGCTCGTGTGTACGTACGAATTACTGTCTCCAAGGTGCGATGTGATTTGTTCTATATAATCTTCAATAAATCATGATTATATAAATGATTTGAATGAATAAATATGATATATATTATACTAATAACATTTTTTAAATGATATAACTATAACCTAAAAATAGGAATAAGAAATTATCCGGCAAAATATGCATAAGAACATAAAGTAATTAATACCTGAATAACGAGTAACAATGAAATGTTACTAACAAACAGATGAAAATATGATCATAAATGTTATCTTAAAAATGATTATGATTATTGAATAAATTATTAACATTATTTAAATCATTATATAGGAGGTTCGGATACATATGAAGCATATTGGACCTAAGGTATGGGATAATTTTTCAATATCATTTTTATCTGAGATTGTTTATATGTATGTATTGACTGTGGTATATTTATCATCCATGTCCATTATTTCTAAAAATGTTTTCATAAAATTTTCACTATTCTTCTATGTATTTTTAAAGTGATTTTTACCCATTTTTTAACTTTTACTACATGGTATAAAAGGAATCTTTCTTTTGTTTACTATATGAGTTACTTTTTGACTTTTCCAAAAAAAAGTACAAGGAGAATGTTTTTTTAACTTATACGGCATGAATGGATTTTTTTTACAGTTTCATGATGCTTTATTTCCATGAATCTTACTCTACACTATTTCAATTTTATTTTTAATTAAATTATTTTCTTTTAAAATTGCATGTCATTTTGAGAAAAGAAAAAAAAAATTGAAGATGAAAGTATATTTTCTTCAAGAATTAAGCTCAAGTGTTTTATGAAAATTATTTTCCATCTATGATGACATAGGGTTATGTTTCAATCCATATTATTACATTGATTTGATTGCATTTATGATGGAATAATTTTTATGAAATCCAATTATTTTATATGGATTATGTTATGATGGAATGATGTTTAAGAAACCCATTTTATTTCATGGGTTATGCTTTGATGAATGATTTCTGATTTTTTGGAACATATAAAAATGATTTCATTATGAGATGCGTGGGACCTATATCTCCCTACAATGCATTGGGTAAATATTTATATCTCATGAGATAGACATGACTGGAACGACAAGTAAATATGGTTCACTAATACAGGGTTGGAATGACATGTAAATCCAATTTTGTAATACATGGCTGGAATGGCAAGTAAACCGGGTTCAGTAGTGTACTTTTTCCAATATGATGGTCTTGGCATAAATGCCTTGGATACTATGGAAATCATATTAAGTGATTAATTGTTTTCCATAATTCCATGTTTTATTCCAATGTTATTTTATCATGGTTAATGTTTCTTTATGATCTATGCCTTAAGAACTTCCAAGATTTATTTCATGACTGTTTCCGACGCTTTCTCCGGGGCGTGTGCGCATCCGTCCGTCCACGGAGGGGGACGCGCAGCACTTTTTGCCCCGCATTCCCGCTTTCCAAAGGTGGGTGGCATTCGCTCCTTATTCAGGGACTTCTGCTCCTTGATCGAAACGGGATGATGGGATATCGGTTCTTCCTTCTGTGGATTCCTCCTCAGAACTCGTCACCTAGTCTGGGTCTCCCTCATAGATTTAATACGTAGTTCGTGAAACTCTTCCCAGTGTCATGTTTCCATGGACACTGGTTAATTACACTGCTTCTGTTGGGACATTCCAAAGGGTCCGTTCAGGGCATCAACCTTCAGTCGGGGGAGTAGTCACGTTGAGGCATCAGTAGCGTGTCTGGATACTGGGGAACCTGGCATGTCTGTCTGTTATCCCTGGTCACAGGGCTTCTCGAGGGCGTGGAAGCCCGAGGCATCCCACATCGAGCAAGGGGAATTATATGTCATAGACACATATCTGAGGTTTTCCTCATCTTCTCGTGTTTAACACAGGGCACACCGCGAGTTTAACGTCTAGCGGAGACGGATCAGCCCGATCAGAGCATTAGCTAGGATAGATCGGATTGAGGGATTTCCCTTTAAGGGATGCCGATACCGAGGCCAGCCCATGGGCGGTTGTGAAGAGGAGCGTACCAACATGGTCTCACCGAGATATGACGGTCCGGGTGAGAATCGGGATGGGTGATAGGTGGATGAATGGAGTGGAGGGGGAATAAAATGGGACCATTTCAGGGGCGACGGTGAAGTTGGACTTGAGCCTTGGAGAGGCTTCCTATGTATCCCAATGGCAGGGAATCAAAGTCCGCGTAGTTCGGGATAGTGTCGGTAAACCGACGTAAAGGTGGACCTTGGTCCAATGAATATCGTCAGCATACCAACATGAAGGTGGACCTTGGTCCGATGGGCATCGTCAGCGTACCGACGTGAAGGTGGACCTTGGTCCGATAGGCATCATCAGTGTACCGATGTGAAGGTGGACCTTGGTCTGATGAATGTCGTCAGTGAACCAACGTGAAGGTGGACCTTGGTCTGATGGGCGTCGTCAGCGTACTAACGTGAAAGTAGACCTGAGGGTCCACTGGTGGTGGGCTTGAACCTTGGGAAGGTTTCCTACGTACCATGCCTTGACATGGATCAAAGTCCTTGTAGTTCAAAGGATTGATGGAATACAGTTTAACGTCATGCGGGACGATAGTGAACCCCGACGTGAATGAACGACGGGTGGTGGGTGTCGGCGAACCAACGTAAATGAGGGACCTTGGTCCAATGGGAGATGGGATTAAACCTCTGGGAGGATTCCTACGTACCATGCCTTGACATGGATCAATGTCCTCGTAGTTTGGATTGAAAATGGGGACTTGGCACACCGACAAGGAGACGGTCTGGGCCAATGATTGTTGGGCCTGAACCTCAGGGAGGATTCCTACATACCATGCCTTGACACGAATCAAAGTCCTCGTAGTTCGGGTTGTGGAATACAGTTTAACGTCATGCGGGACGGGGGTGAACCTACGTGAATGAGTTCGGAACGACTGGATGGTGGGTTTGAACCTCGTAGAGGCTTCCTACGTACCATGCCTTGACATGGATCAAAGACCTCATAGTTTGGGTTAGTCACAACGGCTTGCCGTTGGACTAGGATGCAGTTTAAAGTCATGCTGGACTAAGGTAGAACTTGACGTGAATGATGATGGGTGGGCTTGAACCTCAGGAAGGCTTCCTACGTACCATGCCTTAACATGGATCAAAGACCTCGTAGTTCATATGGGGATTTTTCGATGAACCAACGTGAAGGTGGAACTTGGTCCAATGAGTGGTGGGCTTGAACCTCTGGAAGGCTTCCTACGTACCATACCTTGACATGGATCAAAGACCTCGTAGTTCGGGTGGGAATGGGTGTGCAGTTTAATGTCATGCGGGACGAGGGGGGCATACAGTTTAACGTCATGTTGGACGAGGGCATACAGTTTAACGTCATGCGGGACGGGGCGTACAGTTTAATTCCATGCTGGACGAGGGCGAAACTCGACGTGAATGAACTACCGAGCAATGTGGCTTGAACCTCATGGAGGCTTCCTACGTACCATGCCTTGACATGGATCAAAGTCCTCGTAGTTCGCTATGGGTGGGGGTCAGGGTCGGTGCTCACTCTAATCCCACGTGAGTCATGCTTGGTGTGAGAAACAAGAGGTTGCAAGGACCTGATGATCACGTCGCGAAGGATGCGTCCGTGAGAAGCGAAGAGGGGCTTACGCATTAGGCGGCCCATGGTGCTGGGACTTACTCCATGACGGAGGCCCAAGGTGCGGCAAAGCACAGCGATAGAGGGACTCGGGACCAACGATGGGAGGTGCCTTGTTCCCTATCACGCCCTCCACTGACCTTGGTAGTGGGGAAGTACAGAGATGCAGAGGTGTAGCCATCCATTGGGGAACTAGGGTCGCCCTTCTCCTATGAACATACGCCACTCCAATAAAGAGGATATCATCCCTTGTGGATGGGTGATTCCATTCATGTGGAGACGAGTGGTGTAAAGAATGTTCGAGCTGGGGGGACCCTTCGTGAGAGGCACGAGGTCGGGTCATAGTTTAACATCATGTGTTGAGGACATGGTGCTTGGCAGTTTAACGTCCTGCAGCTCGGATGAGGTGGGTTCACTCTGCACCCCTAGGACTTACATAACCGGTACCCTCTGGTCCTTGGGGAAGGGAAGGTACCAGTAAGACCGTGGTCAAGTGGGGGTGTGGAACGAACCATCGAGGGGTCCACGTTAGCGTGACTATGCGAAGAAGCAATAGCCATTAGCATGCCTATTCTAAGAAGCATTAGGCGAAGCAACTCTACGGGTGGTATTGTCCATGGGACTTTGAAATCACATCGTGCAAACCTGGAGGGTCGCACGGGAGGAGGAATTGTTGGGCAAAGGAGTGTGCTTCGCGAAGTGGAGTGCCTTGGCCTTAGCATGGGGCATAGGTGTGAGTGGAAGGTGCTTCGCGAAGTGGAACAGTGTTCGTGGAGCACTGCCTCGCGCAGAAGGGGTGCCTCACGAAGCAGGGTCCTGCGATGCAGTGTGCTTCGTGATGTGGAGTGCCTTGGACTTAGAATGGGGCATAGGTGTGAGTGGAAGGTGCTTCATGAAGTGGAACAGTGTTCGCAGAGCACTGCCTCGCGCAGAAGGGGTGCCTCGCAAAGCAGGGTCCTGCAAAGCAGTGTGCTTCGTGATGTGTAGCGATCCTGCCATAGCATAGGGATCACTAGTACAGGTTGGGTGTTTCGCGAAGCACAAACACTCAGCGGCTGCCCGGGTTCCCTTGGGAATCCCCTTCCTTCACGAATGCCCTTGAGCTTTGCGAAGGGAATCCCTCTCGGAAGAGGGGCTCAAAACGAGACAAAGAAAAGGCGTCTCGCAAAGTAGAAGTACCTCGCGGAGCTCATGATTCCTGGGGAAAAGGGTGCTTCGCGATTCGGGAGAGGAGAAGCCGAAAGGTCGGATTGTACGTCTCCGGGACTCAAGGGAAGTCCAGTATTTATAGGGAAGGGGCGTCGCGAAGAAAAACTCGCGCGCCGCCTCGGGTGCTTCGCGGTGCACTCGTGAACGTCAAATGCGTTCGTGGAGAGTTACTGCCTCTGGAGCTTCGCGGCGGGCTCTCGAACGTCAAATGTGTTCGCGGAGAGTTACCGCCTCTGGAGCTTCGCGGCGGGCTCGTGAACGTCAAATGCATTCGTGGAGAGTTACCGCCTCTGGAGCTTCGCGGCAGGCTCGTGAACATCAAATGCGTTCGTAGAGACTTACCGCCTCTTTAGCTTCGCGAGGCCGTGATGCTCGGGGTGTTTTGGCGTCGGTGCTTCGCAACGGTGCTTTGCGGCGGTGCTTCACGAGGTAGCTTTCCAGCCTTCTTTTTCGTCTCTCCCTTTCGTGTAATATTTTGGCGCCAACAAATGCCCCCCCTAAAACTTGGAGCTGCGGAGGGCGAAGGGTCGAAGTCTGAGGGAAAATCGCCAAAATTGTCGGTGGTTCGCGATGCGGCTTCGCGAAGGGGGGCCCACGGTTCTGCCCGGGGCCACGGATCCGGACGCGCCGCGATGCTCCGCGCGGGTGAGGCGCGCCGCGATGCTCCGGGGTCGCCGCCTATAAATAGGGGGGTCGAACTCTTTTGTCTTCACGTGACTTCCTTGTCTTTTTGTGCTCTCGACTTTGCGAAGCTCCGTGTACTCCGCGATAGCCCTCCGCGAATCGAGCTTTGCGGCGATCCGTGGGTCTCCGACTCCGCGTCTGCACCAAGCGAACTTCTTCTTGTCGGCCTCAGCCAGACTTCGCGGCTTGGTCTCACGACCGATCTTCGCGATCCGGCTTCGCGATTCAGCTTCGCTGTCCAGCTTCGCGATCCAGCTGAAAAAATTCTTTTCTGAGGGCCGGAATCGAAATGGCCTGTCAAGAGGATGTATTGGGGGTGCTTGCAGATGCTGCTCATCGGGATTAGATGGCCAACTGTCCAGGCCTGGGGGATATGGTCCGAAGCCACTCGGACCACACTTCTTTGACAGATCTTCTATCGGGGGTCAAAAGGATTATCCACAGTGCAAGAAACTGCCACTGTACGGATTCGGGTTGAGGGATGACGTCTTCATCCCGGAGGCGAGTAGGGACGAACTAGCCTGCTGGTTCAGGAGCACACCATGACAGCACCAATGGTTCAGCGCGGCTGATGGTCATGCACAGGAGAACTTCACACCCGTCACCGCTGACTGTCTCTACAACCATGTGAACGATATTGATGGGATTCCACTACAACCAGAGACTTCCCCTCCTCTCTACCGTACCATGCTGAAGGCGGCTTTGCAGGATTCAAAGAAGGGATGGTCCAATGAGTGGGACCTGTACCATGGAGGCAACTTCACTGATAACTGGGCCTGGGCCTACTGGGTAGGTGCCTCATGCGAGGAGTTTGGGGCCGAGCTGTGGAGAGTGGGGTTGTATGAGGCGGCATGGGCCTCCCAATTCCACATTTACCAACCAAATCAACTGATGCCAGAACTGCTGAGAAGATGGTCGTCTAGGACCAATACCTTTCACCTGCATCATGGGTAGGTGGGCATCAGCCTGTGGGATGTCCACCAGATTTCTGGGGTTCCGATCTTGGGGGCCATGTATGACAAGTTCCTCCTCGTCATCAGCGCGTGGGAGGATACGGAGAAAATTCCGCGACTGGCATCAGCGCTGATCACACTCGTCCCTGGAGAAGACAAGGAGGCAGTGAGGGATGTCCATTTTAGGAGATGGTTCAAATGCTTCCTGAATTTCCCAGAGAATTGAGAGTTCCCTCCGAGGCCTCGAACTTGTCCAAGGGCGGCCCAACGGGGCAAGGGGCACTCGTATTGGCGGGTCTTGGAGGATATCCAATGGAAGACTTGGGGTTTCAGTGTCAGCACTGAACAACAGCTGATAGTCAGGATGGCGGCATTCATCGCGGCTCTCATCTGTGGTTGGATTCTACCGGTGAGGGACACAAGCATGGGGGTGCGGCCCAGCTCGTTTATTATGGCGTCCATGTAGTCCATGGGGCAGCGAATCAATCTGGGTATTCCAATGCTCGTCAAACTGTACAGAATGCTGCGGCACATTAGTGAGGGCAAGAAGCCGCTAAGGATATGTGGGCCCTTCCACCTCCTGTATGGGTGGATCGCAGTGCACATCAGGGGGATTTATGAGTATCCAAACCCCATTTCGCCACCAGGATCAAACTTCTTCCCCTCCATCCTGAACGCGGTCGGGAGTTTCCCATTCAAACTGGTCGTGCTGATGGTACTGAATCGGGTGTGGAGGGCAGATGAGTTTAATTTCAATCCCTTCCCATTGCCGATGGGGATACTTACTGATGACGGACGGGGAATGGAAGAACATCGGGCTTACCTCCTGGCCTTTCGAGGTGGATTTTTGGTGGCACAGATAGATCATGAGCCGCTCTGCGAACCGTACACCCCACATAGGTTTGTGAGGCAGTTCTGGTGCCTCCAACGGCTGACCCCACAGGTCTACAGGGAGGTGCGTCACAAGGAGCACCCGTGTGTGATGAGGCAGCTATGGATCATGTTCACACGGGAATATGGGAAGATGAGGATTGCATTGCCTCCATCCACTGCCGCTTTCGGATTAGTGAGGGCTAACTATCCGAGTCGGTGACGGTGGGCCTTCCCTATCCTGAGGTCGGGGTCGGAGGGAAGCTAGGGCCGCTCATGGTAGCGGGGCTGCCATGGCTGCGAGACCCGCACCGGCCGAGGGTATGGTGACAGTGGTGGATCTGGTGATTCCGGAAGAGCACGGCCATCTGGAGGGGCGGCCACTGAGGGGATTTCGCAGGATATCCACTCAGGATCTGGGGAAGCGGCTGCATCATATCGACATGGCAGAGGATGTTGTCTTCCCGGAAGCCTGGGACATTTGGGATGTCAACCGGAAATTCCTCAGCCCACCCGAGATATGGGCACACTTGAATCGCCTCGGGATGTAATTTCCGGGCATAGGCCCAGTTCGGGCTGGATTCATGGCATCTTCAGTGGAGGAAGAATAGTACCTGGACGAGCTGGAGGATTACGTCCACTCCAGTGGTTTCCCTCGCCCAATGACAGACCGAGTGAGGGTACTGTTGAATCAGACGGTCCCCCCACAGTTATCGGCTGCCGATATGAGGGAGTGCTTCCCCCTTCCGGAAGAATCAGAGGACTCCTCTCGGGAGGATGAGGCTGGAGGAGGGAGCCCGTTGGAGGAGGGCGAGGTCGGAGATCAGGGCTCCGATTCCGACGATTTCGCGGAGGCTCTCGAGGTAGCATTCTGAACTTCTTTTCTTATGATCTGTTCTTGGGTCACTATAGACTTCTCACTGATGTTTGAGCCATGTAGGAGGAACTTGTTCTCATGCCTCGTTCTCGGTTCTTGGCGGGTGATGATGCAGGACCTTCAGAACCTGCGCCTATGGCTGCGTCCAGTTTCACGTCTGGTGGGACCAGAGCACCTGAGGTGGCTCCTTCGGAATCTCCAGACCTTCCAACAGTATACGGAGGGCCTCGCCTCGGGGTTCCATCAGTACCGGCTCAAGAGCAGCGCCAGGAGGTCGATCTCTGTAATTCTCCTCTACCGGTCTCCTCTGTCGTCATATGTAGATCATGCCAACTAACATTTATGTCCCTCTCTGTCGTACATTTCTTCGACTGGTGTGGGCTGCTGCGGCAAGACTGGTCGGGATGTCTGGTGGCGTCCCTCTTATGGGCATGCCAGTGATGGTGGCGATAGTCCCCCCATCTCCTCAAGCTACGACGCACATCATCAATGGCGGGACCACCAGCAGGGTCGTACATGAAGTCATTGAGGTGGACTCCGAGGAAGAGGATAAACCAGTCGGTCCCAGTCCTGTCGCGCCTGCTTCGGTGCGAGGTGTCGTACTAGATTCAACACCAGATGTAGATCCTGCCGAGGATTTCTTGTAGGCATATCCCATGTACAAGCCTGCCAATCGCGCGGACTGGGACGAAACGGCCTCTGACGAAGAAGACAGCAGCATAGTCTGCCGCCGGTCGTGGAAGCTGATCACGCGCTTTATCAAGGACACTCCCCAAGCGCAATGGCTGACCGAAATGGATAGACTCCACTCACGGTTGCGCGAACTGTGTGCTGGGGGAGTGGATGCCCAATGTCCTCATGCACTCATCCGAGATCTTATGGATGAGAAGATCCAGGAGCATGATCGTGGGATCAGCGTGGGCTGGAAGCGGAGGAAGGCGACCATTATCAGGAATCTTCAGGAGGCTGAAGGCAAGGTCCAACAGATGCAGACCCGGGCAGACGAGCTTTCAGCCTCTCTCAATGCACAATCTGAGCTGGTCTCACGGTTGAAGGCCCAGCTGGCAGAGGCAGAAGAGCATATGAGGCAGACCTCTGGAAATATGGTTGTCGTTCAAGCCGGCATAGAGAGGGCCAAAGCCAAGACCGACGAACTATGCCCCGCCACTACTGAGGAGGAGCGAGATCTAAGTCAGCGACAGCAAGCCTTGGATGCCACAAGTCAATGGGTGGTGGAGCTGCAACATTCTTTTGACGGGGTTAACCCGTCTATGGGGGGAGTCGACCCCCGTGTATTGTAACAAACCAAAAACATTTCATTGGTACTTCCGTGCTTCAATTTCTTCTTTCTTATTTGTTTTTAATGTCGTATCATGCACGATTTCCACTATTTGAATTGCCTTGTTACATCCCTACAATGTTTGCGGGACGTTCGGCGACAATTCCCCAAGCCCACGTGGGTCGATCCCGATGTGAAAAAACAGGAGATAGTTGCCCTCTCATCCCACCTAACATAGGAGTGGGGACCATGCTTCGGTCATCTGGGATTCGGATTACTAGTCCAGATTCCCGAAGGATGGGAGAGGCTTGATCGGAGAAGGAACTTTCATGATGGCTGAATTATTGTTTCTTCAGCGTGCTCTTATGCACGAATGGGGCAACGCCAGGGGCGCTGAAATTGGTCCAAACAGATGAAAATGGGAAGTGTGAATCACGATACCCAAGATTCGGAACACTGTGGGGATGGCGTGACAATAAGGGACAACCGTTAACCTCAGAGGAGAAGCGGTATCCTTACTGCGTTAGCCTACAACGGGGAAAACAAATGAGGGTCGATCGTTGACCATGTTCGAAACACGGGACCATGTCACAAACGTTGTCGATCAATCCTTCGGGACGTTGGCCCAGGACAGTGGGCAGACCATAGGTCGACATCCACACTGTTAGGGGGTCCTTCCAGATATGACCTAGTCTTCCAGAATGTTGGCCTAGGATGATAGGTGATCCGATGCGGCATGGGACCAGACCGTTAGGGGGTCCCTTCAGACATGAAAGGGGACGAGGGTCCGAATAAGGGGCACGCAAAGCGTGGAATATGGAGTGATGGTTTGTCCGAACAGAATCCAACACTTAGGTAGTTACACCACCGTGGTGGGAGTACAACATATGGGCGCATTGGTTCGATCATGGATCATTCCTTCTTTCAGACAATGCCTCTCTGGCGAGGGGACCTGTCACTTCCAATGGGATCTTGGGGCATCCTGAACTCGTTCAGGGTAGAACCACAGTTTAGTGTCATGCGTTGAGGACACATGGACTCCTATATTTTAACGTCATACGATAGGACGTGGAATAAAAGGGAAGATCCTAGCGAACGTGTGGTGCGGTAGATATGAAACAGGCGTGAATGAGGACTTGGAGTCCAAATCACACCACGTACTCCTGGAAGAAACTCTTCAAGTCGAGGGACCAAGAGTAAGGATTAATCTGGGCCCGAAGCAGAGTGGTCGGGCATTCCTACATACCCCATAAGGATGGGAATCAAGCCATACGTAGTTCTGGAAGCGCAGTTTAACGTCATGCGGGAAGAGGAGAAGCCCGATTGTGTTGGAACACATCCTTTCCAAGACTAATAATCCCACGTGAGTCATACTCGGTGTGGGAAACAAGCAGTAGTGGTGGGAATTTCCCGACACAACAAGGGGCAGGTTTGGGCAAAGGGACGCTCGGTGAATACCGGCCCAATGACACTAACAAGATCATTTAGCGCACCTAGATGCGCGAATAGAAAGATCCAAGTATGATGGAATTCCACCTGAACATGAGGAAGTGTAAATGTGTGAATCATGGCACTCGAGATTCAGATCACGATGATGGCGGCGTGACGATGGAGGATAACTGCTGACCGTGTTCGCAACACAGCATCCTGTCACGTTAACCTAGAATGGGGATAGACAAATGAGGGTTGATCGTTGACCATGTTCGAAACACGGGACCATGTCACAAATGTGGTCAAATATCCATAGGGACGTTGGCCCGAAACGATTGGAGGGCCCCTAGGTCCAACATTGATGGAGAGCCCTTAATCCTAGTATCCATGTCGTTCGAGGTTCCTTTTGGATGTGGAAGAGGATGAGGATCAAAATAGTGAGCTCACGAAGCTTGGTCATGGGACGAGGGGAATGTCCCTGTGAAAACCCCACACTTTGGGCTCTTTGTCAAAACACATCTGAATACGGTAACGAGACGTATTAGATAGAGGGAGCAGATTCCTTTCCCATAGGGAGATCTTAGTTTAGGGTCATAGAATTCGGACCATGGATGAGAGGAGACATAAGAGTCACATGGTGGAGTAACTCAAACACCTGGAGTGAATGGGAATAGGGGGTGTGTGTGGTGCGATGAAAAACCTGACGTGAATGAGGACATAATCCCATATCACATCACACGACCCCTTTGGGAGAGATTTTTTGGTCAAGGGACTGAAAGCGAAAGTTAGGCTGGGCTCGGGGAGAAGTGTCTGGGTGCTCCTACGTATCTCATAAGGATGAGAATCAAGCCTCATGTAGTTCTTGATGGACCTTAGACCATAAATGGGTAAAAGGAGCAGGGGACGCATGGCATCAGGACCCGATGTGAAGGAGGACCTAAGCCCTACTTATCATGCGTTCTCTGGGGAAATGCTCGAGTCGAGGGACTGAACACAAAGTTTAGGCTGGGCCCGCGGGGAAGTGCATGGGCGCTCCTACCTTTCTCATAAGGATGAGAATAAAGCCATATGTAGTTCTGGAGGGTGTCACGGTAAGGTAACAGTGCCAGGGGAAAAGGGGAGTGCAGTCGTGGCCCTTGCACTAAAAGAAGCGAACTTTGATAAATCTTGTTTGTTCTTTAAGGTGAATGGTTTTTTTTGTGAAGCGAAATGCCTAGAATAGTAGGACGTGATGTCGCCACAAGGATCAAGCTGTGATGGGTGTTGACAAATGGCATGGCACATGACCAATACCCAATGTGATGTCCTCTACAACGAGGTCACCACAATGCAGTGCCGTTTTTCATCGTGCGACCAGGACGATAATGTCACCGTTTAGGGTCGTATGATAGGACCAAGCATGCATTTTATCATCATGTAGCACAGACGTAGCAGAGACGATGCTAGGTGGGAAATGTGCGCAGTGTTATAAAACACATTTGACGGATACATGATCCCACATCAAATTGTACACCAATTGGAGAGGGAGACCTTAGGCCAAGGGGCCTATATAGAGGTAATAGGTGAAACAGGGGGAGAGACTGGCTCCCTAAATGGGCTGTACCCAAAGAGAGGGTGTCCGGGCGGTCCTACGTATCCCATGAGGATGGGAATCAAGCCACACGTAGTTGTTAAGGGTTCCTTTTAATGTCATGCTGGAAAAGGAATAGGAGGGATAACCCTCAGGACAGGGGTGCGCGTGGTGTAGCTATTGAAAACCTGACGTGAATGAGGACATAATTCCGCACTACGCCACGCGGTCCCGTAGTCGGGGTCCTGAAGGCAGGACCAGAGAGGAGAAATTTCTGAACTCAAGTTGGACCCAAAGACAAGGGGTCTGGGAATTCCTACGTATCCCATTAGGATGGGAATCAAGATGAACGTAGTTCCAGATGAGAATCTTAGTTTTATGGTCTTAGAGCTCGGACCGTGGAAGGTGACAACTTCCCGAGTAAGCACAGATGTCAACCCGATCCCTAAGCCCACGTGAGTTAAACTCGGTGTGGGAAACAAGGGGGGTATCCTCATTGCAATACTTGGGGCGAGTCAAATGGAAGTTGGTAGAGAGACCCGAAGGACACCTTTGACATGGCTTGTTCCCCTAACGCGCGGATGTACACGGAGGAAAAGTACCCAAAAGTTCCGAGACTCCACTTGGACACGGTGAAGGGATGAAGGGTGTGAATTGTGTACCCGATATTTTGGGCTTAATGGGTTGGCGTGGAGATAGAGGAAAACTGTTAACCATGGTGGAAACACAGCGTCGATATCGCGTTAGCCTGAGGTGGGAACAACAAACGAGCATCGACCGCTGACCATATTCGCAACGCGGGATTTTATCGATTTGTTGTCTAAAACCCTTGGGGGCGTTGGACCGTAATGGTAGGAGATCCCTTGGGCGTAGTATCCAGGCCGTTCTTGGGGGTCCCTCCAGGTTTGAAAGATGATGAAAGCCCTGTTGCAGGGATACACAAAGCCTGGAAAGCGGGTGCGGACGTGTCTGAGTAAATCTTGGCATTCCAGGTAATAAACCAGAGTACTCTTAGGCACATCGGTGAACTTCCGAAAAGGGATCGACGAAACAGCTCAGGAGGGAGAGGTACATGGCGTGGTCATTATGAGATCAACATGAATGAGAAAATAACCTCACGCCACACCATACACTCTTATAAGGGAGGACCTGTGCCGTGGCCCGGAAAGGCCAAGGGGCCTGATGGTTAGGCATTGGTCAAGAAGGCCTGACCTGCTTGCGGTTTAACATCTTGCAATGAGGACGAGGGTCGGGGACCCGAGAAGGCCAAGGGGCCTGAGGCTAGGCCTCGTAAGAGGAGGCGTACGGCATGGTACATGATCCTGACGTGAATGAGGACATAATAACGCACCACACCGTACACCCTGGGTAAGAGGGGACCTGGGCCGGGGGGGGGCAAGAAGGCCAAGGGGCCTAAGGTCAGGCATCAGTCAGGAAGGCCTGACTGGTTTGCAGTTTAACGTCTTACATGAGGACGGGGGTCGGGGACCCTAGAAGGCCAAGGGGCCTGAGGCTGGGCCTCGAAAAAGAAGGCGTACGGCATGGTACATGATCCCGATGTGAATGAGGATGTAGTCCTACACCACACCGTACACCCCTATGGGGAAATAGGGTCGTGGGCCCGATTGCTAGCACCACCCAGGGGGAAGTTTTTTACTTCGGGATGGGGCAAAACAAATCACTGCACTCTATGTCTGGGACATCTCGGGGTGGACCCAAAGATCTAGGACACTGTTTACCATGTTCGAAACACAACGTTCGTATGGTGACCCGATATGGGAGCAACAAATGAGCGTCGACCATTGACCAAATTCGCAACGCGGGACTTGTATCGGCTTGTTTCTTGAAAACCCTCAGGGGCGTTGGCCCGTATCGGTAGGAGAGCCCTTGGGCATAGTATCCAGGCCGTTCTTGGGGGTCCCTCCGGGTGTGAAAAATGATGGAATCCCAGTCAAAGAGCGGGTGAAGCATAGCTGTATACATCCATGAAAGAGGTAAACATCTCCAGGGGGGATGTGCAGCCGGGTCGAGGCTTGCTCGATGTGAGTTGGGGAAAAAGTGTGCACCCTTCTATATCTTGACCCGAGGGGAAGATTTTGGCTTTTGGGCTGGGCCAATGGACGAAATGCCCGGGCATTCTTACGTATCTCATGAGGTTGAGAATCAAGCCATACGTAGTTCTTGAAGGCCATGCAGTTTAGCGTCGTGCGGTGAGGACGTGGGAGGATAGAAGAACGAGAGTGGGCACATGGTGTGACCCTTACAATCTTTGTGTGAGCGGGGTTGCATGAGCGGGGCCAAGAAAGCCTACTCCCTGCTACACAAAGATTCTCCAAGGAAACTATTCCCAGGGGAGATAGTGAAAGAGAAAAGCTTGGGGCTGGGCTCAAGACGAGGCGTCTGAGCATTCCTACGTATCCCATGAAGACGATAATCAAGCCACACGTAGTTCTTGAAATGCAGTTTAACGTCATGCGGGATGAGGAGCATCTCATTTGGGGATATGTACGGTACAGAGAGTAATCCGACGTGAATGAGGACATAATCCCACACCATACCGTACAATCCCGTAAGAGGGTAAGTCGGGGAAAAACAACTTGTGGTTTAACGTCTCGCGGTGAAGACGGGGGGCCAGGGGCCCAAGGAGGCCAAGGGGCTTGAGGCTGAGCCTCGGTCAAGAAGGCCTGACTAGCTTGTAGTTTAACGTCTTGCAGTAAGGACGGGGGGAGATCTTAGCTTAAAGTCATAGAGCTCGGACCATTTTTCAGTTCATCGTCTTGCAGGACGAAGATACAGTTTAAGGTCATGCAGGACCTTAACGTGCAGTTTAAGGTCATGCGGGACCATTTTGCAGTTTAGGTTCGTGCAGGACGAAGATGTAGTTTAAGGTCGTGCGGGACCATCTTGCAGTTTAGGGTCTTGTAGGACCCTTTTTCCCTAGGCAAATTATCGCTTGAGGAATTTGGCATTGGTAGGAGGGGTTATACGCTCTCCATCCATGGTCACCAAGGAGTATGCTCCATTGGGGTAAACCTTATGGATGATATAAGGCCCCTCCCGTTTGGGTTCTAATTTGGGCAGTTTCCTACCGGGAATCATTGGCACTTGAAGGGCCAGTACTAGGTCGCCTTGTAGGAAATAACGGAGATGAACCTTCTTGTTGATGGCCATCGCTATCTTATCCTGATGCCATGTAATTCCCTTATATGTCATGTAATCCTTTTTAAATGGTTACACTGAAAAAATGGTCACCTCATGTGATTTTATACCGATTAAATATTACATGGAGTGTAATAGTATTACACAGCATATAAATTTTATAAAGACTGTTTTTCATCCCGAAAATCATACATAAAATATCCAACCACCTCTTAAGCCTTCCAAACCAAAAAAACCCTTGGCAACCCTAGAAAAAAATATAAAACTCAAAAGGTAATGTACCTATAAAAGAATGGGATCCTAAAATATCCTCACCTTATAATAGCTCATCCTCAATATGTACTCTCAAGCATCACTAATATTTTGATGTAAAAATATCGGGCCATTGAGCATGCATGTCTACTTCTCTCTCTCATGTTTCCTCCTGAATATGGATATGTTTCCATAGTAGTCTAACAATCTGAATGGTCTTTCCCTATAGAAATTTCTCACTAAGGTCTAAAACATGATTCAGATTCTCCTAAAATGATGAATCAGTCTCAAGATCAACATCAATCACATGAGAAGGGTTTGGTGATACCATGGAAGTTATGACACATGAAAAAAATCATGCATACCACTATACCTTTGTGTAAGCGCCAATATGTATGACATTGACAAGATTCCCACCACAATATAGAAAGGTTAAACAAACATGGGCACCAAATTTCCCTTCCTGTGAATCCTTGGGTGGCCCAATCTAGGAGACACCCGAAGGAAGACACGATCACCCACTATAAACTAAAGGGTTCATCAATTTCTATCAGTATACAACTTCTTCCTACTCTGATCTATAGCCATATTTTTCTGAATCATCTGAACTAGCTCTAAATTATCATGCATGAGATTCTGTCCTAGTAGTTCTGACTCACCTATCTCCATCCACAAAGAGGTGATATGTATAGCTAACCATAAAGAGCCTCATATGGTTCCATATGAATAGTTCAATGATAAATATTTTTATAGGCTAAATCAATTATTTCTAAGTGATTCTCCTAAGACCCACCAAAATTTTAGATACACTCCTATATCATATCCTCCAAAACCTATATAGTACATTATGTCTTCCCATATGATTGTGGGTGGAAATTCGTACTCAAGAATACTTATGCACCAAGCACTTTCTACAAGACTATATAGAAACACGAGGTGAAACATGAATCATGGTATGAAACTATACTCTGCAGTACACCATGAAGATGTCCTATCTCGCCAATGTATAAGTCTCCCAACTGATCCATTGATAAAGTCTCCTAGATAGACATGAAATGTTCTAATTTCATTAGTCAATCCATAATCACTCAAATAGCATCATTCTTTCAACATGTCCTTTGGAGTCCCACAAATAATTTGATGGTAAGTTCATCCCACTTCCATTCTAGAATGGCCAACGTCTGTAGTAAACCACCAAGTCCTTGATGCTCGGCCTTCACTTATTGACAGGTCTACCATCATGTCATGAACCTTTCAATATCCTTTCAAATGTCTAGGATCTAATACTATCAATGTAGATCATAGTACATTTTGGTCAATCTTGGATGAACTACCCACTTTCAGGCATGAAATTCATGCATTAGCTTCACCCACATACTCATAGGAAAAACATATTGGTTCCGGACATATATGATCACATCCTCATCTATGGCCCAATATGAAGGTGAATCCCCACCTTCAAGGATTTACCTCAAGATAAAATACTCAGAATCCTAATATTTCCTCACCCTGATCCAACTCAAAAGTGTGTATTCCACTGATACTGACATGTGGTTGATCTAGTATTGGACCTCCTAAACCACAACATGAAACTCAGCCAACAAGGTCATCATATTTCACTCAAAACTAGACTCCTAAAATTATTGAGTCCATGTATTCTTGCTTAAAGCATTAGAAACACTATTTCACTTCCCTGGAATATATTCTAGATCAAAATAAAATGACTATATATACTCAAACCATATCTTCTATCAAAGATTCAAGTATCACTATGAAAAAATATACTTTAATATTTTTTATCGGTATACACAACAAACATTTCTCCCAATAGATAATGTTTTCAACACTACAAAGCATAAACCATTGTAGCTAAATCAGGGTCATACATAGGGTAATTTCATTCATGTTTCCTCAACCTCCATGAACCATGCACCACAACCCGATCCCCTACATCAACACTACTCCAAATCCAATCCCAGATTCATCACAAAACACGGTATACTCCTCACCCAAATTAGGTAGGATCCAGATCGGTGTGGTAGTCAACTACTCCTTCAACTCTAATAAATAATTCTCACATTACCCAAACCATTCAAACATAAATCAATTCTTGTTCAATCACGAAAATGGTGCTTCTAAGTACAAGAAGTCCTGGATGACCCTCTGGTAGATTCCCACCAAATCTAGAAAGATACAAATATCCAAAACATTCTTGGGATCCTCCCAAGAAACAACTGTCTACACATTATTTTTGTCCACTATCACACCTTCCTCTAAGATTATGTGACCCAATAAATGTACATGATCAATCCAAAATTTAAACTTAGATATATTAGCATAAATATGATGCTCTCTTAGTGTACTCGGGATGATTTCAAGATATTGGGCATGATCGTCATGAGTCTTAGAGTACACTAAGATGTCATACAAAAACAAAACCACAAACTGATCAAGGTATGGGAGTAAGATTCATTTAATCAAGGCCATAAACATAAGAGGTTAATTTTTCATCATAAACAGCATCACTCCAAACTCATAAAGGTTTTACCTACTTCTAAATTTTTTTGTGGTATATCAGATGGTCAAACTATAAAATGATGATACCCCAATCTAAGTCAATTTTGGAGAAAATAAAAGTTCCTCTCAAATGGTCAAATAGATCTTTGATACGCAAAAGAGGATACTAGTTCTTCACTGTCATTCGGTTCAACTTCTGGTAATCAACACATAAGTTCAAGGTTTTTTCAGCCTTCTAAGAAAACAAGACTGGCGAACACCAAGGTGACATGCTCATACAGATAAATCCCTTATCCATCAAAAATTATAGTTGAGTCTTAATCTCATAAATCTATATTGGTGTGATTCTATATGGTGAAATAGAAATCATCTCAACTCCAAACATGGGATCAATCGTAAACTCCACATCTCTCTCAGGTGGAATCCCTAACAAGTCCTCACAAAACATGTCATAGAACTGGTTCACTATAGGTTTAAAGACATCAATATTAACACCCTTATCATCTATCAATAGATTTGAAACCTAGGTGGTGTGATCCCCTATTTTTTGGTCCACAATCCCTACACAGCCTGCCATGGTTTTTCACTCTCCATGATGAACATAATTGTTACCCTCAAGAGATGCAAAGGTTAGTCACTTGCAGTAACAATATATGTGGGTTCAGTATGCCACTAAACATTCCATACACAAAATCAAGTAAAAACACAACATATCAAGGATATAAAGATCCCAAAAAAATGATACCCCCTAACCTCAATAGAACACCCCTTTTATAAATAGATGTCTCTCAACCGTACTCCCAATGGTGTATCGATTATCATAACCCCCTAAAAACTCCACTAACAGGCTCAAACATCTCACATGTTGTGTAGATATAAAATAGATGCAGGAAACAGTATCAAATAAGTCACTAGAAATAATTGAAGTTGCTAGAATAGTACCTTTAATGGTAGATGGTCCATCCTTTTCATCTACAAATGTAGGATAAAATGTATGAAACTATCTTTTCCCTATTCCCAATATTGTAGTCTTATTTCAACAAGCCTCACTACTTTTATAATATGGGATATCTTAACTAGAAGTACCACATCCACTACTTTCACCGCCCTATCTAGTAGAAATCCAACTACTAGACTGATATGGGGTATAAGATCCCCTTTTAGCACTCTAATTCGGCATAGTTCCTCTATCACTACCCATCTATTGTGGGTTCCTGCAGAACCATTGTATATGTCACATCCTTCTGTAAGCTCAAAATTATACTATTTATTGTGGGAACTTTATAAAAATGTGGCCCATCCTACCTCATGGGTGGTAGAGCACTCTAGTCATATCCTAAGTAATTAACTCTCCCCCTGGACACTCTACTTTCCACTACTTGAGTTAACATTATCATAGTGATTTTTCCTACTCTTATAAGACATACCATCTAGTCATCTAACAAATATCACATTCACCTCATGGGAATCCTCCTTTAGTTTCCCCTCAGATATGAGATCTTGGTTCACTACTTCTAAAAAAAGTAACTAAAATATGTTAATCAGGGACTTGATCTCACATTTAATACCATCTTTAAAATTTATCGCTACAGTGGCCTTATCCCTAGCCTATGCTGGAACAAAGTGTTAAAAATTAGTAAAGAAACTGGCATAGTCCATCATGGACATACTTCACTATGTCGACCTCATGAACTCAGCTTCCCTCTCCTGCCTAAGTGTCTCAGGATAAAAGTGCTCCCAGAAATTCTCTTGAAAGTCATTCCACTCCATATTCTCTAGTTTTAAATATTGTTCCTAGATTTACCACCAATGTTTCACTTGACCATGTAACATATAAGAATCTATTTTGACTCTCTTCTCAGCAGGAGTCTCCAAGTGGTAAAGAATCTTATGGATAGGCTCAATCCATAACTCATCCGCCTTAGGTCCACCCTCTCATGTAAATGTTGGAGGGTTATGCAACTAGAACTCTCGTGTTAGGTTTGACATAATATTCACAACATACCCTGGGTCTCTTTCCATAAACTATAAAAACCAAGTAAGGTTATCATGGAAATTCTCTATGGCTTCCTCACTTGGAAATATTGAAGCCTCTAGTTCCAATACTAAAGACGCATTTCCAATAATTTCCTCTTATTGTCATATCAACAAGCGTCATCATCGAGGAATATATATAACATGTAAAACAAAAGTCTCAGGACACATTACACCACATTATATCTTTTATGAAATAGTAAATTCACAAAATTCATAACTATTCATCCCCCATACCCTTCTATATAGTCAAAACTGAGGCACTATCACTACCCTCGACCATCCCTCATTTAGGTCATTGCTCGCATAGGATAACAAAATTTCACAATTTAAGTTATCTTTAGACACCCATTTATCAACTTTATTTACCAAATTTAGCATCATTTCACAATTTTCAATTTCATATTAGGAACTATTAAATTTAAATTACACCAGTAAATACAATCATTTTCATTTAAACAATTCACCCAAAACCATCTTTTCTGTGTGTTCCTAAAAATGATGCATGTCACAATAATTCCTGATTTCATAGAATGATTCTTGTATACGTGACATTCATTCCATACAAGGATAAGAATAAAATCATGGAAAAATAATAACATAACACAACAATTGAATCACCTATGGAAAAACAACATCCAACTGTAATAGAAAACATCAATAATAACAATCCCACCCTAGATACCTAGGTTTTCCCCCATAAATGGGTTAGCTACTCCCATGTATAATCTCATGACCAAGGCCTAACTCTTATTAGTCTCCTATATACCATTTTCAAATAGTAATACAAATGAAAAGAAAATAAAATTGGGAGCTAATGCCACTTTGTAACATCCTAACATGGTTGTTACACACTGACACCCTAGACTGGTTGGTCAGATGACCTTATGTGCGCCTCTCCATATGCCAAATGTTGCCAACTAGCAGTGAGGGTCTGATATAAAACATGTGGAGACTATACCCTCTTTATTAGAGTAACTCAACAATGGAAATAATAAACAATAACCAAATATCATACCATAACAATAAACACCAACATCACATGATGAACCAATATAGGAAGAAATATTCAAACTAAAGTTGTAAACATGTCATGCCATATAAGTGTGAAGTGTTAAATGAAAAACCCAAAATAAAGACACTGAAAACTCCAAAGTGGGTCCCAAACCCATGTCGGGTTCCCTCATCCATGCTCCATCCCAAATTATTCATCTAACATAGGGCTCTTACACTTATCATGTCATGTAACCATAAAGTCTAATTGGGTAATGATCAGGAATCCTGAGTAGATAGTGAGTACAACCTAATAGGCCACCACCAACGGTGTCTAAAAAAATATTTAGTTTATAAAAGTATATGTAGTTGTATATGTAATAAAGTATAATAAAATGAGTAAACAATTTCCATAATTCATTATTCTTTAATTAACCACATAATTACCCAAGTTCAAAATGACACAAGAACCATCAATACCATCTTCAACCCATGCTAGAGTCTAAAACAAGTCATAAATGGAAATCAAACTTCGTTATAACATGGGATTCCATTATGAATTTAATTTTATCTTCATATTATGGATACTTGGAACCATAGTCCAATGCCAACATTTTGGGACTAGAATGTCATGTTTAGCGCCTCATGGGATTTTGAAGCATGAGTCCCTATCCCATGCCTCATTGTTATCACATATGGTCTTTTGAAGCAAAAGTCTATGTCCCACTCTCGAATATTTTCATGAATACAATTAGTTAATATAATTCCATGTATAAAACCTCATGGGTATTTATAGCATCATTTCTTGTCACACTCCCTATTTATCAATCAAGAACATATATCACATTTTTTTAGGTTACTCATCATTAACCCTATTTTTAATTATTCACATAATGGTACACCATTTCAATTTATCAAAAAAACAACCATGTTTCCTCACTTTAATCACACGGAAATGATATAAACATTTCACCATTTATCTATTTAACAACAATTAATCAAGTAAACCATTAACCCTTAAAGGTTAATCCAACTATCCCTTAATTCCCACTATCAATCAATTCATAATCCCATTAATTATCCAATTCCATAAACATGAATTTCACCAATTTCATATTCACATTATTCCACAAATTAAAAAACCCATTAATTAATTAACCAATTAATTATTTCAATTCAGGACTCAATTTCCAAACATGGGAATTGAAATTTCACAACTACATACACAAAAATAATTCAAGACTATTAAAATTTACATTTAGACCACCTACGTCAAGATCATTGACAAATGATCTCCCATCCACAACCTTCAATGGATGTATAATGGTTGGATCAATAATAGAAGAGGATATTTGGAATCCAAAATAAGGATCAAGATCAACCCTTAAACCCACAACTGTAAAAATTTTCCACCGCTTCATCAAAAGAATGAGGAATAGAAGAAAAGTAAAGCAAAAAAAGAATTATTGGGATTCAAACACTAATATGTGATGATCGTAGAAGAAGAAATCACTCCAAAACTACTAAGAGTATCCCTATGGTCAGGAGAAGGAAGTTTGTGTGAAGAACTAAAACCAAAATGAACCGCACATAACCTTTTAATTTTTGACTTAAGGAATTAAACAGCATGTAATTACCTTACATGTTGTGTAATTATTTTTAATGGTTTATGATGAAAAACCCATCATCTCAGGTGATTTTATACCTATTAGATAATACCCAGTTTTTAATAGTACTACACAGCATGTGAATTTTTTGTATATTATTTTTTGACCCAAAAATTATACTTAAAATATCTGACCACCTCCAAATCCTTCCAAACCAAAAATAAACCCTTTCTACCCATATAAAAAAAGAGAAAACTCAAAAAGGAATGTACCTATAAAATAATAGGAACTTAAAATATCCCCACATTATGAAATCTCATCTGCGAGTTATACTCCCAGATTTCTATAAGATTCTATGGTAAAATTATTAGGCCACTAAGCCCACATATCTTCTTTGTTATCCCATGCTTTCTCCTAAAAAAGACTATGTTGCCACAGTACTCTAACTATCAGCAAGGTATTTCCCTGCAACACTTTCTCACTAAGATCTACAACATGTATCAGATACTCCTCAAAGGAAGCATCAGTCTCAAGATCAACATCATCAACATCAATCACATGGTAAGGGTTAGGGGGATACTGTTGAAGTCATGACTTATGAAAAACATCATGCATAGCATTGTACCTCTATTGAAGAGACAATTTGTATTCCACTGGACTGATTCTCTCTAAAATATCTAAAGGTCCAACAAACCTATCTTCCAAGTTTCCATGCCTATGAATCCTATGGTGACCCAATCTAGGTGGCACTTTAAGGAAAACATGATCACCCACAATAAACTCAAGGGTTCATCGACGTCTATTAGTATATAAATTCTACCTACTCTGATCTATACCCATATATTTCTCAATTAGCTTTACCAGCTTTGACATCTCCTACAAGAGACTCGGTCCCAACAACTCAAACTCACCTATCTCCATCCAACATAGAGGTGGTCTACATGGTCGAACATAAAGGGACTCATATGGTTTTATCTGAGTAGTTTCTTGATAACTTTTGTTATAGGAGAACTTAATGAGTGTTAAGTGATCCTCCCAAGACCTACCAAAGACTAGGACACACACCTGTATAATATCCTCCAAAACCTATATAGTATGTTATTTGTTCCCATCTATATTTGGATAAAACTTTGTACTCAAAAATACCTGAATACTTAGATCTTTATGGAAGATTTTATAAAAATTCAAGGTGAAGGATCAGTCATGGTCTAAAACTATACTTCATGGTACCCGATGTAGATGGACTATCTCCCAAATGTAAAATTATCTCAACTTATCCACTGATAAAGTATCCCACATAGTCAATAAATGTGTTAATTCTAACAGTAGATCCACAATCACCCCAATAGAATCATTCTTTCGAGGTATCATTTGGATAACCGCAATGAATTTCATCGCAACACCATCCAACTTCCATTACGGAATCGAGAATGGTTGTAGTAAACAACCAGGTCATTGATTCTTATCCTTCACCTGTTGATAGAGATATAATCATGTCACAAGCCTTACAATATCCTTCATTTATGTCCACAAATACTATCGATGTAGGTTATAGTATATTATTGTCAAACCTTGATAAACCCCCCACTTTGAGGCATGAAATTCATGCATCAGATCCTCCCACATACTCATAGGCACAACAACGTGTCTCCTGCCATAGATGATCTCATCCTCATATATGGTCCAATCTGAAGGTGACTCCCCACCTTCATGAATTTCCCTTAAGGAAAAACACTCTGAATAATAATACTTATTTTCCCTAATCCAGCTCAAAAGTGCTTATTTCATTGATACTAAAATGAGGGTCGCCTTCTCTTGACCCTCCTAAACCAAAACATGAAACTCAGCTAACAAGTTCGTCATCTTACACTCAAAAACTATACTCCTAAACTGCCTAGGTCTGGGTATTCCAACATACAGCATCAGTAATAATGTTTCCCTTCATTGGCATATATGCTAGCTCAAAATCAAATTAATATATATACTGATCCCTTCTCCACTACTATAGATTCAAGTCCTTCTAAAAAAAGTTATACTTTAAGATTTTGTGATCAGTATACATAGTAAAATTTTCTCCCAATTGATAATTCCACCAACACTTCAAAGCATAAACCACTATAGCTAACTTGAGGTGATGTATAAGGTAATTTTGTTAATGTGGTCTAAACTTCCATGACCCATACACAACAACTAGACCCCCTTCATTAATACTACGCCAATCTCAATCCCAGATGCATCATAAAACATTTTATAATCCTCACTTGGATTGGGTAGGATCATGATCGGTGCAATAGTCAAAAACTCATTCAACTCTTGGAAAGCATTCTAACATTTCTTAGGCTATTCAAACTTAACACCCTTCTTGTTCATGCTTGAAAGTGGTGCTTCAAAGTAGGATAATTCCTAGATGAACCTCTACTAGTTGCCTTCCAAACCTATAAATCTACAAAAATCAAAAACATTCATGGGATTCTCCCGAGAAAAAATTATTTTTACCTTATATGGGTCCACTAAAACACCTTCCTATGAGATAATGTGACCTAAGAAATGTTCCCAGTCAATCCAGAATTGAAACATAGATAGATTGGGGTATATCTGATAATATCTTAGTGTACTCAGTATGATTTTAAGATGTAGGTCATGATTTTCATGAGTCTTGGAGTACACCAAGATGACATCCACAAAAACAACCACAAACTGATCTTGGTACGGGTGGAATATTTGGTTCATCGAGTCTATAAACACTGAAGGTGAATTTTTTCAGCCCGAACGGCATTATGAAAAACTCATAAAGGCTATACCCACTTTGTTTCACCACTTTTTTGATACAGGAACTCTTGCCTAAAAGTACCATGTCTACTACCTCAACTGCCATGGCTAGTAGAACTCCAACTTCCAAAATGATATGGGGTAGAAGATCACCTCCTAGTAATATAATTCTACCTAGTACCTCCATCACTACCCATATTTCATGGGTTCATATAGAATCGTTATAGATGTCTCATCCTTCTGTAAGATCAGAAATCTATTGGTGGCTGGTTGTACTATCTACAAATGTGACTCATCCTACTACAATAGTGGTAGAGCACTCTATCCATGTCATGAGTAACTGACCCTTTCCCCTGGCCACTTTGATTTCCACTGCTCAAGTTAACATTCTCATAATGACTATTCCTACTCTTTGAAGATATACCACCTGGTCATCCAGAAGAAACCACATACATCTCACTAGAATCCTCCTTCAGGTTTCCCTCAGATTTGAGATCTCGATTCACCACTTCTAAAAACGTTTTTCAACTTAAATATGTTAAACTATGACTTAATCTCACATTTAAGCCCATATTGAGAATGCTTTACTATAGTAACTTAATCCCCTGCTAATTCTAGAAAAAACCACTATAAATCAGTAAATTGACAATCATAGTCCATCACAGATGTACTCCCCTAGGTCAACCTCATGAGCTTAATTTCCCTCTCCTTCTTGAGCACCTCAGGGTAAAATTACTCCAAGAAATTCTCTTGAAATTACTTCCAATATATATTATCTAGTTTTCAATCTCATTCCTAGATGTCCCACTAATGTTTTTCTTGACCACATAACATATAGGCATCCAATTTGACTCTCTTCTCATCAAGAGTCTCCAAGTGGTCAAGAATCATCTAGATAGACTCAATCCAGAACTCATCTACCTTAGGTCTACCCTCTCTAATAAATGTCAGAGGGTGCTAAAACTGGAACTTCCTTCTTAGGTATAACATACTTTTCACCACCCACCCTGATTCACTTTCCATAAACTACATAAACCCAGTAAGGTTATCAAGGAACTTCTCTCCAGCTTCCTCACCTATAATTATTGGAGCCTCTGGTTATGGTATTGGAGGTACATTTGCAGTTATGTCCTCATATCATCCTATCAACAAGCATCGTCATGGAGGCATATCTCTACATTTCCAAACACACATATTAGGGCACATTACACAACATTAACACTTTTATGAAATAGTAAATTTACAAAAGTCATAAAAATTCATCCCCCGTACCCTTATACATATTCAAAACCGAGGCACTATCAATACCCTCGACCATCCCTCATCTATTTCATGGCTCACATATGATAAAACACTTTCACAATTTAAGTTCTCTTTAGTCATCCATTTATCCATTTTACTTATAACACTTAGCATCATTTCAAAATTTTCATTTTCATATTAGGAACTATTAAATTTAAATTAATCTAGTAATGAAAAGAATTTTCATTTAAACAACTCACCCAGAACAGGGTTTTTCTTGCATGCCTAAAAATGATACATGTCAAAATAATTCTTGATTTCTTAGAATGATGCATTCATACTCAACCTTCATTCCATACCAAGCTATGAATGAGATCTCATAAAAGTATAAATAGCACACAACGAGTGAATCAACCTAGATAAAATAAATCCAATTATAACCTAAAACATCGAAAACAACAATCCCACCCTGGGTACTTGGGTTTTCCCCCATACATGGGTTAGCTACTCTCATGGATGAGCTCATGACCAAGGAATGACTCTTCCTAGTTTCCTATATACATTTTTTAAATAGTAATATAAAAGAAAAGAGAAGAAAACCAGGATCTGATACCAATAAGTAATGTCCTAACATGGGTGTAGTACACCGACACCCCGATCTGGTTAGTCACATGACCTCAGGTGCACCTCCCCATATGCCAAAGGTTGTAGACTAGCAATGAGGGTTTGATATACAATATGGGGAGACTATACCCTCTTTATCAGAGTAACTCGATAGTGGAAATAATAAATAATAAATAAATATCATTCCATAATAATAAACACCAACATCACATGATGAACCAAAATATAAAGCAATATCCTAGCCAAATTTATAAACATGTCATTCCATATAAGTGTGAAATGTTAAATGAAAAACCCAAAATAAAGACACTGAAAACTACCAAGTGGGTCCAAAAACCATGTTTTATTCCTTCATCCATGCTCCATCCAAAATTATCCATCTAACATAGGGCTCTTACACTTTTCTTATCTCGTAAAAAAAAGTATATTTGGGTACTGATCAGGTAACCCGAGTAGGGAGTGAGTAAAACTGAGTAGGCTACCACCAATGGTTTCAAAAAAAATATCCAGTCTATAAAATTATATATAGTTGTTTAAGTAATAAATTATAATAAAATGAGTAAATAGTTTCTATAATTAATTATTCTTTAATTAACAACATAGTTACCCAAGTTCATAATGACACCAGAACCTTTAATACCTACTTCAACCCATGACGGAGTCTAAAAAATATCATAAAGGGAAATAAAACTTCATTATGGCATGGTATTCCATTATCCATTTAATTTCATCTTCATATTAGGTATACTTGGAACAATAGTCCAATGTCAATATTTTGGGCCTAGAACATCATGTTTAGCACCTCATGGGATTTTGAAGCATGATTCCCTATCCCAAACCTCATTGTTATCACATATGGTCTTTTAAAGCAAATGTATGTATCCCACTCTAGAATATTTGCATGCATATATTTGGTGACTAGAATTCCATGTCTAGAACCTCATGGGTATTTATAGAATCATTCCTTATCACACACAGCATTTATCAATCAATAACATATATCACATATATCACATTTATCTAGGTTAATCATCATTAACCATCTTTTGAATTATTCACATAATGGTACACCATTTAAATTTATCAAAAAACAACCATCATTACTCAATTTAATCACATGGAAATGATAAGAACATTTCACCATTTATCCATTTAACAATAATTAATATAGTAAACCATTAAACTTTCAATGTTAATCCAACCATCCCTTAATTCCCATTATGAATCAATTAATAATCCCATTAATTAAAAAATTCCATAAACATGTCTTTCACCAATATCATATTCACATTATTACAAAAATTCCATAATCCATTAATTAATTAACCAATTAATTAGTTCAATTCATGATTCAATTTCAAAACATGGGAATTGAAATTTCACAACTGAATACATGAAAATAATTCAAGAAAGTTGGAATTAACATTTATACCACCTACCTCAAGATAATTGACAAACACTCACCCATACCTAACCCTCACATGATGTAGAATGGTTGGATCTACAATGGAAGAGGATATCAGAAATCAAAACCTAGGATCAATATCAACCCCCAAACCTAGAAGGTACCACCACTTCATTGGAAGAATGAATAATACAAGAACTAAATAAAAAAGGTTTATTGGGAATCAAACACCAATATGTGATGATCGTAGATGAATTAATTTCTCCAAAACTACTCAGAGTATCCCTATGGTCAAGAGAAGGAAGTTTTTATGAAGGAATGAAACCAAAATGAACTGAAAATATACTTTTATTTTTAGACTTAGGGAATTAAAAGTGTGTAATTCCCTT
Source organism: Viscum album (assembly GCA_963277665.1). Lineage (NCBI taxonomy): Eukaryota > Viridiplantae > Streptophyta > Magnoliopsida > Santalales > Viscaceae > Viscum > Viscum album. Next base: position 1,478,580,846 of record OY728161.1, read on the forward strand.
ACATGTTGTGTAATGATTTTTAATGTTTATAATGAAAAACCCATCACCTAGGGTGATTTTATACCTATTAGATAATACACGGTGTGTAATAGTACTAAACGACATGTGAATTTTCTGTATAAAATTTTTTAGCCCAAAAATTATACTTAACAGATATGACCACCTCCAAAGCCTTACAAACCAAAACAACCCTCACCAACCCTATAACAAAAGAGAAAACTCAAAAAGGAATTTACCTATAAAAGAACAGGATCGTACAATCTCCCACCTTATAATAGATCATCCTCGAGATTTACCCCCAAAAATATCTAAGATTCCGAGTTAAAAAGGCCACTGATCCCTAATATCTTATTCTCTATCCCATGGTTCATATTAAAAAATACCATGTTTCCACATTACTCAAATTATCGACATGGTCTTTCCCCGCAATACTTTCTCACTTAATCCACAACACATATCAGATACTCATCAATGGAAGCATCAGTATCAAGCTCAAGATCATCAACATTGATCACATGTGAAGGGTCAGGGTGATATCACTGAAGTTGTAACACATGAAAAACATCATTCATAGCATTGTACCTCTATAGAAGATACAATCTGTATGTCACCATCCTGATTGTCTCCATAATATCGAAAGGTCCAAAACAATTTTGTGCCAACTTTACCAGCCTATGAATCCTATGGTGATGCAATCTTGGTGAAACCTGAAGGAAAACATGATCAACCACTATGAAATCATGGGTTAATTGAAAACAATAACTATATGACTTCTACCTACTCTAATCCATAACTATACATTTTTGAATTAGTTGAACCAGCTATGACATCTTCTATAAGAAAATCAGTCCAAACAACTCTTACTCACTTGTCTCTATCTAACATAGAGGTGATATGCATGGCCAACCATAAAGAGCCTAAATGAGTGCTAAGTGCTTATCCCAAGACCCACAAATGACTAGGACAACACCCCTAGAATATCCTCTAAAACCTATATAGTACATTCTATCTTCCCATATATCTTTGGGTGAAAATATATACTCATAAATACCTGCATACTAATCACTTTATGCAAGCTTTTCTAAAAATGTGAGTTGAAATGTGAGTCATGTTCGGAAACTATACTTTGTGGTACCCCATAAAGATGGACTATCTCCCAAATGTATAAGTCTCCCAACTTATCCACTGAGAAAGTATCCCAAATAGTCAATAAATGTTCTATTTTGGTAGTCAATCCAGAATCACCCAAATAGAATCATTCTTTCGAGGTATCTTTAGGAGACCTGTAATGAATTCAAATAAAATATTATCCCACCTATATTATAGAATGGCCAATGGATATAGGGAACAACGATGTCATTGATTCTTAGCCTTCAACTGTTGGTAGGGGCAGTATCATGTCACAAACCCTATAATATCCTTCTCCATGTCTGGTTACCAATATTGTCGATGCAGGTCATAGAACATTTTGGTCAAACCTTAATGAACCACCCAGTTTGAGGCATAAAATTCATGAATCTTATCCTCCAAAATAATCATAGGCACAACAACATATCTCCTCACATATATGATCTCATTCTCATCTATGGTCCAATCTGAAGGTGAATCCACACCTTTAAGGATTTCCCTTAAGGACAAATAATCTGAATACTGATACTTACTTTCCCTAATCCAGCTAAAAAGTGTGGATTTCATTAATACTAACATGAGGGTCATATAATATTGTCCCTCCTAAACCATGATATGAAACTTAGCTAACAAGGTCATCATCTTCCACTGAAAACTAGACTCCTCAACTACCTGGGTTTGTGTCTTCCAACTTTAAGAATCAGTAACAATGTTTCTATTCCCTGGAATATGTTCTAGCTTAAATTAAAATGACTATATATACTCATCTCATATCCTCTACCATATATTCAATTCTTACTGTGAAAATATATACTTTATGATTTTTTGATTGGTATACATAGTAAAATTTTCACCCAATTGATAATGTTGCCAACACTTCAAAGCATAAATTGTTATAGCTAACTCTAGGTCATGCATAGGGTAATTCCATTAATTTGGACTAAACTTCCATGACCAATACACAATAACTAGATCCCCTACATAAATACTATTCCAATATTGATCTCAGATGCATCACAAGACACTATATAATCTTTACTTGGATCAGGTAGAATCATGATCGGTGCAGTATTCAACCACTCATTTAACTTCTGTAAAGAATTCTCACATTCCCTAAGACATTCAAACTTACCTCCCTTATTGTTCAAGATTGAAATTGGTGCTTCTAAGCGGGTGAAATCTTGGATGAACCTCCAGTGGTAGCCCACCAAACATAAAATGATAAAAATATGAAAAACATTCTTGGGATACTCTTAAGAAACAACTATTTTCACCTTCTATGAGTCCATTAAAACACCTTCCTATGAGATGATGTGACCTAAGAAATGTACCTGGTCAATCCAAAATTTAAACTTAGACATCTTGGCATATATCGGATGATCTCTTAGTGTACTTATGATGATTTAAATATGTTGTTCATGATCGTCATGAGTCTTGGAGTACACCAAGATGTCATCCACAAAAATAACCGCAAACTGATCTAGGTATGAGTGGAATATTCAGTTCATCAAGGCCATAAACACAACAGGTGCATATTTTCAGCCCAAATGGCATCATGAAAAACACATAAAGGCTATACCTGCATCTCAAAGATGACCATGGTATATCAAAATGTAAAACTCTCAACTGATGATACCCTGATCTCAATTCAATTTTATAGAGATAGAAAAACTCCTCTCAATTGATCAAAGAGTTCTTTAATGCACGGAAGAGGATACCAGTTCTTCATTGTTATTCGGTTGAACTTACAGTAATCAATATATAAGTGTAAGGTTTTTTCATCCTTCTTAGAAAAAAAATTAGAGGACCAAAAGTACATGTATTCGGATGGATAAATCCCTTATCCATCAACTCTTTCATTTGATTCTTAATCTCTTAAATCTCTGTTGGTGTCATTATATAAGGTTGAATGGAAATTAGCTCATCTCCCGGAATTATATCAATCATAATCTTCACATATATCTCAGGTGGAAGTCCTGATAAGTCCTCTAGAAACACATTCTATAAACATTCCACTATGGGTGGAAAGACATCATGATTCACACCCCCATCATCATACAACATATTTTCAACCTGGTTGGTGAGATTCCCTAGTTACTAGTGAACTAGACATGCATGTACCATCTTGATATACCACTCCCCAAGATGAATATTATTGTTACCCTAAAGATATTTAAATTTCACTCACCTACAGTAACAATCTATGTGGTTCTGGTATGACACTAACCAGTCCATGCCCAAAATCATGTCAAAACCTAACATATTAAGGGTGTAAATATCATAGTAGTAACGATTCTCCCCAAAATCGAGATAACACCCCTTGCATAAAAAGATGTCTCTCGACTGTACTCCCAATAGTGTATCGATTATCATAACCTTGCTCAAATCCTTCATAGTTAGGTTCAACTCATTCACAAGTTGTGCGAATATAAAAAATGAGAGGTACCAGTATCAAATAAGTCACTAAAAATCATTAAAGCTACAATAATAATTCCTCTAATGGTTGATGGTATATCATTTCTATCCATAAATGTAGGTTAAACTTCATGAAATTGTCTTTCTCCTCTTCCATGTGATGTAGTTTGATTCCCCTTAACTGCACCACATTTTTGATACATATGTTCTTGCCTAAAAGTATCATGTCTACTGCCTCAACCTCCATGGCTAGTAGAACTCCAAATGCCAAAATGATATGGGGTAGAATATCCCCCTTCCAGTAATCTAATTTTACCTAGTACCTCCATCACTACCTATCTGTCATGGATTCATACAAAACTGTTTTAGATGTCACATCCTTCGGCAAGCCCATTGCTCTACAATTCATTGGTGGTACTATCTAAAAATTTGAATCGACCTACTATAATGGTGGAAGAGCACTCTAGTCTTGTCCTTAGTAACTGGCCCTTCCCCTGGCCACTCTTCATTCCACTTCTTGGGTTAACATTCTCATTAAAAATCTTCCTAATCTTGGAATATGTACCACCTAGTAATCCTGTAGAAACCACATGCATCTCACTAGAATCCTCCTTTAGTTTCCCCTTAGATATAAGATCTCGATTCACCACTTCTAAAAACTTTTTTCAACTAAAATATGTTAAACTAGGACTTAATATAACATTTAATCCCATCTTGAAAATTATTTACTCCAGTAAACTCATCCACTGCCAATGATAGAAAAAACCATTGTAAATCAGTAAAGTGACCAGCATAGTTCTCCACAGACATACTCCCCTAGTTCAACCTCATGGCCTTAGTTTCCCTCTCCTGCTTGAGCATCTCTAGCTAAAAGTGCTCCAAGAACTTCTCCTAAAATTCCTCCCACTCTATATTCTCTAGTTTTCCATCTCATTACTAGATGTCCCACTAATGATTTGTTAGACCACGTAACATATAAGAATCCAGTTCGACTCTCTTCTCATTAAGAGTCTCCAAGTGGTCAAGAATCATCTAGATATACTCAATCCAGAACTCATTTTCCTCAGGTCTAACCTATCTGATAAATCATTGAGGGTGATGAAACTGGAAGTTTCGTGTTATGTCTAACATACTATTCACAAACCACCTCGATTCTCTTTCCATAAACTGCATAAACAGATCATTGTTATCAAGGAACTACTCTCTGGCTTCCTCACCCAAAACTATCGGAGCCTCGGGTTCTGGTACTGGAGGTACATTTATAGTTATGTCCTTCTGTCATCCTATCAACAAGCACCGTCATGGAGGCGTATCTCTACAATTAAAAACACTCATCATAGGGTGAATTAAATAATATTAACACTTTTATGAAATAGGAAATTCACAAAATTCATAACAATTCATCCCCCACACCCATATACACAGTCAAAATCGAGGAATTATCACTACCCTCAACCATCCCTCATCTAGTTCATGGCTGACATAGGATAAAACACTTTCACAATTCAAGTTCTCTTTAGTCATCCATTTATCCATTTTATTTACCAAATTTAGCATCATTTAACAATTATCAATTTCATATTAGGCACAATTCTAGTTAAATTACACTAGTAAAGAAAATAACTTTCATTTAAACAACTCACCCAAAACATTGTTTTTCATGCATGCCTAAAAGTGATGCATGTCACGATAATTCCCAAGTGCCCAGAATGATGTATTCATACTCAACCTTCATTACATACTAGGACATGACTAAAATCTCGTAAAAATAAAAACATCACATAATAAGTGTATCACCCAAGCAAAAATAAATCCTATTGTAATAGAAATCATCAATAACAACAATCCCACCCTGGGTACTTGGGTTTTCCCCCATACATGGGTTAGCTACTCCCATGGATGAGCTCATGACCAAGACCTAAATCTTCCTAGTCTCTTGTATCCCTTTCCTAAATAGTGAAATAATAGAAAAGAAAAGAAAACTAGGCTATAATACCGCATTGTAACATCTCAAACTGGATTCTACACACCAGTTCCCCTTGTTGGTTGGTCACATGACCTCATGAGCGCCTACCCATATGCCAAAGGCTACTGAATTGCAACGAGGGTCTGATATAAAACATGGGGATACTATACCCTATTTATCAGAGTAAATAAGTAGCATAAATAATAAATAATAACTTAATATCATTCCAAACTAATGAACACCAACATCACATAATGATCCAAACTAGTAAAAAATATTCAAACCAAATTTGTATACATGTTATTCCATATAAGTGTCAAATGTAAAATGAAAAACACAATATAAAGACACTAAAAACTCAAAACTGGGTCCTAAAACCATGCTTGGTTCCCTCATACATGCTCCATACCAAATCATCCATATAACATAGGGATTTTCCCCTTATCCTATCCTACAAACATGAAGTCTTTTCATGTATTGATCAGGCAGCCCGAGTAGGCTATGAGTACAACTAAGTAGTCCACCACCAATGGTTTATAAAAAAATATTTAGTCTATAATAGTGTATATCATTGTATAAGGAATAAAGTACAATAAAATGAGTAAATAGTTTCCACAATTCATTATTCATTAATTAACCACATAATTACATGGGTTCACAATGACACTTGATCCATCAATACCTACTTCAGCTCGTGTTGGAGTCTAAAACATATCATAAAGGGAAATCATAATTAATTATATCATGGGATTCCATTATCCTTTTAATTTAATATTTATATCATGGATACTTTGAAACATAGTTCAATGCTGACATTTTGGGCCTAGAATGTCATGTCTATCACCCCATGGGATTTTGACTTTTCGAAACCTATCTCACACCTCATTGTTATCACATGTTGTCTTTTGGATAATCAATCTGTGTACCACACTTTAATATTTACATGTATGGATTTAGTGTCCAAAAATCCATGTCTAGAACCCTGTGGTTATTTAGAGCATCAGTCCTTGTCTTGCACCCTATTTTTCAATCAATCGCATATATAAAATATATCCAGGTTAATCATCATTAATCCTCTTTTCAATTATTCACATAATGGTACACCACTTCATTTTATCATAAAACAATTTTGGTTAAACACCTAAATCACATGGAAATTATATAAAAATTTCACCATTTACCCATTTAACAATAATTAATCATTTAAATCATTAACCCTTCAAGGTTAAGTCAACCATCCCATAATTCTTATTATCAATCAATTCATAATCCAATTAATTAACCAATTCCATTTAATTAACTAATTCCATAAACAAGACTTTCACCAATTTCATATTCACTTTATTCCACCAATTATATATAGAATTAATTAATTAACCAATTAATTAGTTTGAATCATGATTCATTTTCAAAACAAAGAAATTGAAATTCCAAAACTATATACACACACATAATTCAAGACTGTGGGAATTGACATTTAGACCACCTACCTCAAGATCACTGAAAAATAAATGACCAACCATAACCCTCAATTGATGAAGAATAGTCTGATCAAAAATAGGCGAGGATATTGGGAATCAAAACCAAGGATCAAGATCATCCCCCAAACCCACAACTTTAAAAAGGTTCCATTGCTTCGTTAAAATAAGTAGGAACAGAAGGAAAATATAGGAAAAAGGGCTTACTAGGAATAAAACACTAGTCTATGATGATCAGAGATGAATAAATCACTCCAAAATTATTGAGAGTCATCATAGGGTCAATAGAAGAAAGGCTATACGAAGGATTAAAACCAAAATGAACTGTACGACACCATTTAAATTGCATCTTGGATAATTACATGACGTGTAATTCCCTTACATGTCGTATAATCCTTTGTAAAGGGTTACATCAAAAAACACATCACTTAGGGTTATTTTATACAGATTAAATATTATATGGCATGTAATGTTATTATACGATGTGTAAATTTTCTACAGATAGTTTTTCATCCAAAAATGTATACTTAAAAGATCAGAACACCTCAAAAGCCTTCCAAACAAAAAAACCTCACCAACCCTAGAATAAAAGAGAAAAGTCAAAAATGAATGTACCTATAAAATAATGGTATCTTATAACAACATACTCAAAGAAATTATGTTAGTAGAAGTCGATGTATAATAGTTTAAGTGGACTAAATGGTTCATGAGTAATGGATCAATCTATCTCTTCAAGTCAAAAAAGATTATACATATCAATTTTTTCCTTGATATTCATCCATTAATATGAAAAAAAAATTGTTTACATGAGATCACTTGAAAATGCATGAAAATTGTATGTTCTTGACTATAATTTTTTCATCACTTTATCATAGATCTACATCACTTGAATCTTCATATATTTTTAAATCAAAATCAAAAATCACTATATAATAGTCTAAAATGGTTAGAATAATTCTAAAGAATAATAATAACAATAGCAGAATTATCCCCACAATTCTCAATGTTAATAATGAACTAAAAATACTTATTCAAAACTTTCCAGAATAAAATTTTTGAAATAAAAACTACTTTACATTAGTTTGAAACTTTGAAATCACATTGAACTACTTCCATAATAACCATCATTGAATACTCATTTAAACTATTTTAAATAATCCCATAAATCTCTCATTTTAGTTTCATTTTGAATCACATTTGATTAAAATTTACAGAAACATATAGATAATTAGTTGTTAATATTGGATTAGACTATAAATTACTTATTTTAATTATCCCAAATCATGTTTTTTGTGTTTCTAATGAATTATGTGTTTTGGGGTAGTAATGTTTTTTAGGAAAAACAATGAAAATTATCTAAGTGTGGAAGCTAACACACATTATGCAGAGTGACTGAATCAAGATAGACAACCTACCATATGAAGCAACCACAGGGGGTTGATAAAATTATTCTAAGTGTTAAATCAATCCCAAGAATAAGTTTAATGGCCACAAGTTAAGTGAAGAAAATTCATGAACTATAAAGAGACCATGAGAAAATTTCTCTAAGTGTCAGATCAACCATGTGATGAAGTTGATCGACATCAAGAATTATTTCCAACAATCTAAAAATCAATCAAAATTGTCAAAGTCTTGAATTGGATTCATAAATGAATTCAAGAAATGGAATTATGAACATTCAAGTGACCACATGATGAACTTTAAAGTGATTGTATGTTAATTATTGAAGTGTTTAATAGATATAATTCAATCGGCCACATGGTCTAATAAATCATGTTTATTCTAATTGACCATGCATGAAAAAGACTCCATAACTAAATTTTAAAATCTCAATGGCTAATTTTATAATTTAATGAGATCATTCAAAGGAGTTAAGATCTTTTGGTCTGAGAATGACCATTACTTAATAACTACTTTTTGGTGAAGTCTCTTTAAATACAAGGAATCCTCCTTTATAAAATACATATGTGTGATGTTGGTATTTTATTATATAACTTTAATTAACCTATGAAGTTCCCAGGAGGAGTTTCACCACTAAGAAGGGGGGTTGAATCAGAGGTTACTTTTACAATTGTTATTTCTTTTTCAATTAACCTTTGTTGACCTATTAAGATACAATCCAATCTTATGATAACTCATCCTCTCCTGAATAAAGTAAAAATAAATGACATAAGAACATAATATTTTTACAAGGTTAGATATCAAAATGAGCCAACTCCTTGTTGTGATTGGTTAAAATCCCCAATCATAGATTATATAAAATATTAAAAATCAGTTACAACATAAATTTCTTTACTATAAAAGAGTCCCACAATGATTTCCAAAGTCCCACAGGAAAAAATGTTTCACACTGACTTCATACAAAAAAATGATTACACAACAACACAAGAAATAACACTTAATAATTTTTACTTATTTTACAAAAAATGATGATGATATTTCTTTTGATCCTTCAAGATAAATAAAATATCATATGATCACATTTTGGAGAGCACCGCTAAACAAGTTCTTCCTAAAAAAATTCATCTTTAATTCTCAATTATATTATGCTCATATAGTATTCAAAATTATCTATATATGAATTAAATAATTATGGAATAGTATATATTTTTTCTTCATACTATCTGAACAAAAATATTTTTCTTTTTGAACTAAAGTCTGCACTCACATGCACTATTGCATACTAATAGGATGAAGATGGGACTCAGACCAGTTGGTGAGGACTCGCTAGGTGCATCCAAGAGACACGAGATCAAATCTGGGTGGAGGCATATTTCTGGGTTACTGTAGAATTATTGTAGCAGGCACTGTTCTGTACTGCATAAGCTGGGACTATTTATCCATCTGGGCCTTTAGGCCACCGGTTTGGTCCTCGGGTCCTGCAAGGCTTTAGTGCTACCCAAGGCCTTCGGGCCAGTTGATTCTCAAGGCCTTCAGGCCACCTTAAGGCCTTAGGGCCACCACAAGGCCTTCGGGCCACATGAATGCAGGCCCCAGACACACTACAAAAAAAGGAGTAGCCCCAGAAGAGGATTCAGAGCAGGTGCACTCACAAGAGCAGAGCCAAATGGATTTTCAGAATGAGAGGGTATGGCTATGACATCAGTACCAGCCTGTGATTGAACGGTAATCCTAGCCAGATGGTCATGAAAAGGTGGAGAGCTACTATCAGGATGCAGATGCTGGGGAGGGGCAGTTCCTCATAGATAGTCTGGTTGAATTCCCTAAGACCTTCAGGTCTTGTAATCTCCTAATCCTACGAGCCTTGTAATATCTGAGCCTACGGGCCTTGTAAGGTTTCCCCCTCATCCCTTGAAAGGGGGGTTATCAAAATCAATAAAAATGAAGGCCTTCGAGCCATTCAGGTAGGCAGGCATACTAACAGCAAGTAATTTTACTATTTGTAAGCATGATCTCAATCTGTGAATGATAAAAGGTTTTATCAGAAAAATCTCGACATTGAACTTAAGCACCACTACTCACTTTTCTTATTCTCGATTTCATATCCATGAACCAACCCAGAATTTTATAGGAATCAGTGTAGATGTTATCAAAAAAATTATCACATGAAAATTATGACAATGTGTGAAGATTTTTTAAAGAAAATTTTTCACCATGAAGAATATTAACTTATCACCACATGGAATCTTCACATTCCAATCTCTTCATGTGGAAATTTTTATCCACAAAGTAAAATTTTATCGTATGCATTATTTTATTTTTATAGAACATTATTCATGTACAAGGCATTCCCCTATATACTACTGCTTTTTCAAACACACACATTTCATATGTCATGGCCATTAATCCCCATATAGTATTTCATTTGATATGAAACTTATCATAGGATCTTCCCAGATATTTCATGTCTTTTCCCCATGTAGTTATATGTGAACAATTCATCCCCTTACCATGAATCCACATAGCACTCTGCATACTACATGGAAATCCACAAACCATCTCTGCAAAATATACTATTTTTTATGTGAACACAGAAAAATAGAATCACTATCTGCAAAAAAATTCATCTCTTTCACAAATCATTCAAGCTCATATGTGATCTCTAATCATCACAAAGCAGCAGTTCATACACAAATAATCTATCTTCGCAAACAAACTTTTCAAGGAATTTAAATTCTTTTCATAAATCCTTATCCAATTTTAATCTCTCGGAGAGCTTCAAAAGATCACACATGGTAGAGGACTATTTTTTGTTTTCTCTAAAAACCTCATCTGAAATAAGGCTTGTTTGTGAATGGTTTGTTTGAAGGAGGTTAAAGATAACTCCCTCTATCATAAAACATATTTCATTTAAAAATGAGTTCATACAAGATAGACACCATTGTTTTCTTTTTTTAATGATGTGGTAAAAATACAAGCATAGTGTCATCCCACATTGGTTTCAGCTTATGTATGGTCCATGGTATATCAAACAATTCTTGCCTTTGAGTGTCTAGAAATCTTGAACAACCTATAGTTGTGATGCCCCACATGGAGGCACTGCCTCTACCTCCTATGTGGGTGTGCTCCTACACCCACCCATGTGGCCTTCATCTTGTGCTCTATGGGCCCACTTAGAGCATATGTCCCTACCACCTTCCGGATAGCTCAGGATGGCTCCCACTGGCATGGTTGACACCTATGTGGGTCCCATAAGTGCATGTTCAAGCCTTTCATGGGATGGTACTTAGTTTGGACATATTTTTAATTGACGCCTCCTTTATATTACTTGTAAAAATTCTTAAGTAATAAATTCAATTAAAATTAAAATCCAAACTCCTTGTCTATCTTCCTCTTTCATCATGAAAAATATATATTATATGTTTGCATGGACTTCATCAAATCATCTTCCTTAAAATATTCTACACTTTTTTTAAACAATGTTTCCTCAGTGACACATGGTTTTGGTCATTAAAAATAGCACAAAAATCATCACATTTAAATACCAATAATAATTTTACTAGCATGACATCCAATTCCATAAAAAGAATAATTTTCCAAGTGTGACATCTAGTGATATAATATGGATCCATAATAATTCTCTAGGAATAACCAATTCATCTATAACAATTGGGTCTATAAGAATTTTCCAGGAATAACCACTTAATTCATAATAATTCTCCAGAAATTACCACCTTATACATACTCACCAGACACATATTGACACACTATGACAAATAATGCAACACTAAGGTTAAAAAATATCCCCCTTTGTATTTTGTTGTCAGTATACATCTTTTTACATGAAATTCAATATGTGTGTATCATATTTACTCCCCTTTAATAAAAATTGAATGAAAAGGGTTTGTGGGGTCATATTAACTCATATATCTTCTCAAAAACCTATTCTCTTATTTTCTTAAAAAATGAATGACATAAATGATACATGGAAAAGAGCCTTTAGTTAGTAACCTCTAAGTCTATGTGGGAATACCTAGTGTATAAATATATAGAGATATAACCAAGGGTATCTAATTTTCTTTAAAAAAATTATCCATGTGTGTAACATCCCAACCCAGAAGCCACTAAACCGGTGCTCCGATCCAGTTCTCCATAAAGTCCTCAAGCGCACCTCCCCGTACGCCAGAGGATGCCAACTAGCAGCGAGGGCCTAGGGTGTGATAGTGGGGAGACTATGCCCTCATACCAGAGTAAGCAAAGAGCAGAAATAACTAATTATCATACACAACGGAAAGTAAACAGAGTGCAGAAGAAGTAAAAAACTGAAATAGAACAAGTTGAAATAGTAAAAACCTGTAAATGCTTGAACAGCTATGCAATACAATACAACACTGGTCACTACCAGGCTGACCATACAGACACAAGTACAAAAGAAACTGAAAGTAAAAGTATTGGGCTCTGTTACTAAATCTGTGACAAACCATGAACCCAATCTCCAGACACTGTCAAACAGCATCAGCCCGATCAGTAGTACCACTCGATCAGCTCTTCTTGATCATGCAACACTGGGCCTCAGCCCTATCCACCATGCAACTCGTGCTCAACCTGAAAAGCAGACATAAGGTCTACACATACACCAAGGTGTACGTGTATGGGTGAGAAATAATCTCAATAGGGCACCCCGAGAAGCAACCTATAACTGTGATGCTAAAATTGTATGCAACAGCAACGTGCTCAGCCTAGCTGGAACACAACAAAGGAAGTAACCCAAACATGCAACCACAGTCGAACTTAGGGTATGCAATCCCTGTCAACTGGAAAAGTGCCACCATGGATGTCCATATCTATATATGTACACATGTATAGTCCCATACCTATACACGTATACATAAATATGAATATTCATGATTAGGTGATTCAAATAACAAGAAACCACATCAACAGTCAATCCATGGGACCTTAAGCCCGATCTCCTGTACATCATGTGCAAGGGAATTGAGCTGGACATCGTTCCACTCAAGCTGTGTATCATTAAGTTGAGCTCTATGTCTATAATCTCATCTACATATACCTGCTTCGGCCAACACCAGAAATATATCTCTAAACAAGTTAACCAAAAACAAGTAACCAGTTCAATATAATTCAATTATGAGTTTCTCTGAGACTTGTCCTCAACCGACCATCTCCTATACCAAATCCACAGCAAAAACACAATAGGCTATCAACAAGTCAAAGATAATAACAATGTAAATCCTGTGATATAGCTTGGAAATTTCAACAGAAGAAGTCACCATAGTGAATATAAAAAGTAACCACTATCCCCAGACATGTGAATCCTTGCCCTCAGGAAAACAGAAACAAAACCCTCAGGTGACTGCCCTCAGGCATAAAGAATAGTGCCCTCAGGCGTATGGAATCTCTCCCTCAGGAATACAGAATATTGCCCTCAGGAATGGAAGCTACTGCCCTTAGACATGAGAAATGTTTCCCTCAGGCTAAACAACACTGCCCTCAGGCTAAACAAGCAATGCCCTCAGGAATAAGAAATGTTACCCTCAGGCTAACAAACACTGCCCTCAGGCTAAACAGAATGCATCACTCATGCATTCTATATGAAATCAAGTAACTGGGTTGATCCCAACATACAAATAATCATTTAAACAAACTTTCTCTCAAGCAATTTCAATGCATAGTATAATCATGGAATACCCTCTGGTATCCTGGACAAATGGCTAAAGAGAGGAACGCACCCCCGGGGTGGTCCTGGATCTAAGTAGTGATCCCAAACAATGGTTTAATATCACATTTAATTACCTATAAAATTCTAGGTATTCAAAACAGCCAAGGCCTCAGCCACATGACACCCCAACGTGGGTTCATAGAAAAAAAATACACAACATGCACAACAGTTGGAAATTAAACACCAAGCCACCTAATACCCAGGAACATAAGGCAAAGTAGGAATCCCAATGGACAATAAAGACACCTCATGTTAGGCTCAATAGCCACCAACCAAAAAGCACCTCTGGTAACCACTACAGCATCAACAACCCAAGTCAGATATAAAAAAACAAGTGAGGGTGGCCGAACTCCCAACCCAACACAAAAACATAACCCCACAGGATTACTAGTTTGGAACGGGTTCTAGATGACACCCGAACACCATCTCTACCCAAACCCAACGTAACAACTCAGGTTGATCAAACAACGGGCACCCGCCAGGTCCCACAAGTCAAACACCAAGGAGTCATCCAACACGGGATACTTAGAAAAGAGGAATCCTACATGGGATCCTTGAATGAAGAACAAAAGAGGCAACCCATAATAGGGGTCCCCTCAAATAAAACATGAGATACTTCCTACAAGGACTCCCTAGTTCAGCATACAAGCAAGGCATCCCTCAGGGGACCCTTAGAAGCATCCGGTCTCACAGCCTCTTAGGACAGAATGGCACGTCTCACAAGGGGAACATCCTCTAAAAAAAGGTTATGGGAGATAGCTCACAGCTCATCTCATATTAAAGGTCTCGACTAAGTTAGTTCGAACACCCAACCTAGAAACCTTGCCAAATCTCACCCTCAGGTGACGACTGGGCTCGATAACAGGAGGAAGAACCCCTCTGTTTAGATAAAACCTCCAAAACTCCATTTATATGACCTCTAAATTTTAAAAGGAGTCCACCATTGTTATCTACACATAACAACACTCAGAATCTACTACTCGCATGCCCAATTCTGACTTCCAGAGCATAAGATATCCCAAAATTACAAAACTGAAGCAATACATGGCCAGAGTACATGGCCAGAACTCATTGGTTCTGCCTGTGTAATAGTACACGATGTGTAATTTACTGTACATGGATTTTACTATTCACAAAAAGTTACACCGTGTCCGTTTTCACCCGAACACATGCCCATGTACCACTACACAGTGTGTACTTTACTATACATGGCGTGTACTTCAAAAAAACCACTGAAACCGTGTTCGATTTCACACGGCCACTACTACACGGTGTGTACTAAAAGTACACGACATGTACTAAAAAAACTTCTTCTTTCCTGAATGGGAATAACACATGGCATGTTGCCCTGGAACACACGCTGTGTATACTGGGTTTTCCGACGGGAAATCCCTAAAAACGCCTGATTCGCCTGTTTTCGTCCCCGAAATAACAGATCGAGCCCATGGGCATATAAGAAATCAATATAAGGCTATAGAAACATAAAAAAAACTTTTTTAAAGGAGATATATGGTAGAAACATAAATGTCTGTACCTTTGGGTGGAAACCGCCGAAGCCTCGGTTGATTTCACGGTCCACGGATGTCACACGCCGACTCAGCGCGTCGAGGGCTTCGATTCGGTACCCCTCTTTCCACCCAACTCTCACTCTTTATCAATCTCCCAATTCCCCCATGGGACACGGCCAAGGAAGAGCACACATGGATCATGCGCACGGAGGAGGAGGAAAGAAGAGAGAGAAAATAAAAGAAAAGAAGAAAAGAAAAGGAAGAAAAAGGGGCTCAGGCCGGCCCCGGTACCCGACATGAGTTTATGCTTTATCTAGGATAAACTCCCCATTACGGACTCAATGATGTAGACAGAATCACAATCTGACACTCCATTTAAAAGTTATTTCCAAAGGAACCTACATGAATAATTTAATATTTAATTTAATAATATTAAATATTATATATTTCTCCAAAATTTGAACAGCTCAGATTTCCACCAAACTCCTGTCCTAGGGTAAACACCATATTCCAAGACCAACGGAGTGGTCATAAAAATTATTAGAGATCATCTGGTGGGGAAAAATGACCATTTTACCCCTCACGAGCATCCAATAGTAAAAATTCAAATTTCTGCTCAAAACGACTGTTTGGAAGAACATGGGTTCTTACAAACTCCCCACCATAAACCTTCTCGTCCCCGAGAAGCCCAGTGAAAGAACCAGTAACCATGATCCCAACCCGAGCATCTGCACAACAAGCTATCTAGACCGACCAACAACCAGCCTCATAGCATGAACAACCTTCTTCTACACTGAAGACATTCACCTATGACCGATTTGGTACTCCCCACCATAAGAATACCCTTATCGTCGTCTTAAAAGAAAAATCTGAGCTTAGAATCTTAGAGAAAACACCGAAGTTTAACCAGAAAGAGGAAAACCATCATCAAACCATCATCAAATGGCCAATGGTGCACTCCCCACCATATGGATTTCCTTACATCGCTCCTAGAGCACAACCAAAACAGGTTACATCCTCACAGGTAAGAACATTAAGAAAAGAAAAAAAGAGCTCGATGTAAGGTCAAAGATCTCTCAGCATACTCAAGACGAATCAAGATAGCGCATGATCATCTCTAACAGGAGTACACTGAGATTTCACTGAAGGCGTGTCCAGCTCCCTCCACGCCACGCTAACATCCTGCCAAAACCTGACCAGGATTCAAACACGGGTCAACCTTTCCGCACAGGTTTCCCTAGAACAGAACAGACATCGACCTACAAAGGTTCGAGTCAAAACCAAAACATAATCTACAAGGGCCCTGATCCTCTCCAAGCATCCCCAGAAGGAACTACTCCCTGGAGTTCACAACCCAAGTAGAAGAGAAACTGAACTGACACTCATCGGGTATCCGTATACATAAATACCACAAGGAAGTACAGTTCACAAGAAAATCCTTGGCATCTATCGACATCATACTCATCGATTCGACTAGATAACCACAGACTTGAGAAACAACACCCAATAAGGGGTTAAACAAAAATGCATTGCATGCCATTTAGACCAACTGGGGTCATTGCACCACCTGTTCATGAGGTCTAAGTCATCATCCTCAACAAAAAGGCCTCGACGTAGATCCACATAACCTACCATCAAAGTGAAAAGTATGTGTAATCAGACCAAAAGGTCTCAGTCGTCAGTAAAAACACACAGTAGTAGGCCTATATGATGTGAATCCTACGTGCCTAGTATGATGCATGAGACGCCTCTTTCCTTTGCCGGCCAAGAGTCAAAATCTATCCCTGGCATCTTACCAATGGCCAAGATCCATAGATCTATAGTAAATCACAAAATCAAACAACATGTGCATCACTCAAGGCGAAAATCATATACAACTGTAACATCGCAAAATCATAACAGCATTCCCAAACCCTGGAAACCAGGACTTCTTACCAGAACAAGTGTTCTCGACGCACCAACCTGATATCCATCACAGGTTCTGACAAATTACTAATACTCTGGTATACCATATCCCAAATAGTAAAGACCAGGAAAGAAACCTTCCTTTGATACCACTTTGTAACATCCTGACCCGGAAGCCACTAAACTGGTGCTCCAAACCAGTTTGCCACAAGGCCTCAAGCGTGCCACCCCGTACGCCAGAGGCTGCCGACTAGTAGTGAGGGCCTAGGGTGTGATAGTGGGGAGACTATTCCTTCATACCAGAGTAAGAAAATAGTGGAAATAACTAAGTATCATACACAGTGTAAAGTAAACAGAGTGCAGAAGAAGTAAAAAACTGAAATAGAACAAGTTGTAATAGTAAAAAGTTGTAAATTCCTGAACAACTATGAAATACAATACAACATTGGTCACCCACCGGGTCGACCATACAGAAACAATTCCAAAAGAAACTTAAAGTAAAATTACAGGGCTCTGCTACTAACTCTGGGCCAAACCAAGAACCCGATCTCCATACACTGTCGAACTACAACAGCCCGATCAATAGTACCACTCGAGCAGCTCCGCTCGATCATGCAACACTGGGTCTCATCCCTATCCACCATGCAACTCGTGCTCAACCTGAAAAGAATACATAATTTCTACATGTACACCAAGGTGTACGTGCAGGGGTGAGAAATAATCTCAGTAGGGCACCCCGACAAGCAACCTATAATGATGTGGCTAAAAGTGTATGCAACAGCAACGTGCTCAGCCTAGCTGGAACACAACAAAGGAAGTAAACCAAACGTGCAACTATAGTCGAACTCAGGGTATGTAATCCCTGTTAACTGGGAAAGTGCCACCATGGATGTCCATATCTATATACGTACACATGTATAGTCCCATACCTATACACGTATACATAAATATGAATATTCATGATTAGGTTATTCAAATAACAAGAAACCACATCAACAGTCGATCCATGGGACCTTAATCCCGATCTCCTAGACATCCTGTGCAAGGGAATTGAGCTGGACGTCGTGACACTCAATCCGTGCATCATTCAGTTGATCTCTAGGTCCATAATCCCATCGACATATACCTGCTTTGGCCAACGCCGAAAATATATCTCTAAACAAGTTAACCAAAAACAAGTAACCAGTTCAATATAATTCAATTCTGAGTTTCTATGAGACTCGGCCTCGACCGACCATCTCCTATACCGAATCCACAGAAAAAACACAATAGGCTATCAACAAGTCAAAGATAATAACAATGCCAAGCCTGTAATGTAGCTTAGTGGTTTCAACAGAAGAAGTCACCACAATGAATATACAAAGTAACCACTATCCCCAGACATGTGAATCCTTGCCCTCAGGAAAATAGAAACAAAACCCTCAGGTAACTGCCCTCAGGCATAACGAATAGTTCCCTCAGGCGTATGGAATCTCGCCCTCAGGCATACCTAATATTTCCCTTAGGCATGGAAGCTACTGCCCTCAGGCATGAGAAACGTTGCCCTCAGGCTAAACAACATTGCCCTCAGGCTAAACAAGCAATGCCCTCAGGCATAAGAAATGTTATCCTCAGGCTAACAAACACTGCGCTTAGGCTAAACAGAATACAGCCCTCAGTCATTCTATAGGAAATCAAGTAACTGGGCCGAGCCAAACATAGAAACAAGCATTTAAACAAATTTTCTCGCAAGAAATTGCAATGCATAGTATAATCATGGCATACCCTCAGGTATCCTGGCCAAACGGCTAAACAGAAGGACGCACCCCCGAGGTGGTCCTGGATCCGAGTAGCGCTCCCAAACACTGGTTTAATATCACATTTAATTACCTATACAATTCTAGGTATTCAAAACATCCAATTCCTCAGCCACACGACACCCCAATGTGGGTTCATAGCACAAAAATACACAACACGCACAACAGTTGTAAATTAATCACCAAGCCACCTACTACCCAGGCACACAAGGCAAAGTAGGAATCCCAACAGGCAAGAAAGACGCCTCACGTCAGGATCAACAGCCACCAACCAGGAAGCACCTCTGGTAACCACTACAGCATCAACAACCCAAGTCAGATATAAACAAACAAGTGAGGGTGGATGAATGCCCAACCCAACACTAAAACATAACCCCATAGGATTACTAGTTTGGAATAGGTTCTAGATGACACCCGAACACCTTCTCTACCCAAACCCGACGCAACAACTCAGGTCGGTCAAACAACGGGCACCCGCCGGGTCCCACAAGTCAAACACCAAGGAGTCATCCAACACGAGATCCTTAGCAAAGAGTAATCCTACATGAGATCCTCGAATGAAGAAAAAAATATGCAACCCATAACAGGGGTCCCCTCAAAGAAAACATGAGAGAGTTCCTACAAGGACTCCCTAGTTCAGTATACAAGCAAGGCATCCCTCAGGGGACCCTTAAAAGCATCCGGTCGCACGACCACTTAGGCAAGAAGGGCACGTCTCACAAGGATAACATCCTATAAAGAAATGTTATGGGAGAGAGCTCATAGCTCATCTCATATTAAAGGTCTCGACTAAGTTAATCCGAACACCCAACCTAGCAACCTTGCCAAATCTCTCTCTCAGGTGACGACTGGGCTCGATAACAGGAGGAAGAACCCCCTCTATTTAGATAAAACCCCCAAAAATCCATTTATATGACCTATAAATGTCAAAAAGAGTCCACCATTGCAATATACCCATAACAATGCTCAGAATCGACTACTCACACACCCAATTCTGACTTCCATATCATAAGATATCCCAAAATTACCAAACTGAAGCAGTACATGGCCAGAGTACATGGCCAGAACCCATTGGGCCTGCCTGTGTAATAATACACGGCATGTAATTTACTTTACATGGAATGTACTGTTCAAAAAAAGTTACTCAATGTCCATTTTCACCCGAACACATGCCCATGTACCACTACACGGTGTGTACTTTACTGTACACGGCGTGTACTTCAAAAAAACCACTGAAACCGTGTTCGATTTCACACGGCCTGTCACACGGCCACCACTACATGGCGTGTACTCAAAGTACACAGCGTGTACTAAAAAAACTTTTTCTTCTCCGAATGGGAAGAACACACGGTGTGTTCCCCTGGAACACACGCCGTGTATACTGGTTTTTCCGATGGGAAATCCCTAAAAACGCCTGATTCGCCTGTTTTTGCACACAAAACAACAGATCGAGCCCCATGGGCATACAAGCAAGCAATATAAGGCTTTAAAAACTTAAAAAAAACTTGTTTAAAGGGAATCTATAGTGAAAACGTAAATGTCCTTACCTTTGGACGAAAACCACCGAAGCCTCGGTTGATTTCACGGTCCACGGATGTCGCACGCCGACTCAGCGCGTCGAGCGCTTCGATTCGGTACCCCTCTTGCCACCCAACTCTCCCTCTTTCTCAAACTCCCAATTCCCCCCATGGGACACGGCCAAGGAAGATCACACATGGAGTATGCGCAAGGAGGAGGAGGAAGTAATAGAGAGAAAAGAAAAGAAAAGAAGAAAAGAAAAGGAAGAAAAAGGGGCTCGGGCCGTTCTCGGTGCCCGACAAGAGTTTATGCCTTCTCTAGGATAAACTCCCCATTCTGGACTCAACGGTGTAGACGGAATCGAAATCTGGTGCTCTTTTTAAAAGTTATTTCCAAATGAACCTATGTGAATAATTTAATATTTAATTTAATAATATTAAATTTTAAATATTTCTCCAAAATTCGAACAGCTCATCTTTCCATCAAACTCTTTTCCTAGGGTAAAAACCCTATTCCAAGACCAATAGAGTGGTCAGAAAAATTATCCAAGATCATCTGGTAGGGAAAAATGACCGTTTTACCCCTCAGGAGCATCCAAAAGCAAAAATTCAAATTTTTTCTCAAAACGACTGTTCGGAAAAACACAGGTTTTTACAATGTGAAATAAAGTTCAGAAACCCTCAAAGGTAATACAAGAACCTACACGCACTTTATCAAACATATCAAAAAGTTTAGGTGCACAAGGATAATTTCCCATTTTCTTTGTAATTCATCAATCAAGAACTCTTAATAAATAAATTCAATTTATAATATGATAAGAGTTTGACTAGATAACTCAAACCTTATAAAATCTCCCCTTCATAAAATTCATCCACTTTCATCATCATGGAATTAAATGAAATCCATGAAGAAAAACTCTTATCCTTTAATTAATTACTTTCTTAGCACAATAAACATAAAATAATGGGGAATAAGTAAGTACCTCTTGATAATATTTGAGTGAGAGGAGAATTTTGTAGATGAATTTTCAGCCTTAACTCAACAAACCTCTCTTTTCTAATTTCTTTGGTGAAAATATCTGTTACTTAATCATTAGTGAAAGTGTATTCTAGCTTGATATCTCCACCTTCCACCTTTTCTTTTATAAAATGATACATGATATCAATATGATTTGATCTTTAATTTTGTACTGTGTTTTTAGATAATCCAATAGCACTTTTATTACCACATAAAACTTGTATTGGTCTCTCGGTCTCAATTTTCAAATCTTCCAGTTGTACTTGCATCCATATCATCTGTGTACATGCATATGTAGCTACAACATATTCAGCCTCAATCAAGCTCAGGTTTATTGAATCCTACTTCTTTCTATACCAACTAACATAGACTTATCCTATAAATAATTTTCCACCTGAATTTAATCTTCTATCTATACAATCACCTTCCCAATTAACATCATTAAACCCCAATAGTTTTAAATCTGAATTGTGTCTGTATAAAATCATAGAGTTCAGAGGTCCTTTCACATATCTCAAAATTATATTAGATACCAAGAAGTGAGACTCTTTTAAATCAATCTTAATTCTGGAACATAGATTCACTACATAAGTTATATTTTCCTTTGATGTTGTGAGATAAAGTAGACTTCCCATGATTCTAATGAATTCTTTTTTATTAAAATGGTTTCCAGATTTATCCTCGCATAATTTAGTTCCAACTGAAATGGGTGTTGTAACTTATTTTGAATTTTCCATTCCAAATTTTTCAATAATTCACTAAATTCTGTTTACTCTAATAGAAATATGGAATTTGGCTTCTACTCAACCAAAAATCCCATAAAATTTGTCATCTGGCCAAGCATGGACATCTCAAAATTTATTTTCATTTTCTCATAAAATTCTTCACATAAACCTTCCTTATCACCATAAAATATAATGTCATCCACATATATAATGGTTATGAGGGTACCTTTGGAAATTTCTCTCGCATAAATTTTACTTTCAACTTTTCATTTTACAATACTTCACATACCTTAAAATCATATAATTTAGAATAATAGGCTCTAGGTGTCTTTTTCACACCATAAAAATATTTCCTCAATCTGTATACCATTTTATACTAAATATTCTAAATTTTAATCAACTATCATATCTGATTTTATCTGATTTTTAACAATTTTGACATCATTATAGTCAACTAGATTGTTTAACTTTTTATTTCAACCTATGTAGCCTCAATCATCAGATAGGTTTCCCGTGAAAATCCTTCCACACCTTTTTCAATAAATCTTTTCATATTTATGTTCTTAATATTTATAATTAAATGGATTCTAAAATAATTGAAGTATTTAAAATTGTTTTTTGTTGTACCTCATTTCATATGATATATTTTGTGTTTCTGGTCTCAATAGAAATATGTTCTATATGTGTATGGAATTAGATACAACTTCTCTCTAGAAATAGTTTAAGATATTATATTCATCTAACATAGTCATGCCCATCCCAACTATGATTATGTTCTTTAATTCAGCTGCCCCATTTTCTTGTGGAGTTTATGGTGTGTTTTACTAATGCATGATTCCATGTTTAGAAAGATAAATTTCAAAAGAATCACAAGTAAAATCCTTACCATTATCTAATCTTATTTTCTTGATATAGAGAACCATCTCCTTCTTAGCATGCCTTCTAAATTTTTTGAACATTTTAGTTACCTCTGACTTTTTCTTGGTAAAAATGAGATTAGTCATCTGAGTATAGTCATTAATAAATGTAATTAAATACATATCACCACTATTAGACTTTTATCTCATTGGGACACATAATTCAGTATGAATAAGTTCGGGGGGCCTATAAGATATGATATCCACCCATTTGTGTGAATTTTGGGAAAATTTCCCTTTTTGATAGGTTTCACATATTTCATCCCTTTATCTTTCTTTATTAGGATAATCTCTCACAATATCATGCTTCAACATTTTTCTGATACTCCCTTGACAAAGATGGTCAAGCCTTCTATTCCATAGTTTTTTTCCATTTTTGTCACGCAAGTAATGGGAATTGATAGAATCGCTAATATGAAATAGATTTCCATTTTTTATTTTTCCTTTAGTGATAATTGTTACATCCTTTGTTTTTTTTATGATACATTAATCCTTCTTGAACAAAAACTCATGTTAGTCATCATCAAATTGGATGATTCTATGAAACTTGTGTTTTAACCCTTCAATAAATAACACATTATTGGAGTTCAGATTTTGGGATTCAATATTTGATTTTCTAACTCCCTTAATTTTCAGTGAATAGTCATTTTCAAAGTTCAATGCTCCTCATTCATGACTATGAATACCCCTTATAATTTTTGTATCACTAGTCATGTGTGATGAACATCCACTATCAAGAATACATGACTTGTTTCTACTACCGGATTTCAAAGAAATTTTAGTGAAACATTACTTTTCTTCATTCAATTTTTGAACTACCTTACCTTTCATAATATTGGATGTTTCTTAAGGGGGATACTCATGAAATTTTCAGAAATATGACCTTTTTAATCACATCTACCATGGATTTCTTCTAAACTGCCAAATTTTTTCTATGTTGGCTAATAGGATGAAATCCTGATAATTTCTTTCTTACTTTGAAATTTTTTTTCTCATGTTCTCATAATAGATCGCACTCAGTTCATGACCCATCTCTGGTAGGGACATTTTATGCAAAAATAAGTAATATTTATTCCCAAAAACTCTACAACACCAACAGTTTCCTATAAATCTTGATCTTTACAACTGATAATAGACATGTCTTGAAGATAGTTGGTGCTTCCTTTCCATGAACTGATATTGTCACTAATATGGAGGAAAATTTATCTTAGAGACTTCATTTATTACTTTCAATTAGAAAATTATTTTTAAATAGACTTCATATTTTATACTTTTATAGATTTTATTATTGGACCTGCATTATTAGAGATAAAATATTTATTTTGATATTTGAAGAGTCTTAAATAAACCTGCTACTTTGAACTCATATTTTCAACAGATTTTGATGATTTTTTCTTACCTCAATAGCCTTTATAAAATATTCTCTGATAATTTTCAAGCTATTATGAGCTTCATGAAAATTAAACTATGTAAGAACTTATTTTTTAAATCATGTATAGATCCTTTTAAATTTGGTATAATTCTTTTTTTTTTACTTAATACAGATGCCAAATGAGTTCACGGGTGTCTCGAGGGGTGTCTGGGGATTTTTTGGGTCCCAAAACCTAGTTTTTTGGGAGAAAAAATCTTATTGCATGGTTGGAATAAACTATAGAGGGTAGGCTATGTGGTAAGTTATAACAATGACAAGTTGGAAAGTGGGATCATATAGGCTACACGATTAGAAAAACTATGCAATTTGGGGCGCACATCCATGAAAAAACTAAAAAGAAAATTATAGGATTTTTTTTCATGGTTGGAAAATAGTTTCTCTAATCACGCGAGTGATCCCTCCCTATATAAGAATAAGCATGGTTGGTGCATGGTTTCCCTAACCGTGCTTCCAAACCATACATGGCAATTTTTTGGGTGATTATATACTTTTTTCTTTAAGTTATGTTTTAAAACATAGCATTCTTCCTTATTCCTTTTCTAGTAGATAGCCTCTCCTTTTTCTCTCTTTTAGAGCCCTCTTCAATCCTAACCTATGAATTGAAGGAACTCCTCCATCCAAAGTCCAATCGCGCTTCCATTAATCTCATTGTACTCCTCTCAGTACATTCTTAATTCCTTTTTTAAACTTTTTTTCATTATTCTTCCCATTAGAGACACTATTTAGATTCAAGGTTATATGCCCTAATTTGTGGTAATTGATTCGTTTATTGGATCTATTCCAATCTATGAAAAACTAGAGGCTGATATTGGATTAAAAGAGTTGTATGAGTAAAAGGTTGGTGTTCTATAACTCATCCCTCAAGATTCCTCATTTTATAAATTTCCATGTGTGCAAGCCAATTTCATTGGGCATTGTCTATTTGGTTAATATTTCTTGCTTTTAGTCATTAGAATTATGTTCTGATACCCATTCCATGAATTTTATTCATCATTGGTGGTTAAATTCACAACACAAACCACCCTAAGTATGGTGTTTACATAGTTAATGCTTTTAGTGGCTTATTGTGTTTTTCTGAGCCACTATTCGGGGGTGCCTAGGCTTGACCCTTCTACTGGTTAGTCATCCATAATTAAGTGATTGGTGAATTGATAAATTGATATTACCATATTTCTTTCCACTTTACCTATCAATGGTAAGTGCTTCATTTTGATAAATCAATCCAAATGGGGAATTTAAAGTATGTTGTATATATATGACTTGGCCTAATTGAATATAATCGAATGGATTTGATGCATGTCCATAGACCCTTACTGTGTCTAATGGAAGGTATTTAAGTAAGCCTTATAAAATGATTATAGGTTTAATTAATTAAATGGTTTCATTTCCCTTAGCCTTGTCGCACTAATGAAACGAATGGATTCAACCAAATGAACTAATTAAATGGTATGACTATTAAATGTATTAATTAAATAAATTAATAAATTGTAAGGTGCCTAACTATATATGTACCTTGATATCATTATAGGATTGTTCATAACCGGGTTAGATTTTGGATTCCCAAGGGAATTCCTTGAGTACTCATGGATGCCATTCTGATTCAAGGATGTCGACTGCCAAGGGTGAGACCCACTTTGGAACCCGATCCTCATATGTCAGTGGATTCTCAGTATAACACCATAGGATCCCTACTTTACTATTAAATGATACATTGGATACACTCCTTGGATCCATCATGGCCTTTATAGACATGATATTCCTTGGTTAAATCATTGTTTCTAGTCATTTTTTATCATGTTTTACCTCAGATGTTTTCCTTGGACTTGGTTGGATTCAATATTGTGGAATGACTTGGGTGAAGCTCCTTATATTACACTATTACCCCTTAGCTAGGCTATAGTTAATATTGAGTTTTCAACCCTTGAGTTATAGGTTTCCTTGGTTATTACCTTAAAACCTTTTCAATATTATTATCATTACAGGATTCCTTGTTTTGTCTTGGATCCTTTTCTATCAATATCATGTCAGGATGTCAGTACTTATTTTACCTCACATGACTTATTTATATAAACAAGAACTTAATTAATTAATGATTTGGTAACATTTTTAGACCCCAGCTGAGGGATGAAGTGGGTTCATTGTTATTTTTGTTACTATACTACTTTAATTTTATATATTCATTCTTGTACTTTTTTTTGGTTTATATTACATGGACATTATGTTATAGAAACCATTGGTGGAGGCCTACTGAGATTTATCTCACACCGTATCTGGGCACCATTGGTACTCGGTAAGACTACATGTATGAAATTTTTTATAAAGGGAAGAATATCACTTTGGACACTTGGTTGCTCGTTTTCTTAGGATAGTGGTAGTAGTAGATTACCGAGCTAGATCTTGGGATGTTAGAGATCATTTTTAGATTCCATTTTTATAATTTTATATACCATGTTATGTATACTTTCTTGTATCCATATTTTTCAATTTTATAGTGACATGACATGTATCATCATAATATTTTGTATAATTACTATCAATTTTCCCTATTGTTCATTATTTCATTCTGCTTTTGATGTGGCTTCTATTATCATGTTTTATTGCTTCCAATACTTATCCTATTTTATATTATACTTATAAGTTGTGCTACACTATGGTAATGAGGCTATCATCTCCCCACAAACACACCTTATCCCCTCACTACTAGTCAACATCCTCTGGCGTTTGGGGAGATGTGCTTGAGGTTGTGTTGTCAACCAGGCTCGGGGAACCTTCAGTGGCATCTAGGTTTGGGAAGTCACAAAGTGGTATCAAAGGCTTTCTTTTCTTTCTTTACTATTTGGAGATAATAGAAATTAGATTAGGAATGGTTGTAACTTGGTTATAAGTCCTTATTGAGCATAACTAACCCATGTTTAGGGTAATTGCCGAGTTTCCTAAATAATGATTTTTGTTCAGATTTTTCCTATTACAATTGATATCATTTCACTGTTGGGTGATGCACATGCTATATTTTGGTTATTATTATTATTCTCATTTATATCCTTATTCATTATTGTTCTGATGATATGAGGGAAAGAATAATTATTACATGCATCATAATGGGAACCTATAAATCATATGGCATGCATATTTCCATGTCATATAGGTTCATTTTACTTCTTCTATTCCTTGATATGTTTGTGATTGTTGAGAGAGACTTGTTTGTATATTATGCTTCTGCTACTTTTTGGGTATGATTGAGTGATTTCATGTTTCAATTCATGAGGTGTATGAACCCTCATGGGTTTGAGTGAGTAATTTATTGAATCAATCCATTAATTGTAATTTAAATGGGTATTGAACTCAGTGATAAGGATTGTGGGCCCTAATTAACTGGGGCATACAAATCATTTTAAATGAATCTTGATATATTGAAATAAGAAAATGAGAATTTTAAAGTGAAATTTGACTTATAAAATGAAATGTTTTCCAGTAAATGATGAGGAAAGGTATAGTCGACCCTTCATCTATTGGAACCCCTGTAATTTAAACAAGAGAAATTACAAATATATGTCCTTATAAGTGGGTAGTTGGGCTAGTATACCATGGGTAGTGAGCCCTTTCTATTCATTAAGCTTTTTCTAGTGTTACTATCTATCTTCTTAAATCTTGTTATGAGGCATGTGATTAGCATTTGTAGACTAATTCCACCATGACATCCTTATGTCATTCACCAAGAGGGTGGAGATGACCATAGTCCAAACAATGTGGGCCCTAAGCTGCCATTCTTACCACTATGAGTGCCACTTGAGAAGCCACCTGTTATACCGGATATGGGAACTAACTCTCAACTATATGATAGTTTCTCATGTCTGATACAATACATTCAAGGTTCTCCATAACCTACACCTATGATGGCTAATCATACCTGTGAGTTCCAGTAGTATCATCCTCCCACATTCTTGGGGGATGGTGGTCCATAGGATACTAATTCATGGATTGTGGTAACCTTGACTATCTTTGATCATCTAGAGATTCCTCTAGAGTGGAGGGTAAATATTTCTACATACATGTTGCATGATTTGGCCAATAACTAGTGGGATGTGATTACATGGTCTGGTCTCCATCAAGGCATGGTATGTGATAACTTCTAGATCTCTTTATATAATCACTTATTTCCTAAAACATTGGAAGCTCATAGATTTATAGATTTCATGCATCTCGAGCAGGTTTCTATGTCAGTCATAGAGTATTCAGCACGTTTAACTAAGATACATCACTTTTCACCACTTCTATCTAGTGATGAGATTTTGCATGCTAGATTCTTCTAGGATGGGATCATCTATGACATATGAACTCTGGTGAATGTATTTCACTTTCCAGACTTTTCTAAAATAGTAAATCAACCTCTTATCATTGAGTGCAACTTGAGGGAAAACAATAGTACTAGGCATAGAGGATCAGTGTTGCATTAAGCCATTAGTTATTTCGGTAACAGAAAATATTCCTTAGAGGTTTTTTATTAGGGAAGTGGTAGCCAGAGTACACATATTGTTAAATCTATGATGTGTCACTAGTGTGCATGATAGGGGAATCTGAAACCTCAGTGTAATAGAGACCATTT
This sequence comes from Viscum album, assembly GCA_963277665.1. Taxonomy (NCBI): domain Eukaryota; kingdom Viridiplantae; phylum Streptophyta; class Magnoliopsida; order Santalales; family Viscaceae; genus Viscum; species Viscum album. The sequence continues at coordinate 1,478,610,395 of OY728161.1, forward strand.
AGAGTGTCGAGATTGAGGATGTATGGGGATCCTTTAGTGATTCTGTTGGACCTTTCCACTAGCTTCTAAAAGAAGAGGTTCAACACCAAATCCACCTTCAAGTGTAGGTTCTTTTACATCATGTTAAGAGGGAGTCAGAGTAGAACTGGGAGGACTAGTTTAGGAGAATATTTTGGTCATGGTAGTAAGACTACTAATCACTAGAAGATCCAGTAGAGTAGTTATACTCAGGGTAGTCCAGCTACAACACAGGGTTGTGGATTAGGATAGTTGCATGCACTATATCCAATACCCAAGGATCATGCTACATGATCATTGATAGTATGAGGGACTATTCTAGTAGCCTCCACTATAATATATACTTTATTTGATATAGGTGTTTCATACTCTATCTTCTTATCTATCATAGAATGTATCGGGCTGGAGATATTGTATTACTGTAGTGTAATGAACCTAGATATTCTATTGGGAGTACGGTCAGAGGGAAAACACCAATGTAGGGACTTTCCCCATTTGGTAGGAAGTTACCCTTTATTATGGGACCTCTTTATTCTGAAGATGATAGACTTCGATGTCATTCTCGGGATGGATTGGTTGGTTCTATATCATGCCATTGTAGACTGTTATCATTGTAGGGTATCGTTTACATCACCATAAGGTAGTAGTTATCTACACAATGGTGAGTGGGATGTCCAGGCTAGAAGATATGAACTAGCCCATCATGGGCTAGGTGGAGTGATCGCCCAGATTTCAAATCTCTTCATGGAGGATCATGGTTTACATCATGTTGAAAACCCTCCTGTGGTAGATCATTTCAAGGACGTCTTTCCCAATGATTTTTTTAGATTACCTACTGAGTGAAAGGTATATTTTATGATTTAACTTGTTCTAGGAGCAACTCCAGTGTCCATTCCTCTATATAGGATGGCACCTACTAGGCTCCAGGAGATTAAGTGGTGGTTAGAGGATCTTGAGTCCAAAGGTTTTATATAGACCATTACTTCTTATTGGGGTTCACCCATGATTTTTTTCTACAAAGTTGGATGGGACCCTTTATATATATGTATATTACAGATGGTTGAACCATCTTACATTCAAGAACTGGTATCAACTTCCTCATATAGATGATCTCTTTGATCAGCTTCGGTGAGCTAGGATATTCTCTAAGATTGACTTGAGATCAAGCTATCATCAGGTGAGGGTTAGGCCATCACACATACCTCATACAACATTTCATAGTAGTTATGGTCTGTATAAGTATCTTGTTATACCATTCGTTATCAAAATAGAACCCAGTGTTTTCATGGCTATGATGAATAGTGTTTTCACCCCTATCTGGAATCTTTTTCCATAGTCTTTGTGGATGACTTCTTGGTGTATTCTCAAACTCATAAAAACCATTCTAATCACCTTGAAAACTTTCTGAGTACACTAAGAGAGCATCATATGTATGCCAATATTTCTAAGTGACACTTCTAGATTGAAAAAGTTCACTTCTTGGGTCATATTATCTTGGTATAATTTTTCTTAGTTGAACTAGAGAAGTTGAGTGTTGTGGTTTCCTAGGAGCATCCTAAGAACATGTTTGATATACAGAGTTTCTTAAGGATGGTTGGATATTACAGGAATTTTATACAGGACTAATCGCACCTTGTTTCACCTCTTACTAGTATTACAATGAAGGGTATTAAGTTACTATGGTAAGAAGAGTGCAAGAAAGAATTTTATGAGATGAAAGGGAGGCTTGTCTAAACACCTATTTAGATTCAACCAATGCCTAGAAGAGGCTATATAGTGTTTTATGATGAATCAAGAATTGGCATGGGAGTAGTGCTAATGTAGGAGGATAGAGTTTTTAGGTATAGATATTGGAAGTTGAGGTCCCATGAGAGAAACTATCTGACGCATATCCTTGAGCTACTAATAGTTTTCCATGCCTTATGTTTCTAGAGACACTATCTGGTGGGTGAGCGCTTTGTGGTGTATATGGACCACAAGAGCCTCGAATATAACTATACACATCTTGACTTGAATCTCATACAGTGAATATGGGTTGAATATATTCATTAATTCAATTTTGAGCTTACCTATACACTTTGGAAAGGCAATGCAGTAGCGAATGTGTTGAGTTGGAAAACTCAGGTATAGGCCTTATGAAAAGCTAGTGACGAATAGAAATTGATAGCCCTATTTTCTGATCTGTATCTAGAGTATCATGATATTCATGAGTAGTATTATCTTCCAGGCTTGATAGTTACCTATTCCCTTCTTGATAAGGTAAAGATTGGGTAATTTTCAGATCTTGAGGGCTTGGTTCTCCATGAGAGTATTACAGGAGATGACCCGCCTCCATATTGGTTTATGGATAAAGATGAGATCATGTATATTCATGGATGTGTCTAGTTTATTATAGATATAAGATAAGAGTCGATGCATGAGTCCCATGCTTTGTAGTGGGAAATTCATCCTAGTATATCCAAAATGTATTGAGATATATGATGCCATTATTGGTGTCCTGGGATGAAACGTCATATATAAGGCATTATCAATAGGTGTTCTACCTCTCACCAAGTGAAGGTGGGAAACCAGATACTTGTAGGCTTATTATAGCCACTTTCTGTCCCATAATGGAAATGGGAATATTTGTCTATGAACTTATTATTCATCTTACAGAGGTCACTGAGAGGTAGTGATGTTGTATAAGTATTTATTGACTGACTGATGAAAGTATCCCACCACCTTCCTATCAGGGAGACTTTATCAGTTGATGAGATAGAAAAATTATATGTTTGTGATATCATTATAATGAATGCGGTCCTTCATAATATCATTTTAGATAGGGAAACTCATTTTATGTCATGGTTCTAGAATGGGTTGCATAAGACTATGGTTATGTGGGTGCTTCTGAGCATAGCCTTTCACCATCAGACTGATGGACAGTCAGAACGGATGATTCAAGTTCTAGAGGATATTCTCCGAGCATGTGTTCTTGATTTCGATGGTTATGTAGATAAGAATATCCCTCTCTTTGATTTATCCTAAAATAATACCTTCAATATGAAAATTCAGATGGATCCTTTTTAGGCCTTATATGGTAGGTTGTGTCGTTTACCCCTATGCTGAATAGAGATAGGTGAGATAGCACTATTAGGTTCTCATCTCATGCAGGAGAGTTCGATGTAGGTTTATCTGATCAAAAAGTGTATGTCTACTACACAGTCTAAACATAAATTTTATTTTGATCAATATAGAAGACCTCTAGTGTTAGATTTTTTGAATCGTGTTTTCCTGTGGGTATGCCTAGGCTAGGGAATAGATGGATATAGATGTAAATAAATTTTTCACCTCATTATATAGGGTCTTTAGAGATTATGGAGAGTGTGGGGATGGTATCCTATCGGTGGATACTACCTCATAGGTATCATGTCATGCACGACATCTACCATGTTTCATAGCTTTTCTAGAATCATGGTGACCTGTCTCATACTCTTCATCCTAATAAATTTGAGTTATATGTCAATGATTCATTTAAGAAATATCATATATGCATTATTTACTAGAGAACAAAGTCTCTATGAGGTCGGTATGTCCATCTAGTACGGGTTATAAGGTAGCATGGACATGTACAGGATGATACTTGGGAGTAGAAGGCCGACATACATGACCAGTGGCTAGAGTTTTTCTCAGATATTGTTTCATCGCCCTTGGAAGGTGAACTCGATGACAAGTTCCTTTAAGGGGGAATACTGTAAGAACTTGGTTTTTAACTTAGGTATGGATCCTTTAAAATTTTCATAATTGATTATTTTTTACCTAATACAGATGCTAAATGAGTTCATAGGTGTCGCAGGGTTGTATGGGGATTGTTCGGAGCCAGGAACCCAATTTTTTGAAGAAAAAGGCTTGTCTCACGATTAGCAGAAACCGTGTAGGGCAGACTATGTGGTCAGTTCTAACCATGTAATTTTAGATAGTGGGATCCTATAGGTCACACAATTAGACAAACCATGTTATTTGGGGTGCATGGTCATGTGAAAAATATAGACAAAATTACAGAGGGGTTTTCATGGTTGGCACACAGTTTCTATAATAGTGATTCCTAACTATACGGGTGCCACCACCCAATAGTATAAGAAGAATAGTTGGCACATAGTTTCCCTAACCATGTGGCCAAACCGTTTGAGGCTAGTTTTTCGGTAATTTACAATTTTCCCTTTAAGTTATGTTTTAAAACACACCCTTCTTACTTATTCCTTTTCCAACAGACACCCCTACTTCTTATCTATCTTGGTTCCCTATTCAATCATAACCTAGGAATTAAAGGAACTCCTCTGTCCAAAGTCTGATCAAGCTTATGTTTGTCTCATTATATTCCTCCTGATACATTCTTAATTCCTTTTTAATCTTTCATCTTTCTTATTCCCATCGATTATTCTATTTATATGTAGGCTCATATGCCTTAATTCTAGGGCATCGATCTATTCTTCATATATCTTACAATCTAGTTAAAACTAAAAACTTATACTGGATGAGGATTTTCATATGAGTATGAGGTTGGTGGTTTATAACCCATCCTCAAGATTCGTCATTTTATAAACTGTAGTGTGTTTGTGCTGATTTCATTGGTCGTTGTCTATATAATTAATATTTCTTTCTTATACTCATTGTAATCATGTTCTAGGATCCATGCCATAAATTTTATTCATCATTAGTGGTTACGTCCACAACGTCGACCACCCCAAGTAGGTTTTTTGCATATTTAATGCTTTTAGTGGCATGTTATGTTTGTTTAAGCCACTATTTAGGTGTGCTTAAGCTTCACCCTGCAAAATGAAATTCTTCTTTAATTAAGTGACTATTGAATTGATAAATGGATAGTACCATGTTGCTTCCCACATGACTTGCCTAAGGTAAGTGCTTCATTTTGATAAATCAATAAAAATGGGAAATGGTAATTAGGTTGTATATATATGACTTGGCCTAACTGAATATAATCGAATGTCTTGGTTTCATGTCTATATCACCCATTTCCATGTATAATGGAAGGTATTAGAGTGAACCTTATAAAATGATTATGGATTTAATGAATTAAATGGTGGCATGTCCCTTATCCTTTTCACACTAATGAAAGGTAAGGCTTGAACCAAATGAACTTAATAAATGGTATGACCGTTAAATGGATTAATTAAATAAATTAATCAATTACAAGGTGCCTAACTGTATATGGACCTTGAAATCATTCTAGGTTTTAATAGAATCGAGTTAGATTTTAGATTCATAAGGGAATTCCTTGAGCACTCATGGATTCCATTCAATTCAAGGATGTTAGTTTTCATGGGTGAGACCCACTTTAGAACCCGGTCCCCATCTATCAGTGGATGTCTAAAGCCTTGGATTCACTCCATGGATCCATTAAGGATTCTACAGAAATGAGGCACTTTGTTTACATCCTTGGGCCTGGCCATTTCTTATCTTGTTTTACCTTGTATGTTTTTCTTGGGATCAGTTAGATTCAATATTTTGGAATGCCTTAGATGATGCTCCTTGGATTACACTCTTACCCCTTATCCAAGATATAGTTACTATTGATTTTGCGACCATGAGGTATAGGTTTCCTTGGTTATTAACTTGGAACCTTTTCGCTTTTATAATCATTAAAGAGTTCCTTGTTATGTCTTGGATCCTTTACTATCATTATCATTTCAGGATGTTAGTGCTGGTTTTACCTCATTTGAATCATTTTTATAAACTAGAACTTAATTAATTAATTATTCCGTTACATGTTCAGACACTAGTCGAGGGTTGAAGTTGGTAATTGGGTATTTAACTTATTGTGATGCTTTACTTTTATGTATTCATGCTTTAACACTATTTTAGTTTATATTACACAAATAGGATGTTATAGAAATCATTGGTGGTATCTTACTGAGATTTATCTCACACGCTATTTGGGTTCCATTAATACCTGGGAAGAATACATGTATATAGTTGTTGATAAAGGTAAGTGTATTTCTTTGGGAACTTGATTTCTTATTTTCTTAGGATGGAGCTAGTAGCATATGACCAAGCTGGATCTTGGGATGTTGGGGATAGGTTTTGGATTCTTTTTTGCTAATTTTGTATAGCATGTTATGTCTGCTACCTTGTATCCATGTTTTCTAGTTTTATAGTGACATTAAATGTATAATCATCAGATTTTGTATAATTACAATCAGTTGTTCCTTTTGTTTATTATTTCTACATACTTCTATTATGGATTTTATTATCATGTTATATTTATTTTTATACTTATCCTATGTTATATTATACTTATCTATTGTGATACACTCCAATAATGATGGAATAGTCTCCTCATGGACACACCTCAAGACCTCACTGCTAGTCAAAAACCTCTAGAATTCAGGTACATAATCTTGAGGATGTGTAGCCAACCAGACTTAGAGCACCTTCAGTGGAATCCTAGTCCAACATGTTGCAAACTAATTCTTTGATTGTTATTATTCTTTGAGGGAAAGTTTTTCTTTAATTACCTTTACCAACTTTTCCATTTCAGTCCCTTTCAATTTGTGTCATTTGATTTCTTCAATGAAAATAATCCCTTTCTTTTCACATCCTTTTTCCTTTTAATAACAGTCTCATATCCTTATTTATCTTTTTTTTCTCAATAAAATATTCTAATTCATTTTTCAACATGTTCTCTAGCTCTATTCATTCACTTTCATCATTTTCACATCCTAAAGTTTCAAACCATTTTTTAACATCAGTCATGAAGTCAGTTTCATCTTTCGATTGGCTTCTTGTGGTGGAGTTAGAATCATATTCCTTACTCACTAAACTCGTTATTTTACTTTTAAAGAATTTATTCTTTCTTCCATCAAATTTGGTTATAGATTTTGATCTCTTCCCATATTTCTATTTTTGTGGTTTTCCATCATCTATCTTAGGTTCCACAGACTTATTTTTAGGACAATTTATAGAAAACTTTATAATTTAATTACAAATATAGAACCTTTTTGGTAATTTAATTTTACACCCAAACTTTCCCTTTTTGAATCATTTTGATACAAGAGCAATGATTCTGTTAAAATTTACATCTTCACTTTCGTCATCATATTTACTTGATTCTGAAATTTCATCATCTCTGATTTTGATCTTTCTCATGGATTCGAAATTCATCTCATCTTTGATATTCTTCTTGAAAACCGGGATGTTTCTTATTTCATATGAAATAATTATGTTATATAATTAATCAAGAGTAAGATCATATAGATCTTCCAAAGATGATACTTTAGGATCAAACCTGTCAGAAAAATTCCTCATCAATTTTTTGACAATATTTGAATCATCTGACTTTTCAACAAAACCCTAAATATTACTGACAATTTCATTAAATATAGGGAATTAGTCATCGATGTTAAATTTTTCACCCATATTGATATCTTCAAATTTTCTTCTCCAAATTTTTAATTTGTCCCTTTTAACTTTCATGTTTCCTTCATAACTACTTTCTAATTTATCCTAGATTTCCTTGTCATTTTTGAGTCCCATAACCTTTTGTGTAAAATTTTTTCTGAAAGGGATATCAAAATTGAATTTTGAGCTTTCCTATAAACTTCCATATTTCTATTATTTGTAAAATTAATAAGATCTTCATCAGAAATAGGTAAGAATACAATAGTAACTACATTTTTAACTTCAAGGGTATGAGATGGAAGATAGGGAAACATCTTATTCATCCAACTGTGAAAGTTGTTTCTATAGAAAGTAGGACCACCCCTATTATTAATAGAATTTAGATTATTCATATTTAATTTTTATTGAATCCTAACTGATAGAACCTGTAACTTTGATTCCAATTCAAGTTTCAAGGAGGAGTTCCACCAAAGAGAAGGGGGGTTGAATCAGTGTTGATTTTAATATTTTTTATTTCTTTTGAAATTAACCTTTGTTTACCTATTATTATCCAATACACACTTATGATAACTTATCCTCTCCAGAATACAATAAAAATAAATGGAATAGGAACACAATATTTTGATATGTTTTAGTCTCAAAATGATCCTACTCCTTGTTGTGATTTTTTAGACTCCCCAATCATATATTCTATACTATAATCACAAGCTATTACAACATATATTTCTTCACTAGCATAGAGTACCACTATTCTTTCAAAATTCTCACTGAAACAATAGTTTCTCACTAAATTATTACAAAAAAATTATTACACAACAATATAATAAATACCACTTATGAATGTTGAATTCTTTTACAAAAACTGATGATGATATTTCTTTTGATACTTCAAGATAAATAAAATATCATATTCTAACAATCTGGAGAACTCCACTAAATATGTTCTTCCTCAAAAATTATGCCTCTTGACTTCTCAATTATATGATTCACATATAGTCTTACAATTTATTTATATGTGCATTAAATAATTATGGAATAATATATATATATATATATATATATGTTTCGTCAAACTATTTGCACAAAAATATACTACTTCACAAACTGATGTCTACACTCACATACACTATGGCATATAAACTATAAATAATTTTACTACATTGTGAGCATGATCTCAATATGTGAGTGATAAGATATTTTATTATAAATTATATATATTGAAATTTAGCACCACTAATCTATTTTATTATTCTTGATTTTATATCTATGAACCAACCCTTCATTTTATAGGCATCAACACGGTGGTAATCCAACCAGTTATCATATGAAAATTATTCCAAAATGTGAAGCAGTTTTAAAGTAGTTCATTCAACATGAATCATATTATTTTATCACCCCATATCATCTTTACATACCAATATATTATCATGTAAAATTTCATCTTAAAAACTATTTATAATAGGAAATATTTTATTTTTACCAAACATTATTCATCTACAAATAATTCCCCTATGTACTACTACTTCTGTGAACACTCACATTTCATATGGCATGGTTATTCATCCTTTTATATAATTTCATTTTCTATGTGTCTTAGCATAGGATATTACTGTGTAATTCTTGTATTCTCTACATGAAGTTATCCATTGACTATTAATCCACATATCACTTTACATACTTCATGGTAGTCTGCAAAATATCTCTACTATTTTATCTATAAACACCGAAAAATATCATCACTTCCTGAAAAAGACTTCATATCTTTTGAAAATTATTCAATCTCAAATGAAATATCTAATCATTGAAAATTATTAGTACATATGTGAATCATCGATCTTTGTAAATATCCTTTGAAAATCATTTAAATTCTTTCCATAAATCCTTACTTAGTTTATCTTGATCTCCCAAATAGATTTGGAAGATCCTTAATGGTAGATGATCGTTTTTCTATTTTCTTTGAAAACCTCGTCTATGAGAAGAATCTTTCATTATGATTTTTTTTTGAGGGAGGGTTAAGATAAATCCTACCATCATTGGATGACTTTCATTTAAACCAGAGTTAAAATAAAATGGACGTTGTTGTTTCCATCATTTTAATGATGCGGGAAGTGTACCAGTATAGCACCATTCCACATAGAATTTTGATTATGTTAGGGATATATTATATAAAATAATACATTCCTTTGAGTGGCTATAAATCTCAAACTGCATACCTTTGTGCCTCCCTATATGGTGGCACCACCACTACCTTCTATGTGGGTATTAACCTTCTCCCACACATGCTGCTATTGACTTGCGCTCTATAGGCCCGTTCAGGGTTTATGGCCCTACCTCCTTATAGCTAGCTCTGGCTAGCTCCCACTGGCATGGTTGACCATTCTGTAGGTCACATAATTTATTATTCAATCCTAGCTGAGTTTGGTCCTTAGTTTGGCCTTATTTGTTTAATTGATGCCTCTTTATATTACTTAAAAAAATTCCCAAGTAATAAATTCAATTAAAATGAAAATATTAACTCCTCATTTATATTCCTTGTTCATAATTCAAAATATATATTATATGTTTTCATGGATTTCATCAATTTATCTTCCTTCAAATATTCAACACATTTTGTAAATAATGTTTTCTCCGTGACACTTGTCTTTGGTCAATCAGATGAGTACAAAAATCATCTCATTTAAATACCAAGAATAATTGTCCAATAATGACATCCAATTCAATAAAAAGAATAATTTTACAAGCATGGAATCCAATTCTATAATATATATCCGTAAAAGTTCTCCAGGAATCACCACTTTATCCATAAAACTGTATCTATAAAAAATCTCTAGGAATCACTACTTCATCCATAAAAATTATTCAGGAATAACCACTTCATCCATAATAATTATTCAAGAATTAACACTTCATACATACTCAAAAAACACATATTTAAAAACAATGAAAACAAATTCAACACTTAGGTTCAAAAACAAGCACTGTGATACTCGATTTTCTATAAGAAATTACAAAAACTCGAAAGAAAAAAAACTAATTGTTGCCTTCATTTCAAATCAAATCATATAATCAAATAATGAGGATAACTTTTTTGATTAACTAAAATTCAATTAGATATTGAGAATAATAATACTCCACTCGGTTTCTTATCTCTCTATTTTATTTATATATTGAGTTATACCTATATTATAATATCCTAGAAACTACACTTCTAGATCTGATACTGAAAAAATTATCTTTTTATTTCTATATTTGATATAGATGAAGGTGACCTAATTATCTCCATTCAAAACATACAACATCAAAATAAATATTGGATCACTTACATACCTAGAGACATTTTAGGTTTATAGTTTTAGATAATTAAGACAAACTCTTACACAAACAACACTCATGACTTTAAGATAATATGTTACCACTATACACATCTTTTCATATTCCATATTAGGTCATCATCTTCATCATCTATAAGAAACAAATATATACATAACTCATTTAACATCATTCCTAATAACTTGTTGAGAAATTAAACATAAGAAGGGTGATCTAAAATCCTCAATAAGAAAAAACATAAGAATTAACAACTAAATGTCATCTATGAGAAAAAGATAAGAATAAGGGTATGATTACATAATAAAAGTGAATAAATATAATATAAGATAAATCATACCCATAAATACTTGTACCATAAATCATGAAATGTGGAATAAATATTTTAAAAAGGATATATTCATAAGAATCAATAATCACGATCCATGTGATTTCAATATTGACCAAAGTAATAATTAACCAATATGGTTAAATTATATCTCAATAATACCCAATTCATTGAAGGTATATCACAGACCCATCCATTCTTGGTTTATCACAGAACCACCCCTCATTGGTTTATCACAAAACCATTCATCCTTGATTAATAATGTAACCATCCATCCTTGGTTTATAATGTAACCACCCATAATCATAAATAATTTCCAAGAACTATATAGTGAATAAAGTACATAGGGAATTCATGTCATCATAAAGTCATAGAAACAACCTTTATTCTTTTTAGAAATTGATTAACTCATGATAAAGAAAGAGGTTTCAGGATAATATCTTTAAAACATGATTAACTAATGGAAAAGAAATGGTATACATGACAATATATTTGAAACATGATTAACTCATGGAAATTAAATGGGTTCCTTGTCAATCTCTTTGAAATAATCAATATCCATCCATAGAAAGAATGAGGATGGTGTCATGGTAAAATATCCCCATTTGATCATAAGTAACAACAGGTTTTATTGACATTGATGAATGGAAATGAATTTAAAATATCATTAAAAAATTTTGATGAAAATAACCTTTTCATTTTGAGTTACATCCAAGGATGTCATCCTATATGGAAAATATTATTTTGAAAGATCGCTTGGAGAATTTCTTGATGAAAATACCCTTTCTATTTTGAAAAAACTTCTTTAAAATATAAAACATTCTAAAATATTAAAGAAAACATTTTCTTTGAAAATAAACTTTTAAAAATAAAAATTTAATCTTTAAAACATTGAGTGTTCATGATATTAGAAAATTATGTTCATATAGAGTAAGTTAAAACAAAGATTCCTTTCACATTTTTAGTAAAATATAAAAAGTGTCACGTTCAAAAAAATATGGGAAGATTCCTTTTAAAAAAATTAGAAATACTATTACAAGTAAAAATAACTTTAAATATTCATGTTAAGACATTTTTTTAAAACATTTTTGGAAACATGGATATAGAATAGAAAAATAGTCGATCAAAAATAAAATATAAGATCGGTATCACTTATAAAGGACATTCTTGATGTTTATTTAATCAATGGGGGAGGAAATGGAAGTAAAACATGTTAACCACATTCATAACTAGTAGAGAATAAGTATATTTTTTCAATAAAATAATATCATATGATTTACTCTAAAGTAACATTTAGCATAAACAATCTTGAAAGAAAGTAGATTGTAACATAAGGCATTTTCCACTTTGGTACTCTTCAATAATAAGCACCATAAAAGAATAACTTCAAATTAAACTTTAAATATTATTAAAATAATTAGTTTCATGATATAAATTTTTAAATGGGAATCATATACACTTTATTAAATAATATAGATGTATAAATATTTCCTAAAGAAGACGATTTGAGATGAGCATCCCTTACAATGATCATAACGTTAAAGTGAGAATTAATGAATAAATAAATTATATGTATCAGATTTAAATACATATAAAATAATTTAAAATATAAAATAATATAATCAAAATTCATTAAAAACATAATCTTATAATATCAAATACAATGAAGAATTAAAAAAACCCAATGCAGATAAATTATGTTATGAAATTATTTACCACTTGGAAACTTTCAAATCAAATCTCATTGAATTAAATAATTCAAATTAAAACTTAAAATAACATGATGTATGAATTATTCATGATATAACATGTAAAACGGAAATTATATACGCCATATAAAATAAATTATTCTCATAACATTAAAATATTTCTCAGTAAAGGAAATTTGAGATGAAGTCCCTTACTACTTTGGTAATATATGGATCAAAACCTCATAAAAGTAAGAACCACATATGGATTCATAAATCCCATTTAAAGTAATCATAAAATAAATTCATTAGTATTATATACACTACATAATAATAAAAAGTGGTGAATATGGTATATGTCTCATAGAAATAAAAAGTGAGACGAGAAACCCTTACATAAGGTTCGACTTTCTTCACACTTGTTTGAACCTCCTATATAATAAACTTATATTAATTATTTAATTCAATAATAAATTTTTATATTTTTAATAACTTATACTTAAATAATTTATTTTATTTCTTTCTAATTATATATTTAAATACTTAATCAGTTAAGTCCATGTTGGCTGATTTTAGGACGTTTCGTTCATTATTTGAAAACGAATTCAGTGTGTTGAACTTGGTCAAAGAGTTTATTATTTCAACATATATATAATAATAAAAATTAAATATTTATAATATTTATACATCAATTATACTTTTAAAATCAATAATTAAATATTTTTATGAAAAATGAACTATGTTACAATCATGGAGACGATAGGTCGTATGTACGCATTAGTAACGTTTCCATTTTTAAATGAGCATTTTGGAAAAAAAATGTGTGTATTATTTTAACTTTATATAATTATAATAATATCATAAATACTTTATTTTTTATTTAAATATAATTATATACATCATCCATTAGAATTAGCGATGAAAAAAAGAGTCACATGGCTTCATGGAGGTGGTAGTCCACATGTACACACAAATGATGTTATCATTTTTCTATATAAGAATTAAAATGATATATTGTATTTTTATAATGATAAATATGTCATTAATATAATAATTATTTCAATTATATTTCATTTATTCCTTAAATTTACCCTTATTACCATCCATGTATTGTGTTAGTGAAAAATGAATCGCATCGCTTCGCGAGGCGGTAGTCTTTCGTACACACGAGCGATGTTATCGTATCACCCAAAAAATTAAAATTGAGAAGTTATATGAGATATAATAACTCAAAAAGTATAAATATATTAAAATATCATATATATACTTTAAATATATCTTTATAATAATCTGTGAGAGGAAATGATGGAAAACGAATGACATCGGTTCGTGAGGCGGTAGTTCGTCGAACACACAAATAATGATTTTGTATCTCATTTTATTGAAGAGGATATATATTTAGGTTATTCAATTAACATAGTAACATATCATTATATTGTATATATTTTGATATTATACAATAATAAATGAATAAAATTTGAATGATGTGGAAGAATAAATAAAATAAAAATGCTCGGTCAAGAATGATACCTTTTCTTCGGAAAACCTCCATAGGTTAGAACCAAAATCATTCTTAGGATATATTTATGATCAAAAAAATGGATCTAGTTCATTTTTAGGGGATTTAGTAATCTATTTGGGTAGTTATTTGTTGATAAAAGTGTATTTTAATGTGTGAATAGGAGATAAGAGGGGGTGAGCATTTATAAGTGAGGTGAGTGGCACACTTGTAATTTTTTAAAAGAAAAATGTGTATCCATGTTTTTCACATTACACAAGGAACAAAAATGTACAATTATCAATAATTATTCATAATAATGTCAAAATATTTCCATCTGATAGATTTTAGACAATTTTTTTCTCAATATTACCCTTATCATTTTAGTTTAACCCCTAGTAAACCAGTTTTTACCATTAACTCTATAATTAATTTTTATTATTTTTACTATTAATTATGGTAAAAAATTTGTTAACCTTGTTATATAATATAAATTATGATTATTAAAATATTTAATCCATTTTTTAAAATTAAATTTACAAAATTTGAAAATTTTAATTTAAAATTGAACCCATAGATGCGGTGAAAAAGCAGGTTTTCGAGAAGTGTATTATTCAAGATAAAGATGATTTTATATTAACTATATAATTAATAATAATCATTGTATTAATAAAATTTAATATTTAATGATATAAAATACATAAATTTAATTTAAATAATTTATCATTAATTGTTTTCAAAATTAATTAAAAAGGAGTAATATTATACACTTTAAAACTATTTTCAGAAAAATCCAATTTTTAAATGCACAAAAAAAAATTTGTTCTAAAATTCAATATAAAGATGATTAAAATGTAATTAGGTGGATTAAATAAAACTAAATAATAATTCTATTATTTTAAATTGTATTTAAAACATAAAGGTACTTTTAAATTACTTAATTTATTGAAAAGAAATGATAGTCTTACAAAAATCGTTATTTTTCATTATTCTCTAAAAATAAATATTTTCTAAAAAATCCAAAAGTTTAATCCTAAGTTAATTTTGATAAGATGATTTAAATTTTTAATTTATTTTTATCAAATACATTTTATAAAATTTCAAAAAATTAGTTATAATATTTTCTCATAAAAATAAATAAATAACATTTTGGAAGAAAACATATTTTTGAAGAATAAAATTACCTAACTTAAAATTGATTGATAATTTACTAATAATTTATCAATAATTTATATTGAGAAGAAAATATATATATATATATCATAAATTAGTTAATACTATTCATATCTTTTAATTTAATGGCTATGTTTTAACGATTATATATGTTGTGGGTTGTTTAAGATCGGTGTTTTATGTTAAATATGCTAACAAATAGAATTTTATTCTTGTAAAATATTGGGGAATTACATCCTTCACACACCAAATAAATTTTACCCTTTTAATTTGAGATTTAACTTGGTAATCAAATGTTTTATATTTGAAAATTACTTTATGGAAAACCTGCATTGTAAAAAGTGTTAATAAAACATTATTTTCAAAAGAAAGAAAAGGAAGTATGAAGGTTATCTAAAATAAAAAAAACTAGGTTTCCGCATAAATATAACATTAGATTGAAGTAAAAACATGGATTTAGAAAGAATAACCATTTAAGAGTTAACACTATATTTTTATGAAAAGAGAAGATACAATCAATTTAAAGAATAATTATTTTATTTCAAGATCCTTTTCTTAGAGTTGAGGAACTCCTTTAACATATTGAAAAATAACATAAGGATAAATACTTAAATGAAAAGTAAAATTTCACCCTTTAATCAATTTCCATTATAATCTCATTATTTCCCTCAAGAAATGAGTTTCAAATATGAATTTGTTTTATTCCTAAAGCATTAAAATAAACTTATAATGGATCATATAACCATGAAAGGATAACAAGTTATTCCTCCTATATTTAGACATTAAGAAAACTAAAATTGTTATAACTAGGTAAGATGATTCCAAAAAATAATAAACCTTCATATGATGAAATAATACATTAATCTGCAAAATTAAATAGTGATACCCAATGTTCAACCTAAATCATTCCATATATAAATGACTATATATCCCAAATAACCTTAATAACATCAAAATTAAATAATGTGTTAATCTCAATGGTTATCTCAAAACATTCATCTTATAAGACTAAAAATGTAGTGATATTTTTCTGAAATAACTTTAATCGCCAAATAACTTTTTAATCCCATGGTTAGTTGTATCATATGTTTCCAAATTGAAATAACAAATAATGACCTCAAAATTTCATTACATAAAACCTCAAAATGGGTGTCTAAGACTTGAACATGTGATTAACTTTAAACTTGTAAACCCATTATTGAATCTAAAACTATTAAGATAACCTCATATGAAAGCATCTTAATCTTTAAAGTTATATAAACTCTCCTATGATACCGACTATAACATCCCCAAACCCATACTCTTGAGTCTGATGCGGAAAACATTTTCTTTATATTTCTAGATTTAATACTGGTGAAGGTGAATAAATTTTCACCATCCAATACATAAATAATTAAAGGAAATATTGGATTACTTACATACCTAAGTACCTTTTATGTTTAGAGTTTCATATAATTAGAAAAAAAAATGTTATATAAAAAACCCATGACTTAAATAGAATGTTTTCCTACTATACCCATATTTTCAAATTCCATATTAAGTCATCATCATAGTCCATATGAAACCCTTCTAGACATAATTTATTTAACATCATTCTTAATAAATTATGGGGAAAGGAAACAAAAAAAGTGTAATCTCAAATGTTCAGTAAGGTAAAACATAAGTATTAATAACTGAATATCATTTTTTAGAAAAATATGAGCATAAGGGTATAATGACATAATAAAAGTGCATGATCATAACATAAGATAAATCATACCCATAAATACTTAGACTATTAATCATGAAACATGTAAAAAATATTTAATAAAGGAAAGAGTCATAAGAATCAATAATCATGATCCATGTGATTTTAATCCTAACCAAATGAATCATTAAAAACCTATATAAATAATAAAGAAAATGAATTTTTATCATAGAAAATTATCTTCATATCTCTCTTACAAATGGAATAACCAGTATGGTTGACTTCCATCTCTGGATTACCCAATTTATTAGATGGATATAATGGACCCACCTATCCTTGGTTCATCACAGAACCATCCATCCTTGCTATATCATAGAAAACCTTTCTTTGGTTAAAAATGTAACCACCCATTATCATAAATTGTTTCCAAGAACTGTATCATAAATAAAGTACATAGAGCATTTATTTCATCATAAAATCATAGAAACAACCTTTATTATTTTCATAACTTTATTAACCCATGAAAAATAAATGATTTCCATGTAAATATATTTAAAATATGATTAAACCATTGAAAATATATGGGTTTTATAACAATCTCTTTGAAACATGATTAACTCTTGGAAAAGAAATGGGTTCCTTGACAATCTCTTTGAAATAATCTCAATCCACCTAGAAAAAAGAATGAGGATGATATCATTACAAATTATCCCCATTGGAGCATAAGTAAAAATAAGGGTTGTTGACCCCAATGAATGGAAATACCATTAAAATATCCTTAAAAATATATTTTGAGGAAAATAACCTTTTAATTTTGAGTAACATCAAAGGATTTCATCTTATATGGAAAATTGATTTTGAAAGATCACTTGGAACATTTCTTGAGGAAAATACCATTTCAATTTTGAAAACACTTTTTTAAAATATAAAACATTTTAAAACATTAAATAAATAACATTATTTTAAAATAATTCTTTAAACCTAAAAAAGTAATCATTAAAACTCTTGGTTATCATGATGGTGGAAAATTCTATTCATGTCAGGTATGTTAAAACAGAGGTTCCTTTCACGTTTTTGGTAAAATTCAAAAAGTGCATCATTCAAAAAATGACATGAAGATTACTTTTTAAAAAAATTAAAAAATAAAATTATGGGTAAAATAAATTTAAAAATTAATAGTAAAATATTTATGAAAACATTTTTGGAAACATAGATAGTGAAGAGAAAGATAGCTTATCAAAAAGAAAATACAAGATCGATGTCACTTAAAATGATTTTATTGATGTTTCTTTAATTAATAATGGAAGAAATGGAATTAAAACATGTTAAACACATTTATAACAAGTAGAGAATAAATAGATGTAGTTTAATAAAATAATATCATATTATTTCTTCTAAAGGAACCTTGAACATAAATAATCCTAAAAGAAAAGCGATTGTAACATAAAGCATTTGCAACTTTGGTACTCTTTAATAATAAGTCCCATGAAAAAATAACTTTAAATGAAAATATAAATATATTGAAAATAAGTAATTTCATGAAATAAAATGTCAAAGGGGTAGTATATACACCTCATAAAAGAAGATATTTTTATAAAAAATATCCTAAAGAAGAAAATTTGAGATGAGAAATGCTTACAATGATCATAAAGTTGAAGTGAGAATTAATTAATGAATTGATTGCATGTGTCATACCTAAATCCACATAAAATAATTGGAAAAAAATCATATAATAAAAATTCATTCCAACCAAAATCTTATAATATCAAATATAATGAATAAGTAAAATAACCCAATAGAAAGAAATTGAGTTGTGAAATTATTTACCACTTAGTGACTTTCAATCCAAATCCCATTGAATAAAATAATTAAAATTGAAACATAAAATACCATGATTTATTAATTATTTATGATATTACAGGTAAAATTAAAATTATATATTTCATATAAAATATATTATGTGCATAACATTAAAATATGCCTCAATGAAGGAAATTTGAGATGAAGTCCCTTACTATTTTGGTAATTTCTAGATCAAAACCTCATAAAAGAGAAAGAATAATATGGATTAATAAATACCAATAATTTTAATGAAAATAATAATAAAATAAATTCATGGCTATTATATACACCAAACTATAAAAACAAGTGGTGAATATGGCATATGTCTCAGAAAAATAAAAAGTGAGATGCAAAACCCTTACTCCTGGTCTAACTTTCTTTGCACCTGTTTGAACCTCATTTATAATAAAATTATATTAATTATTTGATTTATTAATAACATTTTAAAGGTTTAATAACTTATTATTAAATCATTTATTTTATTTCTTTATAATGGTATATTTAAATACTTAATCAATTAAGTCCATGTCAGGTTATTTGAGGATGTTTTGTTCATTCATTCAAAACAGCTTTGGTGTGTTGATTATAGTCAAAGAGGTCATTATTAAAAATCTATAGAACAATATTAATGAAATATTTAACATATTATTACATCATTTATACATTTAAAACCAATAATTACATATGGTCATGAAACATTAACTACATTACAATCACGGAGACGGCCGACCGTATGTACTCAGGATTAACGTTTCCATTTTTAAATGATTATTATGGAAGGAAAGTATGAATTATTTTATCTTTAAATAATTTAATAATATTATAAATATATTATTTTTCTTTAAATATACTTATATACATCATCCATGTGATTTATTGATGAAAAAATAGTTTCATCGCTTCGTGGAGGTGGTAGTCCACACGTGCGCACGAACGACGTTATCATTTTTCAGTGTTTGAAATAAAATAATATATTATTTTTTCATAATGATAAATATGTCATTAATATCATAATTGTTTCATTTATATCATATATATTCATTAAATTTATACTTATTGTCTTCCATGTAAACCGTTAGTTAAAAATGAATCACATCTCTTCCTGATGCGGTGGTCCGTCGGACACATGAGAGACGTTATTGTGTCCCCCACAGAATGAAAATTAAGAAGGTATATGTGATATAATAACTCCAAAAGTATAAATATGTTACAAATATCATATATATATATACTATAAATATATAATTATAACAAGTGTTGAGATATGATGATGTAAAATGAATGACATTGGTTCATGGGGCTGTAGTCCACCATAAACACGAATGATGATTTCATATCTCATTTTATAGAATTGGATTTGGATTTAGGTTATTAATTTAAAATAATAACTTCTAATTATATGGGAGATAATATTTTTATTACATCATAATAATTTAATACTATTTTAAATATGTGGAACAATAAATAAAATAAAAATTTATTGGTTAAGGATTATACCTCTTCTTTGGACAACCTCCTTAGGTTACCAAAAAAAGCCTTGTTATGATGGATTTATGATAAAAAAGGGATATAGTTCATGGGTAGGTAAGTTATGAAGGAATATTGGGAGGCGTTGGTCGATTAAAATGGTTCTAAATGTGTGAATAGAAAATTATAGGGGTGGCCTTTTATAAGTGAGGTGAGTGACACACTTGTAATTTTTGAAAAAAAGGTGTACCCGCATTTTTCACATGAAAAAGGCTCAAAAATAAAAAATTATCAATAATGATATATAATAAGGTCTAAATATTTCCATAAAATATATTTAAGACAATTTTATATCTCATTTGGACCCTTTTATTTTTAGTTTAACCCCTAGTAAACTTGTTTTTACCTTAACCTCGATAATTAATTTTTGCTTCTTTCACTATTCATTATGTTTAAAAATTAAGATTACCTTATTAGAAAATATAAATTATTATGATACCAAATATGGAATAAAATTTCTGAAATTAAATTCAAAAAATTGGAATATTTTAATTTAAAATTAAACTCACAGACGTGATAAAAAATCCGGTTTTCAGGAAGTGTATTTTTCAAGAAAAAAGATGATTTTATATTAACTCTATGAATAATAATTATCATTGTATGAATCCAAATTAATATTTATTAATATATAATATAAAAATTTTATTTAAATAATTCCTCATTATGGTTTTTTTAAATTAATTAAAAATGAAAAATATTATTCACTTTAAAACAGTTTTTCAGAAAAATATCGTTTTTAAACCCAAAAATAAACATATACTAAAATATAATAAAAATATGATTAAAATAAAATTAAGTTGATTAAATATAACTAAATAGTAATTATATTAATTTAAATCATATTAATAACATAATTTTACTTTTAAATTACATAATTTATTGAAAAGAAATGATAATTTTACAAAAATCGGTATTTTTTACTATTCACTGAAAAATCAATATTTTCTGAAAAATATTAAAATTTCACCCTAAGTTAATTTTCATATGATGATTTATAAAATTAATTCAATTTTATCAAATTAATTTTCTAAAATTTGCAAAAAATAAATATAATATTTTCCTACAAAAAGTGATAAAAACGATTTTTCAAAAAAACCTATTTTTGGAGAATAAAATTACATTACTGAAAATCAATTAATTATTTAATAATAATTTATAAATAAATTATATTGAGTAGAATATATATATATATATATATCATAAATAATTTAATACTATCCATACCCACTAATTTAATGGCTAGGTTATAACGGTAATATATTCTGTGGGTTGTTTAAGCTCGATGTTGCATGTTGAATACGCTATCAGACATAATTATCTTATTTTAAAATCTAGGGGTGTTACATGTATCTTAAAAATATTTATTTATCACTTATCATGTACTATATTTAAGAATACTCAAATACTTATTTCACTAAGTTTTTCACATTTGATTATCCCACATATAACTATAGAAGAGGTTTTGTATAGCCTAGGCTATTATATGACCAGATGTTTTGTAAAACCTTTATCCATGTTTGTTATGTAACACCCTAGGATTGTAAAAAATAAAACTATATTAAATATATTGTACGACATGAAAACCAAGAAATATTATTATTTAAATATGATTGTTAAAACATAGTCACTAAATTAGTGGGAATGAATATGATTAACAATTTTATGAAATATATATATATAGGTTATAATAAATAAAATTTTATTAATTAATTCCTGTAAAATAAGAACTTAATTATTAGTAAATCCATTCTATTATTTAAAGATATGTTTTCTTCAAAAATGGGTTTTATTTATTTCTATGAAGGAATAATATAAATAATTTCTAATAATTTTTTAATTTTTATTTGATAAAAGAAATATCATTTTTAAAATAAAAATATTATAATTAATTAATGATGAAATTTTGAAATTTTTCTAAAAAAGATTGATTTTTCAATGAATAGTGTAAAATACATATTTTTGTTGAAAACTATATTTTGTTTTTAGGTATTTAAAAAGTAAAATTCTATTTTGGATTAGTTTTAAATTTTCATTGGTTACTATTAATTAAAACTCTTCCAATTATATCATTTTGAATTGTTTTTCTATTTCAATTTGGTACAAAAACATTTTTATACTTAAAATGCCATTTTTCTAAAAAACAGTTTTTCATTTCATTTTTCATTTTAATATTAAATTAAATTCTAATACTTATTTTTTTTGAGTCCTGAAAAATGGATTTCATAATTTTAATCATCATGTTCAAACTTAGTAAAAATTTCCATTACATTTTTTTTCATTATGATTAGTAATATTAATAAATATTTGTCACTACAATAAGGGTAAATTGGGTAATTAAGGTTAAAAATAAAATGATAAGGACTAAAACATAACCCTACCACTTGACTTGAAATTATTGTATAATTATATAATATCCATAATCATCCAAAATTCTAAAATATGGCCTTTTTCATATTTGGACATGATTTTGACCTTTATAATATTTAAGTGAATATAAAGCCAAAAATGTGAAAATATTACTTTTAATAACTTTAATATTTTTAAAATATGTATAAAAAGATTTTATGTTCAGTTATAAATATTAATTTTAAATATAAATTATTATTTTTTATCATGGAAATTTATTTTAAATTTTTAGTTAAGAAATAATTACTTTTAAAAGCTTATAAGACGCCAATGTAGTAATTATTCAACTAATAGAAAATAAAATAAATGGTATTAAAAATCTTAAAAATGATATTATCTGAATAAATATTTTTGTTTTAAGATTTTTTAGTTAAAAATGACATATTTTAGAGGTTTTAATTCGTTGGATTCTAATTCCTTTTTTGTATTGATGTTATTAAAGTCAAAGTAAATAAATGGTTCTAAAATTGACATTAATGATTTTTTATAACAAATAATATTTTATTAAATGATTCAAAATTCATAAAAAAAATTCAAGTGTATGGGATATGTTTTATTTCATCAACCATGTTCTATTTATGGGTGTTTTTTACTTTTATATGACTATACTAACCCCTTAATAGTAAAAAACATTGATATCACTGTATTTTTCAAAAGGGTTAATGAAGGGTTAAAAAAGCGTAAGAGTAAACATGTGATCCAAACTTTTCCAAATTTTATTGGATTAAATTATTTCCAATCATCGTCATATTATATTCAAATATTATCAATTTTTATCCTTTTATAAATGAAAATTAATTTATTTTGATTTAATCTTTTATGAAATTCCAAGAGGGTCCCTCCCCTCTCTTATAAAAGGGAACCTCTTATTCTCATTTATTCACACTTATAAAGCCTTTTTTTTAATCCAATACCTACCAAAATCCATTCCATACAATATAATAACATCCTAGAGACCTTTTTTTATCATAAAACTAACCTAGGAAGGTTTTTGTTGTAAACCTTAAGAGGTTCTACAAAGAAGATGTATGGTTATTAACCAAGCATTTTTATTTTGTTTCTTCTTCCACATTATTAAAATTTTCCTTAACCATGATGATTTAATAACATCAGTATATAACATATAATTATATGTTATTATGTTAATGTAATAACCTATGTACATCATCATCCTCCATTAAATGGGAAAGGAATCCATCATTCGTGTGTACGGAGGACTACCGTTTTGCGAGTCGATGTAATTTGTTTCCCATCACCACCTCTCATGGATGCTTATAATTATAGAATTAATGTTATATATGATATTCATGACATATTTATAATTATTATAATATATTATATCATATATTTTCTAACCATTCTAATCATTAAAAAATGATAACTTCGTTTGTGCGTATGTGTGGACTACCACCTCCATAAAGTGATGTGATTTGTTTTAAATCACCTCATAACATGGATGATATGCATAAGTATATATAAATATATAATATGGTATTTATGATAAAATTTACTTTATTTAAAGATAAAATATTATTTACCTTCTTTTCATAATGATCTTCGAAAAATGGAAATGTTACTCATACAAACATACGACCTATCATCTACATAATTGAAACATAGTTCATTTTTCATAAATATCTTTCATGTTTGGTTTTAAAAGTGAAATTTATGTATAAAAATGATAATTATTTCATGATTATTATTTGGTATATTATTAAATATTTCCCCTTTGACTATAGTCAACCTACCAAAGTCATTTTGGACTTACGAGTTGAATGTCATCAAAACATCTAACATGAACTTAATTGATTAAGTAATTATTTATTACATGGTAATAATTGAATTAAAAGGAATAATAAACTTGAAAAATATTATCAAGTAAGTAAATAATTAACATAATTTTATTATTCACTAAGATAAATAACGTATGTTACAATTTAGAATCAAGTTATGGGGCTTTATTTTAAAAATCATCTTTTAATGTTTCCCTTCCAACTCTTTTTCTTCCTTTTCCATATTTTTAAAATTATTTTATTGATGTATTTATATTGACATAAAAGAAATATAAAGAAAATTTTATGTTACTTTTTACTTTATTTCAAATGTTTTCAAAAGGAATATTGTTATGGAATGTTTTGAGTTTCTTTACAAATGAAAAAAATAATGTTCTATTTTAATGTATATAGTGGAAATGACTTTTCCATCCACTATAACTATTATTTGATATTTAACATACTTTATAAGATTCCTTTTTTAATGAAAAACCCTCTTTCCCTTTATTATGGTAAAGTTTTTAGGTCCCTTGGTATTCTAGTAGTGACTATAGGGGTGAATAGTCCTTTTGGAATTATTATAAGAAAATACTAATTTATCAGAGTTAGAATAGTGTTAAAATTTGTAAAAGGATTAATACAGAGAACATTGGAAGTTTTTATAGAGGTTCATATCACCAAGATCATAATCCTCTTATCAATCTCCTATAATCCTCTACGAGAATGGTATTAACTAGATCTTAACTTTTGAAAATGGAGTGATAACCCAATTACATACAGATGAAAGGTATCTTCTTTACACCTGGTGGTATAACCCATAACTTTTGAAGGATTCATAACCTACATTACTTTTGTCTGGGAGGAACAATGCAACATTCCTTTTAAATGGGAGGAATAACCCAAAGACATATTTTTAATGGGAAAATATTAAACCAAAACTCTAGAGGATAAACAGGTTATAGGAATAATTACAATAGAGAAATAATTAATATAATTAGAACAATGGTTTAGAATATAAAGTAGAAATTTAGTGCATCTTGAGTTCTTTGATCACTCTAGTGGTGGAATATGAAAGAGATAAAGAAATTTAGTGATCACAACTGAAGAACAGAAGTTGAAGAAGTTTTTTATCAATTTGAGAGCATGTAAAATTGTATCATCATATTTTCATCGAATAAATATACACTTGAACTTATTTTTAATCCTTGAATAGATATTCTGGATAATTAAATCAAGATCCTATAGGAGCATATCTATATCCATTCTATGCATGACACTTGTTAGTGTATAATAGTATAATAATATGACTATTACCTTTTATCTATTAAATTCATGTTATAAACAAAACACAATAGGAATTTATATTTATTTATGAAATAATAAATTAAAACATTTAATATTTTAACCAAAAAATGTAAAGAAATTACAATTGTAAAAAAATTGAAATAAAAAAATAATATTCCAGATAATACATACAGAAAAAATTGTATAAAAAAGATCATTGTATGAACAGTTAAACTCTATGTATATTGGCCAGAAAAACAATGTAAAAATTATTTTTACATACTTGTACATGTTTAAATCAACCAAAAAATAGTAAAATATAACAATAGAGTTATTTTAATAATATCAATTGAAATAAGAAATAAAAAATTAGAAAAAAAATTTACCTAATGGTGGGTTCTAACCTACCATTGAAATAGAGAATAGTGGGACATGACCTATCGTTGGAAATGTCAAATAGTGTAAAAATAGAGTATGACCTACCATTGTAATTTTAAGTAAAAATAAAAAGAATTTATCAAATAAATAGTAATTCCATGCATCTTAGAAATAAATGGCTTCATGAGAAGAATAAAATATTACCTACTATTGGATGTCCAATGGTGACTCATGACTCATCGTTAGGTTCAGAAAGTTACTCATGACCTACCATTGGGTTACAACAATGTCTCATTGAAAAGAATTTTCAAATAGCATATTAAAGTGAAAAATTAATGAAACAAAACTTATTGTTATTCAAACAATCATAAAATAATAAGAGCATGAAAAGTTAATGAAAAATGGAAGTTGTTGACAAGCTTCAGAGCTCCTAGAAAATAAAATCCATGAATAATATGCATATAAACAGAATTAAAATTTCTGATAAAAAGAAGAAAAAAATTAAAACATCTTCAAATAGTAAGAATAATACACTACAGTCGAAAGATGATGTTATAAATTCAGATGGATCTTGAAGAATCTCTTTTTGTGTCCCTGTACACTAGAAAGAAAAAACTGGTGGAGTGAATATGACCAACCATTAATGCCCAATGGTGGATAAAAAGACTCACCGCTTAAATCTGGTGGTAGGTCATTAACTCACCATTGGTATTTTTTCAACGGTAACTCATGAACCCCCATTGTTTTTTACCAATGGTGACTCTTCACACACCATTGGTATTTACTAATAGTGACTCTATGAGAAACCAAAAAGTGAAGTCCAAAGAACTAAAGGATTATAATCTATTTTCGATGCCTGTAATAAATTCTCAGAGCACCGAAGAAGAAGAGATCGATCCATTGTTTTCTCGAGAGAAGTGGTAACAAGAATAAACTGATACTAAATGATATAAAACTGAAAGCTTGATAAAACTTTATTAGAACCAAAGGATATGTTGAAACTATCACTGGTGTATAGGTTATTGATAGAATGATTAAATAATATGAAGGAGAAATTGAATTGTGAAAGCACAGGAGATTAAAATGAGAATTCATAGAAGGAAGATGGATAGATCAAATAAATGATATAAATCAGATCATATCTGAAGAATGAGGGACACAACATTACTATCTAAGAATTAAAATGGATGAAAAATATCAATAAAAGAGGTTCCCACATATAATAAAAGATTGGATGAGTGAGAGGAATATCAATCACCTTGCAGTGATAATTGGTCAGAAAAAAAAAGCA
Organism: Viscum album; assembly: GCA_963277665.1. NCBI lineage: Eukaryota > Viridiplantae > Streptophyta > Magnoliopsida > Santalales > Viscaceae > Viscum > Viscum album. The sequence continues at coordinate 1,478,638,009 of OY728161.1, forward strand.
TGCACACATGGACTGTGGGCCAAGTGTGCTACCCATGTGCCAAACGGGCCTGCACTCTGGGCCTTATACACAGGCCCACATGTGGATCGCTTAAACTATGCATGATTTGGGCTTTTTTTGAGCCTCAAAGGCTAGACCTCCCTTGGTAATTAACATCTGGTCCCCCCTAAATGTGGTATAGTTTTGGTTAAAGGGGATTTTATATAGTTAATTAATTTTTACAACTCTTAACAAAACAAATTAAGAGTAAAAAATAGAAAAAAATAAATGATCAAAATATAATATTAAAACATGTTAACAAGAAATAATATAATTTAAAAAAATTGAATTTAATTAAGTGTGATGTGAGAGTAATTTATCAAAAAAAAAGAGATAAAATATTTTTAATACCTAATTACATACAATCTATCTTTTTTTTGTAAATTACAAAACATAACATTTACTAAATTTTAAAACATATTCACAATTAATTTATTAAATATTCAAAAAAAAATCACCCCCTTTTTGAAATTTGTCAAAAAGTATAGTAGTATTTAAAAGATACTATATTTTAACCAAAAATCAATTACTATAAAAGTAACAAAGTAAAATACTATCATGAGAATTAAAAGATATAGTATTCAAAGGAATTATAATTGTGAAAAAATAATTTTAAAAAATAATTTTTTACAAGAATAACCTAATTATTATTTATGTTTAGTATAAAAATATTGTGAGATGCATAATTCAAGTAAAAATATTGAATAGATTTATCAAAATAGAAAATATATTAAGAAAAATTTAATCTTCCAGTATACCCAATTCAAAATTCATTTTTTCAAATTTAATAAGATCTAAGGGTTTTGTTAAAATATCAGCTAATTTTTTCTCATTTGGAACAAATTCTAAACATATGTAACCTTTATTTACATGATTCCTAAGAAAATAAAATCTAATATCAATGTATTTAGTTCTATAATTTTGAAGAGGGTTTTTAGAAATTTAAATAGCACAAGTGGAACATGGGCCTCAACCCGGTTGGTGAGGACTCTTAAGTGCATCCAGGTGACTCAGGATCAAATCCAGGTGGAGGCACAATTTCCAGGTACTGTAGCAGTACTGAAGCAGGTATTGTAGCAGTAATGCAGCAGGTACTGTAGCAGTACTGCAGCAGGTACCGTAGCGGGAACTGTAGCAGGCACTGTTTGGCACTGTAGCAGCTGAGAATTTTCCCTCGTTTGGGCCTTCGGGCCACCGATTTGGTCCCTAAGTCCTTTAAGGCCTTCAGGCCACCCAAGCCTTCGGGCCAGTAAGGCCTTCGGGACACCTTAAGTGTAGATGCAAACCAGACAACCTACAAGGAACAAGCTCTATAGGAGGATGAGAAAGAAGCTTTAACCACAACAGAAGCTACACGAATTGCAAGAATGAGAGGGTATGGCACTTTCCATCTGGACAAGCTTGTGCATACATGGGATAGCCTAGCCGAACAACCATGCAAAGGTGGAGAGCTTATTTCACAATGAAGATGTTGGGGAGGAGTAGTTCCAAGTAGTTCGTCTGGGTTGTATGTAATGTTTGAAGCCTACGGGTAATGAATTCCTCTAAGGCCACAGGCCATGTAATATTTATGCCTACGGGAATTTTAAGGGTTCCACATCACCCCTTGAAAGGTGGATTATCAAAATCAATAAAAAATGAAGGCCTTCGGGCCATTGGATGGATAAATAGCACAAGTGTTATCACGGTATATGGAAATTTTATCAAAACTACTATTAAAGTCATACAAGCTTGTTTTATCCAAATACTCTATGAACAAAAACTATCAAAAACAATATTCTAAACTTTGACTATTGACTGTTATACTGATAGTTGTTTCCTATAGATCCATGAAATTAAGATTTTTCCTAAAAAGTGACACATTACTGAAGTGATTTTTCAATCAAGTCTGCAACCTCCAAATTTAGAATCATAGTAAGACAGTAAATCAAAATAGTACTCATTATAATAAAACAATATAGTACTAATGGTACCTTTGATATACCTAATTACTCTTCTAATAGATTTAATGTGACTTTATTTGGGTTTTGACTGATATCTAGCACACATACAAATATAAAACATAATATTTGGTCTTGAAGTTGAAATATATAGAAGGCTTCATATCATGACTCTATATAACTTATCACAAATAGACTTTCTATATTCATCTACATAAAGTGTAGAGTTTATTCTCATAGGGGTTCTCATAGTTTTAAAGAATCCAGTCCAAATTTTCTAAAAAGTTCTTTCTAGATTCATATTTAACTTTTAACTACTCAGAATCTACATCCTTTTTCTCTTCTATATTACTTAAAATAGAATCATTTAGTTTTTTATTTTCTTCTTTAAACTTATTACTTTCTCTTGTAGTTCCTAATACAATTAATCCATTCTCAAGATATCACTTTTTAATTTTTCATTCTTATAAGTTAGTTATTTAAAATTTTTTTCAATATAATATTCATAAATAGAACTGTAATTATAGTTAGAGTGTACCTCATTTATACTAGTATCCATAAAACATAGATTGAAATATTATTTTTCACTTTCAGAACCATCAACACTTGAGTATGACTCTTCTATACAACTCCATCCTGCACGATATTCCATAATTTGTTCCTTCTTTTATTGATTGTCTTTTCAATCTCGTTTTAATTTGGTACAATCTGGTTTTATATTCCCCTTTTTCCATCACTCATAGAAAATTAATTTAGAAACATCATTTTTACTAATTTTACCTCTTTTACTATTCTATTTTCATTCTTTTGATAATCACTTCTTGGATAATTCTTAAATCCTCTCTTACCCTTCATGTACTTGTAAACACCTTTGGTGAAATTTTCAATTTCATCCTTTTCAATTTAATATAAATCAGAATCAGAAGAATTAGAAATAACATTTATATTTGATTTAAATGAAATACCTTTCTTTTTATCATGGTCATTAACATTTTCATTCTTCATTTCCAGTTCATATTGAATAATTAATCCTATCAAATTATACATTGAATATTCAGTGAAATCCTTACTTTTTTCAATAGAAACTTTCTTTGAATGCCATATATTTGGTAGAGCTAAAAGTAGTATTTTGATGAGAGGTTCATTGTTCATGGTATCTCATAGTATAAACCTACTATTGAAAATTTTAGTGAATCTATTTTACATCTCATTTATGCTTTCCTGATCAGTCATTCTAAATTCTTGGAATTCACCTCTGTCTATACCTATATTGGTTCTCTGCAACTGATCAATTCTATGATGAGTGGATTTTAAAATCCTCCAGATTTCAGAAGATGTTTCATAGTATGAAATATGATTATAAATATTTATACTAAAATAGAGGTATAAGTAATTCATAACTTTATAATTTATAATACTTTTTGAAGTATCATTTCTAGTGAGAGTTTCTAAATATACATGTAGGAGTTTATATGGTTTTGAAATTATAACACAATAATAAAGACCTGTAATTTTAAAAAAACCTACATTATGTCCCTCCAGTATACATAGTCACTTTCATTGAAGTGAGGTGGTCCGATGGGATTCAATATCTTTAAATCCTAACTTTCCATATCAAATAAGTTTATATTTAACTTATACTTTTAAGACTATGATAATCAAAATAGATAATGAATCAACAAAAACCAAATCCTTAAAAAAATTAACCATGATATGATACCAATTATTAGGTCCCTTGGTATGGTAGTAGTGACTATAGGGGGTGAATAGTCCTTTTTTAATTATTATAAAAAAATAATAATTTATCAGAGTTAGAACAGTGTTAAAAGTTTCATAAAAAATAAAACAGATAACACATGATGTTTTTAGGGAGGGTTAGATCACCAAGATCCTAGTCCTCTCATCAATCTTCTTTATCCATTTAGGTGTCTAGTATTATCTATATCCTCAATTTTTAAAGGGAGTGATAACCTAATTTCATATAGATTAAACATGTCTTTTTCACACCTGGTGGTATAACCACTAACTTTTTAAGGAGTCACAACCTACCTTCCTTTTGTCTGGTAGGAATAAACCAACCTTCCTTTTATATGGGAGAAATAAACCCAAGATGGATTTTGGATGGGAAAATATTAAACCAAAACCCTAGAGGACAAACAAGTGGTAGAAAGAATTAATATGGAGAAATAATAGATATAATTAGAACACCAGTTTTAGAGATAAAATAGATATTTAGTGGACCTCGGGTTCTTTGATCACTTCAGTGGTGGAAGATGAAATTTAGGAAGAACTTTAGTGATTACAGTAGAAGGACAGGTGTCATATAGGTTTTTTGTACAATGTGAGAGAAATGGAAATTGTATCATCATATTCTCATCAAATGAATCATTTTCACTTGAACTTGTTTTTAATCCCTGGATAGAACTTCTATATCCTTGAAGAAAGATCTTATAGGAGAATATTTGTATCCAATATTTGTACAACACATATTAGTGTATAACAATATAATAATATGATTATTACCTTTTATCTGTTAAAGTTGTGTTGTAAATAAAATAAAATCAAACTTTATATTCATTCACGAAATAATAAATTAAAACATTTAATATTATAACAAAAACAATTCTAAACAAATTACAAATGTAAAATAATTTAAATAAAAAAATAATATTCCAAATTATACATACATCAAAAATTGTAGAAAAACAGAGCATTGTATAAACTGTTAAACTGAAATTATATGTGACCATAAAAATAATCTAATAATTATTTTTACATACTTTTACATGCTTATATCAATATAAAAAATATTAAAACAATTAAATAGAGATTATTTTTAATAATATCAATTGAAATAAGAAACAAAAAATTTAGAACAAAGTTTTTAACTAATGGTTGATCATGACCAACCATTGAAATAGAGAACTGTGGGTCATGACCTACCATTGGAAATATCCAATGGTGAAAAAATAGAGTATGACCTATTATTGAAATTTTAAGTAAAAATAAAAAAAAAATTAATCAAAAAAAATTAATTCCATGCATATTATCAATAAATGACTTCATGAGAAGAATAAAAAATTAACTATTTTTGGATGTCCAACAGTTACTCAGGACTCACTGTTGGGTTCCAACGGGGAATCCTAACCTACCGTTGGGTTCCAATAGTATCTCATTGAAAATAATTTTCAAACTAAATATTGAAGTTATATATTAATAAAATAAAAATTATTATTATTCAAACAATCATAAAATACTAAGAACACGCGAATTGAATGAATAAGTAAAGATACTTCCAAGATTCAAATCTCCTAAAAAATAAAATCCATGAATAAGCTTCATATAAATAGAATTAAAAATTCTGAAAAAAATAAGAAGGGAGAATTAAAACACATTCAAACATTAATAATAATACACCACAATATAAAGATAAAGTAATAGCTTTATATGGAGCTTGAATAACCTCATGCCATGTCCTTGTATAGTATGAAGAAACAATCGGTAGAGAGAAGATGACCCACCGTTGATGTTTAACAGTGGGTAAAAAGACTCAATGCTGAAATCTGGTGGTAGGTCACTGACTCATCATTGGTATTTTTTCCAATGGTGAATCATCACCCACCATTGGTTTTTACCAATGGTGACTTCATGAATAATGAACAAGTGAAGTATGAATAAAGAAAGGAATAGATTCTCCTGTCGACACCTGTAGTAAAAGATCAAATCGCCTAAGAAGAAAAGATCAAGACACTATTTTCTTGATAGAATATGAAAAAATAATAAACTAATACCTAATGATATAACACTAAAATATTGATGAAACTCAGATAGAAACAAAGGATATACTTTAACTATCACTAGTGTACTTGTGATAGAGCAAATGATTGATGAGGACAAAGGAAAAAATTCAAACAGTGAAAGCATGGGAGATTAAAATGATAATGCTCTAAAGGAAGAAGGATAGATCGGATATGGGACATAAATCAAAGGATATATGATGGCTAAGGGAAACACCGCTATTTTCCAATAATTAAAACGAATGAACAATATCATTAAAATGGAGTCACACATCGAATCGAAGACAGGACAAGTGAGTAGTAAAACAATCACCTTGTGCTAAACATTGGTCTGCAAAAAAATATAGTGCACACACATGGACCATGGGCCAAGAGGGGCTACCTATGTTCCAAATAGTTGTACACTCTAAGACTTATACACAATCCTAAAAGTGGATCACTTTTACAATGCATGATCTAGGATTTTTATATGCCTCAGAGGCTAGACCAACCAATGGAGTTGACCTCTTAGTCCCCCTAAATGTGGTTGTATGTTTGATATAAGGGTATTGTACATATTGCCTTAATTTTGATAACTCTTAACAAAAAAATTAAGATTAAAAAATATAAAACAACCAATGATAAAAATAAAATATTAAGACGTGTCAATAAGAAATAAAATTTGTAAAATAAAATTGAATTTAATTAAGTGTGATGTAAGAGTAATTTATCAAAACAAAGAGACATGTAATAGTGTTAATACACAATTAAAAACAAATTTTATTTTTGAAAAAATATGGATATATAAATATTTGAAAATGATTTCTTATGTGTGAGAATGGTATTTTAACAACTATAATATTTTATCTATTATGATTATATTATGTTTATTGGGAATTGTTTATGATGATGGGTGGTTCAATTATAAACCAAATATGGGTTTATAGAGACCCAGGCTTAACAGACAAGCATATTACATCATTTTTATGAATATTCATCACATTATAGAAGTATATTCCCAAGGACCATAATATTTTAGTGTATTTGGAAACTTGGAACAAAATAATCTAACTTAGTGAAAGATATTCAATGTTTCACACAAAGAACTTCCCCTTTAGTACTTCTTCTTAAAACCTTTCTTTATAACCTGGGAAATGGAAACATAAGAAAGGGGTGATCTTGAATTCTTAGTAAGGGTAAATAAATTAAATACGTAAGAATAACGTGAACAAAATGGTACAAGAACATGAGAATAACATTTGAATATCATAACATGCATATAAAATATCAAAAATATGAGACATGGCATAAATATTGACTGTTCATAAGACACTGATCATAATCTAATCAAGAACATAAACCATGTGAGTATATCATAGTCTTAAGACATAGAATTAGTGGAAAATGTATAAACATGTAATATATTTCCCTATAAGTCAAGGATCATTTCCAAAAAAACTTATTTGGTCACTTCATAGTGACTACACCAACTAAGAAGGATACACTAACATCCCTAGTCATAGTATTTTCCTTGTAAGGGATTGGATTTTCTCATCTTCTCATAGTGGATATAGTTTCCACATCTTCCCATAGGGGATCGGGTTTCTCCATATTCTCATAGTGGATCGGGTTTTCCCATCTTCCATAGTGGATCAAACTCATCGACTTGATTCCCATCATTATCACATGAGATATAAATCTTTACCCAATGCATTTGATAGAGATATAGGTCTCATCCATCACAAAATGAAATCGTATATACATATGACACAAAATCATAAACAATTATATCATAACCCATGAAGTGAAATGGGTATCATAAACATGTAATCATGTCATAACCTATAGAAAATATATAGGTTTCATATTAAATTTATCAAAGCGTAACCCATGAAAAAATCATGTTTCAAAACCATTTATCCCGTGAAAGAGAAATGAGTTTCATAAATATCATGCCATCAAAACATAAATCATTCATAAAAAGAATATGAATGGAACATTTGGACCATTTCTCCAAAAAGGCATGAGTAACACCAATGGATTTTGTATTATATTGAAAATAATTTTGAAATATCTTTAAAAAAAATTATTGAGTAAAAAATCCTTTATGCTTTGAAAAAAAATTAAAACATAATACATTTTGAAGACCATTTTCCTTGAAAATAACCTTGAAAACTTATAAAGAAGCTTGAAAACTTTTTTAAAACATTTTTCTTTGAAAATAATTTTAAAACTTATAATATAATCTTTGATATCATGGAAATAATTTTCTTTTAAAAAACATTTTGAAAACATAAAAAGAGAGATTTGAAAATCATTTTAAAAAATAAACATAAAAAAATTTAAAAGCCCTTTTTCTTTGAAACCCATTTTAAATTAATACATTAATATAATATTAGGAAAAAAATTCTTTAAAAAATAACATTGTAAACATATGAAGGAATAATCATGGAAATGACAATCTTGATGCTTAGTAAGTTCGTACATACCGAACATTCCTTATGCACCTTAAAATTCTAGAAAAGTGTCTTGATCTGAAAATGACAAGAATAATCCTTTTAAAACAACTTTTTTAAAAGGAAATACATAGATAAATATTTAATTTAAACAAAATATGATAATATTAAAACATTTTTGAAAATATTTTTAGAAAACACGATTTTGAAATAATATCGATATCCAACCAAAATTAGAAATAAATTCAGATTTTCATAAATATATTTTATTAATTATCTTTAGTATCAGAGTGTAAAAATGGTACCATTAATTTTATATAACATTAATAACAGTAGGTTAATAAAATTCATGATATTTCTTGAGATATGTATTATAATATTTCATCAATATAGGTATAATCATAAACAATCTCAATAAATGATGAGATTGTAGCAATAAATTGTTACCACTTTGGTAACGTTGAATCATAATACAATGAAAATAATAAAATTGATTTAATATTAAAATATAATTAAAATAATTATATTCATGATGTAACATTCCAAATTAATTACATACACCTCATAGAAAAATCAAGGTGCATAACATGGCATGTGCCTCAAAAATTCAAATTGAGACAAAATTACTTTATAGATTTGGTAACTTTTGAAACATAAAACCCATGAAAGAATTATCATAAAATAGATATTTAAATAACCATAAATTTAATTATAATAATAATATAATACATCCATTTTCATTATATACACCACAAATAAGAAATTTCAGGTGAACATAGCTTGTGTCTCATGGAAAAAAAATGTGAGACGTGAAAACCCTTACCTTAAGTCCTGGATTTATTCATATATATTCAAAGCTCCTATATAATAAATAAAAGTTTATTATAAATATACCACATAGAAATATTATTATATATAATATCATATATTATTTTATTATGAATTTTTATTACCTATTTATTAACAATTATATGTTAACGGTACGTTTCAGGTAATATTTGTGTGTTTTTCATATATGTTTTGACTTGTTATTATTGATCCAATTAATTAGATCATGATTTAATTATTTAAATAATTTAAAACATGATTTATATATCATAAAAATTATTTATATAAATATTTATAACAATATATAGAATATAGGCATATGAAATGGAATACACTGTCCATAGAGACGGTAGGTCATACATATGCATGAATGTTGTTTCCATTTTCTTATTGTATTGAAATAAAGAAAGTAATTGACATAAATGTATATATATAAAAATTTATTAAGGTAGAATTATTTTGTAATATATATCATATAATTTCAAAAAAAACCCATCCTTAATACATTTCTTGTAAAGTGTGAATCAATCATATCACTTGCAGGAGGCGGTAGTCCACACATCCATAAACGAAGTTATCATATTTATAGAAAATGAAAAGAATGAAGGTATGTTTTATATAGAAATTTAAAAAAGAATAAATACAAAATAAATATCATATATATCATATAAAACAGAGTTTTCATCATAATTTCCAACCATGATAGTTGTTAAAGCAAAAAAATGAACAACGTTGTTTCATGAGGTGGTAGTTCATTGTGCACAAGAACTATAAGTTATTTACCAATTATATGGAATTGTGTGTAAGTGTAGGTATAAACCTTATAATAACAACATCTTATTATAATTAGTATATATATTTTATTATATGATAATTGAATAATAATATTTTAGGGGGTGCATAATGAAAATAAAACTAAGGAGCTTAAGGAAGGATGTTACCTCTTCTTTGGGTAACTCCTCTTGGTTTGAAATAAAGGGTTTCCTTTGTTAGATTTATTCCAAAAGGGGTGATTCTAGGATTAATGGAGGGATTTTGGGAGATTATTTTATTATATTTTGGTTGAGAGAAATGGATTTATAGGTTTTAATAAATGGGATGGGTAAGTATCTTTTAGAGTGGAGGAGGATTTCCATTCTTGTAAATTTTTGAAAAGGGTATTCCACCCATATTTTTTCAATAAAAAATGGCTCAAATAATGAAACAAATTATATAAAATGGATTATATGGTTCCAATATGTCCATAAAATTATTTTTTTACAAGTTTCTAAGTCATTTTGTCTCTCAATTTTATGTTTTAGTCTTTTGTTAAGCTAGTTTTTCTCTTAATCGTTGTAATTAATTTTAAATAATTTCATTAATATTTTTTGTCAAAAACTAAGTTTTAATTATTTTAAATTAAATATTATTATTATTAAAAAAATTTAATCCATTTTTACAAATTTAAAACACATAATTGTTAGAAATTAATTCAATTTTAATCCTGCAGATAGGACGATAAAGTAGGTTTTTAATGTAAAAATGTTCAAAAGATGGATAAGTTTTTTATATCCAATTTCAAATTGAAATTGATTGCAATGTCCTAAATTAGATTAATTTATTTATAATTGATAAAATTTATCCTTAAAACCAACTAAAAAAATAATTTAACTATTTATATAAATTAGATGAAAAGTCATTTTTGAATTTAAATTCAGTGTTTTTTCACTGTTCATCAAAAAATGAAACTTCTCAAAAAAAAATACCAAAAAATCAACCAAAGAAAATTTTGATATTCCAATTACAAAAATTAAGTTTATTTTTTAAAATTAAAATTATAAAAGTTTCAAAAATAATATTTATAATGGGTTCTCCATTAAAATGCTGTAAAATTACCTTTTAGAAAAATACATTTTTTATTCAAAAAATTTGATTTATTCTTATCTTATAATTATAAAATATATTGTATGAGTATAAAAAATAGTGATTGAATATATAATATATAAATTTTATTTAAAATATTAATCAAAAGTTGTTTGTTTAATTTATTGGGTTAAAATTATGTTAGTACATAGAAAAATAGTTTTCTTAGAAAAGTAATTTCTTTTTTTCCAAATTGTTCTTAAATTCACTTATTAATATTGATAACCAATAGATTAATTGTATATACAAGAATAAATATTATTTTTAAAAAAAAATTAATCTTATTTGTAACTTCTATTCTAACAGTTAGGTGGCAGCTATAGTAATGTTTTAATAATATTATTAATAGTATCTTATAGTTCTGTAATACTCAACATTTTGTGTAACAAAAGCTATTAAAAGGACTCATAATTGTGTGTAATACAAGAAAAACATAGGTTTTTGTGTACCACAAGCTAATCTAATTATTTCATGTATCGCAATCTTGACTTGGTGTTTCATATAACGCAATCCACACTTAGTGATTTCGTATAACAAAAGCTATATTCATTATTGTGTGAAATGTAAAATATAAAAATATTAAATTAATTTGAAAAATAATTAGGGTGTTACATTCTGCCCCCCTTAAAATGAATTTCTCCCTTGAAATTATTTTTGGTTATCAATGTTTTAATACTGGAAAGTTCCTTTCTTAGAAACCCACATCATAAAAATGAATAATAAAACTTATTTTAAGAAGGGAAATTTGTAAACATAATAGTTTCCCAAAGTAACACACAACAAGGTTCCCACATATGAGATCATAGGTGGGAAGTGAAAAAAATGGACATATAAGAGAAATATAACTATTAATTTCTGATAGAGAGTGATAGAGAACATGTTTAGGAGAAAGATAAAAATCCCAAAGCCATAAACCTGAGATGATCTAAGGGGCCATTTGATTCATCAGAAATGAAGGTACTAGGGTAACATTTTTTGGTTTCAAGATCCTTTTTCCTAAAGTTAAAGAATTTTCATGAATATATATACTTACATGATTTCAGGACAACCTTACCCTTTGTTTTTCCTTGATCAACTTCTACTTAATCTATTATTCCAAGAAATGAAGGTGAATTTTTCATTCCTAAAGCATTAATAGATCATGAGACCCATAAATAAAATGATAGGTCATTCCATATATCTTTATCACAATAAAAATGTTATCACAAGTTATCAAATATACATAAATCCTTATATGGAGAGATAATATTTTAACATCAACCATTCCATTAATGGTTAACCTTATAACCCTTTCAGAAGATGTAAGCCAAAAACTTTAGAAATAAGGTCACTAAATTTCCCAAAAACAACTTAGCATTGATCCCCATTATATCATAAAGTATCTCTTGGTTTTCGCATACCAAACATGTAAATACATTCACCATGTATTCCCTTCAAACATGGTAATAACCTAAATTAACATAAATCCTTATTGAAAATATGCATCTTTACTTATTCTAAATTTTATTGGACATATGTATTAAATACAAAAATTTTCTAAACATCATCAATGAGAGCATAAACCAATTTTAAAAATTTTCTTAATTAGTTCCAAGGTAATTAGTGACGTCCAATTTACTTTTTCATATCCAACATATATGTATCCAAACAACACTATCTTAACATAAGGAACATATTAAGAGTTATTTTCCCCTTAATCATGTTTTTTATGTGGATATTGTCTTGTCATTAAATCACTTTTCTTGTATATCAAAACTATTCAATGTATTCTTGTAAATACTTTGTGAAAAAACATAAACTGAACAATACTTATATATTTCACCATCCGAATAACATAATTCTTGAATCCAAATATATCAAAAAAATTCCACTTCATCCATAATCCATAATAAGGTTACCTCATCCTATTACTTAATTCCTATTTCCTTTCACATTTCATCTATATTATCATCATCAGCAGCAATATAACCATTACTTGTACCACCTTTCTAATTCTCTTTAGGATAATTCCACTTATGACATCAATTTTCCTAATGACCATTCATTCCACACTTAAAACATTTAACCTTTGATGATGTCTTAGGGAGGCCAATATTCCTATCCATTGCGTTAATTGAACCCTTCATTTTTCCTTTTTAGTTACTTGATTTTTGAAATTATTTTCCACAATCAAAACATATTCTTGTTACTCTAAGACATTCACTTAGGTGATTCTTTCCACATTATCAACATAAATGAAACTGAATCTTCTTTCCCCCATGGTCTCCATTACCCAAACTCTCACCTAACTCCTTCCTTATCTTCCTTGGTGAGTCAAAGAGTTTTTTAACGTAAATGTTTTTAATAATGTTCCATGAAATCTAATTAGGAATGATCCCAACATCCTTCACTCTATTGATCATCTTATTTGACTTCTCATTCGAAAATTTTCCATCACATTCAATGTTAATCTAATTCCTTATGATTCTATCCATTGACTAAAACCAGAAATCATAGTGTGAGCATCACTTATCATAGAGGAAAACCACATAATCATGAAAAAAAATTACTTATAGGATATTTAAATAATTAAACCTAATTATTTAATCTATGAAAAATTAGGTTATCCTGGGTTATTCATAGTCATACTCTATTTAAATCCTTCATGATGGTTCTTAAATAGTTTGTGAATTTCCAAATCATATCCCCTAGGAGTCTCAAACTAGGTGTGCATCAAGACCTGTTATCATGCACCAATGCTCGATCAAGTCTAGATCAATATGGTGTTTTCAAGTTACCCATTTGTAAATATATTCTAGATCCACATACACTTATAGTATCCAAATAGGGATGTATTTCTAGGAAAACCACTCACTCTATCCTTTACCAAAATTCCAAGACATTTTCCTAAACATTAAATCATCCTTATACTTATCCTTAGAGACATCCCTAAACATATCCTTAGAATTATACCTAGGGATCTCACAAAATTTTTCTCATCCTAGTCTCCAAATGTTTACTAATACTTTACTTTGATAATAACTATAGAGTCGTAGGATTAACATACATGGATATTAACTCAATTTTTATTAATATTAAGCACATCACAAAAGTACATGTCGAAGGACCATAATAGTTTAGGGGCTTTGGAAACTTGAAATAAAATATTCTAACTTTGTAAAAGATCTTAAATTTTCCCAAAAATATCTTCCCCTTTAATACTTCTACTTAAAACATTTCTTCATAACCTAGGGAAAGTAAACTTAATAAAGGGGTGAGCTCGAATGCTCATTAAGGTAAAATAAAGGAAATGCGTAAGCATAACATGAATATAAGGGTATAAAAATATGATCATAACATTTTAAAATCATACCCTACATATTAAATATTAGAAACATGATACATAGTGTAAGTATTGGTTGTTAATATGACATGAATCATAAGATAATCAATAACATGAACTGTGTGAGTGTATCATAGGTATAATACATAAAATTTGTGGAAAACAAAAAAAACATGTAATATCTTTCCATATAAGTCAAGTATTATTTCCAAAAACTTATCAAGGAACTTCATGGGGACTACACATTCTGGTCGGGACACACCATTATCCCCAATATCTATCATTTACTTGTAAGGGATCATTTTTAACATATTTCCATAGTGTGTTTAGTTTCCCTGTCTTGCCATAGTGGATTGGGTTTCCCCATATTCCCATAGTGGATTGGGTTTCCCTATATTCTATAGTGTTTCAAGACCATCAACTTTATTCCCATGATTATATAATGAGATATAAATCTTTACCCTATACATTGGAGGAAGATATAGGTCCTACCTATCTCATAATGAAATCATACATACACATGCCACAAAATCATAAACAATCATATCATAACCCAATAAATGAAATGGGTACCATAAACATGTAATCATGTAATAACCTATGGAAAAGAGACAGGCTTCATAATCATTTCATCCAAGTATAACCCATGAAAACAAGCAGGTTTCATAACCATATAACCTATGAAAGAGAAATATGCTTCAAAAATATCATGTCATCAAAACATAAACCATTCAGAGAAAGAATATAAAAGGAACCTTCGATTCATTTCCCCAAAAATTCATTATTAACAACAATGGATGCCATATTAGATGGAAAATAATTTTGAAATAACTTTCAAAAAACATTTTTTGAGGAAAATATCCTTTACGCTTTGAAAACCCTTTTTTTTAAACATAAAAAATATTGAAGACAATTTTCCTTGAAAATTACCTTTAAAACTTATAAATATGCTTGAAAAAATTTTGAAAACATTTTTATTTGAAAATAATTTCAATAGTTATAAAATAATCTTTGAGATCATTTAAAACTTTTTCTTTGAAAACAACCTTTTGAAAATATATAGAAGAAGATTTGAAAATCGTTTAAAACGATTTTTAAACATAAAACAATTTTAGAAAACCTTTTTTATTTGAAAACTATTTTAAAATAAAAAAATTGAAAATATTAGAAAAAATATATTTAAAAAACCTTGTAGACTTAAAAAGGTAAGCATCAATGAAGTGACGGTCATGCCAGCAGGTAAGTCTATATATGCCAAACATTCCTTTTTCACCTTAAAAGTTTAAAAAAGTGCCTTGATAAAAAAACAACAAGAATATTCCTTTTAAAATTGATTTTTTAAGATAATAAATGGGTAAAAAATTCCTTTAAACATTATAGTATAATATTAAAATATTTTTGAAAACATTTTTAGAAAACATATTTTTGAAAGGACGCAGATTTTTGACCCAAAGGAGAAATAACGTCAAATTTTCATAAAAACATTTTCTTAATTATCTTAAGTAGTAAAGATGGGGAAAATGGTACCATTACTTGGATATAACATGAATAACCATTTTTTAAGAAAATATATGAGAGTCTTTTAATTTGGATCATAAGATTTCATCAATGGAAGCATAATCCTAAACAATCTCATTAAATGATGATATTGTAGCAAAAAAACTGTTACCACTTTGGTAACATTGAATCATAATAAAATGGAAATATTAAACTTAAATTAAACTTAAAATATCATGAAAATAATTTTATTCATGATATAACATTTAAAAGGAATTAAATACCCCTCATATAAAAAATATAGGTTCATAACATGGCATGTATCTCAAAGAAGGAGAAATGAGACAGAAATTACTTTATTGATTTGGTAACTTTTGAGACATAACCCCCATGAAAGAAATATCATAAAATGGATATGTAAATAGCCATAAATTTAAGTATAAGAATCATAAATACATATATTGGTATTATACACATCACATATAAGAAATATTAGGTGAACCGGGCTTGTGTCTCACTGGAAATAAAAGTGAGACTTGAAAACCCTTACCTTGTGTCTTGACATTATTCATACACGTTCAACCAAACAGTATAATAAATATAACTTTATTATATATATACGAAATAAGAATATTCTTATATATAATAACATATATTATTTTATTATGACTTTTTATTACCCATTTATTAACAATTCCATGTTAACGTTACGTTTCGGGTAATATCTGTGTTGTTTTTCATATATGTTTTGACTTGTTATTCTTGATCCTCTTAATTATATTATGATTTAATTATTTCTGGAATGTAAAAAATGTTTTATATATCATAATTATTCAGTATATAAGTATTTATAATAATCTATAAAATATAGTTATATGAAATGGAATACACTATTCATGGAGATGGTAGGTCGTACATACGCATGAACATTGTTTTCATTTTCTTATTGTATTGAAAGAAAATAATTAATTAAAACATATATATATATATAACATAATTAAATTATAATTATTATGTCATATATATTATATAATTTCACTAAACCCATTCTTAATACACTTCATATAAAGTGTGAACGAATCACATCGCTTTGAGGAGGTGGTTGTCCCCACATCCACAAACAAAGTTATCATATTTACACAAAATAGAAAGCATGAAGGTATGTTTTATATTATAATTAAACAAGAATAAATATATCATAAATATCATATATTTCATATAAAAATATATTTTCATCATAATTCCCAACCATGAGAGGTGGTAAATAAAAAACAAACAACGTCGTTTTGTGAGGTGGTAGTTTGTCATACACAAGAATGGTAAGTTTGGTACCCATTAGATAGAAGTGTGTGTAAGTGTAGGTATAACCATTAAATTAAAAACATATAATCATATTTATTTTACTTTGGTTATTATATTATAATGGAATAAAAATATTTGAGGGGGTGTAGAATGAAAATAAAAAAAAGGAGCTTAACAAAGGACGTTACCTCTTCTTTGGGTAACTCCCCTTGGTTTCCACCAAAGGGATTCCTTGGTTAGATTTATTTAAAAAATGAAGTATTATAAGATGAAGTTAGTGATTTTGGGATATTATTTTATCAGATTTTGGTTGATCCAAATGCCTTTATAGGTGTGAATAAATGGGAGGTCTGAGTGCCTTTTATCATGGAGGACGAGTGGTGTTCTTGTAAATTTTTTAAAAGGGAATTCCACCAATGTTTTTGCTATGAAAAGTGGATCCAATAATGAACTAAATTATAAAAAATGGATTATATGATATAAATATATACATAAAATGGATTTTGGATAATATTCTAGGTAATTTTGGCCCTTAAAATAAGGTTTATCTCTTTGTTAAACTAATTTTTCTCTTAATCTCTTTAATTAATTTTAATTAACTTCTCTAATATTTTTTGTAAAATAATAATTTTAGATTATTTTAAATTATATGTTATTATTATTATAATTATGGAATACAATTTTTCAAATTCTAAACACATAATTGGAATAAATTAATTTAAATTTAATCCCGCAGATAGGATGACAAAGTGGGTTTTTAAAGTAAAAATATTCAAAAGATTGGTTCGTTTTTATATCCAATTTCAAATTGAAATTGATTCAAATTACCTAAATTGTATTAATTGATTTATAAATTATATAATTTAACTTTAAAACCAATTAGAAACATAATTTAACTATATACATAAATTAGATGAAAAACAGTTTTGAATTAAAATTCAATGTTTTTTCACTATTCATCAAAAAATAAAACTTCTCAAAAAAATACCAAAAAACATCCAGAGTAAATTTTGATATTATTATTTTAAAAATTAAGTTTATTTTTGAGAATAAACATTATAAAATTTTCAAAAATAATATTTATAATGGGTTCACCATTAAAAGGTGGTAAAATTACCTTTTAGAAAAATACAACTTTTTCTTCATAAAATTGGATTTATTCTTATCATATACCTATCAAATATATTAGATTAGTATCAAAAATATTTATTGAATATATAATATATAAATTTTATTGAAAACATTAATTATAAGTGTTTTGTTTAATTTATTAAGATAAAATTGTGTTTGTACATATAAAAATAGTTTTCTTTGAAAAGTAATTTCTTTATTTTTAAATTGTTCTTACATTCACTTATAATAATTGATAACCAAAGGATTAATTTTATATACAAGTTTAAATAATATTTTCATAATTTAATTAACCTTATTCATAACTTCCATTTAAATGGATAGGTGGAATCTATAATAATATTTTAATATTATTATTAATATTATCTTCTAGTTCGGTAAAACTCAACCTTGTGTGTAACACAAGCTATCAAAGGGACTCATAATTGTGTGTAATAAAATCAAAAAATATTTTTATGTGTACCTAAATATAATATAAGGGTTTTTTATCACAAGATTAACTTGGTGTTGTATATATCGCAATCCACACTTAGGGCTTTCATATAAAAAATCTAAATTCGGTTTTTCATGAAATGTAAAATATAAAATTATAAAATTAATTTGAAAAAAACCACAAAATATTAGGGTTTTACAGGTTGGGTATGTGATATAAATAAAATTTATTGGTTATTATTTATTTTTGTAATTTTACCATGAAGGTTATTCCAAGTGTAACTATGATGGTTACTTCATGTGTACCTGTGATGGTAACATGAAGTGTAATTGTGATTGTTACTCTAACTATAACCATGATAGTTATTATATTTATAAAAGTGAAGGTTATTTCATATATAATATTGGTATTAAAATTATTACTTAAGATACCTATATGTTTTATCAATTATTACTATGGATTTTTATGTGAATCTTATTATTTGACAAGGTAATTTAATGAGCTTATGTTTAAAGAAAAGTATATACTTTTTTAAGGTGAAAAGTATATATTTTTTGAAAAAAAAATTATGATTTTTCATGATTTAAAATAAACCTCTATGAGTTTTATTTTTCCTTTAATACTTCTTATGAAATGTCTTATGAAAATATTTTGGTAAGGAAGATGATTTATTGGGTAAGAAAATGGTTATTTAGAGCCCAAAGTTTATTTTGAAAAGGGAAACTTTTTATGTATTCATGTACTAATGGTTTATTTATCACTTTTTATTCCCCTTACTAATATTTTTTTGTTCATCACACATTTCAAAAAATCATAGGGTAAGGATGAGTAGGGATAATGATGAGGTCAGTATGAAAATTATGAAGATGTGTTAGGAAAAGAAAACATGTTTCTTTATAAAAGTTTTGTTTTTTGAAAAAAAGTATAATGAATAAAAGAATCCACTTTGTAATATATGGTTTTGTTATGTAAGATTTATGACATAACTCTATAAAAATATAAACCTAAAAGATCATTGTGAAAAAAAGAAAGTGAATTCTAGTTTAAAGTCACTAGAGTATGTAATGTTTATGTCTAAGTCCTTGCAGTGGACCAGTTTATTAGATTTTAATAAATGTTCATAGTGGTGGACTACTATCAAGGGGAGAGAAATAAGATCCATCTTTGAGCTAACGTACTGTTCAAAAAAAAATTGTGTTATTTTTCTTTAACTTTTTATTTTATAATACACTCTAAAATCATGTTATAAATGTTGATTTTCACTGAGTAGTTTTCAAACTGATTTTAGAAGAATATACTCTAATAGTTTACCTTTAAAAGTGATATATATATATATATTATGTTTGATATAATTAGAGTATTTTCAAATATACAATAATTTCAGTTGTTTTAACTAAGCTCTGATCAAGCCTTTGAGAAAGTATTTTAATGAATCAAATTATATATACCTATTGAAATTTTAAATTGGGTTAGTTTTTTATATTGAGGGGATTTAACTTTATGATTTTAAAAAATATAAATTTTTATTAGAATCTCAATTAACAACCAACCCCTCCCACCCCCCCTCCCACCCCTCTTGATAATTACTCTCGGAGAAACATTTGGTCTCATAGAAAATTTTAATCTCTTATTTGAGGCTCTCTGTTTTTAGTATCTTTATTTTACTTTTTGACCTTGATCAAGTCTCGAGGGAACAGTCTATTATATCTATTTAATTAATACTATATTATCACTGGTTTTAAACCTAAAGGTTATTCTAGTAATAAAACTACTTATTTTAATGGAAATAAATATTCCTAATATTATATGAAAATGAAAATATATTTACAAGATTTGGTATTTTATATTTGAAGGACTATAGAGGATAAATATGAAAAATCTAGGACTAGTAGAAATGAATGAGATGTTACAACTAAAACATCTTATGATTTTAATTATAAATCAATAAATTCTATATTTTTTTATTGGGGAGCGGATGAGTTTAATATAATATATTATTTTACCAATGCATTTAAAATTTGGTATACTTTAGGTTTTTCTCATGAAGGAACCTCTAATGTTAAATATATGATATTGAATACATATACTATGAGGTATGATTCTTTCAAAATGAAAATTGATGAGATAATATCTAAAATATATTACATACTTAATGATATCATAAACACTATGAAGGCACTTTTAAAATTTATGTATGATAAACAATGAGTTTTGATACTACTCAGATGATTACCTGATGGGTGGTGAAGCATTGTTGTTTCCATTAGAGAATCTTATGATATCTGCAAGATTATATTCAAATAAATCATTGGTAAGATAATCATGTATGATGAGGAATTAAAATATAACAATAAAGATATTGAAATTAAGAATAAGACTATAGCATTCAAGAAATATGAATCTAGAACCAAAGAGGTCATCAATGATGATTCAATGGGAGAAGAATATAATTCAAAAAGTAGTGATGGGATGGCCCATCTAGCCAAAAGATTCAATAATTTCTATAAAAAATAATAAATTATTAAAAAATTATAATTTTAAAGGAATGTTTGAAAAAGTATGAAATTAGAAAAGGAAGTGGAAAATGAGTCCTCTTTGGAAATAAAATGTTTTGAATTCTAGAGAAAAGGAAATATTTAATCTAATTGTACTAATTTTAGGTATAATAAAAAGTATGGTGATGGATAGACTAAACTATAGAAATTAATTAAGCCAACCTAGAGTGTATATGAGTAAAAATATAGTTATTTTGATTCCTATAGGAATTATGTAAGTGGGAAATAATATTTGTGATTTATGTCCACTGTATCTAAGGTATAAAATACTAAAATTACTTATTATTTTCTTAATGTTAATGTTTTAGATGAAAGTAAATTTTCAAAATAAAAACTATTAGAATACTACTCTATGATGAAATACATCATGAATTAACATAAATATAGATATAAAATTTTTAAAAAAGGTTCATTCTTTATCTCTAAATGAAAATAATGAACTTTCGGTTGAAAAAAAATGAATGTAAACCTATTGAAAGAAAATAAATATTTGAATTTGGTAAATAAGAAAATAAGAAATGATTTATAATAATTTAAAATTTTCCCAAATACTTTGAATATTATTTTCAGAAGTCATAAACTAACAAAACTCAATATTTGAATTAGATATACATCCGGACAGTTGAGGAAGCTATATAAAATTATTTTGTTCTAAGTTTAAATAATAAGACCTTAATATTTAAAACTAAAGGGACTTATAACTATGAAAATATTTTTCATTATTTTAGACTTATGGAAAAAAATTCTAAATATGTTAATTCTATAGTTAATAATCTTGTAAAGAAAATGTGGATTCCTAAAGCATTAATTACTAACCTTTCTGGACCCAAGAAAATCTAGGTACCAAAATTATTTCTTATTTTATTTTGTATAGGTAAAGTGCTTAAAAAGATATATAAATTTTTTTTGGTATATGGAAAGTTTATTTTTTAGACACATGACTAGAAACTACACAAACTTCAAGAGTTTAATAAAAGTTTATGGAGGGAATATCACTTTTAGAGATAATGTGAAAGGTAAAATAATTTGAATTGAATAAATTGGTACCTATGAAACTATTCTTATTTATAAAATTTTATTTATTTATGTCTTGAAATATTATCTTATTAGTATATATAAAATATGTGATAATAATTATAAGTTTAAATTTGAGAATATTTCTTGTAATATTTATTATTCAAACATGTTTTATTATTCTTTTCTTTATGAAATGATAATTTTTATGCTATTAATCAAGATTATTTATTTTATAGAAATGTTCCCTATTTGAGTTCCTTTTAAAAGTAATCTTGTTCATTGTATAGGGGCTAGTACATTGTAATATACACTCTCTTGGGAAGATAACTAGAAAGGGATTAGTCAAGGATCTACCCAAACTATAATTTCCAAAGGATAAGGTGTGAAATCCTTGTTAAAATGGAAAGAAACATAAGATTTCTTTCAAACCAAAGAAAGATTTTCTTACCTATAAACCACTAGATTTGGTTCACATATATTTTTTTATACCTTCTAGAGTTTTTAGCATAGTAAAAAACATTATTTTAATGTGATTTTTTATGTTATTTTAATGGTTATTCTAGATACATATGTGTATTCTTCTTAGATCAAAAAAGTTAATCTCCTTTATGTTTTGATAAATAGGAAACATATTTAGATAACCTTAGTGGACTTATAATTAAGGCCTTGAGAAGTGACTATCACCATGAATTTGAGAATTAATAATTTGAGAATTAAGAATTTGGTTCTTTATGTTAGCTTAATAATAATTTCTCTACACCTCGAACACCTCAACAAAATGATATTATTGAAAAAGAAATATAATAATTCAATAAATTGTTAAGACTATGCTTAGTGAATATGACTTGCTTATCTTTGGGCTAAATACATTAGAACATCTTATTATCTAATTAATATTATTTTGATAAGAAAAATCCAAAAAATAAATCATTATGAATTATGGTATGGTATAAAATCAAAGGTGAATTACTTTAGAGTTTTTGGATATAAAGAATTTATTTTAATACCAAATAGAATATAGAAAATTTTCACCAAAGAGTTATGAAATAATTTTCATAGGTTATTTAACCACTAGTAAATATTATAAACTTTTTAACAAAAATCTAATATTTTGGAATAATATGTACTTGTCACTTTTGATGAAATAAATCTACACGAATCTAATCCTGTTGTAGAAAACCTTGAGGATATATGTCAAGTTTGAAATTAATAAATCCTATAATACCTCTAATATGTACTACTAATTTATTCGATAAATCTACTATCATAGATCATCTTGACCAACCAAACCTTGAATATGACTCAGAAGAACCAAGTACTTTGATTCACAAAACTATTAGGACTCATAAGTATCACTCTATAGATATTGTAATTGGTTATCTTGATAGAGGAACTCAAACCTAATACTATATTAGAAAATACTTTGAATGTAAATCCTTTATATCTCAACTATAATATAAAAAAATTACTTAAGAAATTAGTGATGAACATTAGGTGATATCTATATAAGAATAATTGAATCTGTTTGAATGAAATAATGTTTTCAAACTAGTTGAGAGACTTAAAGACTACATAACAAGTGGTACTAAATGTGTGTATATAAACATGGTTGAAAAGAATATAATTATAGTAAGGAATAAATATAGATTGGTTACATAAGGTTATAATTATGATGAAATTATTTATTATAAATAAACCTTTTCACTAGTACCTATACATGAATCCATTAGAATATTTCTTGCTTATGCATCTCATCTTAATTTCAAACCATATAAAATGGATTTCAAGCGTGAATTATTAAATAAATATATAATTAAGGATTTTTTTTATTGAATAAACCTCTATATTTTCATACCCATGTTTACCAAATCATGTTTTCAAACATTAAAAATAACTATATGAATTAAAATTAGCTTCTAGATCTTAGTATGATAGGCTTAGTACGTGTCTTATTTCAAATGGTTTTTCAAAAGGCATAGATGCTCCTAGTATATTTATAAAATTAATTTAAATATATTTTTTAGTCGTAAAAATTTATATTGATGACATTTTCTTTAGTACATATTAAAACACTATTTATTGAATTTTATAAACATATACAAAAAAAATTTTTAATGAGTTTAATTGGAAAATTAAAATTCTTCCTTGGTTTTCATATTTTTTAAAACAAAGATATAATTGTTTTAATCCAAAGTAAATACCCAAGATAATTATTAAAAAAATTCCACGTATCACAAAAGGAAGTGATACTCCAATGAGTACAAGATGTAAACTAGATTTTTATGAAACTGTAAAATAAATTGACCAAACTACTTATAGAGGTATGTTTGGGAGTTTACTAAAATTAACTGATTTATGACCTAATATAACGTTTAGTGTGGTCATGTGTATATGTTTTAAAGAAAACCCCAGTCAATATCATTTAAATTCTGTCAAAATAATTTTCAAATACATAAAAATAAAACCAATTTTGGATAATATTACTCAAGATGGCATACATTTGAGTTGGTAAGTTATTCTGATGTAGACTTTGGTGGTTGTATGTTATATAAAAACTCATATTTGGAATATTTCAATTTTTAGGAATATACCTAATCTATTATTTTGGAAAAAAATAGAATTATGGTTTATTGTCTAGTACTAAAGATAAGTATATAGCGGCAAACAATTACTGTGCTCAAATTCTATGGATGAAACATATATTACTATGGTTATCAATTCTGACATGTCCCTATAAATTTTGATGATAAAAGTGATATTAACATTTATAAAAATGTTATATATCATTCCAAGACTAAAAAATTTAATATAAGACATCACTTTTTGAGATACTGCTTTCAAAAATGGGAAATCACTCTTGAGTTCATAGGTAATGAGCATCATCTTGCTGATATTGTCACAAAACTCTTGAAAATTAAGAGATTAAATTATATCATATATAATTTAGGTATGATTAATTAATCTTGAATATTATGTTATTTTGTTTTTTAATCTTGATATGATAGTTATCATGTCTTCAAAGGATGTAATTGACCGTAAGGCTTAAGTGTTCATAAGGGAAAATTGTTCAGTGGGTCAAGCTACTGTATCATGGAAATTAGTCATAAACCTTGGTCATATGATAGTTTAATCTACCAAAATACCCTAATATGTCTTGAATATTTACTCATGTAGTAAGTAAATATATCATGTTATCTCAATCAATAACAAAGATCATTGTTAGTCAAGCTATCATAAAACATTTCCTACAGTCACTCAAGTTATCATGTTTATCTTCTTAAATTTTAATATATATGAATGTATAATTCCCATGCATTATTATTTAAATACCTAAATAAATTAAAAACCATTAAATATATTTTAAAATCAAATCCATATTTTAAAATCCTAAAGCTCTCACATTTTTTAAAATTCCTCCCTTAATCTTATCTCTAAAAAAACCCTGAGCCTTTAGATTTTTAAATCTTAGTGAAGATGGTAAGGATGAAGCATACTCTCGGGTTATCTTAACCTAAATCATAACATATTTTGATGAGAATAAAATATCCATCTATCAAAAATATCAAACATATCAATATATATCTTCCAACTCAATCAGTCAAACTTTAAAAGGAAGTAAATTCAGAATGGTTAAGGACTAGTAAGTCTCTAGTTAGAAAGTTTAATCAGAAGAAAGTTTGGACTGAGTGGTTTAGTAAGAAAAATATGTTATTTTATCTAAAGTTAGTAAAGGATTTATATTTAAATATGAATCTATAAATGGTTCATAAGAAGGATTTTATCAGGAAATCTATAAA
The DNA here is from genome assembly GCA_963277665.1 of Viscum album. Taxonomy (NCBI): domain Eukaryota; kingdom Viridiplantae; phylum Streptophyta; class Magnoliopsida; order Santalales; family Viscaceae; genus Viscum; species Viscum album. The sequence continues at coordinate 1,478,664,004 of OY728161.1, forward strand.
TAGATAAATATTGGTATTTTCATAGAAACGTTAGGGAAAATGTTTGAAGGTACTTCCTAATGGGATTATGGGGATTGTTAGAATTATTATTCAATTGGTCATGTTGGATAGACTTATGTTGTTCCAAATATCTCATTACATTATTTTTATTAATGATTCACAAAATTGATATTTTTTTACTGATGAATTTACCTTAAGAATTTCAAATTTTACTTTATTCAAAGATTATTTTTCTACAGATACTGGAATTCATTTTCTGCCTAAATATTTATCTTACACGTCACATAATTCTCTTAGGAAGAAAACTTAGTGCTTGCACTGAAATATTAGTTTGTGCTAAAGTGTTTTATATTACAAAAGATTAGTTTATAATGATTATATTACTATTTAATAAAATTATCTTATGGATAAATAATTCTTTAAAGAAAATTCCAAGATCATAAAGCTAAGTTAGATGAATAATTATACAAGTATTTCATCTTAAATGAATCTAAAATTGTCTTATGAAAAGAACCTTCATAAATGAATTATCTTACGATCATCAAGGAAACTATATAAGAAGTAATTTATCCTATGAATAAGAATCATCTTATAGAGATAGTAAATCCATATCAATTATATTATGTGCAAAATAAGTCAAAGAATTAATAAATTTTTATCTTATGAAGTTTTTTATCTTTAAATGATAGAATTATCTTATTAGAATAGTGGTTCTAGAATTATATATTATGAATATTGAGTTTTCTTACAAACGATTAATATGATTTGGCTCCTCACAATTTTTTATATTTTTTTAAGTCAACGTATACTTTTATGTGCATCAAAAAATGAGTTTTCTAAATATAAAAAGTTATATTTAGAGAAAGTGTATTTTCCCCAAGAATAGAAAAAACCAATGAAGATGAAAACTTCTATAATCTTTCATCACTTCTCATACCATGTTTGGAAAAGGATACATACTAATTAAAAGTATGTTTCTTTTGTTTTTCAAAAGTAATATTCACTTCACCATTGGGATTTTCAAGTGTACATAGTTAAAATTTTAAATAATAGATATAAAAAGTAGATTCCACCAGTTCATAATATAATAGAAAAAAAATGAGACGTTGGAAACAATACATGGAACTCACAATACTAATAAGAGATAAAAAATTCAATCAATTATTTATCATCTCAATTTTTATACATATAAGATGTTATTTGTAATAAAATAACCTACATATAGGATTCTTGAATATATTTATTTTAACTGAATGTATCTTTATCATCTATTAGTTGTTTCTTTTAATTGAGTACTAAACCTATATCAAAATTCAATTTCAATTTGTATCAATCATAATTCATTGTGATTGACTGTGATGAGATTAAGGATAGGTATTGTAAATGGATATCCTGGTTTAAAGTTATTGGACCTTTTTTATAATTAATAGATACATGAACTCAGTTGGGAAGCCCCTAAAAGGGCTAGTATAGTAAAAATCACCCAACATATGGAGTAGAGTGTTGAGAAGTGTACTAGGTGGTCTTTAAGCCCAAAAACACACAAAATACTATGTGTTATATATTTATATTATTATTTTTCACTCTATTTTTTATTTGTGACAAGAAAATATCATAATCATTCGTCCCTAAAGAGAGTTTGGATTTAAGTGAAGAAAATTCCAAGAACTCAATTGACCCCCCCCCCCCAAGTTGTTGCTTTATTTTTCTCTGACCAATACTTGGTATCAAAGGATAAGGCTCATGAGTTCCCAACTCTAAAATGTAAAAGTAATGAAGATAAAGTTCAACCAGCTGTAATGATTTACAACTGATAAAGAATGTCTATGGTCACAGAACACTATTTTAATAAAAAAACTATGGATGCTGGGGGGCTCAAATTATTATCTATCTGAAAAATATTGGGATAAAATTTTATCTGAAGTATGTTAAGACCTATGAAATCCGCAAGACTAATATAGAGATATGGGATGCTACTACTAAATCTATTTATGATCTAAGATCCAAATACATGAATGTTATCATATGTAGACTTGGTCTAGATGATTTCAATAGAGTTTTTCAATGTGTTTCATCATATGAAATGTGGATGGACATTTTGGTAGCTTATTAAGGCACTATAAATGTTCAAAAACTTTGATAAAATACTATCAAACTCAAGTTTGACACCTTCATGGAGGTGTAAGTGGAAAGAATTACTTATTTTAATAGAAGATTAACTGATATTGTAAAGTATGTTTCTACTCTAATAATTCATATTCCTGAACCAGTTCAAGCTCTAAAAAATCTATAAATTATACCACTAAAATAGATTTGAATTTCAACTACTATCAGAAGATTAATATTGTGAAAACTTCAAAATAAAAGAACTTATTAGTACTCTTATTATGTATGAAGCTTGGATGGAAGATGTGGCTAGAAAGAATGAGATATTAAAGAATGAAAATTCTACTTTGAAAGTTTATACTTTGAATGATGATAAGAAGAACAAAGGTATAAAAAATTCCAAATCATCTAATTAATAAAATTCAAGAAATTCAATGCCTAATGATGAGATCACTCGGTTTTCTAATAAATTTAGAAAGTTCTACAAAAAGTGAAGAGAATTATAAAAATACTTTAGAAAGTGTAGGATGTATAATGGAAATTATAAGGAATTTCAATTATATGAGAATAATAAACTCATACATATCCAACCCCTCAATTTAAAGATAATAAGAAGTATGTGAATAAGTACTTTAAAAAGGTTGGGTATAAGAATAAAGCCAAGAAATATATGAAATCTACATGTAATACCTTAAAGGTATCCAATAAGGATTCCAGTTTTGATTCAAAATATGAAGGAGGTAATCATAAGGTTAACATGTGCTTCATGGCACAAACTAAGGAGGTACATTCTACTTATTACTCTTCTTTTGAATATGAACATGATTATTGATCTTATAATAAATTAAATGAGTGATATTATATATTATAATAACACTATGAGTATATAAATAAAAATAATAAGAAACTAAATAAATCATATTATGTTTTTTTCAAAGAAAAAAAGTTTTTTATAAATAGATTGTGGAACTTAAATTTAAACCTAATGAGTTTTTTTTAAGTTTTGTTGTCCATGATAGTAAGATAAAATAATTAGAAGAAAAAGTAAAATTTATGAAGGATGTTGATAGTGTTTTTACTAAGGGGTAGGAATATTTAAATAATATCATTTATAAAAATAAATATAATAAATAAAAATATGGCATAGGAAGTTAGGGATAAAAACCTAACTTGTGTAAAATTATTTAATTTATAGTTTCAAAAATAAGAGTGTTTCAAATATCATCTAATTTCATTATAGTACAAATTGATATTTTTTAAATTAATATATCCTAAAAACCCTAAAGTATGTGGAATAAATAAATATATTAATTCTACAAATTTATCTAATTCTAGTCTTAGTTTTGTAAAATGTAAAAATATTTTGATTCCCAAATATTTGGTAGTATGGAGTGATAGAACCATGAGTATTTGGGTACCAAAACATTTTTTACTTAATTTATTTTTATAGGAAACATCCCACATCAATAGCAATGAGAAATGGTTTATTAATAGTGGTTAGTTGAGTCATATGAGTGGAGGATTTTTTAAATTTCATTCACTATCCAAAATTCATGGATGACATGTCATATTTTGTGGCAATTTCAAAGTGAAGATAGTTTGTATTAGATATATTGGAAATCCTAGGTCAATCCTCATTAGAAAACAAATTTATGTTGAATAATTAAAGAACAACATGATAAGTATTTCTCAACTTTGTGATGATGAATATTTAGTTTAGTTTTTTGACAATTTATGCTTGGTTTTTAAAGATAAATCTCTTATGTTTAATACAAAAAGAACTAAAAATTTCTATAATCTAAATCTAAATTCTTTATGTAGATAAAATAAAAAAAAATTATTGCAAAAATTAATTAGTCATGGATTTTGTGAGGCCAACAAATAATTTAATACAAAAATATTATAAATTTTTTGATGAATATTCAATAAATAACAATAGTATCTATGCTAAAACCAAAAATATTTAGTGTATTTAGAGACTGTATATATAAACATATTATTTAGGTATAATATTTATTATATATGGTAAACCACTTCTCACATTTTACCTTTATTAACATACCCTACTTAAAACCTTTCTTCAAAACCTTGGGAAAGTAAATATAAGAAATAGTGATCTCATATACTTATTAAAGAGAAAAAAGGTAGATATTAATTGATTATCATATGTAAGAATATGATAAACATAGTGGTATGAGTTCTTGATTATAACTTACAATGTTCATACCCAGTCTATCAGGTATCATAATAATGATTCATGGAATAAAACTTTATCATTTCAGAATACATGAATCAAAAGAGTGATAAATCACTATAAATAAATCATGAACCATAATTTCATATCATAATCATAAAAACATGTAATAAAAGTGTGTCACTGTCATAGGAATATAAACCATTTCATATGTATAGGTTAACTAGCATGACCATTAAATCATAATATATTGGCTATAAACACATGTTTCCCATATCATAAGGGATCAGGAATCACCACATATTTATCATAGTGAATCAAGCAACCCTACCTATTTCCCAAAGTGTATTAGGAATCCCTACCAGATTCCTATAGTAGATCAACCACATCAAATCATTTCCCATAATTATCTCATGGGATATAAATTTTTACCAAATTAATTAGAGTGATATAAAATTCTATTCCCTCCCATCACATAATGAAAAAAAATATATTTGTGCCACAATATCATAAAAAATTTATCCTTTCTTTAAAGAATAACCCAAATAAAAGAAACAGGTTTTAAAAACATTTCATCATTTAATCATAGCATAACCCATGGGAAATGAATAAGTTTTGTAAACATATCATCATAATAATCATAAACCATCCATGTTAATAATAAGAATTATATCATTGTATCATCTCCCTAGTAAATCATAATAAAATAAAAGTATATTATTATAGATGAAAAATTTCTTTAAAATATCACTCAAATATTTCTAGAAGAAAATACCCTTTTCATTTTGAAATCACATATTTAAAATGAAAATATTTCCAAAATATTATATAAAGTGTATTCTTTTAAAATAACCTTAGGAAAATTTTAAATTAATCTTCAAATAATTGAGCGATCATGAAAGTATAAAATTATTTTCATGAAATAATTGTTAAAAGAAATATTTTGTTCACACCTTCGGTAAAAAGTACCTCATTCAAAAAATGAAAAGAATATTATTTTAAAAAAAATGTAAAAATTAAAATATGGGTAAAATTGTATTTGAATAATGATTTTATAATATATAATAACTTTCTTAAATTCATTTTAGAAAACATAGATATGGAAGAAAAGAGTTTTTTGACCCAAATAGGATAAATAAGGCTAATTTTTCTTTAAAAAAACTGAAACACTTTGAGTACCAAAGAGAGGGAATCATACCAAAACAAAAAAAATTACAAAAAAAACCAAAGGATAAGAAAAATTAAATGGATATATCATATATGGATCATATAATTTTCTAAACATAAATTCAAGCATAAACTATCCTGATTAAAATGGGATTGAAATATAAATCCCTTACCTTAAGTATCACCTTTCTTCATAAAAATTTGAACCTACCATATAATAAATAGGTATTTATTATAATTATTTTCTATAACCATGATAATATATATATCATACCATATATTATTTAATTATAACATCTTATCACTCATTTATAAATAATATTTTATTAAAATCATTGTTTTGGGTGATAACTGCTTCATTTTTCATGCATGTTTTAGTTCGGTAGTCCCATTATTTATAATTTTATCAAGGTTTCGTCATATAAATAATTTTAATCATGTCATGAGTATCATATTTAATCATTATATATACTTTTATAATTATTCATATAAAGATATTATGAAAATTAAATCACATCACTTTATGGAGACAGTAATCCGTATATACGCATGAGTGATGTTTCTAATTTTTGATGGATAGAACGAAAGAAGGGTAAATAATAATTAAACATTAAAAAACATAATAATGTCATAAATAAAATATAACCAACCAAATAAATTTGTGATAAAAAATGAATTACACTACTACATGGATATGATAAGCAGTACATAAGCATGAGTGATGTTTTCGCTTTCCATGTGATGGAAATAAGTTGGATAACGGTTGTTCCATTACCATAATAATAATTAAGTATATTAAAGATAATAAATTAATTATTTTATAATGTATACTATATATTAATATCATTTATAAGAATAAATAAAATTGAAAACAAACAATTATGAGTTATACCTCTTCATGGTGAAACCTCGTTTGACTTACACCTTTAGCCTTGAAATGATGGTCTTTTGGAAAGAAAAGGATATCTAGGATTTAGTGAATTAACCTAGAATGATACTATTTTAGTTATTGGTAGATATATAAGGTTAAAACATTTTTAATAATTATGGAGAGAAAGTTCCCTTTTATAAGTGAGGGCAGGGGCACCCTTGTAATTACTTAAAGTATTAAATTAGTATAAATTAATTTTTCTAATAATTGGATCGAAATTGATATATTTAGAATATAGGATGAGGATAAGTCTGAATTATCTCATTAAATAATATTTATACAAGTTTAAGTGATGTTTTAACACGTATCATTTAGTTTTAACCCCCATTAACCCTTTTGATAATTACTACAATATCAAAAAAAAATATTATTTAAGGATCAAAAATGTTACCATAAAAGGAAAAGTGACCCATAAATAGACCATTTTTTATATTTTTAAACAATTTCCCATTCACTTGGAGGTATATATATTTTTTATAAATTTTAAATAATTTAATAATTTATTTTTTATTATAAAACATCATTAATTTCATTTTCAGAACTATTCATATACTTTGAATTTAAAGTCATAAATATATTTAAAGAATTATAATATAAACCTTTAAAACATTCTTAATATGTTATATTTATCTAAAAAAATCATAAAACACAATAATTCATCCAAATTTTATTACTTTTAATATTTTTAAAATCATTTATTTTATTTTTCTACTACTTGAAAAAATATGGTGTTGGTGTTATATCAGAATTTAGCATAATTATTCCATAAATAAAAATTAAAAATAAATTAACATGATGAAAAATTAATTCATATTTTAAATAAACATTTATAACAAAAATTATCCTCTTTTATTCTTATGAAAAAATGGATATATTAAAGCCAAGAGAGTGAAATTTTGTATTTATCCTTTTCTTAAAATAATATAAAGGTCATAATAAAAGAAAAATGGAACCAAGATTCTATATTTTCAAATCTTGGATGTACATATCTAAACTCCACTCATCTAATAGTATAAAGTAAATTTTTAGAGAAATTTTAAAGTATTATCTTAATGTTTTAACCTCGTTTTACCCTCACTGAGGGGGAAAATATTTACCAAGATTACTATTCATAATGAACAAAAATAAAAGAGACCTATTTAAAAAAATTATCCTCCTCATACCAAATATAGAATCTATAATTCATGATTCAATTACTATAATTGGTAGAAATGTATTTTAAAATAAGTGATTAAAACATGATGAAAACCATTTTTTAGAAAAATAAATTTTTAAGCATAAACCTTGATTTATTATTATTCCATGCCTAATAAAAACTATTAGATGAATATTAAAATGTTTGATTGGATATGTATAATATATAAATTTCAATAAAAAATAACTAATAATGATTAATTTAATTTATTAATATAAAACATATTTCATGCATAAAAATAGTTTTTTAGAAAAAAACGTTGCTTTTTTACTTTTAAATGATTTTATTTTCATTTATAATCAATTGATAACAAGTGAATTCATTTTATACATGTGTAAAACATAAATTTTTCATAATTTATTTAGTTCTATTCATACCTTCCAACCCAAATGGATAAAGAATAATAATATATCATAATTTTTTTAAACTTGGTGTTGCGTGTAAAGAAAGTTATCAAAGATGTAAGATCCTGACCTTTCTTAAGACATATCATACTTATTTTTAGGTACTTTTTATCCTTTTTAACCTCATTTTTGGTTTGGTCTTGTTTTAGGTGTGTTTTGGTGAGTTTTGGATGTTTGGGGGGGGTTAGATAGTTCATAGTTGGTGCATGGTTTTCTCAAACCGTGGAGCCTCCTCCAGGAAACCGTGTAAAGAAAGATTGTGAGAACTTGGTAGGCACACAGTTGGAGCATGGTTTGGCCAAACCATATGGATGCTTAGGGGATGTTTTGAAATGCTAAATAGAGGGGAACAAAAAGGTTAGTGCATTTTTTTTCTAACCGTGTGAGCCAACCATTCAAGGGTTGGATTGAGATAGTAAGCATTACATGGTTGGTGCACTGTTTACCAAACTATTAGGCTTAACCATGAAGAGTATAGTTGGAAGCCTAAAATTCATTAATCTAATCCAAATTAAGATCTTAAGGCCTCATTTTTTCCAGAATATCAAATATCTCTTAACTCCTTTTTCTCAAAAGTCTTGATATTCTTTTCCCTTTGACCCAGGAGCAAATTTTAAGCGATTCAAAGCCTGTTAGAGATCCAAATTCCCTGGTAAGTCTCCTTTCTTGGCCTTCCTTTCTAGTTTTCTTCTTCTTATTTTTCTAGGAACTATATATAATCTGATTTGGATATATCCATATTCTTTGATGGTAATTTTAATGTTTTATGGATCGATCTATTTAAGGAAAGGTGATCAAAGCACAAATCTGGAGGATCATAGTGTTGTTCTTCATTCTTGGTTAATCTACATAGAATTAAGAGGTAAGTTTGGGTGAAAATTCATCAAATACCCTAATTTAGATGTTATATATACTAATTCCCATATTATTTATAATTATCATGTGTTTGTAGTTATATTGTTGCATTTCCACATTGTGCAATTGAATTTAAATTAGAAAAGTGAATTGAATCCCCATGAATTTTTGAAACCCTTCTTAGATAACATTAGATCTTTTAGAGATTATGAGATAGGTCATGATGGAAACCCATGGGGCATTCTAATTTTCCATAAAATGATAATTATTGAATAAAAATGGAGAATTAGAGTGTTTATGAAATTAAACCAATTGTGAATTTTTTGGCATTTTAACTTTTTATAAATGATTATTCGGCTTAACATGGAAGTGTTAATGAGATGTGATATGATTGATGATATTTGTGTTAAATGGAAATTTTATAAATGAAATTTTACCACTTTGAGAATGGTTGATAAAAATAGTTAATAATGTTGAATATTGATATATATGTGAACAATGTGGTGTGGGTGTTGGAATGATGCTCCAAGTACCCATTAGGTGCCACAATGATGCTCTTGGAGCCCGATCATGATTATGAATTAGTGTTGGACTGATGCCCCAGTACTCGATATTCTTTTTTCTATAATAATGATCTAAGCACCCATGAAATTTTTGATGGACTAGTGCTCCAACTACATACGTTAATGGTGTTGGGATAATTCTCCAAGTATTTGTTATAATGGAACTTGAACTGACGATCCAGGGTACCGAAATGAAACTAGAATTAATATAAATAATGAAATACCTTGAAAGAATAAATTGTAATATCCCTATGTGTTTGGTTCATAATCCAACATGAGTTTAAGTAGATATTATTGGCTTGGGTGTCATCATGAATCCAAGGTCCAAGGTGTTTAAATAAATAATAATAGATGTGAAACCTATTTACTTTCATCATTTATCTCTTATTCTTTATAAAACTGCATATGCTATTATATACTAGATATTTCTATAGTCACTATTGGTAGAGGCCTACTGATTTGTACATATACCCTTCTCAGGATGTTTATTAGTACCTGAATAGTCTTCATGTTTGCAGTACAGGAAAAGGGAAAAGCCTTATGTTAGATGGATGAGTTTATATTATAGATGGAGCATGGATTAGGGAACCACACATGATGTTGGGACCCTCTTGGGAGTTGTTATTGTGTCTTTATTTTGGGTTTTTATTAGACACTTGATACTTATATGGTATGACATATTTACTAATTTAGTTTTTGTCATTTTATCTAGTTTGGGATTATTATATGATGCTTGGAATTTATTGGTTATTGTCTATTATTATCTTGGTTATTATATATTGATTTATATTGTTTTCTTACTTTAATAAAGATGGTATAGTCTCCACATGATCCTTATTATACCATCACTGCTAGTTGGCTACCTCTGGCATATAAGGAGGAATGTTGGAGGTTATGTAACAAACCAGATCGGGGCACCAGTATATGGAACCCAGTTTGGGGGGTAACAAAGTGGTATTATAGGTTTTCCATTTTTTTAGTTATCTTATTATTTTTGGAAATTTAGACAAGAGAATAAGATTAATCAGGTCTTGGTCATGAGCTCATGCATGGGAGTAGATAACCCATGTGTGAGGGAAAACCTAAGTACCTAGGGTGGGAATTATTGTTCTTGATGTTCGTTGTTATAGTTTAATGTTGTTTCACCTTGGGTGATTCACTTTCTATTTTATATTATTATTTTTATAAGATTTTCCTTGGGGATCAGTATGGAATGAGAGTTGAGTATGTATGCATCATTCTAGGCACTCAAGGATATATGTGACATATATGATTTTAGGCATGCATGGAAAATAAATTTATAAGTGGGTTATAGGGAATGAAAATGAATTTCATTATTTGAGTAATTTAAAAGAAATGCTTCTTGATAATGAAATTATAATGGTAAAAAATATTAAATGTGGAAATTTTAAATGGTTAAAAAGGGAATATAATGGAAAAAATTATAAAAATGAAAGATTGGTACCCTGCGTTAGCCATGGACCTGGTTAGGGATGGTGAGGGTAGTGAAATTTACTTGGTTCTGATCATAGGGTAGTGTATGTAGGATAAATTTTGGTGTCTTTATGTGAATCTATAATGTGTTATGTGTCCTAAGACATGTACTTATAATAGTGTAGGAATAAATTCACAACAACATTTTTTAGTATGATGACAAGAGGACATTGTTGGAAATGTGCCTCCAACAGCAGAACAAGAGGCCCTAATAGTTCCAAGTGAAGGGGCGGAAGGGAAGTTTTTTGAGAAATTATCTTTCTTTATACAGTTCAAAAAAAGAGACCTAGGGTGGGCTATATAGAATATATCTGATCTAACATGGGAGTTTCAGTTGCATTACCCTCCGACATTCATTGGAGAGGGTGTACCTGAGGTAGATGAGTTCTAGACTGAGTCTATATAGACAATCCTATATCATTTAGAGACTCCTGTAGAGAAAATAATCAAGTTATCATCTTATATGTTATGAGGACCAATAAAGAACTGATATTATATTCAGGATTGGGATGATCAGTTAGAAGTCATGGTATGGAGGACTTCCAGGATAATTTCCTAGAGTAATTTCACCCAGAGACACTAAGATAGGAGAGGGTGGCTGAGTTTATGTGGTTGAACTAGGGAATCATTTCATTGATGGACTATGTTAGTCACTTCACTAACTTGTAGTGCTTTTTCCCAGCACTGGTAGGAGATGAGAAAGTTATGGTAAGATATTTTCATGATGGAATTAAATGTGATATTAAGTCCTGGGTTAATATCTTGTGATTGAAGAAGTTTTATGAGGTAGTAAAATAGGGTCTCATTTCTAAGGATAACCTTAAGGAGGATTCCAGTGGAGGATAGGTGGTTTTTTCTAGAAGACTAGGAGATACGTCTTCCAAGAGTATGGAGAATTGTTATGAGAATATTGACCATAGAAGTGGAAAATAGAGTACCAATAGTGAAGGATTAGTTACTTAGGGTAGTAATAGAATGTTCTTCCATTAGTGCGGTAAGGTGGGACACATCTGTAGTCAACCACTAGTAGAGTTTCACACTTGAGGTAAAATGGGACACTTATAGAGGTGCTGCAGGAACCCTTGATAGGTGGGTAGTGATGGAGGAGTTAGGCCGAACTAGAGTACTAGAAGGGGTTCTTCTGCCCCATATGATTCACGAAGTTGGAGTTCCACTGGCCATGATGGTTGGGGTAGTTGATGTGGTACTTCGGGGAAAGAGTTCCCATATTATCATAGTAGTGCACTATAGGGGAATCATACTTGAGCATAGGGTAGAGTTATATTTCAGTTATATTCAGTTAAACCTGCACTTATGGATAGAAATATTAGGCCATAAATAGTCAAATATACAATTCTTGTAGCTTATATGCTTTCTAACACTTTATTTGATATATGAGCCTCATAATATTTTATACATTCTCAACATGTAAATTGTTTGGGTCTGATGGTGGAGTTTATGTGTGGGTCTATGATGATCGACACATTGTTGGGTGTACATTCGGAATAAATCTATCTATATAAAGGGTGTTCTATTGAGTTTGGTAAGTATCATTTTATTTGGGATCCATATGTACTTGATATTCAGGTTTTGACTTTATTTTGGGTATAGATTGGTTGGTATCATACTAATCCCACATCTATTGTTACCATAGGAGAGTATCTTTCACATCTTCATAGGGTGATCGATATGTACATCATAGAGAATGGGATATTTGGAAAGGTCATGCAAGGTCTATTCATCTGTAACTAGGGGAGATCACCACACAGGTTGTGAGTCTTTTGTTAGATAATGGGGGTGTTAAACATAATGTATTTACACCCATAGTGGATTTGTTTCAGGATTTGTTTCCTAAAGACTTATCAGGGCTTCCACCTTAGAGAGATATTGAGTTCACAATTGAGATAATTCTGAAATTAGAGCCATTTTCCATTCTTTATTATCAAATATCACCAGTAATGCTTCAAGAAATCAAGACTCAATTAGAGAAGTCAGATAATAAGGAATTTATCCATCTGAGTGCATCACCATGGAGATCTTTAGTTTTTTTCTAATAAGGTTGATGGGACATTGTGTTTATGTGTCAATTACTAAAATTTAAACCAGATTACGGCTAATAACTTGTATCCTCTTCCATGTATTGATGATATTTTTGGATAGCTGAGGGGTTCTTGTGTGTTCTCTAAGATTGATTTTTGGTCAAGGTATCATCATCTGAGAGTGAGTAAATTTGATATACTGCAGACTACTTTTAGGATTAAGTATGTCTTATATGAGTTTGTTGTAATATTGTTTTGATTGAAAAAATCTCCTTCTATGTTCATGGCCTTAATAAACCAAATCTTCGACTTGTTCTTGGATTGATTTGTGGTTACTTTCATTAACAAAGTCTTGGTGAAATCCCAGACTCATGACAGTCATTCCAAACATATTGAAATCATCTTGAATAAACTAAGAGAGAATGGGATATAAGCCAAGCTATCCAAGTGTCAATTGGATTTACAATGTACTTTTATTGGGTCACATCATCTCTGGGGAAGGTGTGTCAGTGGACACAGATAAAGTTTGAGTAGTTGTTTCTTGGGAGCACCCCAAGAATTTTTTTGAGGTCAAAACCATTTTGGCATTAGTGGTATATTATTGTAGATTCATCAAGGACTTTTCCCATTTGGAATCACCACTTTCAGTCTTTAATAAGAAGTTTATAAAGTTTTAATGGTCTAGATCATTTGATAATGCCTTCTAGAAGTTATATAAGTGTTTGAATACTGCATCAATTTTGATCCTACCCAAGATGGGTGAGGATTATACCTTGTTTTGTGATGTATCTGAAATCTTAAATGGAGTAGTATTAATGTAGGGAGATTGGGATATAGCGTATGGTTCAAGACAGTTTAAGTCACATGAATAGAATTACCCTATACATGATCTCAAGTTGGCCTTAGTGTTTTATGACTTAAAGTTTTTATGAAATTATGTATTGGTTGAAAATTTTATTATGTATACCGACCACAAAATTATAAAGTAAATCTTTTAACAATGAGATTTAAATATACAGTAGTGGAGGTGGGTTGAGTATATGCAGTCATTTCAATTTGAGCTAGCTTATAGGCCTCGGAAGAGAAATAATGTTTCTGATGCTTTAATCCAAAAGACACACACTCAGGTAGTCTAGGAGTCTAGTTCTAAATTTAAAATGATGGTTTTGTTCCCTGAGATGCATATGGATGTTCAAGAAGAGTAGTATCAGAAGACACTTTTGTCTTTATCCATTGATTCTACACTTCTGAGCTGGATCAAGGAGATGCAGTGTGTGGATCTGGAGTGTTTTTCCTTGAGGAAAATCCTAGAAGGTGGGTAGTCGCCTTCCAATTGATTTATTGATGATGATAAGATCATTTATGTTTGTATTCATTTTCTTGTACATACATGTATGCGATTGAAGTTGATGTGTTAATTCCATGCCTCGAAGTTGGAAGTGTGCCCTTATTTGACCAAAATATACCATGACCATCTTAGTAAATATTGGTGGCCAGGAATGAAGAAATAGATCATAGGTTTCATGATATAGTTTTACACCTTTTAGCAGTTGAAGGTTGAGTATCAATGACCTGGTTTTTTTATAGTTGTTGTCCATTCTTGAAGGTAAGTGTGATGAAGTTCTCATGGATTTTGATGTAGTTAGTCTGAGGATTCCTAGGAAGAATTATGTGATATGTATTATTGTGGATAGGTTAAACAAAGTCTCATATTTCTTTCCAATTTGGTAAAATTTCATGGTTGATCAGTTGGTTGACTTAATGTTTTGTAGATATTTTATTTTTATGGGGTTCTATGAATTATAGTCTCGTATTGTGATCAATGTTTTACTTCATGCTTCTTTCAAGGCTTATAGGAGGTGCTAGGTACTTAGGTGTTCTCTTAGTATGGCTTTCCATTCACAAAAAAATGGTAAATTAGAGTGTACTATATAGGTTCAAGAGAACATGTTAAAGGAATGCATCCTAGAGTTTAGTGGATCATGGGAGATGCACTTAGCACTGGTTGAGTTTTCCTATAACAACAGTTATTAGGATACTATTCAAAGGGAACCATATGAGGTGTTGTAGTGTAGGCTATATATATCACCTTTATGTTAGTCGGAGGTGGGTGAGTTAGATTTTTTCGGACCAAGTCCCAAGTAGGAGATGTCGGAACAATTTTAGTTGATTCCAAAACTTATGGCTATAGTGAATAGAAGACAAAAGTCTTATTTTGATCAACATCATAGACTTATTGAGTTTATGTTGGGTGATCGTGTATTCATTTATGTGTCACAAAGATTGGTTCACCAATGGATGTGTAATCATTGAAATTTTTCACCCACGTTTTTCAGACCGTTAGAGATTGTGGAGTGGATCATACCAGTGGCGTATCGATTGACTCTTTCATAGAGGTATATCAATATACACAATGTTTTTCATGTGCCATAACTTTGAAAGTATCACCCTTAACATTCTCATATGATCAATTTTGATGATATTGAGCTTTAGGTTGATGTATCTTTTGAGAATCATCTAATTCATGTTGTGGATCACAGTGAGAAAGTATTGTGGGGAAAGACCATGCCATTAGTCTGAGTGTTGTGGAGGAATGGTTGTGGTTAAGAGTAATCATGGGAGAGGGAAGTATATATTCAATCCAAGTGGCATGAACTTTTCACACTAGGAGATTAGTGATGTTTGGGATTATATATTGAGTATGATCTATTATAAGTTGGGGAGATTGTAAAATCCCAACCTTTCTTGATACATCACATACTTGTTTTCCAGAACTTCTTACCCATATTTTAATCTTTTTTTCATTTGGGCTTCTATTAGGTGAATTCAGGTGATTTTATGAAGTTTTTTAGGGGGGTTTGGATATTACATGGTCCGTGCATGGTTTTCTTAAACCATGTGACCTCCTAAAAGAAACTGTGCAAGGAAAGAAAATGATAACTGGGAAGGTTCACAATTGTCACATGGTTTTTCCAAACCATGAAAGTGCTTAGGGGAAGTCATGAAATGAATAATAGAGGGGAAAAACATGTTTGTAACACTATTTTTTGAACCATGTGATCAAACCGTGGAAGGTTTGTCTTGATACAGTAATCACCACATAGTTGGCACTTGGTTTTCCAAATCATGAGATCTAACTATGTGGCATACAGTTGGTAGCCTAAAATTCATGGTTCTAATATGAATTAAGATATTAAGGTGAAATTTTTCCTTTAATATCACATATCGATAAACTCATTTTTCTTCCAAGTCTTATAAGGTTTTTTACTTCGATCTAGGAGAAATTTTTAGGCAATTCAAAGCATTTTGGAGATCCATATTCAATGGTAAGTCTTCGTTCTTGGTTGTCCTTCCCAGATATCTTCTTATTATTTTTTAAAGAACCATGGATATAATTTTTTGTGGATATATCCATGTTCCTTGAGGATAATTGTGATGTTTTATCATTGGAACTACTTAATTAAATGAGATTCAAGCCCAGATCTTGAGGATCACAGTTCCGTTCTTTGTTCTCAGCCATTCTACATTGAATTAAGGGATAAGGTTAGACGAGCATTTTTCAATGAACCTAATTTTGGTGGTATATATGATAATTCCCATAGTATTGGTAATTATCTTTTGTTTTTATTTGTATCATTTCATTCACACATTGTGAAATTACATTTAAATTAGAAAATTGAATTGAATCCCTGTGAATTTGTGAGACCCTTCTTGGATCTTGTTTGATTTGTTTTAGATTATGGGATAAGGCATGATGGAAACCCATGGGGTGTGATAATTTTCCTTGAAATTATAATTATGTAATAAAAAAGGAGAATTATAGGGTTTATAAAATTAAAGAAAGTTTGAATGTGTTGGCATGTTTACTTGTTATAAATGATTATTTGGATTAAAATGAAAGTGTTAATGATATGTGATATGGTTGATGGTATTTGCGTTAAATGGAAATGTTGTAAATGAAATTGTACCATGTATATAATGGTTTATAAAAAGGGTTAATAATTTTTTAAATTGAACATTTATGAATCATACACACCTCAATCTATCACGAGGTGTGACCGGTATGACTCCAAGTGTGTCTTTTTATTTAAAATTGAAATTAATTTTAGTAAAAAAGACAAGTGACATACTCAAAACTGATAAAAAACATTCATATTGTTTTTATACTTTATTAAAACAATATATAAGTCATTTTGGATGTGTAGTAATCAGATAACCTTTAATCTGATACATGATGTGCCCAGTATAACTCAAAGTATCCATTATCAGTTAAAAATTAACATTTTAGTTCAAAAAGTTTCTCTCACTGAAAGAAAAAGAAAATTAACTCATATTGTCTTTATAATTTATAAACATGATTCATAATTCATTTTTGATGTGTAGTAATTAGTCTCACATTAAACTAATACATGATGAGACCATTATGACTCAAAGTGCGTGTTTCCAGTTTATAATGACATTTTATTAAAGAACACAATTGACGTACTCAAAACCAAGAAAAATAATTCAGATTGTTTTGATACTTTATTAAAACTATAAATAAGTCATTTTAGATATGTAGGAATCATAATCACCTCAATCTAACAAATAGTGTGACCGGTATGACTCCAAGTGTGTCTTTTTATTTAAAATTGAAATCAATTTTAGTAAAAAAGAAAAGAAACATACTGAAAAGAGAGAAAAAGAATTCTTATTATTTTGATACATTAGAAAAAAAATCCATAAGTCATTTTTTTAATGTAGTAATAAGACTCACATAAATCTAATACATGATGTGCCTAGTATGACTCAAAGTGTCCATCATCAGTTTAAAATTGGTATTTTAGTTCAAAAAGTGTCACTCACTAAAAAACCAAAAAATTTGATTGGATTGTCTCGATAATTTAGTAAAATGATTCATAATTAATTTATGAAATTTAGGAATTAGTCTCATGTCAAACTGACACATGATGTGACCAGTATGACTCAAAGTGTATGTTTTCAGTTTAAAATGGCATTTTATTAAAAAAAAGTAACGTACTCAAAACTAATAAAACACATTCATATTGTTTTTATACTTTAGTAAAATGATACTTAATAAAATTTGGACATTTATTAATCATCCACACCGCAATCCAATGCACGGTGTGGACATTATAATTCCAAGTGTGTCTTTTTATTTAAAATTAACATTAATTTTATTAAAAAGGAAAAGTGACATACTCAAAATTGAGCAAATGAATTTAGATTGTTTTGATACTTTAGCAAAATTATACATAAGTCATTTTATATGGTTAGGAATGATCCATACCTCAATATGATACACAATGTGCCTGTTATGACTCAAAGTTTCTGTTATCAGTTTAAAACTGACATTTTAGTTCAAAAAATGTCACTCACTGAAAAATGAGAAAACATGATCTGGATGTCTTGATAATTTAGGGAAAAAATTAATAAGTCATTTGTGATGTGTAGGAATTATTCTCATTTAAAACTAACATATGATGTGACCATTATGACTCAAATTGCATGTTTCTAGTTTAAAATAACATTTTAGTAAAAAAGATAAGTGATTTACTCAAAACTGGGAAAACACATTTAGATTGTTTTGATACTTTAGGAAAATGATACATAAGTAATTTTTGATGTGTAGGAATCAGCCTCACCATAATACAACACATGGTGTGACCAACATGACTCTAAGTGTGCCTTTTTATTTAAAATTGACATTAATTTTAGTAAAAAGGACAATTGACCTACTCAAAGAAAAGAAAAAACATTCAGATTGTTTTGATACTTTGGTAAAATTATACATAAGTCATTTTTGACATGCATGAATCATTTAAACCTCAATTTGGTACATGATATTCCTAGTATGACTCAAATTGTTCATTATCAGTTTAAAATTGAAATTTTAGTTCAAAAATTTTCACTCTCTAGAAACCAAGAAAACGCACTTGGATTTCTTAATAGTTTTGGAAAATGATTCTGAAGAACCTTTATGGTTAAATTATTTTAACAAAATTTTTGTATTTTTTTGACAACTAACCCTTTTGTGTAAGAATGTTTTTGTAATCTGGGAATTGGATCCATCTGTATTATATTCATATTATCATATCCAAAAGAATTGGAGGTATAAATTTTTGTTTGCTGGAATTTTTCCTTTTTCATAATCAGAGAAAGAAATAAGTTCTTGAGTGAAGAAGTTTTTTGTTACTGAAGAGTTTTTAAATAATATTGTGAAGTGATGAGTTATAAAGTTTTCCTAATTCTTAAATCAAATCAGTTTCTTCTTTTTTGATCATAAAGTTTTCAAAAATCATAAAAACTATCATAATAAAATCTTTTGAATAATTTGTAATAATTTCAGAGTTATAGTAAGGAGATTACATCATAGTGGGAATTCCGTAATAATTTGAATTCCATCATAATGGAAATTCCATCATAATGGAAATTCCATCATAATGAGGATTCCATTAGAATGATATAAAGAGGAAATAGAAATCATAATGAGTTGAGAAAGAAATAAAAATCATAATGATATGAGAAGGAAATAGAAATCGTAATGAGATGAGAAAGAAATATACATCATAATGAGCTAAAGAGGAAACATAAATCATAATAAGATGAGAAGGAAATAGATTCATAATGATCTAATAATGAAATAGATTCATAATGAGATTATTATGAAGAATAATCAAAAATAATATTCTAGAAGTTTTATGAAGAGTTGAAGAGGTCAAACTTGAAATTCAATTTTTCATAAATCTTGTATAAATCTAAGAAGTTTTGAAGAAGTCAAAGTTGAATTTTAAATTTGAGATATTTTCAGAGTTTTTGAAATCAAAGGAAGCAGGAGAGTTTTCAAGTTTCCTACTATTTATTTTTGATTCACCTATAAATACTTGCTCAGATCATTCATTCATTATAAATTTTTCATGCAAGTGGAAAAGGTGGAGTGCTGAAGAAATCAATTGAAAGTCATTTCTAGTCATAGATCTCATGAGGAGGATCAAATAGATGAATTTTTTTTTACTGAATTGAGCAAGATCGTATTGAGAAGATCATATTGAGAATTTGAGCAAAGTTTGAGTTTTTTTAATTTAAAATGGGTTCATCATATTGAGTCTATTGTATTAAAATAATCGGTTCAAGACTCATCATATTGAGTGAATAAAATCCAGACTTATCGTATTTAGGGAATCAAATCCAGACACATCATATTGATATAATCAGATACAAACTCATTATATTGATAGAATCATATCCAGACTCATCGTATTGTGAGAATAAAATCCAAACTCATTGGATTGAGAAAATAAGATCTAGCCAAACCAGACTAAGGATTCAAACTGAGAAAGTATCGATCAATTTCAACAAAAATATTTATTCTTTTTATTTGGCTCAATTATTTTATAATAAAACATTGTAAACTGATATAAGTTAGTATAATATTTTCTATTGGGAGATAGAAGGTGTCTAATGGGAGTTGGTATAAGTTGTATTCACTTCATTATAACAGTGGATTTCCATTGACCCATAAGAGTGGCTATGGCAAGGATATAGGTTCTCACACTTAGTCTAAACATTTTAAATCATGTATTATTTACTTTCTTTCCTAATTTTTCATGCATGAGTTTTTATAAATGTTTATATAGAAATAAATCTTAATAGGTTTCAGGGGTTATGTTTTGAAAATCTATTGATATTTATAAAAAGTAAAACAACTAATTCAACACCCCCCACTTCTCAGTTGTTGTAAGATTATTTATAACTTCAATTGGTATTAGATAGAAGGTTCCCTTGTTTAATCCTTATCATGGATAATATCAATTTTTTCAATAGTAGAGTAATTCCTACAATTTATGGAAAAAATTATTATGGATGGAAAAATTGGATGATTCCTTATCTCCTATCTCTTGGCATGGAAGTTGTTGATGTTACTAATATTGGGTTTCCACCTATTGAGAAAGATGCATCAATGACCTTTACTAACAAGAGAAATATAAAAGTTGATATAAAGGCTATAAATTTTATTATTGTGTCCTTATCGAAAAAAATTTATCATAAGGTTACGGGTATCAAAACGTTAAAAAGTATGTGGTACAAACTGGAAAGTGTTTTCGAAGGGAATAAAATAATTAAGGAAGAAAAACTTTAGATATGGCATAGTAAGTATGAATACATAATAATGAGAGATGAAGAAACAATTGATGAATACTTCACTAAAGTAAATGAAATTTTTTGCAACATCAGAGGATTCAGAGATGTCCTAGATGATTCTACAATTGTGAAGAATCTTATGAGAAACTTTTCAGATAGGTTTGATTCTAAAAAACTTCCTTTAAAAGATAAGGATGATTTATATTATGATGAATTGTATAACTTTATTTCTCTTATAAAATGAGGAAATATCCAATGTTTAAAAATAATATGAAAAATTAAATGGATTTTGAATCTATGAGAAAGATTAAAATCCAAGATGTCAAAGAAGTTGACACTTATGAGTTCTATGATAAAGAGGATGATGAGTTGAATGAAAAAAAAATCATGTATATTATACCCAAGAACTATCAAATAGGAATAGAAAATTATGGAGGTAAAATTCCTATCAAATGTTTTTAGTGTGGTGGATTCATACACTTTTCTATGAATTTTCTAAAAAATAAAGATGGATAATATTGAGATGATTCTGATTAAAAATGTTGATGAAAGAAGTGAAAAAAAAATTAAAAAGGAAAAAAGTATTCCAAAAAATACACTAATAAGTTTATTGGAAACAAAATAAGTATATTGGGTAATAAATTAGAATCAGACTCAACTGATAACAATTCTTATGAAGATGAAAGTTCATAAAAAACAGAACCTTTATTGCAAAAGTTGAGAAAATAAAAGATTCCTCAAATAGTAAAGAAGGTGGTGAAGAATATTATAGAGAGAATCAACTCAAAACATAACTTGTTGCATGTCTTAATAAAAAAAATCTCAAGAAATAAATTATATTTATGAAGAAATATTCGAAAGAAGTTACTTATGGAAGAAAAGATATAATCAAGCAGGAGGAAAAATACATCGAGAAGATTTTAAGTTACAAACATAGAATTTATTAATAGGGAAAGTTGAT
This sequence comes from Viscum album, assembly GCA_963277665.1. Classification (NCBI taxonomy): domain Eukaryota; kingdom Viridiplantae; phylum Streptophyta; class Magnoliopsida; order Santalales; family Viscaceae; genus Viscum; species Viscum album. The sequence goes on from OY728161.1 coordinate 1,478,686,055, forward strand.
TGAAGATCTTGGTAAGAAGTTGGAATATAAGGAATAAGAAGTTAATAAGTTTCAATCAAAACTTCTTGAGTCTGTAATTACCTTGAAGAAGATGAATTAAAACTTCAAAAAATCTTCAAAAGTAAAAGCTTATATTTCTAAAGTCACTAAGAAGGATCAATATGAGAATCAGGTGAAATATTCTCTTACCAAAAATAATGTTTCATATAATTATTTTATCATTTCAATTTAATGAAAAATTATTGGGAAAGATTGGGTGGATAAAGGATGTGATAAAATTATCAAATCTATAAAATTAGAAAACTCACTCAAAATAAAAGATGTCCCACATCCTGATTATGTTAGAGCGAAAAGAAGTTACCAACCTCAATGAGGTTTCTACAATGAAAGTTTTTTCTTGAATAGAAAATCAAAATTTTATGGCTATTGTTAGTGTTCTGTAATATATGGAAATAGATCTTATAATTTTTGGCACAAAATTATATCTACCCAGAATAAGGTTTGAGAAAAGTGGAAGAAATAGTAAAAGTAGAATGAGTAACTTTCCTAACTTACAGAAAGTTGAAAAGTTAAATTCTCAAGATTTTAGAAACATTCCAAAAAAATAAATCTGAATACTTGGAAGAATTTTGTGTAAGTTTTGATCAGGCTGTTCATCATGATTAAAGATCTATGAAACTCATTTCAAAACAAATTCCTTATGATAGAAAAGAAAAGGAAGCTAAAAATAAAAAAGTTGAGAAAATAACTTTTATTGTTGAGACGGTTTTGAAAGAAAGTAAAAGGAAAAAACCATGGATACTTGATAGTGGATTTTATTCACATATGAAAAGTGATATAAAAATCTTGAAACATATTAAAATTCAAGATGGAGGATTATTTACCTTTTGTAATGATAATTCCTTGAAAATCAGAGGAATCAGAATGGCTGAGATTGAATCCAAAAAGTTGAAATCTAAGGAAGTTTTATTTGTTAATGAGAAAAAACATAACTTAATTATTTTAATTCAACTTTGTAATGATGGAAAATAAGTTGTTTCTATAAAATATTTGTGTAACATCATAATTGTGAAATATATAAAATTTATTACAAAAGGAGAAATGACTAGTGGGAATCTCTTCCAAATAGGAGATTTCAACAACTCCTGTTACTTGAGTGTTGAATATGAAAACAAATTGTGGAACCAAGTACTTGATAAACTTGGATATAAAAGTATGAAAAAACTTTATAAAGTTGATTTCATTTGAAACTTTCCATAATTTCAAAGAATATATGAAGATGTTTATATTACTTGTGAGAAAGGAAAGATAACTAAAAAATCATAAAAGAATTGAGATTCAATATATCTGACCTATTTAACTTATTCATTACAATTTATATGGGCCAATGAGACATCAATCAAAAAAATGATATATATACTTTATAAATTTTATTTATGATTTCAACCAGATGAAAAATATCATGTTTATGAAGCACAAGTCAGAGGTTATTAAAATGTTCAAATTCATTAAAAAGATGTTGAGAAAGAAATGAGGGTTTCCATAAAGAATTTGAGAATAGATAATGGTATTGAATTCACAAATAATACTTTTTAAACTTATATGAGAAAGTATGGTATCAAACATTAGTATATTTCTCCCTATACACCACAAAAAAAAGTAGTAGCATAAAGAAATAATAAAAGTTTGGTCGATATGGGAATAAGTATGTTAGAAGAATTAAAAAATTCAAAATTATATTGGGAGAAGCTATTAGCACTATTGTAGATGTTCAAAATAGATGCTTGTTGAGACTATAAACTAACATGACTCCTTATGAAATTTGGTATAACAAAAAACCTTCATTGAAACACTTCAATGTTTTTGGAAGTCCATGTTTTCTCAAAATCAAAAATCCAAATTTGGAAAACATTTATGAGAAAGTTAACGAAGGAACATTTATGGGTTATTATAATTCCCTATCCATAAAAATTACATAATCTTGAGTTAGGTCAAGAATTCACATTGAGTATCTTTTCAGGTTTAGAGTTTTAAGGAATTAGGCCATAACTATTACATGAAAACTCAAATTTATACAAAGTGGATACAAATAAAATAGTATCCATTTCCTCCACAACATAAAACATTTTAAAAATAAACATTATTTATTTTCTTGATTAAAATCTTCTTGAATTATTCCTTTCTCTTACCTATCCTTATACCATGTGGAAAAAGAATTTAAAAACTTGGGATGAGTATAAAAATCCCAGTAAGGAATATAAAATAATGAATAAAACTGTTAGTCCATGAATATTTAAAACCTATGAAAATATTTTCACAAAATCATACTTTCACCCATAAAACATAAACTACTTAGCTTACATAATGTAATCATAATATTCTTAAAAAACTTCATATAAATAATCAAACATAAAGGTAACTTGTGGAATCTATATCATACTTACATTGTAGATTTCACATCTACATAGGGAGTAACCTTCATGGTTACATTTGGAATACCCAACATGATATATTCCCTAAATCTCTTAGGAGAAACCTTATTGTTTACCTCTATCATGTTACCCGATGCATTAGAGAGCTATCATGGGATCACCCTCCCTCATTTTATTACATAACCACCCATATACATAAATAATTCCCAAGAACCACAATATAATCATAACACATAAAACAATCATAAAGGAAAAATAACATTTCCACATTATAATCACAAGATATCATTTCAATATATTGATATAATCAATTCATTTAAAACATCCAAAAAAATAGTTTTGAATCAAAGTGTACCATACCACTTTGAAGCTTTTGAAAGGAATTTACACTTTAAAACACTAATTTACATATAAATAAATACTTAAAACCATTTTAAAAACATGGACATCAATAATAATAATTCTTTAAAACATTTAAAATGATGTTTTAGTTAAAGAGTCTTGTAACACTTGAGAAATGATATAATAAAAATAATTCAAGAATAAAATCAAACGAAACATTAAATATCATGATAATAAAGAAATTAATGATATAAAATGTTATAATGTTTGTATATACACCTTATAGGATAATAAAGGTGAACAATATCAAGATATGACTCAATAAAAGGAGATTGAGACGTAGTCCCTTACAAAGATCGTATCATTAGATTAAGGATAAATAAATAACCTAAATATGTGTGAAAAATATAAATACACCCAATATAAATGGATATTCACTGTAAAATAATCAAAGTTCATTCACACATATTCTTTTAAAAACAACACCAATGACATGGATATTTAACTCAATGAATAAAGATTGAGTTAAGATTTCCCTTACAAAGTTCATATAAATGATGTAAGAATTTATCAATAGGGTAATTATGTATAGAAATGGTATATACATACAAAGGTAAGTTGAAATTAAAAAAAAATAAACAGTGATTCCACACATGATCTTGGCATAATATAATCAACAAAGTATGTGTAAAACCTAATGAGTGGAAACTGAGTTTAGAAATTCCCTTACCTTGAGTCTGACTCATCACGTACAATCATTATGTTCCTAAATAATAAACTTATGTTAATTAATAATTTATTGAGAACCTTTTTCAAGTTTATTATGCCTTTTATATTACTTATTACCATGTTATAAAAATTACATAATTATTTAAGTTTATATCGGTCGTTTTGTTGATATTCGGTACTTGAGTCGAAAATGAACTTGTTTTGATGTAAATTGTCCATGTGGTCAAAATTATATCATATCAAAAATAATATTCATGATTTAGATAACATATATATCCATTATATATGTATTTATAATAGTACATTACATTTGGAGTTAATAAATGAAATGAATTGTTCATGGAGACGGTAGGTCGTACGTACGCATGAACACCACTTTTATTCCTTTTTCATATTAAAATAATGAAAACTAAATGATACATAGGTATATTATAATTTCAGTATAATATATATGTTATATATATTACATAATTTTATTAAATTCATCCTTTATATGTTCCATGTATGGCATGAACGAGTTATATCACTTTGAGGGGGCAGTAGTCCACACTTCCTCAAATGAAATTATTGTATTTACACATTATGGAAACAATAAAGTTATGTTATAAATAAAAATTATAGAAGAATATAGAAAATATAAATATAATATATATCATATATAAATAATTTTTCATCATAATTTCCACCATGAGAGGTGGTAGGAGAAAATTGATCAATCATTGTTTTGTGAGGCAGTAGTTCCTCATACACAGAAACAGTATGTTCTATATCCATTAGATGGATGTGTGTGAAATTTTAGGTATAAACATTTGAATAAAAACATCAAAGTATATTGAGGATACTATTTTTGTTATAAAATAATGTAATAAAAATATGTTAGCTAGTTGGAGAAGGAAAATAAATGAAAGGAGCATGAGATAAGATGTTACCTCTAAATTGGGTAACTTCTTTTTATTTGAGAAAAAAGGCTTTATTGAATTGTATTATTCCCAAGGTAAGGCTTATAGGAGGAAGTTAGGGATTTGGGGAGTTTATTTGAGCATAATTAGGGTGAGAAAAGTGGCTTGATAGGTGTGAGTATATGGGTAGAGGTGGTAGCCTTTTATAAGAGGGAGGAGGGGCACTTTAAGAATGTCTTGAAATATTATTTTATTATAATTTTATTTTATAATTATAATAGAGAAAAAGTGATATATTTTGAGTATAATATTATTATAGGTCTAAAACTGTCAACTAATAGGTTTCAGACTAGTTTATCTCACAAATTTAACCTTATCTTTTGGCTTTAACCCTTAGTTAAATAAATTAACTCTTACCATGTCTTCTTGTGTTTTTACACCATATGGTTAATATAGTGACTATAAAATACCAAGAGAACCTATATTGAATCATTAATGAAATTTTAAACATTATATAATTCATTTGTACAAATATTATATTTTTATGACTATTATATCATTTAATAAAATAGTATTTGTTTTAAAAACTCATTTATGTCAATTTTGACACTAGTTAGTAATTGATTTTTTAAGCTATAAAAACATGATTGATTATAAAAAACTATATTAAATCAAATATAAAATTTCATAATAATCCATAAAATTCTTTTATGGCATCAAATGTTTCAAATTACCTTTATTTTAATATTTATAATATCATTTATTGAATCTTTCATAAATAAGGTAATCACTACATCATCACTGTGTCATAAATAATTTTTTTTATTTAATGCATAAAATTTATAAATAAAATACCATTATATATGAAATATTTTTATATTTATAATAACTATTTATAGTCAAATATATCAATTATATAACCCCACCTTAATTTTTTTTATTAAAAAGATACATGTTTATGTTATATTTCTCTTTACTTTAAATTAATTATTATAACATGTCATTTTCTCTTTACATGTTTTATTTTTTTTCATGGTCGGTCATATATCATCAAATAATATTAAGACATGTGTTAGGGTAGTTTTATATTATTATAATATTATTTTTTACTCTTATTTACCTGATTTACCCTTTAACCATGGTAAATAAAAATAATTACTGAAGTTACTATTCATAATATCCAAAAATAAAAGGTAACTATTTATAAAATTTTTAACTTATTATTCTAAATATGGAATCCATTTTTACAAATTCAAAACATATAAGTTTCATTAATTAATTTAAAATTAACTTTCATTGTCAAAGCGATAAAACGGGTTTTTAAAAAGTAAAAACCCTCAAAAGATTGACATGTGTTTATATCAAATTTAAATTTGAAATTAATTCCAATGAATATAATTTGACTAAATAATTAAAACATAATCCAATTATACTTTAAAACCAATTAAAAATATAATATAACACTATAAATAAATAAGATTAAAATGCAGTTTTCAATTAAAATACAGTATTTTTCATTATTCATTAAAATATGAATTTCATCAAAAAAATACCAAACATTAAACCAAGGTAAATTTTAATATCCCACTTCCAAATAAGAAGTTTTTTATGTCAAATATAACTTATAAAATTTTCAAAACTATATTTAAAAGTGGTTCACCATCAAGAGGTGATAAAACTATTTTGTTTTTATGAAAAATACTTCTTTTATCTGAAAAATTGAATTTGTTTTTATATCATATCTTGAAAACATATAAGATGAATTTAAAACATTACATTGAATATATAAAATAAATTTTTCATTAAATAAAAATCCATAAAGAGTTATATGATTTTATAAACACAATTATTCTCTTTTAAATAGGCTTTCATAAAAACACATCCTTTATATTCAATTGGTATTTATTTCCATTTCTAATAAATTTGGTTACCAATGAATCATTATTTAAACATGTTTAAACCATATTTTCATAAATAATATGATACTATTCATTCCCTCCATTCCAATGGCTAGGTTATAATGGTAACATTTAAATAATAATATTTAGTTTTTCATTTTAGGTTCGATGTAGCATATCATGTACGCTATTGAATATATTGTTTCTTTCTTAAAACTCTAGATGTTATAGTTATTCACCAAATATAAGAAGTTAAAAATGATGGAATAAATATTTACAAAAGTTGGTGGACTCAAATGATGTCAATGTAATTGAAAGTCAAATCTCTTTAACAAAAGTTATTGAAAATGCTGAGGAGGATAAACTGGAGATTTATAACAATAGTGAAAGTAATTCAAAACATACTTATAAAGATTAAGAAGATTTTTCTAATGAGTAAATTTCATTTAGGAAATAAACTTTGAAATTTCATACCATACAAAAATATATTAAATCCAAAATCATTATTGGAAATAAAAAGTCTCCAGTTCAGGGAAGAAGGAAGTTGAGATTAGATAATAAGGCTTCACTTATCTCAAAAGTTGAACCAGAATCACATTAAAAATCTATTCAACACAAACAATGGGAGGATGGTATGAATTAAGAGTTGGATCAGATTGAGAATAATAAAACATGAGAAATTTTTCATGTCCAGCAAATAAAAATGTTATCTGAACTGTGCGGGTTTACAAAAAAAGTTAAACCAACATGGAGAAGTTTCAAGAAACAAAGCTAGGCTTGTTTGTAAAGTATATGCATAGGTGGAAGGTGTGTATTTTGAAGAAAATTTTGCGCTAGTTTTAAGATTAGAAATGATTATAATGTTTATTTTACTGGTTTTATATCATAATTACAAAGTTTATCAGATGGATGTAAATTCATCTTTCTTAAATAGTGATATTGAGGAAAAAGTTTACATTGAACAACCTTGTGGGTTTCTACTCGATGAGGATGGAAAAAAATTAAATTGAAAAAACATTTGTATGGGATGAAACAAGATATATGTGCATTGTATTCTAAACTTGACAATTGTTTGAGAATGTTGAACTTTTATAAAGGCAAAGTTGATAGAAACCTCTATGTGAAAGATGTTAACTTTGGAACTCTAATTTTAATTGTTTATGTGGATGATATAAATTTTTTTAGGGATGAAGAAAAGGTTTGTAAAGAGTTTTATAAAAAATGAATAAGAATTTTGAATTTTCAATGTTGGGAGAATTAACTTTCTTCCTTGGATTACCAGTTCAACAAAAAGAAAAATGCATTTTCTTATCTCAAGAAAAGTATTCTAAGAAATTTTTAAAGAAGTTTGGGATGGAATAATCCAAAGAAGTTTATACTTCTATTTTAGTAACAAAAAAGTTGAGTAAAGATTAATCTAGAATAAGTCTAAAACAAAATAGACTTGTATAAGTATATAGGAATTAATCTTTACCTTACAGCCTCATGACCTGATATTTTTTATGTTATGACTTTGTGTGCTAGGTATCAAAGTAATCTGAAATAATCACATATGTTGGCAGCAAAAATAATTCTAAGATATGTCAAAGGAACAACTTCACATGTTTTTTTATATAGAATAAATTGTGAGATGAAATTTCATATTTATACTGATACCGATTGGGATGGAGATTGTAATGATAGAAAATCAACCTTCGTAGGAAAAAAATTATTGGATGAATGTTGTGTGAGTTGGCATAGTAAGAAACAAAGTTTAGTAACTTTGAGCATAGCTGAATCTAAATATGTTGTAGCTACTCATTACTGTACTCAAATGTTGTGGATAAAAGTTTAGCTAGAATATTATAATATAAAATCTTCTAAACCATTAAAGATACTTTGTAATAATCAAAATGAAATTGATCTTTCTAAAAAACTTTTCCAACATTCATGGTCAATACATGTTGATATAAAGTTTTAATTTATAAAATAGAAAGTTTTTTTTGATATGTTTTGCTGGAATACAATTCAACAAAGTATCATATTGCTAATATCTTTACAAAATCAATTTCTAAATAAGTTTTGTAGAATTGAGGCTACAACTTCATGTTCAGCCTCCTCCCATGAATTCTTAATCCTAATAAGGAAGGACCCCCACCATTCTTTGGATTATGTTGACTAAGGAGGAGAGAAATTAACAAATTTCTAATTTGTATGAAGTTTTTAATTATCTTTCTTTTATGAATCAATGGTTATCATAAAATGGGGTAAAGGAAAGGAAAATTGAGTGAGGAGAAAATAAAAGTGAGGAAAACTTATATTTACATGGCCGTAAAATTTTCTTGCCACTGGGGGAATTAATTCCTTAAAAACATTACTTTAACCAGTAGTGTGGTTTCAGGAAAATATCTTTTAAGAAAGTTTATGTTTTGATAAAAGTCAACAAACTTGAACTGTTTACAAAATTTTAGTTGTGAAAAAATTCTGAGAGTTAGAAAAGTTGTTAACATGGGTTTTCAACAAATAAAAAGGAAGAGATCAAAGAACCTTTTTTGTTAAATTATTTTAACAAAGTTTCTGTATTTATTAAAAACTAAATATTTTGTATAAGAATGTTTTTTTTTCAGGAATTAGATACATTTTCATCATATTCAGATCATTGTATCTAAAAGAATCAAAGGCGAAAATTGTTATTTTCTAAAAGTTTTCTTTTTCGTAATCAAATAAAGAAAGATCTTGCTGAGTGAATAAGTTGTTTTTTTATAAATATTTTTTAAAGAATATTATGAAGTGAGGAGTTATAAAATTTTCATACTTTATAAATCAAATCAGACGATTCTTTTCCAATCATAAAGTTCTCACAAATCATGAAAAATATCATGATAAAATATTTTGAATAAATAGTGGAGAGGATTGAAGAATTTTAGAGTTATAGTATGGAGATTACATCATAAAGGGAATTCCATTGTAATGGGAATTCCATTGTAATTAAAATTCCACTGTAATGTGATTTCCATCGTAATGGGAATTCCATCGTGATGGGAATTCCATCGTAATGGGAATTACATCATAATGGGAATTCCATCGTAATGGGAATTCCATTGTAATGGTAATTCCATCATAATGAGGATTTTATCATAATGAGATGAAAAGGAAATAGAAATTGTAATGAGATGATAAAGAAACCAAAATCATAACAAGATGAGAAGGAAATAGAATCATAATGAGTTGATAAAGAAATAGAAATTATAATGACCTGAAGAAGAAATAAAAATCATAATGGCCTGAGAAGGAAATAGATTCATAATGATCTAAGAAGGAAATAGATTCATAATGATCTAATTATAAAGAATAATCAAAAAGAATATTTCATAAGATTTATGAAGTGTTGAAAATGTCAAACTTCAAATTCAAATTTTCATAAATATTAGAGAAATCTAAGGAGGTTTGAAGAAGACAAAGTTGAAGTTTAAATGTGAGAGATTTTTAGATTTTTTGAAATTTGAAGAAGTAGGAAATGTTTTCAATTTTCCCAATTTTACTTTATGAGTAACCTATAAATACTTTCTCAGATCATTCATTCATTATCAATTTTTCACTCAAGCGGAAAAGGAGGAGTGCTAAAGAAATCAAGTCAAATTATTTTCCATCCAGATATTTTTTGAGGAGGATCAAACATTTGAATGTTTTTTTACCGAATTGAGAAAGATCATATTAATCATTTGAGAAGAGGTTGAGTTTTGTAGATTGAGAATGGGTTTATCATATTGAGTCCATCATATTGAGAGAATCAAATCTAACCTCATTTAATTGAGAGAATTAGATCTAGATTCATTGTATTGATATAATTATATCCAGACTAATCATATTGAGATAATTAGATCAAGACTCATCATATTGTGAGAATCAGATCTGGACTCATCATATTTAGAAAATTAGATTCATCCAAATCAGAATGAGGATTTGGACTGAGCAATTATGGATCTGTTCTAGCAAAGTATTTATTCTTTTATTTGGATCAATTTTTTTATAATAAAAAATTGTACACTGATGGGAGTTACTAAAATCTTTCATATTGGGATATGGAAGGTGTCTAATGGGATTTGGAACAAGTTGTATTCACTTCTTCATAATAGTTGATTTCCATAGACCCATGAGAGTGGTTATAGAAAGGATATAGGTTCTCACACTGAGGCTAAACCTAATAAATCTTGGGTTCTTTACATGCTTTACAACTTTTTCATGCATGAGTTTTTACAAAAGATGATAATGAAAAAAATCTTAATAAGTTGTAGGGGTTAAGTTTTGAAATTTTTGAAACTTATAAAAAGTAAAGCAACTAATTCAACAGCCCCCCCCCCCTTAATTATTATTCGATTCATTAGAACTTAAGATTCATAATTTATTTTTTACATATATAAATTAATCTCATCTCAAATCAACACAAAATGTGGTTGTTATAACTCAAATTTTATGTTTTCATTTAAAAATGTCATGTTAGTAAAAAACACAAATGACATACTAAAAATTGAGAAAACTTATTCATATTGTTTTAATACTTTTTGAAAAAGATCCAAAAGTCAATTGGGACATATAGGAATCTGTCGCACCTCAATTTGATGCATGGTGTGACCGGTATAACTCCAAGTGACTGTTTTCAATATATAAGTTTAATTTTAATTTAAAATGTGCATCACATTGAAAAAACTGATAAAACAATCCTAGATTGTTTTCTCATAATTATATCACCTATGACTTAAATAATTTCCTTATAATTTTTATCTTATACTTATTTAGTTAATTTTCATAGAGATAATACTTAAATATAAAAAAGAAATGGGGTGACTTGAAAGAATCAACCGCAACTCAATATGATACATAGTGTTCCCAGTATGACTCAAATTTTAGTTTAAAATTAACACTTTATTTCTATTTTATTTCTTTATGTTATTATAAAAATATGACTTTTTTCTTATAAAGGAGTTTTATTTTGCTCGAGTAGGGGTGGTTTGTTCATAGATAGCATGAGTCAGGGTTAGGGGTAAAATACAAAGGAAAATTAATGTTTTTTAATGTATGTGATAATGTGTACTTACTCATGTAATTGTATAAACCAATGTTTTCGATGTATATAATATAATTTTTATTTCTTGTATTTGTGTTGTAAATTTTATTTCATTTAAAATTTATATTTATGCTTGATTTTGCAACATTCTGGTGTTGTTTCTGGTGTTGTAGTGTTCTGTTATAGCACACTGTAGTATACCCCTTTATCAGTGCAAAAAAATTCTTTGATAAAGGAATAATTTATCACTACTTATAAAAGTTATGATAAACCTAACCTTTATTGACACTTTTTTAGTGATGATAAATTCCCCATTATTAGTGATTTTTGAAGTCATGTTAAAGGACCCCTTTATCAATTCTTTTTTAGTGCTGATAAAGGACCATTTTATCAGCGCTTTTAAAAGCACTGAAAAAAATATAGGGATTTTAATCATGCTATGATATTCAGCCCTTCACTAATGCTGATAAAGGACATTTTTAGAACTCCTAAAGGCCTCTTTTATAGTACTACTTGTTCTATTTTTATTACTTTTTGAAAACTTTTACAAAATGAAAAAGATTCCAAAATTATAACATTAAGAAGTGATCATGGGGGATGATTTTAGAATCATGAATTAAATTTATTTTTATAAAATCATGGAATTAAATATATCTTTTTTTCTCTCAGAACACCTCAATGGAATGGAATTATTGAAAGGAGAAATAATACTCTGTAAGAAATTTCTAGAAAAATGTTATATAAGTATAGAATACCCACTCAATTCTAGTTTTAAGTTATTAACACAGTATGTTATATCATTAACATAGTTTTAATAAGTATTATCTTAAATAAAAAACCATATGATCTGGGGAATAATAGAAAACCAAAGGTAGGACACTTCAATGTTTTTTGGATGCAAAGTATATTTATTGAATGCTAAAGACAACCTCAGAAAGTTTTATCCAAAGGATGATGAACTAATCTTCCTAGGATACTATACTACTTATAAACCATATAGGATTTTAAATAATAATTAAAAGGTAGTTAAATAATCTAACCATGTTATGTTTGATGAAAATGATATTTTTAATCACAAAAAAACTCAGATTGATAACATGAGTGGTTCTACGAACAAACTAGAACATGAACCTATTTTTTATGAAAAAATGGATAATGATTTAGAATATGATCAAGAATAATTTGAATATGAAGGGATTGATTCTGAATAACTAGAACGTTCACTTCTTAGACAACCAATAATCATTAAAAACTATCCTCTAGAAACTGTTATAGTAAAACTAGATATAGGTGTTAGGACTAAGAGAAGTGTAGAAAACCTTATTGAATTTTTTTCTTTTCTTTCCCAACTTGAACTTAAAACCATAAGATAATCCCTAGATGATGATAATTTTTTAGTTTCTATGCAATGAGTAGTAAACTATTTCAAATGGAATAAAATATGGGAATTAGTAGATAGAATCTCTAACTATCCTATTATTGGGAACAAATGGGTATTTAGAAACAAATAGGATGATGAAGGTGTGATCATAAGAAATGAGGCTAGACTAGTTTCCAAAGGTTATTACCAAGAATAAGAAATATATTATAAGGAAACCCTTTCCCCTGCTTCTATATTATGATCCATTATAATTATGTTATAATATACATATCATCTAATTTTAAATTATATCAGATAGATGTTAAATCTTCTCTTCTAGATGGATTTTTAATGGAGGAAGTCAATGTTGAACAAACTCCTGTTTTTTAAGACCCTCATTTTCAAAATTCAATTTTCAAACATATTAAATCTGTTTATGGTCTTAAACAAGAACCTAGATCTTGGTATGAAAGATTAAGTTCTTTTATTTTATCACATGGTTTTAATGCAGGATTGGAAGACCCAGCTCTTTTTAAGAAAACTTCATCAAATTATACCTTGATTATGAATATATATGTTGGTAATTTTATTTTAAATTAAACAAATCAAAATATGTGTAATTACTTTTCAGAACTAATTCAAAAAAAGTGAAATGAGCATGATGGGTGAGTCAAAATATTTCCTTAGTTTTCAAATTTTCCAAAATTATTTTGGAAATATTTTCAACCAAATCAAATACATACTTGACTTAATTAAAATATTTGGACTTTAAAGTGGTAATAAATTTTCAACACCTATGAGTTCTAGTATTAAAATTGATTTGGATGAAGATAAAAAACTAGTTGAAAAAAAGATATATAGAGGAATAATTGGGAACTTTCTTTATCTTGTTGTAACTATACCAGATATTATGTTTTCATTATGTCTTATATTTAAATCAACCCCAAAAGAAACTTAATTTATTTCTACCAAAAGGATATTAAGATATTTGAAAGCAACATTTTCCTTATCTTTATTATGTCCAAAAACTTTTGGCTTTAATTTCACTTCATATTTAGCGGTTGATTTTGGTGGGTGTATACTAGATAGAAAAATTACCCTAGGAACCTGTCATTTTCTGGGAAAATATTTAGTATCATGGTTTATTAAGAAACAAAACTCTATTATATTTCTAAATATCTAATCTAAATATATTTCAGCTGGAATTTATTTTTCATAGGTGTTGTAGTTGAAACATACCATGAAGGACCTTGGATTCAATTTTAATCATATACCAAAAAAATTGATAACAAAAGTGCTATCAATATTTAAAGAAATAAAATGAACCATTATAGAATAAAGAATATTGATCTTAGGAATAATTTATTAATAAGTCATATACAAAAAGGTGATATCTATTTATAATTCATTTGTATAGAAAATAAATTATTAGACAGTTTTACAAAGCCACTTCCTACTCATCGATTTGATTTTAGAAAATCAAAATTAGGATAGTTTAATTTAGTTAAATTTAATTATAATTAAATGATTTATTATTTTCTATGTGGAAATATATTTTTAGTTAATTTTTTCACTTTTTTTTATTCAAAGTTTTCATTTTTGTTTCAACATATTACAAAGTTACACGTTATCTATTATTATTATGGTTAATTTTTTTACATCACTCTATGTGACCCTTTATCTACCTCAAAAGAGAGAATGAAACTTAATCATTTCTATGCAAACCTTGAATCCTTGAAAACCTTTGAAGTTCTTCCTCTTTATCAAATCCCTTTTGACCTAGAACCTTTGACCCTTATTTCTTTTCATTCATCCATGGGAAATACTAAGTGATCACAATGCAGTGATGTGAGTAGTTCAAAGAAAGAAAAATAGTTATGAAAAGTAATGAGATGAAAGGAAATATATTTCATCTAGTTAGACCATACATAAATTCTTTTAAATAATGTCATAAACTTCTAAGGATAGGAGTTAATCAATAATGAAAAGTGCATGATTTCTTATTTGAGAAGGAAGTTTGTGGGTTTCACCATCATTTCATCATTAATTTTACTAACATTGAATAACTAGTAACCTTGATAGTTAATGAGAAGGAATTATCAATGTCTATAGTCAAAATGGCTACCATATTTCATTGTCTGCATGAAGGGGGTTATGAGTTTAAGACCTACCTAAGTATGATTTGTAAATTGATCCCTCCAGAGATCATGAAATCTCTTTTTTAATTCCCAATATTGAAAAGAAGGTTGTTAAATATCTTGATCTAAACAATAATATTCTTGTAAAGTTTATTCAATCAATAATTACACAAAGAAATGGTGATTTTGAAAAGATTTTATTTTAGGACACTTATTTGCTATAACTCTTTCTAATAGAGAAGTGAGTTAATATATCATGCTATATTGTGGGATATATGTTCCATGTGTAGAACAAATATGTAGTTTTTTATCCTTTTAGATGGATTCTAACCCTTATTTTTAAGAAATCACAACTATGGATTATTGAGGCATATTCTACTAGGTGACATGGTTTGACTAACCTCGGTTCCAATGTTTTAAACATGAGTTGATTTTTATATAGTTTCTCTATGAATAAACTATTACTAGTTGTATTTGATTAAGAGACTAAAGTGGACCCTTCTTAAGATTAGGGAGTAAATCCCAAGCTATTGTTGTTTTTGGGACAACAAAAGTGATTACTATGGGTATGTTTGTGGAAGGCCTAGTGGATTTCATGACTCTCATTGATAAAAAAGAAGAGTGTGAGTGGTTATCTTGGATGAGATTCAACCTCAAGATGCTAATAGAGCTCATGAATCTTTATAAGAAGTGAAATAAATAGAGCACCAAATTATTATTCAAATTCTTGTGATTTATGTTCTTTTACCTCTAGTTATGTCTTTTTCTTCTACAAGATAAGGATTATTTATGATTATAACAATATGAGTAAGTATTGGTCAGGATAGGGCCATTTGAAATGTTTTCTAGGTGGTTACCTTGTGTAAAATATAAAAACCTAATAAGGATTAATGTAGCGTAAAAAGGAGAAGTCATTTAGTTTTTTCGAAATGACTTTATGGGTTCTAATAATAAAGATGCAGATATAGAGGAAAATTTTGTTCTATTATTGGATATGAGAAAGAAAATGATAGATTTATATGATCCCTCTCGATTTAAATAAAATCATGGTATCATAGATAATTGACAAGTCAGGGATAATGGGTAAGTGGAAGATCATCAAGAAGTTCCTTCTCTTACTCATGTTGAAGCTGGTCATAATATCACTGAATTTCTTGTTGATGTTTTTGAAGTTTTTAGTTAAATAATTCTATTCTGGTATGATTAGATGATGGATGGATTAAATTATTTTAAGTATGAGTTGATATAATCTCGAGTTAAGGTCAATAATCTTATAAAAAATTCAATTTCCAAAGGTGACCTAGATTCTTTGAAAAATATAATAGTGAACTAGTTTGAGTATATCAAGAGGATACCCATTGCTTAACCAAATATTGTTTTGAAGACTAATTTTGATGGCTAAAAGACCTTGATCCAATATTTTTTTTTGGATGAATATAGAATAAATTTTACTACTGAATCATCTAATAAAGGATCATTGAATTATAATGCTATAGGAACCAAGTTGGAATCCATTTCTCATGACCCTAACTTCTTCACCACATAAATTACATCAATTTAGTGTGAGTTTCTATCACTAGATATTTTACAAGATGTATAGAGATATTTAATTGCTGAAATTCAGATAATACCTATCGTTTCCATAAGAATTATCCATGGCTTGGGTCAGTATTATAAATATTTGATTAATCTGCTTTAGGAAAATGTTCTGTTGATTAAGGAAGCATCTGTGAAATATTATATGAACTCTGGTTTCATTTTCATATGTCATTAAAATATGGATGTTTATTTTTTCAAACAATTTTTCTTATCTTGAAGATAAAATTGAAATGTTTCACTAGTGAGTTATCAATTATCAATTATCTAACTCTTCTTCGAAGTAATAATATGTGTTTAGAGAACCAAAGGAGTAGTATGATACCTCCAGGAGAAAATAATATATTATGGTTGGTACTTCTTATATACTCCAAATTATTCATGGACATTTATCCAATGTATCCATTTTTTTATACCCGGATAGATGTGTTTAAGTAGTTAATTCTCAATTGTTCGAGGAAGGATGATATATAGAACTATTTCAGAAATTTATCCAAAAATCTTGGTATAGTTTCATAGCTTTAATGTAATTTTTTAAGATCAATATAGTGAAATGGATTAATATGTATATATATTCTCTATTTTAATGACATGTCAAGAATTCTTTAATACCATTTGTTCCTGATCAACATCCTTCTAGATCGTAGAATTTGAATGAAAATTTTTATCCTACAGCAATTTATGCAAAGGGGAGTTAGAAGATTGATCCTAAAGCTTCAACAAATGATCCTACCACCATAAAATTTTTTTATTTCACTACTAAAGGACAATTTTATTTATCCAGATCTAATTAAGGATCTTCTAGTATCCAATCTAGTACATCAATAATAGTTTCTCATGATTGAGTTGGACTTGGAGTCCAATTTGGTTTAGATGATCCATTGGGTGATATTTATGGTCATATGGTTGATTCCCCTATTCCTACCTCAGATTTACCTCCTAGATATCAATAATAATTCAAGAAACCACTACTCAAGCATAATCTTATTGATCCTAAGCTGAATTATGGATTTCTTTTCTTCATTGTGATTTTTTATACTGATGATATGTTTTCTTATAAACATTTGAATGGTTGATTAAAAATTTCTTGAAAGTTTACTAATTTTTATTTGAATGTTTTTTATTAATTTTTTTATATTTTTATAATTTTATTCGTTGAATTTTATTACTTTTTATTTCATGTAATGTTTTTTAGTGTTTACTTTCTTTTAAATTCCACTCCACATTATACTCAAATTCCGTACATACTACTCTAACTGTTTACACTTATTCATCTTCAATAATAAATGTGTTTTACTTCTTATCATTATTTGTTTTTATATCAAAAAATGGGATAGAATAGAGAACAAAATTTTTTATGGGGTAAAAATCATAAAATTCACAATGTTTAATTTTTATAAAATGTGTTTTTATTTTTTTTCCTTATTTGATTATGGGTTTTGTGATCATCAAAAAGGGAAATATTGTGGAAAAAACTTAATTTTTTCCAACATATCTCAGTAATTTATGTGTTTTTATGATTTAAAAAATATTAATTTGTTTTAATAATTAATTTAACTTAAGCATTTAAAATATTATCTTAGTGAAATATAATTTTCTATGGACACTGAAATTATTGTTTTGCCAAAATATTTATCTTATGCATCAAATAATTCACTTGTGAAGCAAGAATAATACTTGCACTGAAATTTTAGTTTATTCTCAAGCTTTTTATATTAATAAATATTAGTGTAGAATGATTATCTTACTAAATAAGTGATTTTTATTAAAAAGAAAATAAATTATCTTTTAAATACAAAGTTAAGATCATAAAGCTAGGTCATATGAATAATCAGACAAGTATTTTATCTTACATGAATCTAAAATTATCTTATTGTAACGGCCCAGTCCAGCCCAGGATCATGATATCGTCCGCTTTGGGCTTAGCCCGCATGGTTTGGTTTTCCCTGGGCTCTGGCCCTCAAGCACCCCCTAGGAAAAGGCCTCATGATAGGAGAGGTATCCACACCACCTTATAAAGGTGTGGTTCATGCTCCTCCTCCTTTAATGTGGGATTGCCATAACCCACCCCCTAGAAGGGCCCAGCATCCTCATTGGAACATAAAATGGACACCGGCTCTGATACCATTTGTAATGGCTCAGTCCAGCCCACGATCATGATATTTTCCGCTTTGGGCATAGCCCGCACAGTTTTTTTTCCTGGGCTATGGCCCTCAAGAACCCCCTAGGAAAAGGCCTCAAGATGGGAGAGGTATTCACACCACCTTATAAAGGGGTGCTTCATGATCCTCATCCTTCGATGTGAGATTTCTATAACCAAAGATAAATTTTCACACCCTGACTCTTTAAATTATATTATTTTATTATTTATTGGTTTTGGTTAGTCTCGCCAAGGTGCGGGGTGAGCACGGGTCTAGCATCTTCAACGTTTAATGTTTTGGTGGGTTTCAGACTGCTGCGCAGGCACCGCACGGTCGGCGGTAGCCATGTGGTCAGTCCACGTACTTATATAGTTACCTAATGTTTAAAATAAATATTTATATATATATATATACAGCGAGTTAAAATTTTACGCCACAATAATAATAATATTATTATTGTGATAATATTATTATTATTATTATTATTGGCAGTGTTATTATTGAAATTAATATATATATATATATATTATTAATTGGTTTTTAAAAGAGTTCTTAATTTTTTTTATGAGTAAACTATTATTAAGAAAATTATTAATGTTATATTATTATTAATGTTAATTATTTTTTAAAAAAAGAAATAAAATGAACAAGATTATTTTTTTTATTCTTCTTAATTTTATTATTATTATAATTACGTTATTATTAATATTAATATTTCTATTACTAATATTATCAATACAATTACTATTTTTATTATTATTATTACAAAAAAGAAACCTAAACCCTAAGGGGGGAGGTGTAGCCCCCCCCCCCCTCCCCGTTTCTTTCTCCTGTGCGAGGCGCTACTGTTGCAGCCCTCCCTTTCTTCCCGATCGACACCAGGCCGCACCCCCATGGGGTTATCCAGGTGTGGCGGTTCCTCCCTCCCTCCTATTAGTGTGTGGCAGACTCCCTTTCTCCCTCCTTCCCTACCTATGACGCACCCCTATCCCGCTTGGCTCGCAGTGCACCAACCCAGCCCATCCCAGTTGTGCTCCCTTCCCAATCGCACCTCCAGAAGGTGACCCTGCCCTGATCAGACGGCTCGGACCCCCCCTCAGCGTGGCCCTATTCCCTTGTTCCAGCACGGCGCAACTACCCTCTTTCCTTGCTCCGACCAGCAACTCGTACACCCTCCACTTCTCTAACCTATACGCAACGACCTCCCTCCGGCTCCCTCTTTCTTTGGTCAGACCTTCCCTTCAGCATCCCTTTTAGTGTGCGACCCTTCCACAACTTATTCTTCTCAAATCCCCATGAATGAGGTCTGATTGAGGTCCAATTCTTTGATGTAATACCATCTCTGGAATCCTCCTTTATCACTTTGATGTTTTTTTCTCTTTTGAAACCCGATTTGGATTTAATTGGAACCCTAAGGTTGGGATATTATGCAATTGTTGTGTTATTTCTTGAATAGGGTATGCGAAGACCTCCTCAGGTCTTGATCTTTTGTGTTCCAACATCCGCCACTGATGGCGAAGTTAATTGACTCCACTTTGGTTCATTTCCAACATCCAAGGTATAGACTTATACCCATTGTTTGGTTTCACACCTTTTAAGTGGTGTTCGATGGGTGTTTTAAAACTTCTGTCAATTTTTGTGTAGTGCGTTGAACCCTACGGTGTGTTTTTGGGTTGTTTCCGATAAAAGTGTCAAGTGTCGAGCACTCATCCTAGTTTCGCCTTTGAGGTAGGATCCTCTTGCATCTCTCCTTTAAATTTAAGCTTATATCGATTACTTGCATTTCTTTTTTTCACACTCTTTGAATGATAATTATTTATTCATTTTTTTGAATAATTGGTTTGGGATAAATTAGGTAGTTTTGGGGATAACCTTGGTATGAAAAAATTATTTTTCTTATTTAATTGAATCTTCTTATTCTATGATTTTTTTTAAATGGTGCGGAAAAGGTCTATGTTGAAGTCTAATGTGTGTTGGTTCTAAATTGGTATTTTTATACAATAATTGAGTGTATTTGGTGTGTAAACGATTACTATGTTCTTGAAAATATTTTATAAATTGCTTAAAATATTTATTGTGTTGTGGAAGTGGTGAAAATTATGTTTATAAAAGGTTGGGTGCTGCGAGCCCGGTTTTGAAAATGTGTTTAGGTACACGTGTTTTTAAATGTTGATCTCACTGTGTCGTGCGCTTTTGTCAGGTTGTGCACGCTAAGTTTTTACTTGAAATGGTCTGTTGGCTCTTTAAAATTATTAATGAGTTGTTTTGGCATTGTGTGGTTTTTGTAAACACCTTGTGGTTTTTGTAAACACCTTGTGGTTTTTAGAGGGGTTAGTAAATAATGTTGAAGGTGTGATTGGTGTTTTGAAAACATGTCGAGGTGGTTCTATTTCCCAGGTTGTTCATTTGGATTGTTTTAAGTCCTTGTTTGTGTATCTTTGTTGTTGTGTGTTTATTGCAGTGTGTTGGCAGGGTAACCCCGCATTACCGCGATCATTGGCTTGCGCGCGCTTGTGCACCTGTGTGAGGCATGTCGTGTTGTCATGTTTGAGCTATGAGTTGAGGTAGTTCCCCCACTGCACTCGCCTTTAAATTTAGAATTTATTTATTGCTTGATATTTTATTAATTTTAATAAATGGGAAATAATTTAAGATAATTAATTTTAAAATGATCATTTGGTGTAAAAAGAGCTGTTTATTTTATACACAAAACTTGAAATATTTTCTTGATGAACAGACTCCCAGTAGTGAAATAATGCTCATTTGGCCTTTAAACATAATTCACAAAATTTAAAATGTATTTTTGGTTTATTTATAAATGATTTCTTTTGAAGCGTAAACAAATTTTTTGGTTCTCTTGAGAAATGAGGATTTTCTTTAAGATTGATGAAGGCCCGTTTGGCACTTTAATAAAATAAATTATTTTGGAAAACTCTATTTAGGGTGACTCAGGGGTGATATTTGGTGTACCTTGACTTCATGAGTTGTGTGTGATTTTTGTGCTACTTGATTGACTTTGTTGACTCACCCTTTTCCTTTTTATTATACATGTTGACATGGGAACCTGGCATAGTGAGTGAATTTTCTGAGAATGATTTCCGCACTAGTTTAGATTACGCACTGGCTAGTGGCCCTTAGTATGGATTATACTCTTGTATGGTATTGTTCCCCTCGGTTAGTCCATATAGGGAAACATCGGGCATTAGGGCATTATGACGTCATCGAGAGTAGGCATTCCTTTAGGATAAGTCACATGTATGGTATGTTCTAGATTGTTCACGAGCTCCTCGGTTCAACCCATGTTTTCTTTAGTGTTTATTTTTATGTGGCGGACGTTTGAGAGGTCTAGTTCGGTTGCTAGCCCATGTGTGCCCCTTCTTTTCCATTTCCATTAGTGTGTGTTGTGTGTTGTGTGTGGTTTTCCATTTGACTAACAACTGAAATTTGAATTTCTAAATTATTTGCAGAAATGTTTTAAAATGAAATGCACATGTTCCTTTCAAACATTAAACTTGTTTTTAAATTAAAAATGGAAATGGACTGTTACTTGTCTTAGAAATGGAAGTGTGTGTGTGGAAACCCATATTTTGTATAATTTAGTTCAACCCTGGAATTAGTAAATTTCTTTATTTAAAGGTAGTGCATTGGGAATAGTTTGTTGGGCATGCCTATAGAGTTTTAATACTCACGCCTATAGTGTTTTCCTTTTTTTAGTTTTTTTTCAAGTTTTACATGAGCTTGCTCACCGTGGGCGAGAGTTGGTAGTGGACTGGGGAGCGACTCTCGGAGTCACGATGAGTTTTGGTCGTGGTCAGGTTAGTTTTTTTTTGTTGGTTGTTCATCCTTTTTTGTGTCATTTATTTTCCTTGCAATATTCTACTTTTTCCACTACTTTATTTATTTTCACTGGGTAAAATTGTTCACAATTTTCTTCTATTGATGCCCTGGCGCTTGTCGCCAGCCCGAGAGGATTAGGAACACCTCTCGGGCCTTGCCGCGGGTCGGCTCGGGTGAACGGTTCAAGGTCGACCCGGGTTGGTTTGTGAAAAAATGGTATCAGAGGAGGCCCTTGTTATATGGGGTGTCTGGTAGAAGGAGATTAGGACTGTCGAGGCTCAGGAGGTAGGTTATGGGTCGGTGCCTGATCACCACCGCTCGCAACGAGACCTGAGTTACCAGGGGTAGTCCGGGATTTGAGTCTTTTGTCTTTGGTTGTTTTGGATTGAGGGATGACAATGGGGGCAAATCAATTCATGTCGTGGCCTCACATGGGGTGGTGTCCCATGTGGAGTCCAAGTGCCTGATTTAAGGTCCGCTTAGTGTTATTCCTTACTTGGGGCATGACTCACCACCATGTCGTCAGGTTAGGCACAGACACTACTTCCTCATTCCATTGGTTTATAGTTGGTTGTGTTTCATTTTGAACTCAGCCAATGTGAGTGTGTGTTGAAAATGAAATTGATTTCGAAATAAAAAAAAGGGTTTCTTCCAAATTATTTTTGAAATTAGTAAAGTGGGGTTTTAAAGAGAAAGTGCATCGATTTGGAACAACATGGTATGTGTTTGGATTTGGTAAGGAAAGAAGTGTTTGAACATTGGAACTCCATATAGAGGGTCACACGTGTGTGCGTATGTATGGAGAGTGCATAGGGGAACTTGATTGCAGATGATGTGAGAGAGATTGAATGAATGCACATGTGATGGTTCATAAGGTTCCATAGGTGAGTTTTAAAATTTTAAAAGAATAACTATTTTGGAAAAGTGATTTTTGCTTGTGTTTGTATATGCTTGGCTTATGGGCTAGTTGCCCTTGGATTTTGTTGTTTCTTTGATTGAGTTTTTTCTTGATGTAAGTTTTGATGGTGTTTTTCTTGTTGTTATGAGTATGCCGCCCATAAAGCCTCCAAAATTTGTTAATGAGTTATGCCCAGTTCCCAGTTCGTTTCGTGTGTTTCCTACTTATTGAGGTAATCAAAGTCTGTTAGAGGCAGTTTTATAGTTCGGAAAGATAGTGTGTCTTCATATTGTTGGGAACTCCCAAGGTAGTTAAGGTTCATATCGTCCCAAAGTTATTAGAGGGTTCAGTTCTGGACTAGTAAAGGTGGGATGTCTCATCGTCGTTAGAGCCTCAGGTGTAGTTGGTGGGGGTCGGCTCTTGTGAAGGTTCCCCATCTAGCAAGGATATTTTTCTGTACCGATTCCCAGTTTTTTGGACCGTTCTCTCGCATGCCATTAGTGTTGTAGGTTTAGGAATTCTAAGTCTCCTTGTCGCATCCCTCCGAAGTCCTGCTACAATGCGACTGTTCGGGCCACCAGGAAGCATTTTGAAAGAAACGTTGTTCTGGAGGAAGGAGTTGGAAACCAGAGGATGCAAATGCTTGACTGTGAGGCAGGAGATGCTTCAGCCATCAGATCCCCAGCCACAAGTCTTGGGGTGAATCTCACGCACAGTTAGGAGTTTCCAAGGGTGTGTGGAACCTCAGTCTGGATAATGTCTTCAACTTTGGGATGGAAATATCCAAAATTTCCTTATTCTATTCTCATTGTTGTTATAATCTCGTCCTTGTTGTGGTGTTGTGATGAGATCATTCCACCACAATCCAAGCAGCCTTATCTTCTCTTAGCGTGGTTTCCAAATCGTTCATTGTCCTTGAAGGGTGCCAGGCCATTGAATAAACTGAACTATTCTGATTTTGAGTTGGTCTCATCAGTGTTTGTTAGGGGGAATGTCTCATTTCGTGAAATTGATGGGAGGTGTTGAGTTAATTTCTCATCCGTAAGTAAATGGGTTGTTTCTTAGCAATCCTCACATCAAGGTATTGGGTGTGTTGTTCGGTCCACATGTGGAAAATGAATGAGTTTGGTTTGGGAGTTCCATCATTGGTCCCCCTAGGGGTGGTGTTTCCGGGTTTCAAGGTTTCTGTGTTAGGAGATTCTTGTGGTGGGGAGAACCCTCTCGTGTTCTCCCCTCAACCTCAAATAGTAAGTGTTCTTGAGTTGGTCGGGTGTGACGTGTGTTGGTAATGGTCACCCTGAGCATCTCAGTTTCTTCTGGTTTGGTCTAGGCATGGACTTTAGTTGCATCAAATGTGTCTTGGTGTCTTTTTGGGGGCAGAAAGTGTCTGTGGTGGGAAGAATTGCCACACCGTGACTATTTAAATTATTTTATTTTATTATTTATTAGTTTTGGTTAGTCTCTCTAAGGTGTGGGGTGAGCGCGGGTCATCATCTTCAACGATTAATGTTTTGTTGGGTTTCATACTGGTGCACAGGTACCGCATGGTCGGCGGTAGCCATGCGGTCAGTCCACGTACTTATGTAGTTACCTAATGTTTAAAATAAATATTTATATATATATATATATATATATATATATATATACAGCAAGTTAAATGTTTGCACCACAATAATAATAATATCATTATTGTGATAATATTATTATTATTATTATTGGTAGTGTTATTATTTACATTAATATATATATATGTATATATATAATATTAATTGGTTTCTAAAATAATTCTTAATTTTTTTTATGAGTAAAATATTATTAAGAAAATTATTAATGTTATATTATTATTAATGTTAATTTTTTTAAAAAAATATAGGAAATAAAATGAACAAGATTTTTTTATTCTTCTTACTTTTATTATTATTATAATTATGTTATTATTAATATTAATATTTTGATTATTATTATTACTATTACTATTACTATTTTTATTATTATTATTATTAAAAGAACCTAAACCCTAAGGGGGGAGGCGTAGCCCCCCCCCCCCCCATTTCTTTCTCCTATGCGAGGTGCTGCTGCTACAGCCCTCCCCTTCTTCCCGATCGACACCAAGCCTCACCCCCATGGGGTTATCCAGGTGAGGAGGTTCATCCCTCCCTTCTATTTGTGTGTGGCGGCTTCCCTTGCTCCCTCTTTCCCTAACCACGACGCACCCCTGTCCCGCTTGGCTCACGGCGCACCAACCCAGCCCATCACAACCGTGCTCCCTTCCTAGATGCACCTCCTGGCAGCGACCCCGCCCTGCTCAGGTGGCCTGGACCCCCCCCCCCCCCCCTCAGCGAGACCTTGTTCCCTTGTTCTGGAGCGGTGCAACTACCCTCTTCCCTTGCTCCGACTAGCAACTCTGACGTCCTCCGCTGCTCTGACCTATACGCGACGACCTCCCTCTGGCTCCCTCTTTCTTTGGTTGGACCTTCCCTTCAGAGCCCCTTTTAGCGCGCGACCCTTCCGTAGCTGATTCCTCTCATATCCCCCATCAATGAGGTCTGATTGAGGTCCAATTCTTTGAGGTAATACCATCTTTGACGTCCTCCTTTATCACTTTGATGTATTGTTTCTATTTCGATACCTGGTTTGGATTTAACCAGAACCCTAAGGTTGGGATATTATGCAATTGTTGTGTTCTTTCTTAAATAGGGTATGCGAAGACCTCCTCAGGTCTTGCTCTTGAGTGTTCCAACATCCACTACCGATGGCGAAGCGGATTGACTCCATTTTGGGTTTTTGTCGACATCCAATCTATAGAATTATACTCGTTGTTTGGTTTTGCACCTTTTAAGTGGTGTTCGATGGGTGTTTTAAGGATTCTGTCAATTTTTGTGTAGTGTGTTGAACCCTATAGTGTGCTTTTTGGTTGTTTCTGATAAAAGTGTCAAGCGTCGAGCACTCATCCTAGTTTCACCTTTGAGGTAGGATCCTCTTGCATCTCTCCTTTAAATTTAAGCTTATATCGATTACTTGAATTTCTTTTTTCACACTCTTTGAATGATAATTATTTATTAGTTTTTTTAATAATTAGTTTGGGATAAATTAGGTAGTTTTCGGGATAACCTTGGTATGAAAAAATTAATTTTCTTATTTAATTGAATCTGCTTGTTCTTTGATTTTTTGAAAATGGTGCGGAAAAGGTCTATGTTGAAGTTTAATGTGTGTTGGTTCTAAATTGGTATTTTTATGCTAAAATTGAGTATATTTGGTGTGTAAACCCTTACTGTGTTCTTGAAAAGATTTTATAAATTACTTAAAATGTTTATTGGATTGTGGAAGTGGTGAAAATTATGTTTATAAATGGTTGGGTGTTGTGAGCTCGGTTTTGAAAATGTGTTTAGGAAAACGTGTTTTTAAATGTTGATATCACCGTGTTGTGCACTTTTTTCATGTTGTGAACTCTAAGTGTTTACTTGAAATGGTATGTTGGCTCTTTAAAATGATTAATGAGTTGTTTTGGAGTTTTTTTATTTTTGTAAACACCTTGTTGTTTTTGTAAACACCTTGTGATTTTTAGAGGAGTTAGTAAATAGTGTTAAAGGTGTGAGTTGTTTTTTGAAAACATGCTGAGGTGGTTCTTTTGCACGGGATGTTCATTTGGATTGTTTTAAGTCCATGTTTATGTACCTTTGTTGTTGTCTGTTAATTGCAGCGCGTTGGTAGGGTAACCCCGTGTTACCGCGATCATCGGCTTGTGCGCACTTGTGTGCATGTGCGATGCATGTCGCATTGTCATGTTTGTGCTACGAGTTGAGGTAGGTCACCCACTGGACTCACCATTAAATTTAGAATTTATTGATTGCTTGATATTTTATTAATTTTAATAAATGGTAAATAATTTAAGATAATTAAATTTTAAATGATTATTTGGTGTAAAAAGAGTCATTTATTTTATACACGACACTTGAAATATTTTCTTGATGAACGGACTCCCAGTAGTGAAATAATTATCATTTGGAATTTAAATATAATTCACGGAATTTGAAATGTAGTTATGGTTTATTGATAAATGATTCCTTTTGAAGCGTGAACAGGTTTTTTGGTTCTCTTGAGAAATGAAGATTTTCTTTAAGATTGGTGAAGGCCCGTTTGGCACTTTAATAAAATAAATTATTTTTGAAAACTCTTTTTGGGGTGACTCAGGGGTGATCTTTGGTGTACCTTGACTGCATGAGTTGTGTGTGATGTTTGTGCTACTTGATTGACTTTGTTGACTCACCCCTTTCCTTTTTATTATACATGCTGACATGGGAACCTGGAATAATGAGTGAATTTTCTGATAATGATTGTTGCACTAGTTTAGATTACGCACTGGCTAGTGTCCCTTAGTATGGATTATACTTTTCTAGGGGATTGGGCCCCTCGGTTAGGCCATGTAGGGCAACACCGGGTGTTAGGGTGCTATGACGTCATCAAGAGTAGGCATGCCTTCAGGATGAGTCACATGTATGGTATGTTCTGGATAGTTTACAAGCTCCTAGGTTAGACCCATGTTTTATTTAGTGTTTATTTTTATGTGGACATTTTAGAGGTCTAGTTCAGTTGCTAGCCCCTGTGTGCCACTTCTTTTCCATTGCCCTTAGTGTGTATTGTGTGTTGTGTATGGTTTTCCATTTCACTAACAACTGAAATTTGAATTTCTAAATTGTTCACAGATATGTTTTAAAATTAAATGCACATGTTCCTTTCAATCATTAAACTTGATTTTAAATTAAAAAGGGCAATGGACTGTTACTTTTCTTAGAAATGGAAGTGTGTGTGTGGAAACCCCTATTTTTTATAATTTAGTTCAAACCTAGAATTAGTAAATTTCTTTATTTAAAGGTAGTGAAGTGGGAATAGTTTGTTGGGAACGCCTACTGAGTTTTTATACTCATGCTTATAGTGTTTTCCTGTTTATATTTTTGTTACAGGTTTGACTTGAGCTTGCTTTCCGTGGGAAAAAGTTGGTTGTGGACTGGTGAACGACTCGCGGAGTCGCGAGGAGTTTTGGTCGTGGTCAGGTTAGTTTGTTGTTGTTGGTTATTCCTCCTTTTTTGTGTCATTTATTTTCCTTGAATTATTATACTTTTTCAGCTGCTTTATTTATTTTCACTAGGAAAAATTGTTCCCAATTGTCATCTATTGATGCCCCGGTGCTTGTCACCAGCCCGGAAAGATCGAGAAAGCCTCTCGGGCCTTGTTGCGGGTCGGCTCGGGTGACCGGTTCAAGGCCAACCAGAGACGGTTCATGAAACTTATGAAGTGGACCTTTATAAATTAATTATCTTATTATCATCAAGGAGAAAATAGAAGAATTAATTTATCCTATGAATAAGAATCATCATATAGAGATAGTAAATCCAGATTAGTTATCTTATACACTAAAGAAGTCAAATATTTAATAAGTGTTTATCTTTCAACACTATAATTATCTTACAAGAATAGAGGTCTTATAATTTTATCATATGAATATTGATATATTTTATAGAGGATTGATATGGTTTGGATCCTTATCGTTGTGGTATCTTTTATTAAGATAACGTATGATTTTACGTGCATTATAAAAGGCATTTTCCAAATAAGCAAAGGATGATTTTGGGGAAAATTTCTATTTCCTATGAATGGGAAAATCTGATGAAGATGAAACATACTATATGTTAAGTCAAAAGTCATTTTTGACTTTTATTTCTTGTTTTGGAAATCACAAATCTATTCATAATTGTTTATCGTACTAACTATGTTTATCGTACTGACTATGTTTATCATACTAACTATGTTTAGCATACTTACTATGTTTATCATACTGTCTATGTTTATCGTACTGACTATGTTTATCATACTGACTATGTTTATCATACTGACTATGTTTATCGTATTGACTAAACTTTACTGACCCTGTCAATCGTACTGACTCTGTCAATCTTACTGTCTTTTGTGCATCATACTCACTTTGCATAATATCAATACATTTCACTAAGTAATACTAGTAGTACTCATTTTTTACTTCTATGACATGCATGTTTTTATCCTTTATCAAAACAGAAGCTTTATATCAATCGTAATCATGATTATCATTTTTATATATCTTTTTTTTTAACCAAAACGATGTCGTGGAGTTAGTTATAAACTAATCAAAACGATGTCGTGTTTTCTGTTTCAATATAACCGTTACAATGCCAGGTTTCCAAGTCCCTCTGAGTTTTCTGGAGAAATATGACCGTTAGAGGAAATATGACCATTGTAACCTAAGACCTATAAATAAGAGGTCATTTGAAGATGAGAACACAACTGAGAGACTTTGATCATTCTTTTCTTCTATCAAGTTCTATAGAGAGACATTGTGACTTCTCAATTGATTTGTGCGAAAGCCTTGAAATTACAAAACATGAATGGATCATTCTTAGTTTTTTGTATTTAAATAAGTGCTTTGTTTTGCTTTTTGTAGTCGATCAGGTGATAACGATTGAGGGCTACTGAGGATAGTCAGACGGTGCTACCGATCTTCGTATAGAGGGATTTCAAGTGTTTGAAAGACAGAGGTACCGATTATCTGTAAAATCAAGGGCTTGTGGGGATAGAAAGACAAACATACTGATCATCGTATCAAGGGATTATGGTGATAGCAAGACAGACGTACCGATCATCATATCGATGGCTTACCAAGGTGGTGGTAAGACAGACCTCTTATCCTAGGTGAAAGGATACCCTTCTCTTTGGGATAAAAGAATTGTAATACTTTTACATTTCTGCTGCAATTTGTATTAGAAAGGAAATTGTATTGTTTCCTTTCCTCATTTCATATTCAATTGTAATTATTTCAATTATGATTATACTATTACATATTGTATTAATATATTCTATACGCTTTATGGTAGAATCTTTCACTATTGTATTACTCTGATTATTATATTCATTTTAAATATAATTGATTTACATTACTTTTAGTATTACATCGTATCATACCTTCTATATCTAAGAAAATTGTGGTTAATTGTATTTGTTGTAAATTTTATTAGTTTAAGATCATTTAAACTAATTTCTTAAGTGATTAAACACAAAGTTATTAAAACTAAAATTCACCCCCCCTTGTATTGTTCCATATAATATACATATACATCTATATATTGATCCAACAATTGGTATCAGAGGAGGTTTCCACTGATTTTTATTACTTTCTCTATTTCTTTTATTAAATAATAATTTTGTTTTTATTAAAAATTTATGTTTTCAACTACTTACTGCACTAACGTGTGGAGTGTAAAATATTTTGTTTTATTAGATGGCAGGAATAAATATTGGATCAATTGAAAATCTAAATCCAACTAGACCACCTATCTTTGATGGGAATGATTATGAGTACTGGAGAGATCGAATGAAGTCATTTGTTATTAATACTGGTGTAGACAATTTTATTATGCTTACTGGAGGTTACAAAATCCCTGACAAAGAAGTTAGTACTTTCACCAATCAAGAGAACCAAGAATATCAACTGAATTACAAGGTGCGCAATACTCTATTGTGTTCTATGACTAGGAATATATATAGTCAGATATCATATTGTGAAGCAGCCAACTGTATTTGGAAGAAATTGGAAGTCACGCATTTTGGTACATCTAAGGTTACAGAAACAATAAGATCAATGCTTCGAGCAGAGTATCGTGAATTTATTTTTCCTTATGGAGAGCCAGTATGTAAGGTGAAACAAAGATTTATGACAATTGTCAACAGTTTACAATCTATGGTAGAAAAATGTCTTGATGATTAAGCTCTTGTAGACAAGATTGTTGATATAATTCCAAACGAATGGGAGTCAAAAAGGAAATCAATTGATGAAAACAGAAAATTTTCTCAGATTACTCTTGATGAACTTTTTGGAACTCTTCTATAGCATGAGACAAGGATAAAAAGAGATGTTGATTTCAATAAGAATAAAAATGGAAATGGAAATGTAGATTTTACTACTACATCTAAAGATAAAACACTTGAAAGGATAATAAGATCCAAATCTAAGAAAGTTGTTATGTCATAATCAAGTGATAGTGATCACTCAGATAATGAGTTAGCCAATCTTGCTCGAAGTATGAACATGATTGTGGGAAAGAAATACTTTCAATACAGATTCAAAAAAAATATAGGAAAAATAGGAAATATTTAGAAGAAACTTGTTATGAATGCAATAAAGAAGGTCATATAAGACCTGATTTTCCTTTACTGAAAAGAAAAGATAGAAAGGAGAAACATTCTGAAAGAAATATGAAAAAGTATTACAAGACAAAGACAAAGAAAGTCTTAAAGAAAAATGATTCTTGGAGTTCAAGTGGTGGTGATTCATCTGATGATTCTTCAAAATATGAATCTTTAGAACAAAGGAATATTAGACTTATAGCGATACTACCAATTAAAGATCATTGTTTCATGGATAAGGTACACAATGATGAATCTATTACAAATTTATCCTTGAATGAAAATTATAGTGATAATAAATATTATGAATCTTCAAATGATGAGTCTACATCATTAGAAGATAATACATTACCTTCTTATGAAGAAGTGTCTAGGTTTTCTAAACTACTTGAGAATGAAAATTCTAAACTCAAGAAAAATCTTGATAAAGAAAATTCTAGAATTTCTATTTTAACTAAAGAAGTATCAGATCTTTCCAATGATCTTGATATGAAAACTTCTGATTTTGAAAGTATTTTAAAAACCCTTGAGAAATTCAATTCTGATAAGGATAAAAATTCTAAGGATATTGAAAATGTAATTTCTAAGAAAAATATTTTAGAGACTAACTCTAGTTCTGAAAATAATGTTTTCAAGGATAAAAACATAGTTTTAAAACAAGAGTCAGAAATATTTTCCTTGAAGAAGTGTTTTTCAAACTTTACCTATGGCAAGGAAAACTTTGATAAAATGTATTCTCAAATTATACCTTTAAGGAATCATTCTAGTGTTGGTTATACTCATTCTAAACCGGTTTTTAGTAATAGCTAATTTATTTCTCAAAGTACCCCATTTTTTATGAAGTGTCAATGTGGTGGACACTGGGAAAGAAATTTTTCTCTTAATAGAACTCAGTCTTTAGGATTTCATAAAGCTCATTTTGCAAAACAAATGTGGATTCCTAAAATTCTTTTATCTAACCCTTCTGGATCTAAACAAGTTTGGATTCTGAAACACTAATTGTTTCTTTTTCAGAAAAATAAGAGGTGTACCAACAACAAGAAAATTTGGTACATAGATAGTGGTTGTTCTCAACACATAACCGGAAAAAAAATTCTTTGAAAAGATTATCGAAACAAAAGGTGGAAAAGTGACCTTCAGAGATAATGCTCAAGGAAAGATTGTTGGAATAAGTAATACTATTTTTCTTGGAAAAATTCTAATTCCAAATGTTTTGTTTGTCAAAGGTCTTAAGCACAATCTTATCAGCATAAGTCAATTACGTGATGAAGGATACCTTGTGAATTTTAGAAATGATAAATGTTTAGTTGAAAATTACAAGGATGAATTAATTCTATATGCCCATAGGCAATAGAATGTATACACTATTAACTTGGAAGACCTTAGGATCCAAAATTTACCTTGATTAAGTGTAATAGAAGACCAATTTTGGCTAAGGCATAGAAGACTAGGACACTGCAACCTAATAAACCTTTGTAAACTTTCAAAGAAAAGACTTGTAAAGGATCTACCGGATCTTAGATATGATTCTTTAAAGGTCTGTGATCCTTGTTAATTTGGAAAGCAACATAAAACTATGTTTAAATCAATCAATGAAGTTTCAACTTCCAATGCATTACAGCTAGTGCACATAGATCTTTTTGGTCCTTCACAAACTGGAATCATTGGAGGCAAATACTATGTATTTGTTTTAGTTGATGACTTTACTAGATTTACATGGGTCTATTTTCTAACAAAGAAATCTGAAGCCTTTTTCTATTTCAAAATTTTCAGAGCCCAAGTAAAAAATGATAAAAACCTACCATTGATAACTATCCATAGTGATCATGGGGGTGAATTTCAAAATTAAGATTTTGAAACTTTTTGTAGTAAGAAAGGTATTACTCACAATTTTTTAGCTCCAAGAACTCCTCAGCAAAATGGTGTTGTTGAGAGAAGAAATTGTATTCTTCAGGAAATGATAAGAACCATATTGAGTGAATACTCAATTGTAAAGCATTTTTGGGCTGAAGCTATTAGTACTTCTTGTTATACTATAAATTGTGTTTTAACTAGACCTTTTCTTAATAAAACACCTTATAAATTGTGGACTGGACAAACACCTAAAGTTTCATACATCAAAGTTTTTTGGATGCAAAGTATTCATATTGAATACAAAAGACAATCTACATAAATTTGCTCCCAAATTAGATGATGGAATCTTTATAGGCTATTTTACAACTTCTAAGGCTTATAGAGTTTTCAACAAAAACTCGTGTACTGTTGAAGAAACAGTGCATGTTAAATTTGATGAAACTAATCCCTTTGTTTTTAAACAACCTCAACCTACATCCTCATATGTGTTTTCAAAAACTGATTATCCACCCATGATAGAAAATATTTCTGATAAGGAAAATGTTCAAGAAAGTATTTCTGAAACTTTTACCCTAGAATATTTTCTACCATATGTTGATGAACAGGTCTTACAAAACCCAAATCAATTGTTTCTTAGGAATCATCCTAGTGATAATATCATTGGTGATGTAAATCAACCTGTAAGAACCAGAAATTCCTTGAGAAATGAAATAGAACACCATGCCTTTCTTTCCCAATTTGAACCTAAAAGTCCAATTGAGGCCTTAGGTGATGAAGATTGGATTAAAGCAATGAAAGTTTAACTAAATTAATTTGAAAGGAATCAAGTCTAGACTTTAGTTGAAAGGCCTAAAGAGACAACTATAATTGGTGTAAAATGGGTCTTTAGAAATAAATGTGATTAAAATGGAATCATTGTATGAAATAAAGAAAGACTTGTTTCTAAGGGATATAATAAACAAGAGGGAATAGACTATGAAGAAACATATTATATAGTATCTAGACTTGAATATATTCATATTCTATTAGCCTTTGCAGCATACTTTAATTTCAAATTATTTCAAATAGATGTTAAATGTGCTTTTCTAAATGGTTTTGTTAAAGAAGAAGTTTTTTTTGAGCAAACACCTGGTTTTATAGATTCAAAATATCCTAATTATGTTTTTAAACTTACCAAAGATTTATATGGACTTAAACAAGCCCCTAGAGCATGGTATGATAGACTTTCAGGATTTCTTTTACAAAAAAATTATGAAAAGGGTACAGCTAATCCAAACCTTTTTATAAAAATGGAAAATAAAATTTTTTTGATTGTTTAAATTTATATTGATGACATCATATTTGGGTTAACTCATCAATCTATAACTGATTCTTTTACGAATTTAATGAAATCTTAGTTTGAAATGAGTATGATGGGTGAGTTAACATTCTTTTTAGGCTTTCAAATTTCACAAAAACTAGAAGGAACCTATATATCTCAACATAAGTATATCAAAGACTTACTCAAAAAGTATGGATACGATAATACTAAAAGTATTAGCACTTCCATTGGTACCTCAAATGGACTTGATCTTGATGAAACTGGTAAACCGGTAGATCAAACAAATTTTAGAGGTATGATAGGTAGTTTGTTATACTTGATAGTTAGTCGACCAGACTTAATGTTTTCTGTATACTTATGTGCAAGATACCAATCAAATCCAAAATAGTCTCATTTAAAAGCTGTGAAAATGATCTTTTGGTATTTAAAAGGAACATTGGATTTAGATATTTTTTATTCTTCTAGAAATGATTTTGTTTTGAAAAGTTTTTTAGATACTGACTTTGGTGGTTGTAGAATTGATAGAAAAAGTACATATAGAACATGCCATTTCTTAGGAGATTCCTTAGTTTCTTGGTCATGCAATAAACAACAATCAGTAGCACTTTCCACTGCTGAAGCTGAATATGTAGCAGCTGGAAGTTGTTGTGCTCAAGTGTTGTGGATGCAACACACACTCACTGAATATGGATTGAGCTTTTCCAAAACTCAAATTCTATGTGATAATACTAGTGCCATAGCCCTTAGTAAAAACCTATCACATCAATCTAGTACAAAACACATAGATATTAGGCATCACTTTCTTAGGGATCACACACTAAAAGGAGATATTATTTTACAATTCATCAGAACGCAAGAACAACTTGCTGACATTTTTACAAAACCATTATCTTCCGATAGATTTGAGTTCATAAAACAAAAGCTAGGAATGATTACACTAAGATAATCATTCATATCTACTTCATGATTTAAATTTCTCCTTATATTAAATAACTCCTCTTAAAAGTGGGAGAACATTTTCTTTTGTTTCACTTGATGTATTTCTTAACATTGTTTTTATGACTTTCTTTATCTGTTGATTTGCTATTCTATCTTTCTGATTTCCATCTTGATAGCCTAGTTATCGTTTTATCTTTCTGTTTATCATCATGTCTTCCTGGTTTTTTTATTGATTTTCTGTCCATTGGCATGTTAATCTATGGTAACAACTTTCTTTTCCATTGTCTTGACAACCTATGGTAATGACTTTATTTTCCATCGGCTTGACAACCTATGGTAATCACTTTATTTTCCATCGGCTTGACAATCCATGGTAATGACTTTGTTTTCCATCGGTCTCACAACTGATCATATTCTTTTTTCCTTTCCATGTACGCTTGTATTTTATTTTTGTTATTTTATTTTACTATTTTAATACTATTAAACCAATGATTTCCTTAGAATCTCTGATAGGTACATTATTCATTTCTTTTGTTTTGTATTTCTTACGTTTTATTGTTTCTCATTTTTTTACCCCTTTAAATCCTAGCTATTGATTTATATATCGTCCAATATCAACCATAGAAGATCAACGGTCATCTTTCTTCGCCTATAAATAGATTCCCCCCTCCCCAAACCCACACCGGTTTTTTCAGATTTCTTAGAGAAGCTCTATCTCTTTGTTTTAAGACTCCGTACTATCTTCTTTTGGTTCCACCTATATGTCTCAGTCCTTTGGAAACAATCCTGCGGAAATTTCTTTGAAGACGTTTTTAGAGAAATATTTCTTCAGAGAAAGGTTAGTTTCTTGAGACTTTTTTAACACATATGATTCAAAAATCAACAGTATTATTTTGTTTCAAGGATGGGAACATATCTGTGTTGAGAAACCTGTATCTCAAGACCTAATTCATGTTTAAGAACTTAGTCAATTCTAAAAAATGGTGTCTTTTGAAAAAAATATGATGATCAAATTTGTTGTGTATGATAGAAAAATTTCAATGTCTGTGAAACAAGAAGCTCACTTTCTCAATGTTTCAATGGAAGGTGATTATTTTTGTTCATCTCATAAACTACCAGAGGAAGTTGGTATGTTTAATAGAGAAAGATCTGAAAAATCACTTTGTCTTACAAATGAAGAGAAGAGAAAAGTAGCACATTTATCGCCAGATAATAGTTTCATGTTGCTTTGGATGAAAGGATTTCTTATCCCAAGAAAAGGGGATAGATAAACCCTTAAATTTTATGATATCTTTATGCTAGACTATCTTGTAAACATGAGAAAGTTAAATCTCATGGGGTACTTTTTTGAAACAATCAATAATGTCAAGTCAGGAGTGATCAAGTCTCATTTGATTATGTATCCCTCTATTCTTACTAAGTTCATTCTTGAGAGCTTGAAGTTTTTTAATATTCCTCTAAAAGGGAAGTTGCAAGAACTAAAGCCTTCTTGGATAAGTAACAATACGCTGAAGAAGTTGTATGTATGTTTTGATGAATATTCAAAGTTTTTTTGTTAAAGATGTAGAAGCTGAATCAGCACCAAATCAATCGGCACCTATGCCAATCGAAGAAAATCCAACTATTGTTTCTCCTCAAAAGTCATATCCGCAAATCAGTACTAAGCCGAAAAAGAAAACAAAATACAGCAAGGAGGTTGTGGCCAAGTGGAGGAAAGATAGAGAACAAAGAAAAAAAGGAGATCTTAAGTTCTTCCTTGATCCAGCTGAAACCTTGACAGAGAAAATAAGGGTAGAAGATACTCTACAAGCTAAGAAGAAAAATAAGACTCTTTTGAAAAGGAAAGATCAAGATTTTGATGTCACAAAAATCTTGAAAGGAGTTGAGTTGGAAAGTGCTCAATTAACAGAACAAGTGAAACAAGAACCAATCATACAGAGTCTTCCATAAAAAGAGAAAGGGAAACAATTATTGAAAGAAGTTCAGGACGTTAAAGAAGAGGAAGAATATTTTCTTTTGGAATATATTTAGAGTTCAAAGAAGAATAGAGAAGAATCTTTTCAAAAGAAAAGCGAAGGTATTCAACAAGTTTCTCATGTTGATCAAGCACCAGCTAAATCCCTTGAAACTATTTCAGAAATATTTCCTTCTCAAGTAAAGCAAGGTGCTCAAACTTCTTATACTGAAAAAGTAATTGTTATTAGTGACAAAGTGGAAGAAGAAATATAGGAAAAATAGAAACCAAAAGGAAAACGGCCATTTGAAGACTCAAGCTGATCAAATGAACTGGATTCATACAATGAGGATACTAATTCAGAACACACAATTTCTCTCAAGAGAAGTGATTACATTGTTCATGTGTTGAGGAGAATTGAGAAGAATATTCCTTATTTCCCTATAATTGAATGTAAAATTGATTTCACCACATACAATCAAAGGAAGAAGTTTGGTTTTGTAAGGGAACTCATAAAGAGAGTATTATTAATAGAAGCTGATTTAAAAGTACTATCTGAAAGTTCAGTTTTCCATAAGAAGGCCTGCAATAAGATGACTAAATAGTCATACAAAACAGAAAGCTCAGTGAATGAACATGAGGTATTAATTGAAGACTTAAGGAGGCTTTCAAGTGATCTTTATATTGATTTTAATAAGCTTAACAAAGAAACTTTTAAAATTCTGAATCAGATGTCAAAAAATTATGGAGCTAAAACTCCTTCAATAAAAGAGCTTCAAGATAGAATGAATGATTTCCAGTCATAGTTTTTGAAGGTTTCATCTTTCAAAGATGAAATAGTTATGTTGAAGAAGAACAATTATGTGTTGTCTCAAGACAATAATAATTTGCAAGACATAATTGATATTCTTGAAGAAGTAATCAGAGTTCAAGAAGAGACTATCAAGAATTAGGATAAACTTTTTGCTGATCAACAAGAGCTTCTCAAAACCCATGGAGATTCTATTTCAGAAGACAAGAATGAAATCAAAAAGATGAAAGTTGTTCTTTATGAGCTGGTCAAGAAAGAAAAAGAAATAAAAAACAAATGAATGTTTTTTTGTATCTTTATTTCTTTATTCACTTTTTGAATTCTATATACTTTTGTTATCTTAATGAGATTTATGTTCTTTCCCATTTGCTTGCATTTTTGTTTCTCTCTAACCATTTTAGGAAACTCAATATTACCCCGTTCTTTTTGTAAATCACAAAGGGGGAGAATTTTTTATAAGGGGGAGAATGTTTTAATCAAATACTTCTAAATCAATGAAAATCTAAGAATACAATCCTTAGGAAAGTATATACCTAAGGGGGAGTTAGTTGTATTCAATCTCTTTTTCAGAAGAGTTTTCATAACTTAGGGGGAGATAAGTATTTATTTCTTAGTTTTACTTTATGTTTTGTGCTTTCCAAAAAGGGGGAGATTGTTAAGTAAAAAGTCTTCTTTTGACTTTTATGTCTTGTTTTGGAAATCACAAATCTATTCATAATTTTTTATAATACTAACTATGTTTATAGTACTGACTATGTTTATCATACTGACTATGTTTATCGTACTGACTATGATTATCGTACTGACTATGTTTATCATACTGACTATCTTTATCATACTGACTATTTTTATCATACTGAATATGTATATCATACTGACTATGTTTATCGTATTGACTATGTTTATCGTACTGACTATGTTTATCATATTGACTAAATTGTACTGACCCTGTTAATCATACTAACTCTGTCAATCGTACTATCTTTTGTACATCATACTCACTTTGCATCATATCAATACATTGCACTAAGTAATACTAGTAGTAATCAATTTTTACTTCTATCACATGCATGTTTTTAACCTTTTTTAAAACACATGCTTTATATAAATCATAATCATGATTATCATTTTCATATATCTTTTATTTTAACCAAAATTATGTCGTGGATTTAGTTATAAACTAATCAAAACGATGTCATGTTTTCTGTTTCAATATAACCGTTATAATTCTAGGGGTCAAGTCCCTCTAAGTTTTCCAGAGAAATATGACTGTTGGAACCTGGGGCCTATAAATAGGAGGTCATTTGAAGCTGAGAACACAACTAAAAGACTTTGATCATTCTTTTCTTCTATCAAGTTCTAGAGAGAGACGTTGTGACTTCTCTCTTACTTCATGCGAAATCCTTGAAATTAAAAAACGTGAATGGCTCGTTCTTAGTTTTTGTATTTCAATAAGTGCTTTGTTTTTCTTTGTGCGACCGATCAGGTGATAACGATCGAGGGCTACTAAGGATAGGCAGACGGTGCTACCGATCTTCATATCGAGGGCTTTCAAGTGTTTGAAAGACATAGGTATGGATTACCTGCAAAATCAGGGGCTTGCGGGGATAGAAAGACAGACGTACCGATCATCATATCGAGGTCTTGTGGGGATAACATGACAGACGTATCGATCATCGTATCGAGGGCTTACCAAGGTGGTGGTAAGACAGACCTCTTATCCTAGGTGAAAGGATACCCTTCTCTTTGGGATAAAATAATTGTAATACTTTTACATTTCTGCTGCTGTTTGTATTAGAAAAGAAATTGTATTGTTTCCTTTCTTCATTTCATATTCAATTGTAATTGTTTCAATTACAATTATACTATTACATATTGTATTAATAGATTCTATATGCTTTATAGTATAATCTTTCACTATTTTATTACTCTAATTATTGTATTCATTTTAAATATAATTGATTTACATTACTTTTAGTATTACATCATATCATACCTTCTATATCCAAGAAAATTTTGATTAATTGTATTTTTTGTGAATTGTATTAGTTTAAGATCATTTAAACTAATTTCTTAAGTGATTAAACACAAAGTTTTTAAACCTACAATTCACCCCCCCCCCCCTCTTGTATTACTCCATCTAATATACATATACATATATATATCGATCCAACACTATACTCTATCAACTCTATTCATCCCATATTTGTAAAAGAATGACACATTCTAATTAAGAGAATGTCACTTTAGTTTTTTAAAATGATTATTTTCTTGACCATTGGTATTATCAAGTATGTTTAGTTCAAATTCAGAAGAGGGTATATAAAAAATTATATTTCACCAATTCATAATACATTAGTAAAAAGGAGACACTACACATGATACATAGAAGACACAAGATAGTAAGAACAGATATAGAATTTGACCAATTATTGATCATCTCAGTTTATGTACTTGAAAGATTATTGTTTTCAATCAAATAACCTACAGAGCTATTTCTTGAAAATATTATTATTCTCTAGATGTATATTTATCATCTATCAGTTTTTTCTTACAACAGTGTAGGGAACCTATATCAGACTTAAATTTCATATTTTTATTAATGTACACTCATTGTGACTGAGTGCGCTCAGACCGTGGGCAGGTCTTATAAAGTGTGAACCTGGTTTAAAGTTCTTAAACCTTTGTCACAAGTAATAGTTAAATTCACTCATCTTAGAAGTACCTTGAAAAAGATATGGTAGAGTTAAAATCACAAAACTCATGGATTGGAGTGTTGGTGGAGTGTATTAGGGGATATTTGTGCCCCAAACCACTATAAATACTCTATTCTATCTTTATCTTACTATTTTTCATTACATTTATTTTTTATATAATAGAATATCATAATCATTCAGTCCTAAAGATTGGTTTGTTTTTATGTGAAAAAAAAATTCAAGAACACAATTCACCCCCACCCCTCCCCCACCCCCTCTTAAGTCATTGATTCAGTTGTATCTGAAAAAAAGGTCATTCAAACTTCGATTATGAAAAGGATATACTAGAGTTTACTGGTGATGGAACCCCTCAAGGAAATACTAATATATATCTTGATGGTGAATATTGGATGTTGTAAAAGTTTATCCAACATATAATCTACCCAAGAAAAGAGGAATTTAGTATCCTAATACATCTGTATTTTTCTTACTCTATTTAATTAATAATGGGATATAGTTTAACCTACCAATGTATTTTATAAGACATATGGAAGATCTATGAAAACCTTCTTTCAATTTTAATTCATTGACATATCCCATGTTTATTTTAGATGCTTTGGATTTTAAAAGACATGTTCCTCAGGGAGAGGAAAAGTTAATAGCCTACAATGGAGTTTTTTTTTTGAATCAAACTATTTATAAGAGAATGAAAATAAATTGGAATCCATGGTGGAATATCTAGGATTTTGAAGATGATAAATTGAATGAGAATTTCAATCTGATAAAGAACTCTATGAGACCTAAGGATAAAATAGATCCATCCCTAGAACCAGATGAAATAGTTGACTATTATTCTGAATAAGAATTTGTAGAAGAAATATATGAGGATGAAAATAAATCTAAGGAACAAATATTTGTTTTCATATTTGAATCTAAAAGTATATTGGATTTTAATGTTAAATTTGAGGAAGATTATAAAGAAGAGAGATACTCCCATGAGTTATAGGATTCTCCTAAAGGCATATCTTTTGGATCTCTTGAACCCCTACTATCTCTAATTTATGAGGAAAAAGATATATATGATGATGAAGATACTGAAGTTTCTATGAATAATCTTGTTGATGTTTGTTTTTTTTTAATCTAAGGATGATGAGTCGAGTAAATAAGAAGAAAGCCAAAAAAATGTGTATGAGACATTTATGGGAAAATATCAACTTATTCAGGTGGATAATAGATTGAAATTACAATGATCAAGGGTGTTCCAAGGCCCATTACAAGGGAACCATATCATGAGGGGGAGAAATCTAGTTCAAATAATTGTGATGATCATGATGGAGGTGGTCCACCAAGACATGGTGGAACTTTCATTCCAATTTTATACTAAGATTCAAAGGCATCTATTGCTGGTAAAATTAATATTAAAGAAAGTATTGATCCTTTTTCTCCCAGACCAATTCTTCCTAAAGTTATGATCAATCCATCAATTCAAGAAATATTTGATAATCCATTTAGTACTACTTATATAAAGGATGTTGAAGAAACTAGTAAGGTGTCTCCTATTAGATATTCAACCCCTCTTGTGAAATTAATGACTGAAAGGTATTCTCCTCCTAAACTAAAAACACCCTCTCATTATACTATTGATTTCTCCTATATTTCTAAAGAGGATTTAAGTGAGTTAAAATCTAATTTGTCAAATTTTCTTAAATAATTATTTATGAGATTTAGAGTTTTAGTTAGATCTATTATAGAGGAAGAGGTTTTACTAGATTGTGTCTCTTATTGTAACTTATATTCATCCGAATATGTTTTTAAATATATATCATAGGAATCAATATATTCATAGCTTTAGAGACCAAGTAAGACTATTTTAGGCTGATTTTAATAATTTGATATTAAATCTTTACCATAGGAACTGAAATTTCATAGTTTAACCCTCCTCTTATAATACACACCCTCCTCCTTATACACCGTCTCTTCCTTTAATTTTTGCTTCTTTGGATGATGATCTATTTAGATATCTTTTCAAAGATAAGATAAAATTAGTTTGGGATTATTTCTCTAAGACATAAGAAATGGTGGTTTTTTTGTTTTCAGAACCATACTACTAAAATCCTTGATATGTCTAGAAGTGATGTTCAACAAGTTGGTTGAGACACAGAAGTGATCAAAATAATCACTATTTGTGATGAATATGTAGAAAATTTGATCTGAATTCTCATTTTAGATCTTTGGCTGTTGAACAGAAAATGTCTTCAATCACTAGGGCCTTTAAAGAGAAATTGGGTAAGATGGAGGTTATAGAACCTCTTTTAGAGATATTTATGAAGTATAATAGATAGTTTTTATCTGTTATTGAGTAAGGATCCTTATCCTTGAAATATTTCACTCCACTTATGGAGCCCTATCTCTATAGTGATCACACTTCTATTGTTACCCATCAAGTCGTGCTTGTACCTTAATGTGCTTCAATGTCTATATATTTTGTTCCTACCTCCATATAAATCTCTATGTCACATTTTTTATTCACTCTAATACAGGTTATTAAATATTTCAAACCTATTGTAAGAAGATTTATCATTTTTGGACCTCCCTCCTCTCATCCACAGCCTAAAATCTATCCTACCTATCAACTATCTTAGAACAAAGGTAAAGCTTCTATTGATCCTAAAGCTAATAGAGAAAGGTTCACTTACTCATATATCGATTGGGCTATATGATAGGGCCTTTATATTATGTATTACACTTCTTCTAAATGGAGGAATTTTTTTTTCTTATCTTGATTATATTTTTTCATGTTATATTATGTGATAAATGTTTGTATTTTTTTTTACACTTCTTCAAAATGAATGAAATTTTGTTCTTATCTTGATAATATTTTTTCATGTTATATTTTTTGAAAATTTTTATATTCTATTATAAACTTTTTGATAATCTTAAAAGGGGGAGAAATTTTATGGTAGTACTTTTTTATTTGTACCAAAGTTGAACATATTCATGCTATTTGTAATTTGTGTTTTATATTGAAATTTTTTCCTACCATGATTTAAGATCATCAAAAGGGGTACATTAATGGGTTAGTCAAGTAATTCCTTATTTTAATGATCTTAAATCATGTTTCTTATGTTTATAATTAATTATGTGTTTTTTGGTAGTAAAATTTTTTTCTAAAAAATTGTGAAAATTGAATAAGTGTGGAAGTTATCATATGTTATGTGTAGCGGCCGCAAGAAGGAAGACTACCTACCACATAAAATGATCATGTTAATCGAATAAAATTTTTCTATGTATTGAAGTTACCATAAGAAAAAGTTAATCAATTTTAATTAAATACAAGTGACTT
Organism: Viscum album; assembly: GCA_963277665.1. NCBI lineage: Eukaryota > Viridiplantae > Streptophyta > Magnoliopsida > Santalales > Viscaceae > Viscum > Viscum album. The sequence continues at coordinate 1,478,730,501 of OY728161.1, forward strand.
TATGACCATCAAAGAGACCATGAAGAAATTTATCTTAGTGAAAAATTGACTTCATCTTGAAGTAGATTGACTACAATAAGTATTTCAATCAACTGTTCTAATTAGATAGAATATTTTAAAGATTTAAAGTGGTCACATTAAGTAATTTGATTTGTTTCATAATGAACATTTGAGAGATTTCATGATGAAATTACAAGTGACTGCACAATGAGGGTTGAAATGACTACAAGACAGAATCCAATTGACCACATGGTTAAAGTGACCATGTATATTTGAATCGACTGAAAAAACAGCTTGAGATGACACAAGATGAGTCTCCATCAACCTTGATTAAAAAATCTACAATGGCTAAGGTTCAAAATCTCAATGGATTGTATTGGAATTTAATGAGACCCATTAGAGAAGTTAAAATCTATCAATCGGTGAATGACCATTCCTTAAAGGATTATTTTTATAGAAGTCTCTTAAAATATAAGGAACCCTCCCTCATGAAAGAAATAAGTGTGGTGCTGGTGATTTATGATAAAACTTTCATTAACATGTAAAATGATACTCTGTTTTATGGAAGAAATCACAAAAACTCAAAATAAGGAAAAAAGTGTAACTTTCATTCTATATACTATCATATAATCATAAAAGGAGGATAACCTTGAGGATAAACTAAAATTTGATTATAGATTTAGAAACATTAAACTTCACTCAATTTATTCACTTTCTCTATTTTCTTTACATGTTGAGTTATTCATGAATTTTTTGTATATTTATTTATCACTTCTATAACACTATTTTTAGGATTGCTTTGACACTCTTTTCTCTTATTTATACTCATTTTATTATCCCATGTATAACTATGAAAGAGGGTTTGTATTTCCTAGACTATCATGTGAGCAGTTGTTTTTTAAAACACTGATCCAAGTTGTGGATCCATTTATTAGGTTTTAATAAATTTTTTTGGTAGTGTATTAGTCTCAAGTGGAGAGGTATAAGCTTCAACTTGATGCAACCCCCTTATTTAATTTCATTATGGGTGTGCGTGTATTTTTTATTTGTTACAAACAGTCCCTCGGGGCTCGTTCCGTGACTACCCCAAGTCCGCCTTCCATAGGCCAGGGGTTAGCGAATAGCACCGGCAAAGCGTATCCCTAAAATGGGAAGGCATTGTCTTTAAACCTATACAAACACACAGTACAAGAATAAAACAAGATGCATCCATGAAGTAAAATTGTAGTAGTAAAAGTGTGTACTGAAAGTAAAGGGGGGTGGAATACAAGCCCAACTGAAAAGATACAACTACAACAAAAAACATAAATCATCTCTTGAGATCGTCCACCAAGGATCCTACCTGATGGGTGGGTACAACTCATATCCAAATATCTCCACATCAACTATCACCATTGTCCACTATCAGGTCCTAGCTCCCCGAGTCTCAGTCAAGGTTGCTCATTGTTTTCACAAGACACAACAAGGTGCGGGCAAAGCCCATGTAGGGGTGAGTATAACAATACCCAATAGGGACCCCGAGACCCCCGAAGGTCTCTCAAAATTATACAAAGTAAAACCAAAAATCATGATCTCAATCAAAAATCACAAAGAAAAGACTCAACTAAAACTAGGTATAACTTAAGTACAGAAGTACAGATGATTAGTCATTAGGCTAGATCATCTTATTCTGTTAAGAGGCACTACTGCTGACCCACACAGAATCGATAGGTACTAACCCCCTCTGACCCACAAAGGATCCAACCCACCCAGGATCGATAGGTATTAACCCCTGCTAACCCACACAGGATCAGTATGCGCTGACCCACATAGGATCTGTAAGCACTGACTCACACTGGATCGGTAGATGTTGATCTACACAGGATCACTAGGTGCTGATCCACATAGGATCGGTAGGTGCTGATCCACAAAAGATTTCTAGGTGTTGATCCACATAGGATCTCTAGGTGCTAATCCACACAGGACATCTAGGTGTTGATACACATAGGATTTCTAGGTGTATATCCATACAGGATCACTATTAATTCTTCACGTCTCAGCCAACCACTGAATTCTCGTACATAGTATACTTGATTCTGGTAGGATACACTCCTCAATCCATCATTAATACTTCAATTGTAATGAAGTCCCATGAAGAAGAAACCCGATGATCCTCCATGTCATAAGGGTTCCAATGCAACAGACAGTGTGTCAATCGGACGCCCGTTCTGTGAGTTATAGGCATTTTAGTGTCGAGGGACTAGTTGGATTAGTCTATGATCCAACCTGACCATACTCCAAATTTATCAAAAACTCAGGAAGGTTATCACAAAAGTACCTTCTCATTCCAAGTATTCCAACTTCGCATACGGTTCATCAAACAGACGTCTGGTTTGTTAGATATGGCCTTTTAAGTGTATCTGGGCCGAAGAGGGTCTAGGTCCGGGTCTGGTCCGCCTCGATCAGACTGAATCGATCTGGTCTAGCTCTAACCCAGTATGGATGGGCCGTAGATCATCCAGGACCAAATCGTCTGGTCTACAGTGGGCTCGGCCCACTGGGCAGCGGATCGGCATGGCCTGCCAGCTGGCGTAACCCGCACGAGGGGTCGCACGGCCCCTTTTTCCTGAACGGCTCAAAGATTCATTCATCTCTTTAAGCGGAAACACCACGTGGTGCTGCCTGGATATCTTTGGTACATGTAGGTAGTGTTTCCCTTTTCTTTTCATTGTGGCTTCGATGTCATATCCTCCACCTATGGTGCTTGACGGCGCGCCGCCCATCCGCCAACACGGCTGATCGAGAGTTGGTCGCCCCTTCGGTTCGCCGCGGCGTTGTGCGGCACCACCCCCTTCTGCAGCAAGTAAGCTCTGGCTGTCGCCTTCATCTTCCAGTGCTAGTCACTGTTTCTTCTTCCACATGTCTCTGGTGATGCTTCGGAGTTCTGTTTTCACTCCCTTCTGCGCCAATGGTCCTCCAAGGATGACATCGTCGCTGCATGCCTCCCGATTCAAGGTTCCTTCAAGTTGAGAAATCCTCCCCCGAAGAATGCAACAAAATATCGTAGCGGCGGAGGGTATGGGCCCTATTAGTTTGGCCCACACCCTCCACATTATCATTACAACAAGTGGGAGTATTTGATTCAATATAGATAAACTATATAACTTCTACATTTCAACATTCCTTTCAAGAATGAGGGAAAGAAACAATTCACTTGAATTAAACAAAACCCCTACCTCATAAATGGAGGTGACGTCATGGTCATGGAGGGAGAAGAGTCCTCGCTTGATGAAATCGTCGGAATTCATCGATCCCGAATTTTTTCCGTCCAAGCTTCTGTTCTTCTTCGGTGGAAGATTCTGCGGTACTTTTCCGGAGGTTACTCGCTTGTTGAAGCCATGTCAAAAACCCAAACCCGAGCTCTATTTAAATAGAGGGGGAGGGTGATTAACGTATCGACATAATTAATGAGGTTCATTAGTGAGTTTTTAATTAATGAACCTTTTAATTCCCAATGGTTTGGTCATGTAGCTGAAGATTCGAGTTGTTAAATGGATTGAAAACCTGTCGGTCCCACCACCGCTGCTCAACTAGAGGTAGGATAATAAAATAAAAAATTTTCTTATTTTATTATTTATTTAAAAGTCTCAAATACTAACTTTTTTACCCGACCTACTATGGTTGAAGTTAATCCTCCCTTAAGCGAATCATGGAACTATGGATTCAACAGTGCCCTCATATTTTTAATCTGGGCATCGGTTCAAAAGATATAAAATGTCACCCGTGAATTTACTGAATGTACCTTACAAAAAGTTCAAAATTCCGTTCCGAGCACAACGAACCTTGGAATCAAGTGTCGTCAATTTTCGCAGACCCGTAATAATCCCAAATAAATTAAAAAAATATATAGAATTTCTGGGTCTTTACATTCTACCCACTTTATGGATTTTCATCCCCAAAATCTACAACAAAACTAAGTGAACAAATGGGGGTACTGAGCACGTATCTAAGCCTCCCACTCTCATGTGCTCTTCTAAAGGTTCCTGTGCTGCCAATGAACTCACACCAGAGAAATTGACCTCCCATGAAGGACCTACTCTTGTCGATCCTCTATCTCCACCAGGAAATATGCAAATGTCGCCCCATATTCGATGTAAAACTTTCCCCAATCGATAAAGTTCAATGGATCATGCACATACCTCCTCAACTGTGACACATGGAAAACATTATGCACCTGGTGCATTTGTGTGGGAAGAGCTAAATGGTACGCGACATCACCTACTCTACTAAGGATCCGGAAGGGTCCGATGAATCTCATAGATAGCTTATCACCCCGGCCAAACCTCTGTAATCCTCATCAGGGTGAGACCCATAGGAAGACATGGTCTCCTTCCTCAAACTCCAAGGGTCTCCATCTCCTGTAGATATAAGACTTTTGTTGGCTCTATGCAGTCTTCATCCTCTCCTGGATAATATACACCTTCTCCATGGTTTCCTGTACCAACTCTAGACTCATAAGTGTTGACTCCCCTGTGTCTTTCCATCATAGAGGTGATCTTCAATGTCACCCATACAAGGCCTCAAATTGAGTCATGCTGATAGTGAAGTGATAACTATTATTGTATGCAAACTCCACCAGTGGAAGGTGGTCCTCCCAACTACATCCAAAATCGAGGACACAAGCATGAATCATGTCCTCAAGTGTCTTTATGGTTCTCTCTATATAACCATCTATCTGAGGATGAAAGGTAGTTCTCAAGTGTATCTGAGTCCCGAACGCCTCCTATAATCCCTTCCAAAAGCGGGATGTAAAACGAGTGTCGCGATCTAAGACGATTGTTGATGGTACCCCATGTAGTCGTACTATCTCCAGTACGTAGAGGCGTCTTAAGATCTCTAATGATCTCCGCTCTCAGATGGGTTGGAAGTAGGCCAATTTGGTGAGTTGTTCAACAATCACCCAGATAGAATCGTGGCCCTTGGGCATACATGGTATCCCTATCATGAAGTCCATGGTGATACCATCCCACTTCCACTCTGGTACCTAAAGTGGCTGAGCTAAGCCTACTGGTACTTGATGCTTGGCCTTCACTTGCTGACAAATGAGGCATTGTGATAGGAACTCCACCACTACATTCTTTATCCCTAGCCACCAGTACTGACGTTAGAGGTCCTAGTATATCTTCGTCACTCTAATATGTACCATCAAAGTGGATGTGTGGAACTACCTCAACACCTCCTCTCGTAGCGTCACTGGTACTATAGTGCATCCTCTGAAGAAAACAATATGCTCCCCACCTTCATAAAATCCATCAGGAGCTTGTTATGATAATATCTAAGCACGTCGGGCCTCGCAGTCTACATCCCCAAGCTATGCCTCCCTAACTCGCTGAAGGAGTGGGAGAGTAACTTTCATAGACTAGAGGTAAGATGCTCCATCACTATCCACAAAGGATAATTGCAACGCAGCTAGCTGCTCTGTCGCCTCACTCAGAAACTGTAGACCAGACTTCCTACTGAGTGTCTCTGAAACTACATTCCCCTTCCTAGGAGTGTAGACTATCTCAAAGTCATAGTTTGGGAGGAATTCTAGCCATCGTCGTTGTCTTGGGTTCAAGTCCATCTGTGAGAAGATATACCTGAGAATCTTGTTATCAGAGTAAACAGTAAACCGTTCACCCATCAAGTAGTGTCGCCACATCTTTAGTGCAAAGACCAATACTGCTAAATCCAGGTCATGGGTAGAGTAGTTCTTCTTGTGCTATCTCAAATTCCATGAGCCATAGGCGATCATTGCTCACTCCTTCATCAGGACACAACCTAGTCCAGTCCCTGATGCGTCTTAGTAGACTACATACCCAACTCCCTCTTCTGGTAGCCTCAAGATGGGGGCACTCTTCAGCCTCTTCCTCAGATCCTGAAAACTCTACTGGCATCTATTCATCCACACAAATGGTTGTCCTTTCTTTGTCAAAGTCGAAAGGGGTGTCATAACTCTATAAAAGTTAGGTACAAATCTTCAGTAGTACCCAGCCAATCCCAAGAAACTCTGCACCTCGGTCACACTCCTGGGTGGCTCCCAAGAAATCATTGCCTCTATCATTACTAGATCCACTAAAACTCCAGCCTCCAAGATAATGTTCCCCAAGAAGTGGAATTTTCATATCCAAAATTGGCACTTCGAGAGCTTTCCATAAAACTGGTTCTCTCGGTGTGTATCCAGAACTATCTGTAGGTGTTTGGCATGCTTCTCCTTTGACACTGAGTATATCAAGATTTCATGAATGAATACCACCATGAATAGATCTAGGTAAGGATGTAAGATCATGTTCATGAGCCCCATGAACATTGTCGGAGCATTGGTCATGCTGAAGGGAATCACTAAGAACTCATAGTTGTCATACCGACATATGAAGGTTTTCTTCAGTACGTCCTCATCCCATACCCTGAGCTGGTAATAGCTTGATCTAAGGTCTATATTCGAAAACCATCGATATCCCTTTAACTGGTCAAATAGATCATCAATCCTTGGGAGTGGATACTTGTTCTTCACTATCACCTGGTTAAGGCACCGATAATCCACGCAAAGCCTCAGACTCTCATCTGCCTTCTTGGAAAACAAAATTGGGGATAACCATAAATAAAGGGGTTCATAAGGCCCAGTGTTTCTCTATGGTAATCCCCGATTTTGTTTTCCAAGAAGGCGGATGGGAGTCTGAGGCTCTGTGTGGGTTAGATAGGTACTAACCCCCACAGACCCACATAGGATCTGACCCGCCCAGGATCGATAAGTACTAACCCCCGCTGGCACACACAGGATTTGACCTACACAGGATCGGTATGCGTTAACCAACACAGGATCACTAAGCACTAACCCACACAGGATCTGACCCACATAGGATTGGTAGGTGCTGATCCACACAGGATCGCTAGGTGCTGATCCACACAGGATCGCTAGGTGATGATCCACACAGGATTGCTAGGTGTTGATCCACACAGGATCGCTAGATGTTGATCCATACAGGATTTCTAGGTGTTGATCCACATAGGATCTATAGGTGCTGATCCACAAAGGATCTCTATGTGTTGATCCACACAGGATCGCTATTCATTCTTCATGTCTCAGCCAACCACTGGATTCACATACATAGTACGCTTGATTCTAGGAGGATATTATCCTCAAGCCATTGGTCATACTTCAACTAGAAAAAATTCCCACTAATAAGTAACCTGATGATCCTTCATGTCATAAGGGTTCCAACGCAATAGACGTCATGTCAATTGGATGCCTGGTATGTGAGTTATAGGCATTTTAGTGCCGAGGTCCCTATTAGATTCGGGTATGATCCAACCCGACCGTACTTCAAATTTATATAAAACTCCAGCGGAGTATATCAAATATACTATCTCGTTACAAGGATTCCAACGTCATAGTTGGTTTTTCAAACAGACGTTTGGTTTGTTAGATATGGCCTTTTAAGCGTATCTGGTCCGAAGAGGGTTCGGATCCGGTCCGACTCGGTCGGACCCACCCAGCCCAACCCGGGCTGGGCTGCGGAAGGCTCTTCTCTCTAGGAAGTAGACTAACCTGGCCTACCAGTTAGTGCGACCCATGTAAGGGGTCGCATGACCCCTCTTTCCTGAACGGATCAAAGATTCATTAAACTCTTTAAGAGGCAGTGCCACATGGTGACGCCTGGCTGTCTGCGGGACCCACAGGGAGCGGGTCCCTTCACCTTCCACCACAGATTTAATGTTATGGCCTCTACCTATGACGCATGATGGGTCTCCTTCCATCCTCCAATGTGGCCGACTGATATTCGGTCTCCCCTTCGGTCCACCGCGGCGTCGCCCCCTTTCGTGGTCGACGAGCGTCGGTCGCTGCCTTCATCCATAGGCGCTTCTTCCACGGTGCTCCGGCGACGCTCCGGATCTCTGTTTTCACTCCCATATATTCCTATGAGCCTATTGGGATGTTTTTGTCACTTTGTGGATCCTGGTTCAAGGTTTTGTCAATTTGAGAAATCTTCCCCCGAAGAACGCAACAAAATACTAAAGCGGAAGAGGGTCTGGTCCTTGTTCGTTTGGTCTGCGCCCTCCGCGTTAGCATTACAACAAGCGAGAGTATTTCATTAAATATAAATAAACTATATTAATTATTCATTTCAACATTCCTTTCAATAATTATGGAAATAAACAATTCACTTGAATTAAACAAAACCCCTACCTTGTAAATAGAGGTGACATCGCAGTTGTGGAGGGAGAAGAGTCCTTGCTTGATGAAGCCGCCAGCATTCTTCAATCCCATATCATTTTCATACAAGCTTTCATTCTTCAACGGTAGAATATTATGTGGTACTTTTCCAAAGGTTACTCACTTAATGAAGTTGTGTCAAAAACCCCAACCCTAGCTCCATTTAAATAGAGGGGGAGGGTGAGTAACCCATCAATAGAATTATTGAGTTTCATTAATGAGTTTTTAATTAATGAACCTCTTAATTTCCAACAGTGTGGTTACACAACTGAAGAGTCAATCCATTAAATGGCTTAATAACCCGTCAGTCCTACCACCGCCGTTCAATAGAAGGTAGGATAATAAAATAATAATTTTTGTTATTTTATTATTTCTTTAAAAGTCGCAAAAACTAACTTGTTTACCCAACCTACTGTTATCGAAGTTAAGCCTCCCTTAAGAAAATCCTAGCACGACGGATTCAATGGTGCCCTCGGATTTGTAATTTGAGCACCGGTTCAAAAGATAGAAAATGTCGCTCATGCGTTTACTGAACGTACATTAAAAAAAGTTTAAAATTATTTTCTAGGCACATCGGGCCTCGGAATAAAGCATCATCAGTTTTCACAGACTCATAATAATCCCAAATAAATTAAAATATATATATGGAATTTTTGAGTCCTTAATTATTTTACTTGTAACGCCCCGACCCTAGTTACCCAGAGTTGGTGCATTATTACATAACATTGTCATGATCACAAAATATCAAGTCTTGAAAACCCTATTAGTTTAGTAGCCTTGGAAACACTAGATATATTCGTAAGTCTTACATTACACCATAATGTGAAAACTACAAAAACATCTTGTCTCCACACTCATATCCCCTTATACTATCCTGGCAGGTCATTCATAAAATACTTCTTTATATCCTGGGAAAAATAAAACATAGAAAGGGTGAGCTCAAATGCCCAGTAAGGATAACAATATAGCGGAAACTTTCATAAAGAAGCATAAACATTTAAGGAAATGTATAACTAAAACAAAAGCCTTTTAAAATTGAACTTCATCATAATATGGCAGAAATAAAATGAAATAATTCCATTTACTTATTCACATGGATATTCTACAAGTCGAATAATCACATGCAATATCAATAACCACTTTTATAATAATTGAATGCATAATTCCAGACTATCATAACCACATAGTCAAGGCCTTGTACCAAGACTACAAAAAAGATTTTTTCAAGGCCTTGTGCCAAGAAACTAGTTTGTCTCATGAGACCTACCGATGCATCGAGGAGCTATAGCGGGCTCCACCCATAACTTATTAAGTCTAATGCATTCCTCATGTGAACAGGTTTAAACATAACATAAACATTCGTATTAAAACTAGCATACGAAATGTCAATACTTTCTCAATAAACCATGAATGGTATAAAAATAACACATCCATAGTCAAACATATCATAAAACCTTCGATACAATATGGAAGTTTTGTATCATAATAGATCAACTTCAAATAAGCTTAAAATCCATCAAAGGATGTTGACATAGATGAAATCAAAACTATTTGAGAGAAATATCTCTTTTTTTTAAATCATTTAAAAGTATCATAATTATAAAATAAAAAATTTACTTTGAAAATATTATTATAATAATGTAATGGAAGCTTCGACGATTTTATAATGGCATAGAATAGCCGCACCCTCCATATAAATTAAAAAAAGACATTCTTACCTTAATCCTGTCGAAAAGGTTAAAAAGGACCTTGTTTGGAAAACGACGGAAAGATTCCTTTATAAACTTCTTATAAAAATTCAAACAAGGGTATAAATTACTTTAATCCATATTTTTTAAAATAGTAATAATGTTTTGAAATACATTTTTAAGAAACATGGATGTGTATGATAAAGAGGTCCCAGTAGATAATTACGTATAAACAACCTCAGATAATGAAAAGATTGTGAAATAAACCCTTACCTTGTACTTTTCCTTGGTTGAGGGTAGGTTAAACTCCTATATAATGGTTAAATAATTGTTATTAAATTATACAAGAATAATATACAATAATATGATATCATATATGATCTTTTAACATTTCTTTGTTAATAATATCTTTGTATTATCGTCGTTTCGAGTGTTAACTTACTCGTTTTATTTTATATGTTTTGTTACATAAGCCATGTTTATTATGGATAGGTTGTATCTTATTCAAGTCCATAATTATATTAAGTCATTAATCATTATTTTTAACCATCAAATGAAAATTATTCTTGAATGGATACGACGGGGAATGAATCTCATCACGTTCGTGGAGACGGTAGTCCGTACATACGCACAAGCAACAATATCATTCTTTTGATATTAAAATAATATATAATTGGGTGGTGTATCATATATACATAATAATTATCATGTTATATTTATTATTTACATGAATTACACATCATTATTATACCCATCCAAATTATAATGTATTGAATAACAATTACACCACGACGTGGAGACGGTAAGCCGTACGTACGCACGTATGGTGAAATGTCATTCAAGGGATGGATAGAATGTTGAATATGGTTGTATCATATTTATAATAAAATTAAAGTATATAGGAGATACTGGAGTTATTATTTTAGAATATAAATAACAAAGAAAGAAGAAGTTGAAGAAGAAATGAACTTGAAAGAGGGTGGTGAAAACATTACCTCTTCTTCGGGTTCTTCCTTTTGATTTGATCAAAAGGGATCCTTAGGTTGGATTTATGATCAAACTAAGGCCTCTAGGTTGAAGTGAGAGAATTTTAGATAATATCTGGGCAGGGTTTGGTCGAGACAAAATGCTTTGAAGGTATGAAGAATTGGTTATAAGTGGTGTCCTTTTATAAGGGGGAGGAGGGGCTCTTTAGGAAAAACCAAAAGTATTAATTTATAATAAATTCATATTTAGTTTATAATGGCTCAAAAGTGGATTATTCAAAGTCTAAGGTGGGTATGGGTTGAAAAACTTTCAGATAATATATTTTATCCAGGTTTGGGTCATTATATTAACCTTATCTTTTAGTTTTAACTCTTAGTTAATTAGTTTGACCTTTACCATGTCACTTTGTATTTTTATATTATATAGTTAATAAACCTACTATATACATCTAAGAGACCCCCAAGTGGTCCATTAATGATACACCTATCATGATATATGTCCCTTGGCCGAACCTTAGATTTTTAAGAATTGAATATTAATTAATAATATAATATTTTTTTTAAAAACTCTTTTATGTCAATTTTGACACTATTTGGTATTTGATTTTTGTGAAAATCATAACAGCATGATTACTTCGAAAAAACATAATTAAATCAATACTAACATGTCATATTAACCTATAAAATTATTTTAATTCATAAAAGTCTCAAATTACATTTATTTGGATATTTATAATATCAATTATTTTAATATTTCATTAATTAGGTAATTACTGCATCACCATTGTGTCATAAATAAATTAAATTATTTAATGTCTAAAAATTATAAATAAAATACCATTATGTATGAAATCTTTTTATATTTCTAATTAATATTTTCAGTCGAATTTATCTTATATATAACCCAATATTAAAAATGTTTTAGTTATTAATCATTGATTTTAACTCTTTTAACTCTTCTTTGAATTAAATAATAATAAATGTCCTAATCTAATCCAAGTGGACCTAAATGATAATATTTTATTCCTAAGGTTGTTTTTGGTTGAGATACACTTGTCCAATAGAATTAGGACATGTTTTAGGGTAATATTAATATCATTTTTACCCTTAATTACCCTATTTATTTTTAACCGTGGTAAATAAAAGTAAAAAGTTACTATTCACCAAAAATTATTTTTATCTTATTGAACCACATTTTACTCCTTAATATTAACCATGTCTCTCAAATTTTCGAAATTCCACTCTCAGAAGTGGTAAAATTAAGTTTTACGTGAATTCCCAAATCCTCCTAGGAGGTGAGTAAAAGACGGTGAAAAGTCCAATAAAATTTTTATATATCTAAAATTATTCTAAAATGACTCCAATGAATTACATTGAACTTATATAGGTATTATGTATCTATTTTGATCTTAATTAAATTTAAATAAAATAAATAATTATTTAAATAAAAATTCGTTTTTAAACTATAACTCAGTGTTTTTTCACTATTCATCAAAAATTGAAAGTTTTCAGAAAAATACCAAAAATTCACCCTAGGCTAATTTCGATATTCCGAATCCAAATATGAAGTCCATTTTGAAATATAGAATTTATAAAATTTTAAAAAGAGGGTATTACTATTCATAATGACTAGTTTGATTGGTTGTGGTGTGTGTTAGAACTCGAAGTTGCGTACAACACATGCTACTGTATTATTCAAAGAGAATCGTACCGTGGAAGCTTGGGGTGTTACATTCTCCCCTCCTTCAAATAATTTTGTCCTCGAAATTTCTAGAATACTAACGCATGAAAAGACTCAAGTGATTCTTCATCATAAGTTCCTTGGGTTCCCACGTTGCATCTTCCATTTTATGGTTTCTCTACAGAACTTTTACCAGACGAGTCATCTGGTTTCTTAGCACTTGTTCTCTTGTATCAATAATCCTGACGGGCTCTTCGCAATAAGACAGATCGGGTTCCAGTTCTAATTCCTCATAGGTGAGTACATGCGTTGGGTCAGGCATGTATTTCCTCAATAGTGATACGTGGAACACGTCATGAACTTTAGAGAGACTTGGTGACATTGCCAAATGGTAATCTACAGCCCCAATTCGTTCTATAATTTCGAAAGGTCCTATATACTCGGGACTCAATTTACCTTTATTGTCGAAAAGTATAACTCCCTTCCATGGAGATACCTTCAACAAAACATGATCTCCTACCTAAAATTCCAAATTCTTTCTTCGGTTATCGGAATAGCTCTTCTGCCTACTTTGAGCTGCTTTGGTGTGGTTTTGGATTACCTTCACCTTTTCCATCGTTTCCTCCACCAGTTCTGGGCCTACGAGTTTTCCTTCACAAACATCATCCCAATAGGTTGGTGTGCGACATCTCTTTCCATATAACGCTTCATATAGTTCTATCTGAATACTTGAATGGAATCTATTATTATAGGAAAATGCTACCAGAGGTAAATATTGATCCCACATACCCTGAAATTCAAGTCAGCATGATCTCAACATGTCTTCTGAGGTTTGAATAGTCCGTTCTGATTGTCCATCTGTTTGAGGGTGGTAAGCAGTGCTCAACCAAAGTTCAGTATCCAGGGCTTTCTGAAGACTTTTCCAGAATCTTGATGTAAAATGGGGATCACGATCCAAAACAATTGATAGGGGTACTCCATGAAGTCTCACAACTTCATTAATATGTAGCCTTACTAGACGTTCAGGTGGTAAATCTTCCCTTATATAAAGAAAATGTACTGACTTGGTAAGACGATCGACAATGACCCATATTGCATCATTATTTCTAGGAGTCTTTGGTAGTCCCATGACAAATTCCATCATGATATTATCCCATTTCCACTCAGGTATGGGAATAGGTTGCATGACTCCTCCAGGATGTTGCCTTCGAGCTTTCACTTGTTGATAAACCATACATCTTAACACAAAATCAGCAATCTCCCTCTTCATGTTGTCCCACCAAAAATGTTCCTTCAAATCTCTATACATTTTGGTGCTCCCAGGGTGTATAGAGAAATTTGAACTATGAGTATCGTCCAACAATTCCCTTTTTATATTAGGTATATCGGGAACACAAATTCTCTTCCCAAATTTCAAAAATCCATCTTCATACATAAAGTCATTCAATCTCCCATCATTCACAGATTTAACTTCTTTTGAAACTCTTCATCATTGCTTTGATAAGTCTTAATCCTTTATAGTAAAGATGTTTTGGAAACCATTTGAAAAATCATTGATGTTTCACCTTCCATGGTTTTTCTCATATCCAACTTTACTAGATCCATGAAAATAGGATCCCTCTCAACTATCATCTTGTTCAAAACTCCATGATCCTTTATGCTCAAAGCATCTACCACCTTATTTTCCATCCCTTGGTGGTAGTTTATTGTGCAATCATAATCCTTGAGTAGTTCAAGCCATCTCATTTGCCTCATGTTGAGTTCTTTCTGTGAGAAAATATACTTCAAACTCTTGTGATTAGTATAAATCTCACATTTTTCACCATAGAGATAATGTCTCCATATCTTCAAAGAAAATATTACAGTAGCTAACTCAAGATCATGAGTAGCATAGTTTTTCTCATGAATTTTTAGTTGTCGTGATGCATAGGCAATAACCCTATCATTCCGCATAAGGACACAACCAAGTCCTTTCTTCGATGCATCACTATAAATAACGAACTCATCATTCCCCGATGGTAGAGTAAATATAGGAGCATTGACTAATATTTTCTTTAGTTCTTCAAAACATTCTTCACACTCTTTTTTTCAAACAAATTTAACCCCTTTACGTGTGATATTTGTTAATGGGTTAGCCAACCGGGCAAAATTCTGGACAAAATACCGATAATAACCTGATAAGCCAATAAAATTGCGTACCTCAGTTATACTCGTCGGTTCTGGCCATTCTTGGATTGCCTTGGTGTTAGAAGGATCAAAAGAGATTCCATCCATAGAGACAATATGGACAAGAAAAGAAATATCCTGAATCCAGAGTTCACACTTGCTAAACTTCCCATATAATCCATGTCCTCTTAAAGTCTTCAGGATAATGTGCAAGGGATTTTCATGATCTTCATAGATTTTGGAATATACCAAGATATCATCAATAAATACCACCACAAAATCATCAAGATGTTCCTTGAAAACTATATTCATTAGATCCATGAATACAGAGGGTGAATTAGTCAGCCCAAAAGGCATTACTGTAAACTCGTAATTCCCATACATGGTTCGAAATGTTTTCTTCAGAATGTCTTCCTTCTTCACACACAACTGAGGGTATCCAGATCGAAGGTCAATCTTTGAAAAGTATTGATCTCCATACAGTTGGTCAAATAAATCATCAATGCGAGGTATGGTATACCTTTTTCTTTATTGTTATAGCATTGATTTCCCTGTAGTCGATACATAACCTCATAGATCCATCTTTCTTCTTAACAAAAAGGACAGGTGCTCCCCATTGAGAAACACTAGGGTGAATAAATCCCTTATTACTCAATTACTCTATTTGTTTCTTTAGTTAAACTAATTCTACAGTGGCCATTCTATAAGGGGTCTTCGATATAGGCCTTGAACCAGGAATTAAATCAATGGAAAACTCAATTTCTCATTCTGGAGGATGTCCAGGTAAATCTTCTAGAAACACATCAAAATATTATTTTACAATAGGTACATCCTCTATTTGAAAATTCCTTTCCTCACCCAAAATTATTTCATTCTCTTCTTCCCCGATAATTGAATTTAGTTGAGCTACTGGGGGTGGATCTAGATAAGAATCAAGTGGTGATGACTCTACTCTAAAGATAAGGTGTTCCTTATCATCATCATCAAAAATCGTAACCCCCTTCTTCTTACAATAAATTTTCGCATCATGGTCTGAAAGAAAATCCATAACAAGGATTATATCAAACTCAATCATAGGTATGATGATGAGATCAACAGATAAAGAACATTTATGTGCTCTAATAAGAACTGATTAACAGAACTTTGTAGCAATGATACTTCCCTTAGAAGTTTTAACTGACAACTCCCTTGTTAAATCAAATTGGAAATATCTAATTTTCTTAGCAAACTTGGAAGATATGAAACAATGCAATGATCCAGAATCAAATAATGCATTTTCTAAACTTGAGTAAACCATTAAATTACATGTCACCATGTCTTTTGGAGCTTCTACCTCAGCAGTAGTGATAACATAAG
The DNA here is from genome assembly GCA_963277665.1 of Viscum album. NCBI lineage: Eukaryota > Viridiplantae > Streptophyta > Magnoliopsida > Santalales > Viscaceae > Viscum > Viscum album. The sequence goes on from OY728161.1 coordinate 1,478,746,611, forward strand.
CTTGGCCTTGATCCCTTGGCCTTTTCTGAGGTAAGTTCCCCTGACACTTAGGACATTCATTTTCATAATGTCCCATCTCCCTGCTGTTATAGCATTGAACATCAGTAGCTTATTTCTTCCCCTTGCAATCACGAGCTTGGTGACCTTTTTCACCACACTTGTAACAGACTCTCATTCCTTTGAAGCAAGGTCCGAGGTGTTTCTTCCCAAATTTACTACAGGATGGATATTCAACTTTTCCCTTCTTCCCCTTATTTCCATTTCCATAGTGATCAACAGATCTCTTCTTCTCTTGCTTTGCTTTAAAGTCATAAGACTTAGAGAATTCTTTTTCTGTCTTGATGGTACATGAGACAATATCTTCGTACGATGAGAAGGATTGTGAGACTAATGATCGATGAATAAATGGTTTTAACCCATCAAAGAAACGATCAATCTTACTTCTTGGGTTACGTATATAATCTGCAGCATGCCTTTCTAACCTTGTAAAGTTAGCCTTATACTTTGCGACATTCTCATCCTCCTTTTGTCTCAGACTCAGAAATTGCCTTTCCATATCTGCTCGATGGTCACAAGGAAATTATTTTTCTAAAAAAATCTCTTTTAACTCCCTCCATTACATATTTTATACTTCATAATCTTCCTTCATGTTTTGAATCAATGACCACCATTGATCAGCATCTCCAGTGAGGAGGTAAACTGCCATGACAACTTTTTCCCTTTTGCTACTCTCCAAGGCATGGAATATTTTCTATAAGGAATTTATCCATTGCTCAACTACTAAGGGATTTGTACTCCCATTGAATGTTGGTGGTTTTTTTCCTCATGAAGAGATCTAATATTGATCCTCCACACTACAGATCAGGGTGCTCCATACGGGTAAGGTTATTATTCATAACCTGAGTGAGTTGTCCCAGTATGGTGATTAGCTGATCAGCACCAGTTGCATCACCAGCGCCACTATAATTATCTTGAGCAGAAGGGAAATCCCTACATTGAGTGCGTGCATTGATACGGTTTCCATTTCTTCCACTAGGCGCCATTTCTAAACAATGGAATAAACTAGATCAGTTTATGAATCAAAATACATAATTCCAAACTTGTAAAACACTTAACTTAAATTGAATTGTTTATGGATATAATCCATAATCATAAAAAAAAATGTTTTCTTTGAGAAAGTATATACTCATAAACCTTTCAAAATGATTTGTAAAGAAAATGATAATTATCCTAATCATATCCCCCAGGAGTTTCGTAACCAAGAGTGCAGTAAGGCCTATTGTCGTGCACCAGTTCCCGTTCGAGTCTAGCTCAAAGTGGTGTTTTAGGGTTTTATCCCTAGGTAAATCTGTGCCAGAGCTACCTCTACCTGCCCGTATCCAGATAGAGATGTATTGCTCAGAAAACTCACAAAATCTCTACAATACCAAAATTCTAGGAAGTTCTTTTATACTAATCCTCAAAGTCTCTCTTATGGCTATGTGCTCTAATCAGAGTTTATCTAAATCTAGCTCTCAAGGTTTGTACTAAACTTCCTCTGATACCAACTGTAATGCTCCGACCCTAGTTACCTAGAGTCGGTTCATTATTACATAACATTGGCATGATCACAAAAGATCAAGTCTCGAAATACTGATTAGTTTAGTAGCCTTGGAAACACTATATATATTCATCAGTCTTACATTCCATCATAAATTGAAAAATACAACAACATCTTGTCTCCACACTCATATCCACTTATACTATCCCTATAGGTCATTCATAAAATACTTCTTCACATCCTAGGAAAAATAAAACACAGAAAGGGGTGAGCTCAAATGCCCAGTAAGGATAACAATATAGCAGAAACTTTCATAAATAAGAATAAACATTTAAAATAATGTATAACTAAAACAAAATCCTTTTAAACTTGAACTTCAGCATAATATTGTCGAAATAAAATGAAATAATGCCATTTAAATATTCAAATGGATAATCTACAAGTAGAATAATCACATGCAATATCAATAACCACTTTTATAATGATGGAATGCATAATGCCAGACTATCATAACCACATAGTCAAAGCCTTGTGCCAAGACTACAAATAAGATTTTGTCAAGGCCTTGTGCCAAGACACTATTTTTTCTCATGAGACCTACCGATGCATCAAGGATCTATAGCGGGCTCCACCCGTCACTTATTAATTCCAATGTATTCCTCATATGAATAGGTTTAAACATAACATAAATATTCGTATTAAAACTAGCATACGAAATGTCAATACTTTCTCCATAAACCATGAATAGTATAAAAATAACACATCCACAGTCAAACATATCATAAAACCTTCAATTAAATATGGAAGTTTTGTATCATAACAAATCAACTTCAAATAAGCTTAAAATTCATCAAAGGATGTTGACATAGATGAAATCAAAACTATTTGAGAGAAATATCTCTTTTTTTGAAATCATTTAAAAGTCACATAATTATAAAATAAAACATTTACTTTGAAAATATTCTTATAATAATTTAAGGTAAGATTCGACGATTTTATAATGGCATAGAATATCTTCACCCACCATATAAGTTAAAAAATACATTCTTACCTTAATTCTGTCGAAAAGGTTAAAAAGGACCTTGTTTAGAAAATGACCGAAAGATTCCTTTATAAACTTATTATAAAAATTTAAACAAGGGTATAAATGAATTTAATCCATATTATGTAAAATAGTAAAAAAAATCTAAATACATTTTTAAGAAACATGGATGTGGATGATAAAGAGGTCCGAGTAGATAATTACGTATAAACAACCTCGGATAATGAAGAGATTGTGAAATAAACCCTTACCTTGTACTTTTCCTTGGTTGAGGGTAGGTTAACCTCCTGTATAATAGTGAAATAATTTTTATTAAATTATACAAGAATCATATAAATTAATATGATATCATATATGATCTTTTAACATTGCTTTGTTAATAATATCTTTGTATTATCGTCGTTTCGGGTGTTAACTTACTCGTTTTATTTTATATGTTTTGTTATATAAGCCATGTTTTTTATGGATAGGTTGTATCTTATTCATGTGAATAATGATATTAAGTATTTAAAAATTATTTTTAACCATCAAATGAAAATTATTCTTGAATGGATACGATGGGGAATGAATCTCATCGCGCTTGTGGAGATGGTAGTCCGTACGTACGCACGAGCGACAATATAATTATTTTAATATTAAAATAATATATAATTGGGTGTTGTATCATATATACAGAATAATAATCATGTTATATTTATTATTTACATGAATTACATGTCATTATTATACCCATCCAAATAATAATGTATTGAATAACAATTACACCACGACGTGGAGACGGTAATCCGTACGTACGCATGTATGGTGACATGTCAATCAAGGGATGGATAGAATACTGAATATGGTTATACCATATTTATAATAACATCACATTATATAGGAGATACTGGAGTTATTATTTTATAATGTAAATAACAAATAAAGAAGAAGTTGAAGAAGAAATGAACTTGAAAGAGGGTGGTGAAAACATTACCTCTTCTTCGGGTTCTTCCTTTTGATTTGATCAAAAGGGCTCCTTAGGATGGATTTATGAACAAACTAAATCCTCTAGGTTGAATTGAGGGAAGTTGAGAGAATATTTGGTCTGGTTTTGGCTGAGCCAAAAGGCTTTTAAGGTATGAATAATTGGTTATAGGTGGTGTCCTTTTATAAGGGGGGAGGGGCTCTTTAGGAAAAACCTAAAGTATTAATTTATAATAAATTCATATTCGGTTTATAATGGCTCCAAAGTGTATTATTCAAAGTCTAAGGTGGGGATGGGTCGAAATAATTTCATATAATAGATTTTAGACCAGTTTGGGTCATTATATTAACCATATCGTTTAGTTTTAACTCTTAGTTAATTAGTTTGACCTTTACCATGTCACTTTGTATTTTTATATTATATAGTTAATAAACTTACTATATACATCCAAGAGACCCCCAATTGGTCCATTAATGATACACATATCCTGACATAAGTCCCTTGGCCGAACATTAGATTTTTAGGAATTTAATATCAATTAATAATATAATATTGGTTTTAAAAACTCTTTTATGTCAATTTTAACACTATTTGGTATTTGATTTTTGTGAAAATCATACAAGCATTATTACTTCGAAAAAACATAATTAAATCAATACTAACATGTCATATTAACCTATAAAATTAGTATAATTCATAAAAAGTATCAAATTACATTTATTTGGATATTTATAATATCAATTATTTTAATATTTCATTAATTAGGTGATTACTATATCACCATTGTGTCATAAATAAATTAAATTATTTAATGTCTAAAAATTATAAATAAAATACTATTATGTAGGAAATATTTTTAGATTTATAATGAATATTTACAAGCGAATTTATCTTATGTATAACCCTATATTAAAAATGTTTTAGTTATTAATCTTTGATTTTAACTCTTTTAACTCTTCTTCGAATTAAATATTAATAAATGTCCTAATCTAATCCAAGTGGACCTAAATAATAATATTTTATACCTAAGGTTTCTTTTGGTCGAGATACACTTATCTAATAGAATTAGGACATGTGTTAGGGTAATATTAATATCATTTTTACACTTAATTACCCTATTTACTTTTAACCGTGGTAAATAAAAGTAAAAAGATATTATTAACCAAAAATTGTTTTTATCTTATTGAACCACATTTTACTCCTTGATATTAACCGTGTCTCTCGGATTTTCTTAATTCCACTCATAGAAGTGGTAAAATTAAATTTTACGTGAATTTCCAAATTCTCCTAAGAGGTGGGTAAAAGACGGTGAAAAGTTCAATAAAATTTTTATATATCTAAAATTATTCTAAACTGACTCCAATGAATTACATTAAACTTATATTGGTATTATGTATCTATTTTTACCTTAATTAAATTTAAATAAAATAAATAATTATTTGAATAAAAATTCATTTTTAAACTATAACTCAATGTTTTTCACTATTCATCAAAAATTGAAAGTTTTCAAAAAAATACCAAAAATTCACCCTAGGATAATTTCAATATTCTAAATCCAAATATAAAGTCCATTTTGAAAGATAAAATTTATAAAATTTTAAAAAGTGGGTATTACTATTCATAACTTCTAGTTTGATTGGTTGTGGTGTGTGTTAGAACTTGAAGTTGCATACAACACACGCTACTGTATTATTCAAAGAGAAGCGTACCATGGAAGCTTCGGGTGTTACATAACTACTTTTTTAAAATAAAATCTAAAATCATGTTATAATTTATTATTTTCATTGAGTATTTTTTCAAACCAAGTTTAGAAAAATATACTCTCATAGTTTACATTTACAATTGATATACATATTGTGTTTGATATAAGTAGAATATTTTAAAAGATAAAATAATTTTATTTTTTTAACCAGTATTTAATAGAGCATTTGAGAATATATTTTAAAATATAAAATTGTATAGACCTATTTCATTTGTAAAATGGGCCAATATTTTAAATTTAAGGTATTTAACTTTATAATTTTTCAAAACAAAAAATTGTATTAGAAGCTCAATTCACTCCCTCATGATATTTCTTCTCCAACCAATGGTAAATACTTTAAACCAATAGTAAATATAATATAAATAAAAATTAAAAAACACAATCTCCTAAATAATTATAACTACAAAATTTAAGACTTCAATTTTAAAAAGTCTTTGATTTTCATGAGACTTTGATTTTTATAGGATACATAATTTCATAATACATGATTTCTCTTAATACTTTTAAAAATCATAAGACTTTAATATCCCGTAATACATTGAATTTATATGACTTTGAAAAATCATGTAAGAATTTATATGTTGAAAAATATTAGGTTCTTAAGACATTAATAAAAAACATAATACTTTACTGAAGAGTGTAACATTTTTAAAGTAATTTCATAAGACATTAAAATTTCATTTGAATCCATAATATACTCATAAAAATGCTTTATAAGTTTGTTTACATTTAAAAAATTTATATTTTGTAAGATGTTACAAAAATGTATGACTTTAGTGAAAAAATTTATGAGTATGAAATCACTTCATAAATATTATCTAAGGCATGTAATAATTTTTTACTTTATCAAAATTTAATTTCATAATACTTTTAAAGTAACATTATAAGACTTCCAAAGTCATATGAATTTAAAAAAACTTCATATGAATTTGAAGATATATTTAAAATTCATAATGTAACATTGTTTTCACAAATCTAATATAATAATAATAACTAAAATAAATATGATTAAGAAATAAGTAAATAATTCTATGATAAATTATAATTATCTAATTATGAAACTTTAGAATATGATTCATTACATAACTCATACTGATGTGAATTTCTATTTGAATAAAACACATGAAAAACATGAAGAATAATTGAATGAATAATACATAAAATTATTTTGTTCTTCTACAAGAGGTGAAAGATTAAATAAATTTATTTACTCATGGTAGATGGAATAAAATAAATAATTTGTAAATATGTGAGGAATTTATAAATATAAAAAACAATAAAGTGGAAAAGAACCCACACAATGGACTTTTTTTTTACAAAAACACTTTTAATTTTTAAAACATCATTTTTCCCTTATGCTCAAAGTATCATTGAAAACAATATAGGAATGTTGTAAATATAAAATAGAAAACACTTACTATCAACATTATAAAATTGTTTTATCAACCAAATAAATCAATTATTAGCCCATATTAACCAAGTTTTAAACATTAAATATATAAGGAAATACTATTATTATTTTATTAATGTTTTAGTTAATATGGATCATCAACTGGTTCCAGTAATACAGCAAGTACTCGGGGATAAGAATCCAGGTTACATGCATGATACCCTAGTTCTTTCTACCCATTGATTCCTAACATAACACATGGGACCAACTAGCTTGGGACCAACTCAACAAAAAAATAAAATTAAAATCTCAAACCACCCTTGTTAACTTAGGATTCCACCATAATTTTGTTGACCCGACATATTTATATATTACTTCTATATTCCTAATAGTTTTGAATCACGACTTATATCAAACATCAAACCCAAGTGACTTTAGTGTGATCTGATAGCATATTGTAACATTCATGACCTAAATACCTAAACAGATCATGGGTCACATCATTATAATACTTTAAGCACACATTTCAATTTCCATACGCAAGTGTAAATGCTTGGTAATGAATAAATTACATATGGGAGATGTTTTTTTCCAATTAAACATGAATGTATAACATGAGGGTGCCACATTGAGATTTTGGAAATACCCTTAGGGACTTCAAATATAATAACCCAAAACTTGGATTCCCTCCTTTGGAGTACCTATTAATAATGTTATCTAGTTAATAAAGGTTGTAATAACTATATTCACATGCACTTAAATCAAAAACAAAATCCAATCCACCACAAAGCCTTTAAATGTTTGATGCTAGAAAAATGAACACTTTCCATAAATGTAAAGTGACCCAAACATAGACCTAAGATAAAAATAGAGGGTTCCATGTGAGTGAGGACCCATAGAATAAAACTAGGATAACCCCACTACATATGCTCCCCATATCCACTAAAACACCAAAAGGGACTCTAGTCAGACTCTAGACACCAAGTGCAACTGAATTCCATCCACCGGGGTTTTACCATTTCTTGGATCAAAGTTCAAAGGATCTATACACATCCTATAGGGTAACATGTAACATGTGAGTATGGTATAGACTATAAGATGTCACAACCTCACCCTTACTTACCTATCATAAACTCAAGTGCATAAAGAAACTATACAATTAAAGAGTGAAATAAAAGCATTAAAAAATGTGTAATATTTCATTTAAACATGTACATTTATAATTATAGTAAGTGACTCCCTATACTAGGAGGGTATATACATGTACTCACCTGTTTTGGTTCAAGACCATTGTCATTTTTATGGAAATAAGTAGGTAAATCTTATAACTTATCTCTTACAAGGAGATACATATACTAGATTCAGGGTATAATCCCATCCTCTGGGATTAGATAATGGGTATACTAGTGGGGGATATTTTTCAAATCGTCCTATAGGAAAGGGGGAAGGGGTAGAATAGAGTTGGGTAAATATTTTATTCTATCCCATGGGAAATATAGAAGCCATGTATAATATTTACGGAATTGTGCTCCCATCCCAGTCATCATGCTCTAAATCAAGGTTATACTTTCATGATAATTTATACCATGGCTATATAGCCCTTCAATTACATTAAAAAGTATTCAAATATAATTTAAAACATTTATTTATCTCAATAAAACTATACAAGAAACCATACCTTGAATTACTCTAATAGAACATGTGTAATATATTGGCTTACTAATTTTAGGAACTAAAGGCAGTAGTGAATCATAATATTTTCATGAACATGTAACATCAAAAATTAAGATAATAACTATAACATGACTAGGTAATCTAACAAGATAAACTAAAACACAATGGTCATATAAAGCATGATTTTAATCATACATATATCAAAAAAACTAAATCAACATTTAAACAATGTGAAAATGATTTAATAGTTTAATTTATTTATAAAAAATATATTTTGATTAAATTCACTTAGTTCTATTTTTTTCTAGACAATACCTTTTATAGTATGAGAGAAAATATGGTTTCACTTACCTATACTAATTATGAACAATTATTCAAGGATCAGAGGAAGAGGATACACTATAATTTGAGGGATTAAACTAATCTAGTATAGGGGATTTAAAATTTTCAATCACTTAAAATATAAATGAAAGATAAACCAAAAGGCTAAATAGAATTCTCACCTTTAACGTGCTTATTTTAATCTATCACGACACCTTTAGAAAGAGAAATATAAGATAACAAAAGATTTTTTCTTGAGCTAGAATAGGGGGAATAATTTTGAACCCAATTCTAATAAGAAACAAGAGGAAGAGGAATATTACAGGAATCCCATGCCTATCTATTATTATAAACGATCTCTAACAACCCAAAGAAAGGGATCTAAATTAATATTGAAGATGATTCAACTTTAGAGGGAAGAGGAAGAGTGGAAGATCTTATAAGAAGAGATATGTTGGAAAAATGAAAGAATAATCCTAAAGCATTACGTTTAAGGTTTTTAATTTGAGTTTAAAATATCAAAATTCCCTTTTCTAGATAATTATTCCCAAGTGCCTACCAGGTACCTAGTATGTAACACCCAATCATCAATTATAGTAATTAAGATTTTCATTTTAAAGAAACTATAACATAATGAACATAGATTTATTCAAGAATGTGATTAAAACAGAAATTCAAAAAAAATTATGAAATTAATTTTATTTTTTAATTAAACATATTAAAATTTTCTTAGGGTGAATTATTGAGGTTTTTTGAAAATAGTTAATTTTTTTGTGAATGGTGAAAAAAACTGAATTTACAAATAATTTCACTTTTAAGTTTTTATTAAGATATAATAATGACTTGAAATTTTATCAAACCTTTTTTCTTAAACAAATAGATATTTTATAATTAATATAATTCATTTAAAAATATACTTATGAACGTAGAAATCTATGTTTAACATTTTTAAAATCTAAGTAATATTTTTATTCAAATAAAAAATATTTTTTAATCTTTTATTTTAATCAAGTATTCACAAGGTTATTTTATGGTTTTTTTAATTTGAAATTAAAATAATTATATTTTTATTTAACCTGATCCAATATGATTTTGGTATAAAAATATTTTTATTATTAAAAAGAACATTTTTATGAAAATGATTTTTTATTGTGTTCTGTGAACTTATATTAAACGTAATTTATTTTACTTTTAGGAATTAATATTGTAAAATGGATTAAATATTTTTAATTATAATAATTAATATTAGGTAATGAGTTCAACTTAATTTTTTTCATAATGAATAGTAACCATAGTAAAAACTTATCATTATGGTAAGGGTTTGAAAAGATTAAAGATGAGTTAAACTAAAGAGGTAAGGGTTAAAATGACCTAAAAACATGGATAAATCCTATTATTTGAATTTATTTAGACCCTATTTCATCCCATATTTTAAATTTATCCAATTTGGAGCTAATTTCCAATGAGGGTGTTTTTATTATACTTTAATGTTCTTAATATTTATTAGTTTTCCACCCACCTAACTTATAAAAGGGAACATCAAAACCTCACTTTCCCAAACTTATTGAGCTACTTATCTTGACCAAGACCTATCCAAATACCTTAAAAATATCCATCCCCACTTAATTCAGGTCCTGGTATCACTAAAATACCAATTCAAGAAGACTTAATGTGTAATCTAAATGAGGTTTCCAAAAGAAGAGGTATATGTTCTTACTGAGATTTTTAAAGTTGCCATATTTTTAAACCTTATTAAAATATTAAATAACCGTTTTAACATAATTAAATCAATATATTTATTATACTAAGATGTTTTTATGTTAATGGTACATCCATTTTGTATCTCCTTTCCATCCTATGGAAATTGAAAATATATCTTGTGCGTGCGTACAGACTATTGTCTCCATGTAGCAGTATAATTCATTTTTCATCACTACCTCACTTAGATGGTTATAAAGATAGAATTAATGAATATATATAATATTTATGACATAATTATGATTCTAAAAATATATTATATCATATATCTTCTTACCCTTTAATCCTTTTTTAAATGATAACACCGCTCGTACGTACATGTGGACTACCACCTCTACGAAGCGATGTGACTCATTTTTCTGTTACCACAATACATAAAGGATTATAAAATTATATAAAATGAGAAACAATTATATTCATGACATTATTAAAATTTTAGAGGTGATGAGACCATTTCATAACACCTTTAACCATAATCAATATTCTAAATTAATTTTTGAGAAATTGACAAAACAACCATATGTAGTTAACGTAAGAAAGAACTTATCAATGAATAGATGTAATATGACTATAAAAGGATCTCAAAATTAAAATATAGATAAAAAATTTTCTAAATCAAGTATTTCATAAATTTAAATTGATTATTCATGAGGATATAATGCATCCGACCAATAAGGAATCCATGGTAAGGGTTTTTCGTCTCAATTCCACTCCATTAAGTCATATTTTATATTATACACATAATTTATTTTATATGGTGTATATAAGACACCTTTGACATATTATATCATTAATTACTATTTATTCATGGTATTTTATGTTTCAATTCAATTTTTACCTTTTAATGTGTTTTTATTCAAAAGTTATTAAAGTCGTAAAGGTTTATTTTACAATATCACTCTTATTCATGACTATTCATGTTTAAATTTATATTAGAAGAATTATATGGTATTTATCTTATTAAATACCATCCATTTTATTATCCTCTAGTTATTTTGGTGGTTCTCATTTTTTTTACAACTTTTCCTCTCTTTTTCATTCAAATACCACAAGATTTTTTTAAGCTAAACCTACCTTATTTATTCTTTTGGGTTGGGAATATTTTTCTTCCATCTCTTTATTGTCTAAAAGATTTAAATAATTTTATTTTTTATTCTCAAATGATTTTATAAATTCTTTTGCAACCATATTTTAATTTCTTTTAAAAGTTTTATAAATTAATTTTTTTGATGTTTTCCGAAGAATTCATTTTTAACTTTTTACAAAATTATGAAAGAGATGTTCTTTTTAATATTTACAACACAAAAATATTTTCCCAAATCGATGTTTTTTATTAATTATTTATACTCCTCTAAAATTTTCAAAAAAATTCAAAGAAAATCCTTTTTAAATTATTCTATGAATTTTTATCTTTTATATTAAAATAAAAATATATTATTTTATAAAATCTTGAAAATAATTTTAAAATTTTATAACTCCATTTTTAAAATAAAGTTTTAAAATATTTAAAGTGAGTTCCTTTTAAAGTTTCACTACCATTTTATCCTCTAATTATCAAAGGATGTTCTTTTATTTCAATCCTTAAATTCTATTGAATTAATGGTCTTCTATCATCCTTTACTAATTTATGGATTGTACCTTATTTTTTTATCATTAAATTTCTTGTGATCATGTTCTCTATCACTCTCCATTATTCATTGCATGCTATTTTTCTCATTAATATCCATATTATTTTATTTCATGGGTATATTTATCATTTAAATATTTTTTAATCATGTACCATAACTATATACAGTGTTATTTAATGTAATATTATTAATAAATTTGTTTCATTTATTATGGAAATATTGGTGTTCTATATTCTTGATTCAATGCATATATTTATTTAGTGATAAGGCATATTGATTATATATTATATTATTGATTTAATATATGAGAAATATATTGGAAATATGTAAGTTATGGGTGGGGTATGGTTATAGATATCCCCTCAATGCATCGATAAGTATCATGAGACAAATAGTTGGCCAAATTAGTTGGGTATTTGGTGTATACCTACTAAATAATTAAAATGTCTTGGAATAAGGACTTGATGGTAAGGTTCATGATATATTGACACGAGTTCTTGATGGAAATATCATGACATCTATCATTATGTATTTCATTAATTAAAATTTTAGTTTTTATTATCCTTGTGATTGTTTTGTTGATATTTTCATGGATATATTTTGAATCACAATTTATTGATTAAATGGAATATGAAACAATTATTTATTATAACATATTGTTTATTCCTTATATAATCGTGATAGATTCTATTATGTTATTTCCCTTACTGATAATTTGAGCTCGAACTTTGTTATATTTCCCTTTCCTATAGATATAGAGAAGGAATCTTTAAATGGTTTTTAAGGATATAAGAATTATTTTCATGATATGATTTATTTTTCCAATATAATATAAAATTCATGTATGTATCTAGTCTCTTAAGACTTCAAAACTGGTTGATCCTTAATGTTTTGAACCCTTCTATCTTATACCAATGAAATAAAGTATACAATGGATCTGAATTACTAGAGTTAGAGTTATTATAGTTGGTATTAAAGAAAGTTTAGTAAGACCCTTAGGAACTAGATTTTAGAAGAACATAGCTAACATAAGCATTATGATAATCCCTTGGAATATTGAAAACTTTTTAGGTATTTTTATTCCTTGGATATATATTCATGATGTTATGAGCTAATTATGTGTGTTCCATTATTTTGAAATGATGCCTAGTGGAATGAAGGTAAATCATATCAACACCCATGCTTAATGTAAGGATTTACCTGTATGGAGTAATCTGGTATTCCATAATGTGATGCACCTATGTTGGATCACTTTATACAACATAAGTCTCCATCCATTAATGGAACTACTAATAAATTAGTATCTGAGCAATGGATCAAGTCCCTTTAAAAGATATTCTTGGCTTTGGGAAGTGATGAAAAAGAAAAGGTTATTCTTACAGTATATTATTTAATTATAGAGGTTGATCAATGGTGTTCATTGATCCAAAATACTAAATAATATGATGGAATGGAAAGTATGGAATATTGAGATTTTAAATTGATATTCTATGAGAAATATTTTCCCTCGGAGAAATGAGCTAAAATGGTGAAGAAGTTCCTCGACTTAAAGTATAATTAAGAAGAATGTGTTTTTTGAATATAAGGCTAGATTCACAAGATTAACAAGGCATACATCGAACTACATATGTAATCTAGAGGTAAAAAATTGATTTTTTTATGGTATTTTATAATTAATCAGTCTAGGATACCCATATAAACTAGCACCTGACCCGATCTTCCACAAACCCGAAGGGCATTCCCAATCCTCATGGGCAGACGACTAGTACATTAGCATCAACAAAAACTAGATGGGATGATTACACCCAACCTGAAAAATGATATGAAATATATATATATATATATACATAATATAAATAAAAAGTGGAAGAGAAATAGGAAATATATATTCCATAACTTAAGGAAAACAAGAGAAACAATACAACCCAAAAGCTACTAAACAAACTTTAAGGTATGATCCCAACAGCAAAGGAAAACCCCTAGATGAGAAAACATCTACTCCAAGTGATAAGTTATAGATGTTCCACTATCTCACCACTAAATACCCAAGACCAACTGATTAGAACCTCATTACCTCACTGCGGCACCTTGTCTTTACCTACATCAAAATACATAACCAGGTATACACACCGTTGAAGGGATGTGCAGGGTGTGACCAAAATAGGCTTAGTAGGATTCCACCCAGGTGTATCATTATAAATCTCCATATAAAAATATGAACATTCTAAAATTTAAAAGAAAACAATTCATGATAATCAGTTAAATAGTTTTTATTACAAAGGAATGATAAAACATTCCCATTTTCCATCATTCTAAAATAATCCATGTAGAACAGTTTCAAATCATATAATCTATATAAAAATAGGTAATCAAATCCAAGTAATAAAAACCAAAGCACGGGTATATCACACTAAGGATCACTACAGGTCATGCTATCTAGAACACTCATACCCAAACATATAAAATCACATGAATAAAGTCCCTAGACATATGCATTGAATCTAGGGAGCATAAAAACACACTAGAAAGTGAACCTCCCAAAAGTTTCAAACAAGTACCTAGGACACTTAGCCTTGGGAGACAAGTAACACCCCGTGAATAAACCCCCTAATAGTAAAAATAGATGAGGCATATTTATATACCTTCTACCTAAGTACCCAAGGCTTATTATGTGCTCTATTTTCCAAACCATTTCATCAAAATTATGATTTGAAAACCATTTCATATATCCATTTCAAAATGATTTGAAAATACATTTTATTTTACTAAAATAGGGGAAAACAACCTTTTCTCAAAAAACCCATTTACACACACACACATAAATAAATCATGAAAATTCATTTATAAAATAGTTTATAAGACTATATCATACAAGGTTCATCGAACATATCCTTCAGATGGAACCATATACCTCAAGCACGGATTGCACATTCCCACAAAGGGATCCACCAACACTTGAAGGAATGAAGAGACAACAGTAGAGGCCCTAAAATTGATTCTTGCATATTAGAATCACATTCCACAAACAAAACATATGAAATATAGGGTAAATCACAATATACCATTGATAACACACACATGTTGCACCACAACCAATAAAGGATAAGCCCCTATAATAGGATTGTACAACTGATCTCAAAATGATCAATAATAACATCTCCATAAGATAAATGGATCCACAAACACAGTAAAAAATTTCTTCCATGAACAATATAAATGAATAATAATAAAGGCCACTTGGTGAACTCAAACAGTCCAAAATATATCAGAGTCAAATTTCCTAATTTTTCAATCTGACAGTGATCCAATTGAGAAGAAACATTAAATAAAACTTGATCACCAACAGAAAACTCCGAAAGGTGATGTCAATGATCTACGTATGATTTCTGCCAACTCTGATATGTAACCATATTCAAAAATATATTCTAAATCCTCACTATTGTATCCTAAATGAGACTCGGTCCCACAAGAGAGGCCTCACTCCCCTCTTCCCAATAAAGGGGTGATCTGCATGGGAAACTATACAAATGGTCAAAAGGATTCATTATAATCTAAGAATGTTTTATACACAATCTCTACCAGTCCTAGATGGATATCCCATAATCCATCAAAATCCAAGATGTAGGCACATATCATATTCTCCAACATTAAAATAGAACACTTTGTCTAACCATCTGTCTATGGATGGTAAGTTATACTCAATTGAATCTGAGTCCCCATCGCCCCTTGGAGGTTTTTTCAAGACTCAAATATAAACCTATGATACCTATCTAAGATGATATTAGAGAGAACCCCATGTAACCTCATAATATCTGGCACATATAGCTTACCTAGATATTCAAATTTAGTGGTGTCTCTGATCGGAATAAAATAGGATGATTTCATCAATCGATCTATCACCACCTAGATAGTATTATTACCCCAGGGAGTTCATGGTAATCGAACATTGAAGTCCATGGAAACCCCATCCCATTTCCAAACTGGCATCAAAATAGTCTAGAGAAAACCAAAATATTTCAAATTCTCTATCTTTATCTTTTGGAAGGTGTAACAATGAGACACAAAATCAGTAATGTCATGCATCATACCCAACTACCAGAAACATCACCTCAATTCATAATACATCTTCATAGTTCTCAAGTGAACAAAACACGAAGAACTATAATGGTCAATAAAAACTGAAATCCTCATATATGATGGGATGAAAATATAATTCTCGAAGTGGAGAATACCATCAAATGGGAGAGACCAACCAAAAATAATCTCCCCCCATAAAGGGTTTATCTAATTCTTATGAACTCGTCATCCTAATATTGAATCTACATATTAGACTCAAGGAAAGATGATGATAATTGAACACTGTTCAGAACCATACCAGAAACATCCTCCTAAGTGTCTAAATGAAACTGAGCAAATATCCCCATAAGGTTCCACTCTTCCTTCGATTCCAAAACTGCCTGCAATGGTAATTTCCTTATGATAAAATATACAATGGTATTTCCTTTCCTCGTGGTGTGGGTGATGTAAAATTTAAACATTTAAAGGTATTACACCCACCAACACTATTTTAGATTCAATTATTTTTTATAAAATACATTGTTCAGACTCTTATAGTCAAAAAAGATTGTGAACCCCTCCCCAAAGAGATAGTGTCACCAATATTTAAGCTCATACATAACTTTGGAAATATCTAAATAATGAGTGGGTTAATTCATCTCATGTTGCCAAAGCTTATAAGAGTTATAGGACACAACATTCTCATCAGGTATAAGCACACAACCCCTACCAACATCAGAATCATCACAATATACCATATACCCTTTACCAGGATTAGGTAAGATCGGAATAAGATCTGATTTCAGAATTCATTTTACTTCATTGAAAAAAAAACTTAAATTTCACATCCCATATGAACCTCACTCCTTTTCTAGTAAGATCAGTCAAAGGTGATTCCAACTTTGAGAAATCTTTGACGAACTGTTGATATTATCCAGAAAGACCAAGGAAGCTCTGAATCTCAAAGACATTTCATAGCACCTCCCATGACAAGTCATCCTTCACCTTCTCAGGATCAACTGATAATCCACATTTTGAAATCACCTTCCCTAAGAAATTCACTTATTGGATCTAAATATTAAATTTATAAATCTTTACATACAAATGGTGACTCCTAAATATTTCCAAAACTAAACCTATATGGTGCTCATGCTCTTGATCGAGCCTTAAATAAACCAAAATATCATCCATGAACACTACCAAAAAAGTGTCAAGATACTAATGGAATATCTTATTCATCAAATATATAAAAACTACATAAGTATTAGATAGACCAAAATTCTTGAAAGGATATTCATAATGGTCATGCATGCTCCTAAAACCCATCTTTAGTATATCAGACTCCCAAACTCTGAAATGATGATAAATCAACCAAAGATATATCTTTTAAAACCACTTCTTTCCATTTAATAGATCAAAAAAATCATCCAAACAAGTAAAATGATACTTATTCTTAACTATCGACTAGTTTAGATTCTAATAGTTCATGTACCGTCATAGGGAAATGTCAGCCCTCTTGGAAAATATCATTGGGGATGCTCATTGAGAAACACTAGGGTAAACAACACCTTTATCTATTATATCATCCAATTGAATGTCAAGATATTTTATCTCTTTTAGTTCCATAATATAAGAGGGTATTGAGATTGGTTGTGTACTTGGAACCAAATAAATCATGAACTCCACCTCCCTCTTTGAAGGAATAATGAAGACTTCATTTGGAAAAACATTGGGAAAGTACCTAAAATCTAAGGGAAGATCAAAAATAGAAGAAATGATATTAGGATAAACTGAAATGAAAGAAAAAAAAACTCTTGAGATAAGGGTGGAAATGTTTTTCAAGACCAGAACTTGGATCTAACTCTCCCTAAAACACCTAAGAGATCCTATCAGCAGTAAGGAATGAGACAACCAGATGATAACAATTAACCTCAGGATGATGTGTCACAAGACATTCTATCCCAATGGTGACATTAAACATATACATATCGATAATTATATAATCCCAAACTAACTCTGCATATAATATTGATAGTGGAAAAGAAGGACACTAAAACCCCATCTCTTTCCCCTTCCCAAGAGGTTCCACTAACTCCATAAAAAATGAAATGAGCTTTTTCATAAGTTTCAACACATAAAAAATGGGTAGATATAAATGAGTGGGAGGAACTAATATCAAATGAACCAGTAGTTATAAAATATTTGATAAATATGGTACCTCTCACTAGTGTTGGACATACATCAACCTCCACTAGAAACTAATCCACTGTGTAAAGGTCACTCTTGAGACCTGTGGCTAGAGCCTTGTGGACTTTGAAGCATTTGAATGCATCGTAGTGTCCTTTTAATTCAATGATCCCTAACTATAATGGGATATAGGCATAGCCTAATAGAATCTCTATAAATAGTTCTAGTGTCCATAACCATTTCACATATTCATAGGTGTGTAATAAGAACATCGGGTGTTCCCGACCTTTGCGCACTTGTAGTGATTTAGGGGAACATTACTCGTTATAATAGATGGTGAAGAGGAGGTTTGCTACTAAGAACCACCTTCATCACTCCTATGATGATCATGCCACTTCCTCTTCTTTCCCTAGGTGCCACAAAATTTCCACTAGGTGGAAGAGAAGGAGAATAATGGCCAATCTTGTCTATCGTGTCCATTTCTTCCATCATAGCATTTTCTACCATATCCATATAGATATAACACTTTAGCATGAATACCTATGATATAATATCTAGTTGAAAACCCTATAGGTACTTCTAGTTATTCACCTAATCATTCTTCACTACCTATGGATAGAAATGAACCAGATCCACACGATGATTGGTGTATGTTGACACTGAATGCTCTCCCTACAGCAAAGGAGGAACTCCAAAGACTTCTTCATCATCAAAGACTCTAGACAAAACTTTTGGAATAATAGGTTCATGAAACTCATAAATTCCAAGACAATGTGGCTATCTACATGTACCATATAATCCCACCATCTCTTACTGGGATCCTCGAGTCTAAACTTTGTGCACTTCACCTTGATAGCCACTGGTGTATTAAGGAAGTTAAAGATCTGGTCAGTCTTTTCCATCCATTCCTCTACCTATTAGGGATCATTCATACCCTTAAGAGATTGGAACTTCTTGCATAATAACTTTTGAGACTGATCTATTTCTCCTATATCTTCTGGTTATTCCTCAATAACTACATTCTGGACTTACGGTACATTTTGGTCCATGACATGAACTACTCACATGATAGCCTCTATAAGATTCTGATCCAGCTGAGGGTTCCCTTAAAGAGAATCCACTACATCCTCTTGTGGAACTCATGGTAGAGATCTTGAAGGCATATCACTACACATAGAAAACTAAAGAAATGGTAAAACATTAGGATAATATTTGTTCAAACCAAAAAAACCAAAGAAAACTGAAATTTATGATCAAGAACTCGGCACAAAAGATATACATCCCATGGTAACTTGATTCTTATCACAGTATGAGTTTTCCATGTACTAACTACAACCTGCCTCTCAACTCCTGAAAATCCTATCTCTAGTCTAACTGATATCCCAATACTGAGCATAACCATGCTCTGATAATAATTTGTAATGAACCGACCCAGTGTAACCTCAAAAACCAACACCCAACCTAATACTCCACATACCTTAAGGTCGTTCCCAATCCCCATAGGTTGTAAACTAGCACCCAAGCATCAAAAAAATCAGAGGGAATGATTTCAACCAAATTAGATAGATAAAATGGCATATATATATAAATACATAACAAAAAGAAACATCAGAAGAGAAGTAGGAAATATATATTCCATAACTTAAGGAAAACATCATAAGTAATACAAGTCAAAATCATCTAAAAAAACTCCAAGTTATGAGTAAAACAACAAATTATATATCTCAAAATGAGAAAATAGCTACTCCATATGATAATCAGATGGCATCCCACTATCTCTCCACCAGCTACCCAAGACCAGCTAATTAGAACCTTACAGCCTCACTGTGGTACCTTTTCTTTCCCTGTATCAAAAGACATAACCAATTCTGCAAACCGCCAATGGGATGTGTAGGGTGTGATCTAAATTGGATTAGTAGGATCCCAGCTGGTTTTTACATCATATTAATATGTATAATAATCCAAAAATTCATAAATTTAAATAAAACAAGGTATGATAATTAGTTAAACAATTTTTATAATAAATTCATGGTAAAACATTCCCCTTTTTCCATAATTCTAAAAAAATCTAGGTAGAATAATTTTAAAGAATATCACATATATCAAAACATATAATCAAATACAAGCAATAAAAACAAAATCATTGGTACATAATGCCAAAGATCACTATAATTTTGGATAACTAGTACACTTATACTCAAACGTAAACAATATTGTGTATCGGCCCCTAGATATATGCATTGAATCTAGGGAGAAAAAGAACACCCCAGAAAGTTAACCTCCCCATAGTTTCTAACAATTCCCTAGGAAACTTATCCTAGGGAGTAGAGGAACACCCCATGAGTGAACCCCCCAATGGTAACAATGGATGAGGCCTATTTCTATACCTTCTACCTAAGTACCCAAGGATTCCCATGAGCTACATTTTCTAAATCATTTCATAAAAATCATGGTTTGAAAACTATTTCATAAATCAATTTCACAATTATTTTAAAATACAATTTCTTTAAACAAAAAATGAGAGAACCACCTTTTCTCAAGGACCCTTTTACACACACAAAAATAAATAAATCATGTTAATTCAATTATAAAACAATTTCTAAAATCAGATAATTCAAGGTTCATCCAACATAGGCTATAGACGGAACTACCTACCATAATCTTAGGTCACACGTGCCCACAATGGGATCCACCAAAACCAGAAGGATTGAAAATACAATAATAGAGGCCCTAGAATTCATCCCCACATATTAAAATTACATTCCACAAATAAAACAGATGTCTAAGATGGTATATCACAACATAAATTAGCGAAAACACACCTGATGCATCACAACCAATAAAGGACTGACCCCTAGAAGAAGATCACACAACAGATCAAGAAATGATTGAGAAGAACATCACCATAATATCAAAAAATCCACAAACATAGAACAACGGAACTACCATGATCATTGATAAAGAAGAATAAGAAATGTCACTTACCTGAAGAGAAGTAACATAGATACCAAGGAGATCAATCACAAAATAAAATAACCTATAAGGAGAGGTGAAACCCAAAATATCAGGGAAGGAGATCCTAGGGTTTAATAGAGAGACCTATATGATGAATTAAATAGGAGTTAAAAATTATGTGGATAAATACCTACTGGGATGAATGGTTTATAGTTTAAGTTAGGGCTTTATAGCATACAACCCCCATGAAACATGTGTGCCAAAAAACACATCACCTTGAGTAAAAAATCTTGGATGATGATTTTACAACTTAAAAGAGGGTATTATGGTATAAAAATAATTTATACTATAAAAAGGATTTTTCTTCTTGCAAGATTCTTGTGATTTAAAAAAATTCATGGATTGTAACTAGTGTCAAATTTATGTTGTAAATATGATTTTTGGAATAAAACGGTCCTGAAGGCAATACCAAACCCAAATTCTATAGTTACTCTAAAAAACACTTTTAATCCCTTCAAACCTAAAAATACACTCTTAAACATTGAAATAGAATACGTTAAAATCTAGTATGTTATAGCTTAATCTTAACCTTTAAAAGGAATTGATCTCCCAAACATTTTCATAATATAATGATATAGTATCATGTTCCATCAAGAAAAAGAAATAATTTTCTAGGTCTTATATATTTAATAGAAATCAATAAAAGAAGAGGTTGTATAAACACCAAGGAAAATTAAATATTTTAAAGAAGAAGATAGTAAATATGGGAGTTCTATAATGTAATAATTGTAGAAAGAAACATCCTAGTAAATTCTTAATGAGAATGGGATTTTTTTACAAGTGAAAAGATAAGGGCCATCTAGTTCATGAATGAGAGGAAAAGAAAGAAAACACTACTATCCATTGATTTATCTATAGGGAAATGGGTAATTATTCAAACCAGTTCCCCAAGCATCAAGTAAACCTACCAAAAAATAGTACAAGGGAGGAAGGGTAATATTATGTGATTACTATAAATAAGTTGAAGTCCCTAAATATGTGGTGGAAGGTACTTTGATCATAAAATCAAATTTAGTTAATTGTTTATTTGATTTTGAATATTCACACTCTTTTTTCATTCCATGTTTTCCAAGAACATTAAATCATTCCTTATCACGTTAAGAAGGGAGTTTTCAATCATGACTCCTAGTGGAAATCTGATTACAATAAAAATATGTTAGTCAGACCCCATTATGATTCATAGGAATGGCTTATTTTCAAAGTTGGTTATCATACCTATGTTTGAATGTGATATAATCCTTATAATGGATTTTCTTTCAAAGTATAATGTGAAACTTTATTACCAGGATAATGAGATTACAATTCATGAAGGAGATATGGAATCAATTATCTTTAGAGGGGAGACTTTATCAACAGAATTATGACTTAATCCACCTATAGTATATCTCCTTAATGAAATTCTTGGATAATAATAGAAGAAATAACCAATGTATAGGAAAGGTATCCTTGAAATAGAATATGTGCATATTGTGCAAAAATGAATTGATGTGTAACCTAAAGAGTTACCAAGAAATACACCCAAGTGTGAAGTTGAGTTTTCTATTAAACTTATCCTTGATGAAAAACCTATATCTAAGACTCTATATAGAATATATATGGTGTAATTAGTGTAAATAAACAAACAATTGTAAGAGTCATGTAATAAGGGATTCATTCACCTGAGTGTTTCACCTTAGGGATCCCCTATTCTTTTTGTTAAGAAAAATAGTGGGTCTATGTGGTTGTAAATAAATTACAAGGAAAGTAATGCCATTATGATAAATTAAAAGTATCATCTACCTCAAATTTATGACATGTTTAAGTAACTTCAAGGATATCAATATTTTCCAAAGATTGTTCTCTGTTTTGGGTATTATCAATTGGGAGTAAGAAAGGAAGATATTCCAAAGGAACTATTTTTAATGATGTGTGGACATTATGAGTTTATAATAATTCCCTTCATATTGACTAATGTATCCACTATTTTATGGTTCTGATGAAAATATTATTCAAATATTATCTTGATAATTTCATTATGGTATTTATCAGTGATATCTTGTTATAATCTAAAATATATGAAGTGTATAAAATTTATTTGAGAATAATTCTTGAAACTATAATAGAGAAAGAGTTATATGGTATATTTAGTAAGTGATAATTATTTCTATAGTATGTTTATTTTCTTTATTATTTTATCCCTAAGGATGGAATATTAGTTGATCCTTCAAAGAAAAATGTAGTTAAAGAATGGATTATACCAACAAATATAACCAATATATGTAGTTCCCTTGTATTAGTATGTTAATATTGGTGCTTTGTTCAAAAAAAATTCTTAATCATCTAACCCGTTAACTAAGTTGACCCATAAAGGGGTTAAGTTAATATGGCCATAAGAATGTAAATAAATTTTTGAAGAACTAAAGAGGATATAGTTCATTGCACTGATGTTGACATTACCATAAGGAAAGGGTATTTTTTTGATATATAGTGATGAATCAAACAAAAGACTTGGATTCATCCTTTTATGGAATGAATTTTATTTTCTTATGCATTAATATAATCTAAGATCTATGAATAAAATTATCAAACCCATGATCTTGAGTAGGAGGCCATAATCATTTCCTTGAAGATATAGAGGAACTATCTCTATAGCGAAATATGTGAGATAGATATGGATAAAAAGTTATGAAATACATATTTTCACAAAAAAAATATCTCAACATGAGATAGAGGTGATAGCTAGAGTTGCTCAAGGATTATGATTTCTCAATACACTACCACCCTAGGAAGGAAAATAATGTTGTGGGTGCATTAAGTAGAAATGATTATGTAGTTCTTACTAAAATTAGGATTGAAAAAGATCATATATTCACGGATTTAAAACATTTGGATATGGGAATAATTAGATAAGGGGAAACATCATTCCTTTTTCAAATGATTTCCAAAATACCCTTATCAAAGAAGTTAAAAAATCCTAGTTTGATGATAAGAGTTTATAAAAGAAAAAAATCAATGTTGTGAAAGAGGGGAATCTTTTTTTTTATGAAGATAGTGCGTCGAAATTCAGAAAGAGGTTATATATTCTATCAATACATGATCTAAAGAGGGAATTACTTAATGAAACTCATAGATCAAATTTCTCTATACACCATGGTAGCACCATGATGCACATGGATTTAAGAGAACAATTTTCGTGGGATAATATGAAGTAGGAAATTACTAACTATGTATCAAGATACTTGGTTTGTCAACTGGTAAAGGCTGGGAGACAACATCCTAAAGGATTCAGGAAACCTTTCCCTATTTCTATTTGGAAGTGGGATGATGTTACTATGGAATTTTTCATTATATTTACAACTTATCCTAAAAGAAATGATTCCATATGAATTATTATTGACCGGTTTACCAAGTTTGCACATTTCCTTGCTATAAGGTATGTTTTACCTCTTGATCTCCTCACATGACTCTATATAAATGAATTTTTTAGACTTCATGGTGAACCTATTTCAACTATAGCTGGTCATGGCCCATGTATACATCAAAATTATGGAAAAGTATTTAGAAGGCTCTCTACACCGAGATACATTTGAGAACTTCTTATCGCCCTTAGTGATATGTAGAGTTCAAAAGGACTATTTAAACATTAGAATACATGTTGAGGTTTTTCTCACTTAAATTTCAAGGAACATGGGGTCATTATTTACCTTTAGTAGAATTTACATGTAACAATAACTTCCATTAAATCATTCAAATTAAACTACATGAAGTGTTGTATGGGAAAATATTTTATACACCAACTTGTTGGGATAAAGTTGATGAAATTAATTTTATATGCCCAAAACTTATTGTGGATATAGTGAAAAAAGTGACAACTATTAAGAATCATATCAAGGTAGTTCAAAGAAGGAAAAAAGATCTATATTGGTAACCAATGGAAGGATCTAGAATTTTAATTAGGGGATAATGTTTTATTGAAGTTATATCCATGGAAGGGTGTTATATGGTTATGAGAGAAATTTAAAATAAGTCCCAAGTATATTGTTCTTTTTGATATTTTGGAAAGAATAGGAATTAAGGCTTACTATTTGGAAATTCCACCCAACCTCTCTGAAGTGCATAATGTGTTTTATATATCATTATTTAAGAAGTATATGATAGAACCAACACATTTAATCACCTTTGAATAAATTTAATTATACCCTGATTCATATTATTGTGAATATCTTATCCAGATTCTTGACACATGTGAATAAGTGTTTTTGAATCATACGAATTGGCTAGTAAAGGTATTATAGAGAAATAAAAAGATAAAGGAGGAAACATGGAATCTTGAAGAAGTTATGATGAAGAAATGCCCAAATTTTTTCATGAGGTTACATTCTAGAAATTTTGAGGACAAAATTTTTTAAGGTTGAAGAATGTAACATGTGAGCTTTAATTATAGTAAGTAAGATTTTTATTATAAAGAAACTATAACATAATGCACATAACTTTATTCAAGTATGTGATTAAAAACCTAAATTTATAAATTTTATAATTTGGATTTTAGGAAATTAAATTCATTTTTGAATTCAAAATTTTAAAATTATATTAGGATAAATTTTTTATATTTTTATGAAATAGCTAATTTTTAGGTGAATAGGTAAAAAACTAATTTTACAAATAATGTCACTTTTATGAAATTATTAGGATATTAGAATGAATTAAAATTTTATGAAACCATTTTTATAGACCAGATATATATTTTATAAGTAATATTATTCAATTTAAAATATAATTTTGAACTTATAAATCTATGTTTACCATTTTGGAAATCTAAGTAATGTTTTTATTCAAATAAAAACTGTTTTTTATTCTTATTTTTTAATCAAGTATTCACAAGGATTATTTTAGTTTTTTTGTGATTTTAAAGTCAAATAAGTCTAGTTTTTTTAACCTAATACAATTAATTGCATGCAAATCAAAATTCTACATGATTTTGGAATAAAACTATTTTTAGGCTTAAAATGTACATTTTTCTAAAAACAATTTTTCATTGAATTTTGTGAACTTATATTAAAAATAATTTCTTCGAATTATAGGAATTTCATATTAAAAAATGAATTCAATTTTTTGAATCATAATTATTAATATTAGTTAATTAGTTCAACTTAATTTTTTTCATAATGAATAGTAACCATGGTGAAAACTTATCACTATTATAAGGGTTAAAAAAGATTAACTAGGGGTTAAACTAAAGTGATAAGGGTTAAAATAACAAAAAAACAGGTCTAAATCTTATTAGTTTAATGGATTTAGACCCTATATCATACCATATTATAAATTTATCCTATTTGGATCCACTTTCCCATGAGAGTGACTTTATTATTTTCTAATACTCTTAATATTTACATGTTTTCCACCCAACTCACTTATAAAATGGAACCTAATATCATCACTTATCCATACTTATTTAGCCATTTATCTAGACCAATACCTACCCAAATACCTTCCATAATCCCTCCCCATTCTCTATAGGTCTTGGTATAACCAAAATACCACTTTAAGAAGGCTTAAGGTGTAAGCTAAAGGTGGTTACCAAAAGAAAAGGTATATGTTCTTACCGATATTTTTCAAGTTTATCTCTTTTTAAACCTCCATAAAATCATTAATAATCATATTAAAATAATTAATTCTATATATTTTCTATACTTATATCTTTTTTATAACAGTATAATTATGATTATATAAATATAATATATCATATATCTTCTTACCCTTCCATCTGTTAGAAAATGATTACGTCGCTTGTGCATATGTGTGGACTACCACCTCCACAAAGAAATGTGATTCATTTTTATATTATTATCATGAATGCATTATTCTAAAATTTTATATAATGAATAAAAAATTATATTAGAGAAATTATTAACATTTTTGATATAATGTAACTATTTTACACTGTAGAAAAATAACCATTTCGCGGTGGTTATTTTTGGATATGGCGGTAGTTTAAACCGCCTCCATATGCTTCTGCGGTGGTTTCAAAAAACTATCACTAAATTGTGTGTCATTATACAATACGTGGCGGTTTCTTCAATTTAGCGGTGGTGTATGGTAACCATCGTAGTGGACGCATTTAGCAGCGGTTTTTTATGGTTTTAATGGAAGTTTTACCAGAGAAAATGGTTTTTTTAGTAGAGGTTCAAACCATAAATAAAAAAATCATTTTCGCTGGGAAAACCACCAAGAAATAATAAAGGAATATGAAAATTGTGTAGAAGTGGTTATACCTACTGCTAAATTATTATCCATAGTATTAGTTTTAACCACTTATGATAGCAAAATACCAAAATTGTAGCAGCAGTTAAAATCTCTGCTAAATATAATACATTTATATCATGGTGGTTAAAACTGCCACTAAATCCAGATTTACAAAAAAAAGTAGCTGATTCTGCAGCCCCAGTACTAGTTCCCTGAAATAAAACCATTCCAATTTCACATGAACATACATACCACATCCAAAAGAATACCAGGAGACTAACATTTTTATAAGAATCACATGATAGATACTTGAATAATATGTTTAGTATGATTTGGGTACATAAAATTTATTCTAAGTACATGAAGTGTCACTTTTGGATATAGTGGTTTCACAATCAAGGATATAAATTGATCTTGAGTATGTTGATGTATTTGTGTATCTATCATAACCAAGGAATGTAATCGATAGTTGATGTTTTATTGGATTTTATGAGAATTAAAGGAGAATAATTTTAGAGATATCTCGCTTAGCATTGTCAATGACCACAGTTACCAAGAATGGATTCACATTTGACTGTACATAATAGTGTGAGGAAGTTTCCATAGTGTTTAAGAAGTGGTTGTTGTCAGCTCTGATCCTAATAATTCCTGAGCCTAACATTGGACATGTAGTTAAATGTGATGCATCTAGTTCTGGCTTAGGATATGTTATTATGTAGAGTGATAAATTTGTTACTTTGGGTTTCATTAGCTTTTAACCCACAAGATGAAATACTCTAATCCTTTATTTTAGTTTTTATTTGTGGTCCATGCATTGAAATGATCATGATAGAACCTCTTGGGAGAGAGATTTGTTGGGTACTTTGGCACCTAGAGTTCATATAATAATTTCTCATTTCATGGATGTAATCTTTATCAGATGAATTTCATATAGTACTTGTATATGTTTGACATCGATAAATAGTATTCAACTATAAATGGAAATGTATTGGTAAATTAATTGGGCTAGAAAATGTAGGAAATGGGAGAACAGATTTCATTAGCTGAATAGAAGATCTTATCTTCACTGTAAGACTATTTGGTGGGTGTAGTTGAGGGTTTAGGGGAATCAATGTGGGTATCCATAGAGATAATTTCTTCATTGGTTAAACAAGTAAAGACAAGTTAGAATATTGTTCCGGAATGTATCATGATGTGTGATAGGTTGGAAGAATGTGAAAGTATTTCAGGATTGAATTTTGATATACATGGAGTGTTTATAGTTCATAGTATGGTAATGGTCACATATTCCATGAGAGATGGGTTTATGAGATCCTATAATTCTTTGAAGCGGGATGTTCACCCAGGGCCGACCATGATTTATAATAATGAAAATTGGATGTTTTGGTGGCCCTCCATAGTAAGATACATTGAAGGCTTTGTTTCCCATTGATTGACTTGTCCAAAAATTATCACCGAGTGTCAAAGTTGATAGTTGAAGTGGGATGTTCACCCAAGGCTGACCTGTTTTACCACATAGTTTTGGTAGTTATAATAGAAGTCTATGAGTTGATAGTTGAAGTTGTGTATAACCTTTTATCCTCTGATCGATAAGCAATCAGGAAGGATGATCCAAACCATATAGGACATGCTTCAGGATTTTATTATATATTTTATCCACCATATTTATCTTTTGGGGAGATCCAAATTTTGGTAGTGTAACACACTAAAGTTTTCAACAAATATTTTTAAATTCTACTATTAATGAAGTGGAAAGTCCCTCTACCTTAACAGGATCAAGACACTCAAGTGTTCAACAGATATCTCACATATTCTTATCAAAACTATTTTTAATAATAGGAAAGCATAAGTGGGAGTGATCACATTCCGAATATAAAACATGATAATAGAATACTATAAAATTTGAATAAAGAAGGGATATCCACTAAAAACAAGTTGAAGGCAGTTAAAAAACTGGATATTCCCAAGAAAATCAATAAGAAGGTTGATCGTTCATCCTTGGGTAACAAACCAAATAAATTTAGGGAAAATGAATCATAAAAAAAATGATTCATGATAATAAATAATTTATATATATGGTGCATACCACACTCGAGAAATCAATACATAAAAGGAAACATCGGAAATCAATAAAATACATAAAAGGAAACATGAGAAATCTAGAAAATGTTAGGTCGTGAAAATGTTTGGTGGAAACTATGTGCCACACATGATACATATACAAACTGACTGTTACCATATTTGTCCAAAATATCAACAATACAACTAATCATGGTCCAATGATGAGCATAGATTTTCACCCTCTCCACCTCCATCTCTACTTCCTTCTACCACCTGTAAGAAAATTATATTGAAAATTAAATACTATTGTATATTTATATTTAAACTTAAAACCAATAAAAGTTTTAAAACTAAATGATTTTGAATTTTTTTGATTTACCTTATCACCACCATTCGATCCAATACCATTGGGGGCAGATCCGATCATCTTCTGATATAAATCAATCAATGCTTTATACAAAGCAGATATCTGATCCCCCTGGTCTTGAACTGTGTTTCGTAGAGAAACAATCTCTCTCTGAGTGTCTCTAGGCATAGACTAACTACAACCAGGAGTAGATGCATCTATAATCCCTAGTGGTCTTCCAAAGACCTCAGAAGGTACAGGTCCAAAACCCATCCCATGCACTCTACTAGGATTCTCCTTCCTAAGGACTTCAGCAACCGGTTCATCCTGGGAGACTGAGTAGGACTGCGTAGGATTGGCATCCCACATTTCTTTAATTTTTACCTATAAATAAAATATAATTCATATTATAAGCAATATATATTAACATAGTAACAATTGAAAATAAGTTATTATAATTAAAAATGAGTTCATACCTCAACTTCTTTGGCAGGCTCATTAACAAAACTTCCATCAGATTTTTGGTAAACATTCAACCACACTTCTGTTCGGGATACTTCGTGCCTTAAAATATGTGACTGCATTAAACAAACATAAATCAACAATTTAATATATTAAACAACTAATATTGTCTTCTAAATATTTAAACTAATGAAAAGATTACCAGAGCAGATCGGATTCTAGAAAAACTCTTTCACCCCGCAGTGTGAGGGATGACTTGCTTAGCCCAACTTGATGCATTCTTTCTTGAAAGATCCTAAAATAAATAAAATTCAATTTAATAGTAATGTATTCAATGTAATCTCCTCTTCATATACATATATAAATGTAAAATGATATTAATATAGTAATATATATTTAAATATCATCTTATACTCATCACGATGTCTGTCAACAAAAACTTTCCATTACTCTTTGGGTACCCCATCAGGTAGCTTGTCATACATCTGTTGGTTAGTCAAAGAAGTATCATTGAAATTTCCCTAAAATATCCATATAAATTATTTCCATTTTTTTCCAAGATTTTTCAATGTCCACTTTCGTGCTATCACATCAGCAACCGTAAAGTGGAAAAACATCTGTACATAGAAATTAATTTTGAAAATATTAATAACATGAAATTCAATTACACCATAATGTATTAAAATTACCTTTATTTGGGAATCAAAAACTTCATTTTCCCAACTTTCAGGCATATTTATCCAATCATCATACGAAATAGGAAGGGAAACGGGCTCTATGGCCAGCTGGCCTAAAATCTGGCCAAGTAATCCTACAACATCATCCGTAGGGACCGCATATGAATCAAATGGGACAACTATATTTTCTTCGATCAGATTGCATACATCTTAACTTTTTATATTTTTCTTCACACTTGCATCATTTCCATATTTAATGAATAAACAGTTAGTATAAAAAATCTAAAATAAATTTATTCATATTAAAATTTGTACCTATAAAAGTCACCCTCCAGTATCCTCGTGAAGAACTAGAAGTGTCATGTTTCTCCCCCACTGCTGAGGCTCCTCAAGTAGGAGGCAACGACTGACCTACTGAAGGTATGCTCACAGAGGGTGTGAGAGATGGAGAGATGGTGCAGGGGGTAAGCGGATGGTGGCTCAAATGTCGTATGGAGGGAGACAGATGGATCGTCATCTGTCGCAGTGGTCGATGAAACATTATATCTCTTCCTCCTTGGCATTTCTTTCATTTAATCAAATAAAATTAAGTTCAGAACATATATTTCAAAAAAAATTATGCCGAAAAAAAAATAAAAATGATAATAGATGCATAGTACTAACAAAAAAATATACATAACAATGATAATGAATGATTTCACAAATGAAATAAGTGGTTTATAAATGAATGTATACTTGTACATACAATCATTTTCTACTTCAATCATGTCGGTTTCCTACTCCATTACTTCATCCACTTCATTCATCCTTTTTAGACTAATATTTTCAATATCAAGATGGACAAATAATTCAGCTTCTTATTGTTGATGAGATTCAATGTCAGAGGTCAAATCTTCCACTTCATCGCCCATATCATACAAATCTCTTTGTTTTACATGAGAAACTACACTCCACCCTTCATCCACAAAATCATTCACATAATATACCATTTTTTCTTGTGATAATAAGATATATGGATCATGTAGTTCATGATCGCCAACATCTATCAAGAGAGAGAAGTTCATAGAAGTAAATTGCAAGGAATATCTTTTAACACCACTGATAATATCAACCCAATTTCATTTGAATAAAACAACTAAAAAATGCCCTTGGTTGTTTAATTAAATAATATAAGTCAGATTTATATAGTATCCCACTTCATAAAATGTTAATATACCACTATTCTTTGTTTTCAAACCCTCTTCTCAATCGACTGTATGAAATCTAAAGTCATTCACGTTGTAAGCGTCGAACTTTATAACTTGTTTTAGAGGACCTCGAGAAAGAAACTTCAAATATTCTAAAAAATATTCTTGAGTATCAGTATTCATGATCTAAAAAAAGAAATATACTTTATTAGAATTACAAAATATATGTGTCAGCCTAATATTGATATTTATTGGAATATTTATGAAGTTACACGTCATGAAAATCATTCTATAAGCTCTTTATTAATAGATTTTGTTATATCTTTATCATTTCATGTTCAGCCTCTCATTCATCTCTTTGTTTTTATCCTATACTCTTCAATAAATGGATCTTAAATTTCACTATTTAGAAGCACATATCTATGTTCTTTTAATAATTCCATTTCTGTAAGTGTAACATTTGAGGTCCTCCCAACTGATCGGCCAACAGCAGGAAATATTTTTGATTTCACATGTATTTAAGATCGATTCGATGTGTCGTCAACATGTCTAACTCGATTAAATATTGTCTCAATATCATCCAAGTATCTAGAACAAAATTTAAGACACTCCTCTACCAAATAGCCTTCGGCAATAGCGCCTTCTGGTTGAGCTTTATTTCTCACGTGTGATTTCAAATGCTCAAGATATATGTGAAATAAAATAAACAAATATAATCTTTCATTTAATTAAGTTCCAAAAATTGTTTACTTAATTGAAAAACATATAAATAAAGTACCTCTCAATTGGATACATCCATCGATAATGAATGAGGCCTCCTAATTTAGCTTCATCAACCAGATGCACAGTTAAATACATCATGACAGTAAAAAAAGATGGAGGAAATATCATCTCCATTGCATAAAGTATCAATACAAACCTCTCATGAAGGTTGTCAAGATCAAATGGATGTAGATATTTCTCACATAGTTGTCTACAAAATGTGCAGAATTGGAGTACAATAGTGGTAACTTTTTCAGGTAATAATGTATGCAATTCCAATGGTAGTAACTGCTGTAATAAAATATGTGAATCATGACTTTTCAATCTATGTAACTTACGATTATTTAAGTCAACACACCTCAAGATGTTACTTGAATACCCATCAGATACTTTCACATTCTTTAAAATTCGAAGGAATGTATCTTTATCCCTATTTTTCATTGCAAAAATTGTTGGAGCATACTTTTCATTCTCATCTGGCCAGAGATCACATTTTATATTCATTACTTGTAATTATTTCCAAGCATTGAGATGATCCTTCTACTTTCCATGCTCATTAAGCAATGTGAAGATAAAATTTTCACATACATTCTTCTCAATATGCATCAAATCAATATTATGCTACAACAAATTAAATTCCCAATACGGAAGTTTGAAGAATATACTTTTTTTCTTCCATTGTTGCATTCCGATTTCACTTGACGATGCACTTTGAACCCATTTCCTGCTATCATTCAAATGATGAAACTTCCAAAATTCTATTTCAACATTTCCAAGTTATGTCAATATTTCAGAACAAGTTAACAACTTTGGAGGCGGTCTACGATCAATGAAACCATTAAATTTTGATTCGTTCAGTCGAAATCTATGAGATACGTCGAGAAATCATCGATGGCACAAGAAGCACTATTTTATACTATGAGGTATCCATTTGGGTTAAAAACAAAAGTTACAAACAAGACAATCCAAACTCATGTAAGTGTTCCAACCAGATAAATTCCCAGGCCCAAGGAAGTCACTAATGGTCCACATTAAATTAGCATGCATTTTGAATATTGTTTTAAAAGAAGCATCAAATGTCTCAAAATCATTGATTCATAACTCCTGTAATTATTCAATTAAAGGTTGTAAGTATACATAAATATCATTTCCAGAACTTTTTTTCTAGGAATAATCATCAAAATTATAAAAGAAATTTTTTGTATACATATCCACAGAGGCAGATTGTAAGGGATCAAAACAACTAGCCAAATGATATAACTGGTACTCAAAGTCCCAAATGGGTTGAATCCATCAACAGACAATACCAATAAAACATTTCTAGTATCAACTGAGAAATATGTATCTAATGAATCAAATGTCTTCCATGATTTTTAATCTCTTGGATGTCACATTAAACCATCATTGTTATTATCTACAGAATTCCACTTCATGTGTTCGGCGGTTTTCGATGACATGAATAATCAATACAATCAAGGATTTAAAGGAAAGTAATGAAAAACCTTTGCAGGTGTGTTCTTTTTATTCTTATTCATGGTAGTATGTTTATTAATACTTCCAACGTCATCCATTGACTTCCATCTAGAAGAATAACGTTTTTTGAAATCCTATCTACTTGAATCCTCTTGCCAATAAAGCATACAATCATTGGGACTCGCATGTATTTTTGTATAATTCAAACCAAGCCTGCTAACAACTTTTTTAATATCATAAAAATACTTGGGGTGTTTGATTCAATAAATTAATCATGAAATAATTATAATATCATGGACATTGCCTTATTTGTAATTATACATAGATATTTGATATAGTACAACTTCAGCAGAAAATAAAGTTTTGAATATTTCAAATATCCACTATACAACTCTTGATTTCCATCATCAACTAAATCATGAAATGTATTTTCCTTGGTGAAGTTTTCTCTTACATTAGTCTCTACATAATGAATAGGAGGATCCACTGATATGTTACAATCTTGGTCTGGTTGTCCTATAGTCTCAAAAACATCACTTGTCATGTTTCTATTTGTAACACCCTCATCTGGATGTTCTGATATGTTTTGATGTTGATGGTGGTGTCTTGCAGTGATGAATTCATCATTTATAAGGTTTTTCATTTAATTTTACATTTTCAATGAATTTGGGATCTCATTTTGTGGATTGACATTAGTGCTCAACCTTTATGTATCATTCTATTCTCCATGCCAAATCCAACACAAATATTGACCAGGGAATTGCTTTGATATTAAATGCTCATAAACTTCATCTCTCTTCAACTATCTTCTAAATTTATATTTAGGACATGGATGTCTTATTCTCCTTTCAACGGATCAATTGGAAATTGAAAAATCTAAAAACTCTTCCAAACCCTTAACATACTGAGGTGTGTTCCTTAGTAATGTGATCCAGCTTTTTATCCATGTATATCACAATGTTCCTACACAATATTAAAAAAAATTAAAACACATAACTATTACTAAATAGGGAAAGATATTCATATATGCTAGTTTAAAAAAATATAAATATGTTAAATAAGGTTTTCCTATATAAATAAATATGGTAAATAATGAACCCACCCACTAGAAAACCAAAGCATGAAAATTAAAAAGATCCATAAAAGAAGAGGAGAACAAGGATCTCATCCCTGTAGTTTTTTGTATGTCGTACTACACCAAAATAGATGGACAAACTAATGATGTCATAACTTTGATATCACTAAGGTAAGGTTTTGATAAATCATATAATAATTAAATAGAAGTTAGGAATATGAAATGAAAACAAACTCTTACCTTAAACATGACTCACTACTTTAGAAAATACATGGGGAACCAAGATGTAGAACATTCTAGGAAGAATCAGGTGAAAGGATTCATGGCTAGGGTAGATGAATCCAAGTCTTATAGAAAGTGGGAAAACCTATTAAATATACCTTTTCAATTTCCATTTAATTTTGTTTCAATTATAGAAAGTGAGAGAACCTATTAAATCCATAGTCTTATGGAATTCATATAAAATATTAAATCCCCAAAAAATAGACAATAGGGGTAGTATTAAATATTGTGTATATTAAAAAAATTTGGCTACTTTTTATTTTATTGGTGGCCTCGAATTAGGATTCAAAGAGGTGGGTATGGTCTGGGGATAATAATTTTAGAACATGTGAGGTATTATGGTGAACTGTTATGGGTAGAAACATGTCGTGACCCTGCATGTGATTAAATTTTTCATATCTGGGGTGGATCATGGAACATCAATGGGGGTTGAAACATAATGTGGACCTCTTTTATAAAGAAATTATAGTTGTCCCTATGATGTTTTCTTTTAGTATCTAATTAGATAGGTAAATATAACCTAAAATTGGAAAAATTACATGTTTGGGATGATCTTGATAGATGATTCATGTAAATATTTTTTCCCATCACCATGATTAAAAAAATAAAAAATTTCATATATCCTATCTGACAAGCATCTAGAGAGACTCTCTATAAGTATTGAGAGATGTTTAAAAAATATTTGTACCAGTTATCCTCATTAAATTGTTTAAGAGAACCATTTCATTGTGTTCTTATAAAAATACCTACTAGAAAATGATAGAAAACTTCTAGATGCCTCATAAGTAGGATCCTTTATAGGAAAAACACACATAGATTCCAAAGGGTTTATTGAAAAGATTAATCAAAACTAATAACAATTTGGCACCATAGGTACTCTCGTAAGATCAATTCATGTTTATAGTTTATTTATAGAGTTATTTAAGTGTTCACAAACTACAAAACAATTATTTACCAAAAATATTTAAAATGAATGGTTTAGTTTCATGACCATGTATAAATTGTGCATTAGTTATTTCCTAAATATCCATGACTATGGATTTCTATTTAACTATGCATGCAAACCATACCATGAATAAAAACCTATCCCAACTTCTATAAATAACATAGATTCTAAAAAAACAGGTACTCCAAGGTAAACCAACCATTCTAAATATAATGTTATACTCAAAATTCACTTTTTAGATCATTAAAAATATATATTTCATTCCTTAAATTCTCATGGTTAAATAAATTCCCCTTAATATTCCTAAATTCAATGAATGGAAATTTTAGGTCTCTATAGAATTATTGTTAGTATTTTGGTCAAGAAAAAACTCATAATATCATTTGTGAAGTAATTTAGACTTTTCTATATAAACAATAAGATGTAAAATTATATGATAACATACAAACAACAATATATTAATAAATTGAAAAAAATGAAATATAAAATATAATTATAATAAAAATATAAATAAAAAATATTAATAAATATAACTCATGGTAATAAATGGGTTCTTTTAGAGGATGGAATAATTATGGTCAAAAAAGGGGATCTAGATAATTAGAGAATCAAGTTTATATTTCTTAATGGAAAAGTGAGTGTGACACCGGTGATGTGGGGAGTCATGATCTATTAGTGTTTGATCAAATTTCATGAGGGGATATGGCATGATAATCAACATATATTGAGGTTGTTCAAGGAACTAATCACTTAAACCACACTTTAACTAAACAATGTTTAGGAATTGGTACTATCGATGACCAATTTCTTGAATATAAAATAACACTAGAATGGATATACTCATAGAAGTTTGATAATTTATAACTCCAAAGTAATAAGAAGAAAAAGGATGATACTGACTCCCTGTCGATTAGAACCTTTACTTCCTAGATAGACAAGAGCCTCTATATACTAACTTAATCCTTTGGAATTTCTATTTAATCCCCTCTAAAAATTATTTAGTCTACACACACATATTCACTGTCACTTATACCTTCACAAGAACATCTAGATACATCGATTGTGTAAATAAAGTGACTTGGATTTCAACATCTGAACATAATGTCTCCTCAAAATCTCACATTATATCCTTCTCATATAGAAGAACATCATGAGAAAAATTAAGAAGGTTATTAAATCAAAATCTAAGCTATCACATTCTAAAACTTTTATGTGGATGATATAAAATCCTTCCATCTTGACACCATATGTGTCAAAGAGAGGAACTCATTATAATCCTACTTCCATAATTCATCCCATAATATTGTATTATCCTCACTCTCACCCAAGAACAATATCTACCACAGATGAATTACTCCATTCAATACACTAATATCCAGTGGAATCCAGTGTCATTTTCATTCATGAATAAAGATAAATACAATATAAAAATCCTCCAAACAATGTTCTATATCCGTATTGTGTATATTATCCGCATATTTCTCCAAGATATTATAATAAAACTCAATATGTATTTATCTAACAAAAATAGTGTCCATACCCTGTGAGGCGCGATGAGGGGCGGCGAGAAGCGTCAAGCGGTGGCACAAGTTAGGACCTGCAGCGGGGGGTGAGATAGTGGTTTTGGGGGTCAGTGGTGATGGGCAGTGTGCCGCGCTGTGGGGTGGAGAGGCAGCAATCTGCGTTGAGGGGAGGCGATCTAGGGCTTCGGGGGTCGCCAGTGGTGGAGGGGGTCTCGCGGGGCTTGGAGGGAAAAGTGTCGGGAGTGTTAAAAAAATATTTTAGTGGTGGTTTTTAATAAACCTCCACTAAATCATTTATAAAACAAATTAGTGGCGGTTTAGTAAATCACCACTAAAAACCCACCGCAAAAGGCTATTTATGTTGTAGTGTTATAAGATATTTAACCATGTTCAACCTTACGTGGTCGGAATAAGAAATAACTATCCAGTGAATTGATGTCATGTGATTATAAAAGGACATTAAATTTTAAAATACAGAATAAAACTTTTCTGAATAAATTATTTAATAAATTTAAATTGTGTATTCAAGAGTTTATAATGCATCTGACTAAGCATGAATCCAAGGTAAGGTATTTTTGTCTCGATTCCACTCCATTGATACATATTTTATATTATGTACCTGATTTTATTTATGTTGTGTATATACTAACTCTTTTATATATTATATCATGAATTAATATTCATCTATTCCATGGTATTTTAAGTTTCAATTAAATTTTTCCCTTTTAATGGGATTTGATTTAAAATTTATTAAATTTTCAAAGGTTTATTTTACAATCTCACTCTTATATAAGTTTTTTCATGTTTAAATTTACATTGGAATAATTCTATTCTCTTTATATTATTCAACCCTGTAAGAACCTGGGTTTTCAGAACGGGTCAAAATCCCGACCATGTTTGAATTTTTGACTGGTTTCTGAGGAAACTGGACAAAATGCAGAGTTTCTGGAAATTTCCAGACTATACTCTGTGTACTTTAAGTACACACCGTGTATGTGTAGGAGAGTGGTCGGTTGTTTTCTCGCCGAGTACATGTCGTGTGATGACCATGTAGTAGTTTATTACTACACGACATGTAGTTCTGAACATACCGTGTATACCCCCGACCGTGTGAGGCCATACATGGAGTGTAGGACTGTTGGCTGGGTAGAACCAAGGACACGTCGTGTTCCCTTTGGGCACGCCGTGTAGTCTAGCCGTGTATAAGGGAAACACATGGCGTGTGGGTTTGTCGGCGAGGAAGAGAAGAAGAACTCGGTACACGCCGTGTACCCAGTGGTACACGCCGTGTACTCATGTCGACAGGTTCGAAAAGTAAGGCGGCGGAATCAGCCGTCTTATGAACAGTTAAATGACCTATACACGGCATGTAGTCCTAAAGTACATGTCGTGTACTTTCTTTTTTCTCTTAAAATGGGCAGTAGCCTCATTTTGAGATTCTGGACAGAACCCCCTCCACCAAGTCGGCTGGATTTTCAATTTCTTTCTGGTTCTTCGTTCGAATTCAGATCCGGTCTCAGTTGGTGCGTTGGAACCCCCTCGGTAAGGCCTCGATTCTGCTTTAGCTGTTTTGTCTGATTTTCATTCTAGAAAGAGTTATAGGCGTTCGAGCGGTTTTGAATCTTTTGTAGATCTATCGCGTTTTAGACCGAATTGATGGGTGTTACCGGAGGATTAGCATCGTGTGAGTCTCAGGTAGGTGGTACATACCTCATTTTGTGTTTTCGTGGTTGTTTGGGTGACGCGGCCTTCGGTGCATTTTCGGTTATTTTGAGCGGGACCCATTTTATCTGCTTTTTCATACTGTATTGTTTATGGGACCTCTGGGATGCCTTTGGGTATGCCCGGTTACCAGTTTGCGTGAGCAGGGCCGGGTGAGGGGTCGTTTCTCATCGGGGCATTTTGGTCGGGGAACGCCAAAATGGTTTTAATTGAAATATGATTGTTATAAACTATTTAGTTTAATTTTTTAAAGCCTGTTATAAATTTTTAGAGGCATTTAAGACCTCTGTGCTGGTATGGGACAGCACCTGGTATAGGCAATTCGACTGTTTAGTTGGTTTTGTCTGGTTATGTTTTCTGTTTAACTATGTTATATATGCAATTGTTGAATTGCATCTGCTGGACCCTTTGGGTTGTGTTGGGCTTGGCCCGGTTACACTTGAGTGACGCTGATCACAGGTTGGGGCTTTTCCCGGGTTACTTTGGGTGGTTTTGACCACGGGATTGGGTGTCATGGACGTCGGCTTGAGGCAGTACAACTATCAGGTTGGGCATGGCCCGGGATACTAGGATGGCGATGCCATCGGACTTGAGCGACATGGTCGCAGGGACACGAGGTGTCAGACGTGTTAGTGGCTTAAGACTATTTTGGTGATTACCGCTCACCGAGACTTGAGTATTGTGCACACAGAGATACTCAATGATGAGGTGGTTTTGACCACTCATGTGGGTAGAGGCCCCTGTAGTTGCGGTTAGGTATTCTGGTTGGGGGTGCTTTCCGTAGAAAGCCGCGTGGGAGGTGAGGAGCCTTCAGGGATTTGGGCGTGCCTTTGGGACATCGGTACGTGAGACACGAGGTGTCAGGAGGCACATGGTGCCGGGTTACTATTTTTGGGCGTGCCCTCGGGATGTCGGTACTTGAGACACAAGGTGTCAGGAGGCACATGGTGTCGGGTTACTATTTTTGGGTGTGCCTTCGGGACGTCGGTACTTGAGGCACGAGGTGTCAGGAGGCACATGGTGTCGGGTTACTATTTTGGGCGTGCCTTCGGGGCGTCGGTACTTGAGACACGGGGTGTCAGGTGGCACATGGTTCTGGGTTACACGACAGATATTCCGGTGTTGGCAGAAGCAGGTGACACTCCACGGTGGCTGTTGAGCACCAGTGAAGTTTGTATTTATTTATGCTCTGTACTGTTTACTACTTCCCTTGTAAATTCATGACTGCTTAAACACATATATTTGGTACGCACCGTTGGGTGGTATCCTACTGAGATTTGTCTCACACCCTACACAGGCCCTTCGGGACGCATGCAGACTTTATGTATTTACGTGTAGGAAAAAGGCCAGCTTCAGGAGCTAGGTTACGTTAGTTGTTACATGGAGATGGCATGGACCTTGAGGTCATTCCTAGATGGAGTTACTTTGTTTAGTTTTTCCTTTTCTGTATTAGCATGCTTATTTGTTGTATCTACTGTTGATTAGCAATTGGCGCCCTTTTTATGCTCAGTTATGTATGACCTTCTTTGGATGCATGCTTGGTTGTTTACAGTAGTTGTTGTAGTTGATTTTTGGCATGTTGTTCTGTTTACTTTCCGCTACAGTTGTTTTCTATATTGCTTCCACTGTTTATTGTTATTTGATATGCTTCTGCTTTGCGGGTCTGGTTCGAGTCTGCAGAGTCATTTATTTCCGCTGCATATTTAATGTCATACTCAGACTAGTACCCTTACTATGATCCTCCGAGAGGGTATAGCCTCCCCACTATACCTATTCAGACCCTCGCTACTAGTCGACAGCCTTTGGCATTCAGGGGAGGTGCGCCTAAGGTAGTGACACCAGACCCGTTCGGCACTGTTCAGGTGGCTGGCCGGGTCCGAGATGTTACAAAGTGGTATCAGAGGAGTTCTTGACAAGGATTTAGTAGCGGTGTTTTTCTGGATACTAATGAGATTGAGACTTCTCTTCTATTTCTGCTGGTTTTACTATTTGGGATATGGTAGAGTGGAGATAATTTGTTGTTACTAGAACTAGGTTCCCAGCTTGTGCTTGGGTGCCTGCAGCCCTAGGTATGAGGGATGGACCATGTTGCCATGGGTGGGAATTGTTGTTTGCTTTTTCTCAGATGACAATTTATATGATTTCCACCTCGGTGGCTCATTTGATGTGTGATGTTCTTGATTTTGATATGTGACCCTTGACCCGGTATGGTAAGGGAGAATTAGACCTTGGCCGGTATAGTGAGGCTACTTTTCTTGGCTTTGATAGGCACATTTTTAGGGTATTTCAATTTCATAATTGCATGTATGCTTTGTGAAGTGATAATACCATGTGAATAAAACAAATCAATTTCCATGCTTTATCTTCTTTGAAATGTGAAATGGTGAAATTCCTGATAGAATTGCTAGTTGTGCAGTGTGTATTCAATGCTTTATATTTTGTAGAATTGCATGTTGAATGATATTAGGGTCTGACTCTTATGAGAGAAGGCAAGTATTATGATTGATGCAGTGTAACTGTCAGGATTGGGCGACTCGGTCGTCGGTTTGAGGCAACGTGAGTTGTCGGGACGGTCATGGCCCGAGGTACTTTTGATACTTGGCTCTGTTGAGCGGGTAAGGAGGCCATGAGGTCGGGATGTCATGGAGCATGGGTTGCGCGGGTTACTCCTTCACGACTCGATGGAGCGTCAGGCAGAAGATGGTATAGTGTCGCAGGATCAGGGTCAGAATTCGGTATAGGCAGAGCACGAGCCGCAGGTACAGGCCTAGGGACAGGATCAGGTTCAGGATCTAGTGTAGGCAAGACAGCAGCCGGGTTTGGCATCATTCGGGCCGTGGGTCGACGAGCAGCTCCGAGCGAGCCTGGCACACATCTTGCAGGGGATTGACAGAGGCGTGCAGGGGACAGATCCTTCCATGGCGTATCTGACGTGGGAGTTCCAATCGCAGCACCTGCCACTTTTTTAGGGTGAGGGTGGTCCACAAGCGGCTGAGAACTGGATAGAGAGTATGCAGATGATATTCAAGTAGCTTGAGACGCCTCCAGGGCGAAGGGTCAAGCTGGCGACGTACATGCTGAGAGGACCGGCGAAGCGTTGGTGGGACGTACAGGTTCAGGCTTGTAGGTACGGGGGACTGGCATGGAAGGACTTCAAGGACAGGTTCTTCAAGCACTTTTATCCGGAGATACTGAGGGCCGAGAGAGCTCGGGAGTTCTTGAGTCTTCAGCAGGGATACATGTCTGTCATGGACTACGCAGCTACTTTTACAGAGTTGTCTCACTTTGCACCTGGTATGATGAGCGATGATGCAGCTAGGGTGAGGTGCTTCGAGGATGGCTTACGACACGCCATTTGGGTCTAGGTGAACATCTTTAGGCTGGGTTCCTTCTCCGAGGCAGTGAATTAGGCACTCATATCCAAGGGAAATGAGAGAGATAAATATTGCTTGGGCGGGACGATAGCTTCGGGTGACAGTTTGGATAGTAGGAAGCGAGGACGGGATGAGTCCCCGCAGGGCAGTCAGGCCAGGGATTCAGCTAGACCACCTCGTGGGAGTTCTTCGGTGATTTTCTTCTAGTGTGGACAGCTGGGACATGTTCGGGCGCAGTGTGTTAGGCCTCCGAAGGAGTGTCGGGCATGTGGATAGGACGGATATCTGGAGAGGTTTTGCAGGCAGCCTTCTCAGATAGTCGGCAGGCAGGGACCAGGACAGACTGCAGCGTCTGGAGTTGGTTCAGGTTTGGTGCCCGGAGAGGGTAGTCAAGGTTCAGCTATGCGCGAAGGTCGTGACAGAGATGGTGGGACCCAGATGAGGGTTCAGTGTCCAGTGACTGGAGCAGCATCGGGAGGTCAGGCATCAGGCAGCCATGTTTCAGGCCAGGTGCACGCCGTGGAGCTGCCAGAGGCTGAGCAGGCTGGTGAGCTGATGACGGTTAGAGGTACACTGCGGTGTGACTGTGATCTCCATGTTTCCTTTTTGGTGTGACCTGTAGAGGCATGTCTATTTTGAGTGCACGTAGTACACAAGATCTACATGGACTGACTAGATGTTAGTCAGTGGGATTGGCACCATATCAGGTGCGGGATATATTTATATATAT
Organism: Viscum album; assembly: GCA_963277665.1. NCBI lineage: Eukaryota > Viridiplantae > Streptophyta > Magnoliopsida > Santalales > Viscaceae > Viscum > Viscum album. Next base: position 1,478,790,790 of record OY728161.1, read on the forward strand.
GTATGAGATGCGTAGCATCAGGGCATCACGGATGCGGGTTACTTGAGGTGTCATGGGCATCGGGGCATCGTGGATGCGGGTTGCTTGAGGTGTTGTGGGCATCGGGGCATCGTGGATGCGGGTTACTTGAGGTGCTAGGCACTAGGACCTCGTGGAGGCGGACACCGATGCAGTGTGGGTTACGTTGGGTGTCGGAAGCAACACAGGAGCACCAATGAGGTGCAGGGGTGATGATGTGTCACGAGAGGACTACGCGTCCAGAAAATAGGTTAGTAAACCCTGTTTTCTTTACGTTTTTTTTGGTTGAGACTGGGTTAGGTAGTTCCTAAGGTGGGGAACCCCCCCTTGAGGAACTTAGCCGAGACCTTTTTGACCAGGGAAGTCCATCTTATTTTGATCAGGGTGGTATGTTCGGTGTCATATCTGGGTTTCGTTCGATAGCTCGGGGATGAGCTACGTTAAGGTGGGGAGTTTTTAAGAACTCGGGTTTTCAGAACAAGTCAAAATCCTGACCCTGTTTGAATTTTTGACTGGTTTCTAAGGAAACTGAAGAAAATGCAGAGTTTCTGGAAATTTCCAGACTACATGCCCTGTACTTTAAGTACACGTCGTGTATGTGTTGGCGAGTGGTCGGTCATGTGCTCGCCAATTACATGACGTGTGTTGACCGTGTAGTAGTTTCTTACTACACGGTGTGTAGTTTTGAACACGCTGTGTACACCCCCGACCGTGTGAGTTCATACATGGCGTGTAGGCCTGTTGGCCGGGTAGAACTAGGGACACATCGTGTTCCCTTTGGGCACGCCGTGTAGTCTAGCCATGTATAAGGGAAACACATGGCGTGTGGGTTTCTCGGCGAGGAAGAGAAGAGGAACCTGGTACACGCCATGTACCCAATGGTACACACCATGTACTCATGTCGGAAGGTTTGAAAATTAAGGTGGTGGAATCAGCTGTCTTATGAATAGTTAAATGAACTATACACGGCATGTAGTCCTAAAATACACGTCGTGTACTTTCTTTTTTCGCTTAAAATGGGCAGTAGCCTCGTTTTGAGATTCTGGATAGAACCCCCTCCCCCAAGTCGGCCAGATTTTCAATTGCTTCCCGGTTCTTCGTCCAAAGTCAGATCCAATCTCAGCTGGATGCATTGGAACCCCCTTGATAAAGCCACGATTCCTCTTTGGCCATTTTGTCTGATTTTCATTCTAGAAAGAGATATAGGCGTTCGAGCGGTTTTGAATATTTTGTAGATCTACCATGTTTTAGACTGAATTTTTGGGTTTTACCGGAGGAGTAGTATCGTGCGAGTCTCAGGTAGGTGGTGCATACCTCATCTTGTGTTTTTGTGGTTGTTTGGGTGATGCGGCCTTCGGTGTGTTTTTTGGTATTTTGAGCGGGACCTGTTTTATCTGCTTTTTCATACTGTATTGTTTATGGGACCTCTAGGATGCCTTTGGGTATGCCCAGTTACCAGTTTGCATGAGCAGGGTCAGGTGAGGGGTTGTTTCTTAACGGGGCATTTTGGCCGGGGAACACCAAAATGGTTTTAACTGAAATATGATTGTTATAAACAGTTTAGTTTAATTTGTTAAAGCCTGTTATAAATTGTTAGAGGAATTTAAGACCTCTGTGATGGTATGGGACAGCACCCGGTATAGTGTAATTCGACTGTTTAGTTGGTTTTTCCTGGTTATGTTTTCTGTTTAACTATGTTATATATGCGATTGTTGAATTGCATCTGCTGGACCCTTTGGGTTGTGTTGGGCTTGGACCAGTTACGCTTGAGTGACATTGATCACGGGTTGGAGATATTCCCGGGTTACTTTGGGTGGTTTTGACCACGGGATTGGGCATCATGGATGTCGTCTTGAGGCAGTATGACTGTCAGGTTGGGCATGGCCTGGGATACTAAGATGGTGATGCCATCAGACTTGAGCGACATGGTCGCAGGGACATGAGGTGTCAGACGTGTTGGTGGCTTAGGACTATTTTGGTGATTACCACTCACCCGGGACTTGAGTAGTGTGCACACAGAGATACTCTATGATGAGGTGGTTTTGAACACTCGTGTGGGTAGAGGCCCCCGTAGTTGCGGTTAGGTATTCTGGTTGGGGTGCTTGTCGTAGAAATCCACGTGGGAGGTGAGGAGCCTTCAGGGATTTGGGCGTGCCTTCTGGATGTCGGTACGTGAGACACGAGGTGTCAGGAGGCACATGGTGCCGGGTTAATATTTTTGGGCATGCCCTCGGGACGTCGGTACTTGAGACACGAGGTGTCAGGAGGCACATGGTGCCGGGTTACAATTTTTGGGCGTGCCTTCGGGACGTCGATACTTGAGGCACGAGGTTTCAGGAGGCACATGGTGTCAGGTTACTATTTTGGGCATGCCTTCGGGACGTCGGTACTTGAGACACAGGGTGTCAGGTGGCACATGGTTCCGGGTTACACGACAGATATTTCAGCGTTGGCCGAAGCAGGTGACACTCCATGGTGGATGTTGAGCACCAGTGGAGTTTGTATTTATTTATGCTCTGTACTGTTTACCGCTTACCTTGTAAATGCATGACTGTTTAAACACGTATATTTGGTACGCACCATTGGGTGTTATCCTACTGAGATTTGTATCACACCCTGCACGGGCCCTTCGAGATGCGTACAGACTTTATGGATTTACATGTAGGAAAGAGGCCAGATTCAGGATCTAGGTTACGTTAGTTGTTTCATGGAGATGGTATGGACCTTGAGGTCATGCCTAGCTGGAGTTACTTTGTTCAGTTTTTCCTTTTCTGTATTAGCATGCTTATTTTTTGTAGCTAATATTGGTTAGCCATTGGCGCCCTTTTTATACTCAATTATGTATGACCTGCTTTGGATGCATGCTTGGTTGTTTACAGTAGTTGTTGTAGTTGATTGCTGGCATGTTGTTCTGTTTACTTTTCGCTGTAGTTTTTTTCTATATTGCTTCCTCTATTTATTGTTATTTGATATGCTTCCGCTCTGCGGGTCTGGTTAGAGTCTGCTGAGTCATTTATTTCCGTTGCATCTTTACTATCATACTCGGACCAGTACCCTTACTATGATCCTCCGAGAAGGTATAGCCTCCCCACTATACCTATTCAGACCCTCACTGCTAGTCGGCAGCCTTTGGTGTTCAGGGGAGGTGCGCCTAAGGTAGTGACACCCGACCCGTTCGGCACTGTTCAGGTGGCTGGCTGGGTCCGAGATGTTACAAACCCCATCTATTTTATTCTAATTTGTTTGTTTCTAAGTTTCCCATGTTTTTCTTCCAACTTTTTCTCACTTTCGTATTGAAAGACTAAAAGAATATTTTTTAAGCTAAACCATCCTTATTTCTTTTTTTAGATCATGAATATTTTTCCCCATATAAAGATTTTCTAAAATATTTCAACTATGTTATTTTATATTCTCCAATGATTGTGTAATTTCATTTTAACCATATTTTACTTTCTTTTTAAGTTTTTATGAAGGAATATTTTCAAAGTTTTCTAAAAAAGTTCTTTTTTGACTTTTTACAAAAGTGTGAAAGGAATTTTCTTTTTAAATAATATGGCATAAAAGGATTTCTCCACCTCTATAACCATTAATCAATATTTGGATTCCTATAAAAAGTTTCCAAGTTTTTTTAAAGAAAATAATTTTTCCATTATTTTCTAAATTTTTATCTTTTATATTAAAATAAAAAATATTATTTTATAAAAGGTTGAAAAGAATTTTAGAAATGATTTATAACTTCATTTTACAAAAAAGTCACAAAAGGTTTAAAGTATGTTCTTTTAAAAGTTTCACTACCATTTTCCTTTATCATTATCAAAATAATTTCTTTTATTTCAAACCTTCATGTCTAATGAATCGATGGTCTTCTATTATCCTTTACTAATTAATGGATTATAACTTATTTTGTGATTAACCACCTTCTTATGATCATATTCTTAATTAATCTCCATTATTAATTAGACATTATTTTTATTCTTTATATCCATATTATTTTGTATCATGGATATATTTATAATTTTAATATTTTCTTAACTATATACCATTACTATATATGGTTTTAGTTGAAGGAATATTATTAAGAAATTTATTTCATTTACTGGTGAAATATTGATGTTTTGTATTCTTGATTCAATGTGGATATTTATTTATTGATAAAGCATATTTATTATGTATTATACTATTAATTAAATATTTTAGGAATTCATTAGACATATATAAGTGACGGGTGGGTCCTGGTTATATATATCCCCTCGATGCATCGATGGGTCTCATGAGATAAATAGTTGGCTAAATTTTTTGTGTATTTTGTATATACCTACCCAATAATTACAATATCTTGGCACAAAACCTTAACTGTAAGATTCATGATAGATTTTCATGAGGACTTTATAGAAAGATCATGATGTTTGACATTATTCATTTCCTTTATTAAAATTTCAGTTATTATTATCCATTTGATTGTTTTGTTAACATTTTTTGTGGATATATTTTGAATGTCAATTTATTTATTGAACAGAATATGTAATGATTATTTACTCTAGAATATTATTTATTCCTTATCTACTCATGATAGCTTCCATTATACAATTTCCCTTACTGATCAATTGATTTCACCCATTATTATTCATTTCTTTCACCTGGATATGAAGAAGGAATCTTAGAATGATTTTTATGGATGTAATAAAGTTTTGTATGCTATGTTTTATTTTTCCATTATAATATGGAAATAATGTATATATCTAGTCTCCCAATACTTCTAAACAAATCGATACTTTTTGTTGTGGTCCATTATATCTTTTACCAATTTAATAGATTATACATCATCTCTGGGTTACTAGAGTCATGGTTGTTACGTATTAAATGATCACTAGGTATCTAGTGGCTCCTGAGAGAACCACTTATAGAAATTGACTCCAATATAGTACTTGGTCTACTTCCATTAGGTGCCCAATCCACAAACTACACCTCTCCCATTTTACTTCCTTCCTCTAGTTCCCTTCCAAGGCCTTCCAACTCTTCCCAACATAAAAACATTCCCATGAGAAGATTAAAGAGCTAAAATTTGGAGGGAATTAATTTTAGAAGACAAGGGTTAAAAAATCCAATAACCTTCCTTCTATAGCACACTTAAAATTCACTCAACATAAAACTTGAAGAACTAAAAATAAAGAAAAATTTATGATTAGTAAATTAAGTTCATCATAATATAGTTGCATCTATAATATGATATAACAAAAAATAAAAAATAAATATAACCATTTTTTCATCATCAAGTGATCATAATCCACCTGGATGAGTGGTCATACATGATTTGGTGAGTTCCAATATTATATGGATATTCTCATGTTCTATTAATGATAATGATAGAACCATCATGGTACAACTAATCCCAAGGTCCTCCAGATAATGAGATATTATAAGTGAGTATGATGTTAGGGCATACAATATAAGAGGGTGAATGGGATATTTCCAAATAAATCCATATAGTTTATTATTCTACCAACAAATGGTGAATGGAGAACCACCATCCATAAATTAAATAATTGGTGAGTGATTTATCACCTCGCATAAATTAGAGTATGGGCGAATAGGATATCACCACTCATAAGCATGGGTGAATAGGTTTCCACTGCTAATAATGTAAATCATGAGTGAATGGGTTATCACCACTCATAATAAAAATCATGGATGAACAAGTTATCTCTATACATAAGCATTATAATATTTTAAGGGGTTATCACTACACATAAACAAGAATAAGTGAATGGGTTATGACTATATATAAACTTGATATTCCAATGTGATCTACTAAGAGGAAATGGGAAGGAGGAGCTGAATCAGTGGTATTTTATTTTATAATTTCTTATAAAATTTAACCTCTATGAGTGATTAAATTCATGATCCTATCAATATTAAAACTCACAATCACCCGTATACAACATATAAATAAAAAATATAAGAAACTTATAGGATTTTTATGTAGTTTTCCCTCAATGTGGGTGAATAATTTCATATTGTGTCCAGTGAAATTTAATACATGGGTGCTCGAATAATTTTGTAAAATGGACATTGTGGGAAGTTATCATCCTTAGCATGTAATTCTTTTCCCAAAAGAAAATTATCCTGGTTTTTTTCTTTATACAAGATTCCCCTATTTAGCATAAACATAATATCCCTTTTATTCAAGAACTTGTATGGATATAAAATATATAGTAGAAGAAAATGAACATCAACCTTTCTCACTTGATATTTCTCAGCACCTCTTTATCATATCATTCTTCTTATTTAAATCTTCAACATGATCTAGTGGATGATTTTTATTTTTGAATTTGGAAAATCCAAATGTTTTGATCTATATGATTTTCATTTTCTACTGGTCAAAAGATAGTGACTGAGAATAATGTAAATGTTATCCTCAATATTAGGAAATAAAAATTATTATTTAAAACTCCATAATAATTGTTCAAAGTATCTCATAAAATCTCTATAACCTTTCTCATTTAATTATCTTGAATAATAGATTCAAATTCAAAAAACAATCATGTGTTCTTTAAGAAAATATCACTTAAAATATCTTTTTTTATTATATAGCATTCACATAGAGTCTCAAAATTCCCCTCATCCATTAATTTATCATTTTGAGGTGTCGCGGGTGTTGGGAGGAAGTTTTGATGCAATTAGTAGAGTATGAGTAGATTTGTAGTTGAAATTTTAACTATAGAAATAGATTACATCATAGAAAAGAAATTTCAAAATGATTGGTTATACATAAGAGAGGAGTTGGTGTAGTATGGTGTGTTTTTTCTTGTTCAATGAGGTTATATCATGAGGTGAGGTGTTGTATCATGGATTCTTGTAACACCCATGGTGTGATTTTTAGGATAGGAATTAAGTCTCGAATGTTAGCTCAGGCTCAGTACAAGAATTATATAGTGTGTAGAATACCACACCATGATATGGGGGATCACAATAAATAGAAAAGGGTTACTTGAGTTTGGTGTGATCTAGGAGGTTACCCCATGGCTAGGAGGCACCAAAGCATGAAGGATGGATGACCTATTTGGGCTGGAGTAAATTTTTTGGAATTTTTAACTGCGGGTTGTAAGTCATGATGTGACCAGTGGGTGGTATGGAATGAAATATTTATATGGAATTTCTAAATTTTTAGATTATGGGGGTGTGATACACAATTTTACTCATGTATGGTGGTTGAAACGAGTCTATTGTATAGAGAGCTCTCTGCTTTGGCAGAGATATCTCATGCGATTTAGGGTTTCAACCCCTGAGGCGGCTATTCTTACTTCTTCAGTGAGGTTGTTTGTAGTGTGCATCTTGCACCCTTGATGGTGGTTTCTTCAAATCTATTCAAGATTTGTTGCCGGTGTTGGGTGCACAAGGATTTGTGTCTCAGGTGGTGGCTGGATCAGGTTGCTTCTGGATCTGTCGTGGGTTCCTGGAGGCATGGGATTTCAGCTCTGTTGCGGCTGGATCTTAGTCGATGAGGGATGGTGGTGGGGGTGCTCGGGTTGCGGTGGGTGAGGCATTCGACGGGTGGTGGTCGGATCTGGTTCATCTAGATCTGTTGCGGTCCTGAGGTGTGGGACTCGACGTTTGTTGCGGCCTCTTTGACGGCGAGTGATGGTGGCAGAAGAGCATTGGTGGGTCACGGTGTGTGAGCATGGACGACGTACAGTGAGGCAGTGGCTTCACGGTTGATGGTTTACGGTGGAACCTCGACAGAGATGAGATGGCGGTCCAGATCTGATCGGGTTTGTTAGCCTTGACGGCCTGGTTGGCAGGGGCCTCTGGCTTTTCGACATAGCAGACACTTCTGGTGGTTCATTTGGGGGTCATGACGGTGTGGTATAGTCCGGTGGGGCAGGTGGGGGCCTCCAGTCAATAGGTGATTTGGCAGGCAGGCGCGGTGTGGTTGTACCAGTCATTCTACTTTGTGGGTTTGATCTTGTAATGGTTTTTTTCACTAGGCCTTTGAGTTTCTATTTTTTGTAATGGCTTTGTGCCATTGGGCTTTCAAAACATTGAATCCTAAGGCTTAGATGCCTTGGTGTTCGGATTTCTGTTGGGTTTTCCCTTTTCCCACAAAAGGGGTTGTGTGTTTTTACTTTTTTAATAAAGGGGTTCACCCCCAACTTTTATGATATGATGGTTGAAACTTTCATATGGGTACCCTCATACATTAGGGTCCTCCTCTTATTTAGAAAAAAAATCAGTTAAGTCTGGGAAGACCGAGTGATAAGTAAAATTATATTTCATGATATCCAAAGGTAACTCTGAGTTACCCTATGATATGTAAGAGTCTCAGAGTCAACACATAAAGGTCACTTTATATGATACATAAGGTTCCTTCAAAGTTATAGATTAAAAATTTAGATCAATGTTGTATTCAACTTGTGATATGTAAGGGTTATTCATATGTGTAAGGGTAAAAAAATGTTAACATCCTAGAATATAAGGGTCGCCTTGTTGGTACTTGAGGATAAATTATATGATACATAAGGTTTACCCCATACGCAAGGGTCTCTGACTTTTTAAATTTTCTGTATGTAATATTTTTCACTGTGATACGTAAGATTAAAACCTGAATATGTAAGAGTTATCTATTTTCTGCAGAATTGAAAATCTTCATCTTTGGCATGAATCATATTTTATGATTAATAGGGATATTATCATTCATAAGGTGTGGTTTATATCACTTAATTGGTTCAATATCTATAGCCAATCTATTGTATTTTATATTTGTACCTATGTCATTAATAACAATTAGAATAGAGAAATAGTTTTTCATAAAATTCGATTATGAATTGAACTATATAATTTATAAAAAAATTATAAATTATAATAAAATTTATTTTGGAATATTTATTATTTATAAAAGTGCTAAAGGGAGGGGGTCACAGAATGATTCGGAGTGTCACACCGTGATTCCTTATATCTAGTTTGAAATTTATAATATTCCTATATTTCCCCTATTTGAATTAAAAAACATAGGGACACTTTTTTTCTTCCATTTTATTTTTGGACCTCCATGCATCATATCCCTTCTTGTACCCCTCTACTTCTTGAAATTTCCATGTATTTCATTCATTATTTGAAGATGGTTCATTTAGGTAAAGTTTTTTAAGCATCCTCATCTCTTCTCTTTCTCCCTTTTATTTTTTTCATGCCTTAAGATTGTTATAGTGGCCTAGGGATTCCTATTTCTCAAATATAGTTGAGTATTTTTTTAATTATATGGTTCCTAATCATCCTTTAGGATATTATTTTAACTCTTGATAGTGTAGTAACACACCATCCTTTGAATTAAATGAATTGAGTTATGTTGTTACATTCATGGACCATTATATTTAAATCCATATATTTCTTTTTTAATTTAAATCATCGTTCAAACACTTTTGAAATTATATTAATTGTATCTAATAATAATTTCAAAATTAATTTAGTTTTACTCTCGGTTTATATATAGAAAAAGGGAATATATCATGTTTCCATACTCTAAACTTATTTTCTTATGAAACATGCATACAAGTGTTTGTTGAAATTCATAAGAGGATCCTTTTAAAATATTTGGTAATAAAATTGAGGTTTTATATTTATCATTGATTTCATATGTGATATTTAGTTGATTTAAGGAATGTTTAGAAGGATTTATGGGTTGTTTGGATGGGATTTTAGGTTGTTATTAAGCTTGTATCATTTCTTAAATATATTTTTATATTATGTATTTTTTTACTCATATTTATGTTATTTTTATGTAGTTTAATTGATTTTAAATTACTATTATGATATATTAGTCATGTTACTTCAATGTTTGTGATCCTCTTTAATTTAATTAAGATTTTCAATCACAAATTGGTTTCAAATATGGTTTCTATGTTTTCTAAGGTTGGTTTAAAACTAAGGGCCCATTTGAAAACCTGTAATAATTGGTTTACATAATAATAAAACTTTTTTATTTAATCCCCTTTGAGATATATTTTATGTTGATCTGGGTGGTTATGATAATCTAGTTTATTTTCATTTGAGTAATAGTATGCATGAAAAAAAGGAGATTCTTGAAAAAGGGTGTTTGAAGTTGAGATGAGGGATGTTTTTATATGTCGCTGAAATTTTATGTGCTTGGTTTCATGATTCATGTTTCTCACCTTCATTAGGTTGATCATGGGAACCCTGGGTACTTGGGAAGGAACCTAGGACAAGTACATCTAGGGAATGATATCATTATACCTATCCTATGTATCACTTGTTATGATGCCACTTTGACTAGGATTCCACTTTTACCACTAGTTTAGGATGCCACTATGGCTAGCAGGTTGTGCACAGTTTGAGAAAATTGGTTTGGATAAATATTGGTTTGAGGATCCTGGTGTTCCTTGACCTTAGTCCCTTAGGTATTTTTCTCATGATTTTGGGTTGTTATTTATGAAGTTACTAAGGATAATTTTACCACTAATAAGGGGTTTAAATCAGTGGTTTCCTTTTTACAAATTTCAAACTTTAGAAAATTTAACTCTTGAAACTTATAAGAGTCACTTTCCTTATCAATTTTAAAACAACCTCACAAGTATGAAAATATGATAAAGTAAATCAGGTGAAAAATATTTACAAGGTTTAACCTCAATATTATAACCTATATACTTTCTATGGACACTCCCATGGGTCCATGGAAATTCATTATTAAAAACAAGTGAGGAATAACTACAATCAAGAATCCATGGTTTGTTATTCTTGTTTTGTTTCAGAGATATGTCAAAAAAAGTATCTTTCCTTAACTTTCATCTTTCCATCCAATTTTTATTTTCTAGAATAGTAACTCTATCCTAGAATATTTTTCATATATTATTTAAAAAAGTGGCTATCTTGTTCACATCTTCCACAAATTTCCTCCTGACTATCAAACTGATTTTTCATTAGAATCTTCCTAACATATTGAGATTTTACTTTTCCAAATTATTGTAGATTATTAAAGCTACTAAATTTTCTTGTGTTTTTTATCCCTCTCATTTCATACTTGCTTCTAAGAAGAGACACGTTTTTACAAGATTTGTAAATTTTGTGCCCATAAAATTAATAGAACTAACAAAAACTATCAAATCTTTATTTTTTTTGGAAATAGGATCTTTCTCTATACAAAGTCTATCGAGGTTCATGATATTTTTCTACTCTTGTTTCCTCCTAGCATGGGGAAACTTTCTTATGAGGAATATTTTTAACTTTTGTTCATGGGATAGATTTATCACATCTTTTCTCAACCCAATATTTCCCAACATTTTTATTAACACTTTCAAGGTTAGTAAAACTAGAAAAACTTTCACTATTTGTGGGTAGAGATTTCACCTAATTCTTAGATTTATATCTCTCAACCACTTGAAATTAATTAGTTTTTACCTCTTAAGATTTTTTGAAATTATCATTCATCTTTGATAAGGTACTTTAAACCTCAAAAAGTTTGGATTGAGTTTTATAAACTTCTTATTCCTTGGGTGTTAGTTTTTTACTGAGATCTTCCACTATCTTTCCTTGTTCAATAACTCTCAGTTTGAGGTTCACTACCTCCTAGAGATACTCATCTTCCTATTTAAGAACATATTTACTTTCTTGATTATTATTTCCTATTTCCTTCTTTAACATTCTGATTTCTTTCTTCTAATTTTTATTTTGATCAATACAAGTAATAAGTTATAATCTTAGATGAAATTATTTGTGTATTTATTCACCTCCTCCATCTTTATCACTATTTGATGAGTCTTAATTTTTCTCAACATTTTCAAATAAGGTTTATAACTTTTCAAACTCTTTTATTCTGACTATTTTTTTAGGAGTGTCATATTCAACTTTCTTACATAGTATACTTCTTCTATTTTCAGTGAACACTTTCTTAAAAATAATGTAATTCATATCTTCCTTATAAGATTTGTTAAAAAAATTTATGTTGAGGATTTTATTCAAAATTATCTTCATATTCTCCAACATTATTCTTGGGAAAATTCATAGAAAATTTACCAATTACTCCACACTCAAAACAGTTGATTAGAATTCTTCTTTCATACTTTCCTTTACCTCTCTTGTAATTTTTATAGATAAGGGAATGATTTTTTTCATTCATTTCATTATCTTACTTATCATTATAATCATTATTTTCAACATTGTTATGATAAAAATCTTTGATTTTCATCTTCCTCATAGCCTTAAAATACATTTTATCCTTGATTTTATTTTTGAATCTTATAGCTTTCCTCATATTATAATTAATAATAAAATTTTTAAATTCATCAAGAGATAAATCATATTTATATTCTAAGGTATAAATTTTAGAGTCAAACCTATCCAGGAAGTTTCTCATGAGTTTCTTTACAATAGTATAATCTTTATAGATGTCTCTTAAACCTCTATTTTACACACAACTTTATTAACTCTGGCGAATTATTCATCGATATTTTCTTCATCTCTAATTCTTATATATTCAAACTTTCTTTTCTAGATTTGTAACTTTTCTTCCTTCACTTTTTTGTTTCCCTCAAATATACTTTCAAGCTTGTCCCAAATTTCCTTAGCTATTTTGAAACCCATCACCTTCATAAAAAAATTCTGACAAATACATAATAATAGCATTTCTAGCTTTTTTATAAACCTCAATGTTTCTCTTGTCAGCAGTAATCAAGGGATCATTTTTTTTAATGGGTGGAAACCCAATTGCTGATGCATCAATAACCCCTAGGCTAAGTGATATAAGATAGGGTATCATTTTGTTTTTCTAACCATGATAATTTTTTTCATATAAGGTAGTAATACCTCAACTATTAACTAATTGAGATTATCCATGATAAGGATTTAATAGGAAACCTTGATCTAATACCAGTTGAAGTTCCTAAGGATCATTGTACCATTAAGAGGGGGGTTGAATTAGTGGTGGCCTTTTTAAAAATTTCAATCTTTATGAAATTTAACCCCTTAAACTTATTAGAGTTTCTTTACTTATAAATTTTAGAAAAACCTCAAAATAATTCAAATGTGATAAAGAAAACAAGGCATGAAATATTTACAAGGTTCAGCCTTAGTTTGAGAATCTACATCCTTACCATGGCCACTCCCATGGGTCTATATAAATTTACTATTAAAAATAAGTGAATAAAAATGTTGATATAACTCTTATTAGACTCCTTTTATCTCTCTATAGGTATTATTATACTGACTCCCATCAGTTTAAAAGTTTTTTTGACACAAACTTGAGCCACAAAAAAATAATATGGAACTTTGAATTCTACTCCAAATATGGTGAATCCTGAAACTCTATATGTTATACCTCTCTCCATTTTATCTTTTCAGTATGAGTCTATCTAATGTGTTTGTGTTCGTTATTATCCATCCATTGTACCTCACTGAAATCTTTTTTTGATATAAAATATGAACTCTATCTGTTTAGAAAAACTATGCGCCTCACAAACTCTACTTTGTAAACTTTGTCTGATCTTTCACTATCAATAGTCTCAGTCTAGAAGGTTTTTCAATTTCCCTGTCTAGTGGAATGAACTAGAATATATGTCTAAGTCTCTAATAAAAACTCTTTATCCATAATTATTTAGCATTAAAAAAATCTTTGTTGTAAAATCACTCTGAAAAAAAAACTCTGTAGCACTTCAATTTTTCACACATGTATAAAGTGTCAAGTACAGATGTATTTTCCATCTATTTATATAGGTGATCCATAAATAGTAAAGGTGAGAAACCAATTTCATTTTCCAACTCACTTAAATTTATAAAACCAAATTTCATTATCATTTGAATTTCACTAGGACACTTCTCAACTCTTCAAGAACATTCATGAATCTTCTTAAATTCTCCATCATTTCCAACTTTATTAGAATTTACTTAATCTAGATATTAAGAAACTCTTAAAAAAACTCATTTTTTTTATAATAAGACACTTTTAAGAAAAAAACATCATCAAAATTAATGACTTTATAATGTTATTTAAAGTTTCTCAGAAACCTCCATATCATAATTTTTATCCGATTACAACTCCTCAAAAACTCCTCCATCAAGTGAATGGATTTTCTAGTCTTCTTTGTCTGATCTTCTTCTTGACTCATACCTCCAGTAACAATTCATAGATTCAAAATTTAAATATCCCATCTATCTAGAAACTCATCTATATCCATTCAATCTTCTTGCCTCAGCTCATAATTTCATAAAAAAAGTTTGTTTGACTGATTTTCATTTCTCTATCTAATCGCCTTGGTCCGATCTTATTTCATAATCTTGGAACTTCATATGACTATTTAGAATAATTCTTCTGGTACTTTATGAATGTTTTTCTAATGTTTTCTTTTATGTTCTTCTATTTGATTAATCAACTTACTTCATATCTTTTCAACTTTTAATCATTAAGCAATCTGTAACAAAACTCTAATCCTCAAACTTCATACAAACTATCTTCCCATAAAACTATACATGTCTCTATCCATTTCTCGTAGCCCAATTAAGATGGTTAACTATATTATTACAACTTCTAAATAATTCATTCATGAGAAAATTAATTCAACTCAAATACTCTATCTTCAAATTCATTGAATTCTTCCCCTTTTTTTATATTTATATTCAAATCTGATTTATTTTTCCACTTTTAATTTCTTTCAACTTTTTCAAAACTTCACAAAGTCTTCTCACAAAAAAACATCTAGTTAATTCATCATTTTTCTATCTGATGTTGTTTGTCCTGTGATTAGAATTTTAATCATCCTATAATGTTTATCCAAAACTTCACTTTTCTTTATATTCACAAACTTCAAATTTGGTCCGTCCAATAAGCAACATTGCAATACCAGTTTTCTTAAAACAACATCATCTGTAAATCTATATATTTATATAAACTCAAAAACATTCCTTTTTCTGAAGCATCTATTTGATCTTCTATATTTGGTTCTTCTTCTCATATCCATTTGATTGAATTTTTTTGGAAAGGTTTTTCCAGATGTCGATGTCAATATCCTCCTTTTTCTTCATACACTTTAAAAAAAAATTTGTACACACCATCTTGGATCATGAAATTTTCATGATGTTAGAAACTTGAACAATCAACAAAGTATCACCTGACTTAGTTGGGAAGTTCTTTAAAAAACTTCCATCTTATGGATAATTTATAAAAAATCTCTTAACTTCCATTAACTCTTTTTTTTTGAAAAAAAATAACAAAAGTTATTTTTTAACAAATAAAAAAAAATTGTTAGCAAAAAAACACAAAGGATCTTCAATTTCATCACTTTATTGAAGGTTATTTTTTCATTTGATTTTATATAATAGTTTATTCCCATGGTGGTTATGATTCTATTGATTTGATTCTAGTTGATTTTCATTTATTATCTTATTATTTAACATATATGGAGATTTCCTTTTTATAAGTATAAATTTATCCCCATTTTTCATTCTTTATGGAGTTTGTTATGGGGTTAAAGTGTGGGATATTTTCTCTATTTATACAATGTGATTATTTCATAAGTATGGTTTTAAAAAAATTTCCTTTACTTTAAATAACACCCTTTAATGAAATGTATTAAAGCCTATCTTTGATAAAATGGGTGAGTTATTTAACTTAGGTAAAATTAATTTAAATGATGGTATCATCTGAATTATTTTAATTAAAATAAAAATATTACTTCTATAGTTGTCGTTTCAAACTAGCATGAAATGGATTTAATTTTAATGGTTATGCATGGTGTGTGGGGAGGATACCTATTGGGAATTATTTTCTCATGCATATTATATTAAAAGTTTCGTTTAGGTTCCTCTTGGAAGTAGTAGATGGTCTTTGGATTATATTTTGAGTATGGTGGTGGTTTCAAGAAAATAATCATCTTTCTTAACACGTGGAGATAGTGCTTGTGGTCTTTATTTTATTTTTATATTTAATTATTCTTATGTATCATTACATATTTAAGTTATCATTTTTGTTCCTTCTGATTATGTTGGTATTTGTGTTAAAATTTTACATTGGTTATGTTTATTGGGTTTTATTTATGGTTGATGAGTTATGTTTACTCCCTCATGACTCATTTGGTTTCAATTACTGGTGATAAAATCTATTTTATATGTGTGTATTATTGAATTATGGATTGTTCATGCTATAATTATGGGTGGAATTACCCTTTTATTAATTTATTTATTAGGAAAAAAAATTACCAATGATGTTTATTTTGATTCCTAAGTACTGTTTGTTAGCCCATGGTGATCTGAAATGCACTTTGGGCCATGTCACGGGCTGTCTCGGGTTCCTAGATCAAGGATATCCTGATTTAGTTCATGAAAAAATTCTATCAGAGAATGTTTTTATTTTATATTATTTAGATATTTGAGTTTTACATAAGATAGGATCATTGGAACTCATGAGGTAGATTCGAATAAGTGTCTACATAATACTTTTATTACCAAACCTTGAGTTTCCTGGGGATATCAAGAATGTGTAATTTTAGCTACACGTTTGTTTTATCCTTCCTTTTTTGGGTATAATTCTAGATTTTAAGGAAGTTATAAGGGGAACTAATGAGTTGTGTGGGAAGGGTTCATCAGTTACAGATTGTGCACACAGGTCATGCATATTGGAAGGGTGTGGATTTCCTATGTATCATTTTCTCAATGCCTCTTAATGTTTATTATTAATATTATGGATAGGTTATTACTAATATTAATTATTTTTATATGATCTCAAGTTTCTTTTGCCCAATATTATTTTAAATTCAATATTAATTGTGATTATTTCCTTGAGGTATTGTTTTTTTAATTATATTTGGTCTCATTTATTATGTTGTGACTTTTGGTGTTCACTTTCTTAGAAGTTTAATTTTTTAATCATAATAGATTTTATAAAAATTTCCTTGAATATTATTAAAAAGATTTCTTTTGTATAAATAACTCTTAAAGATAATTTTCATTGGTTTTAACTAGTGATATGTGTTTTTAAATAATTTTTGGTAATTTTACAGAGGATTTTAATGAATCTATTAGTCAAATACGGCATCCATGATTTTCTCACTAAATAACTTCAAGTTGATAGTTTCATGTGTTATATATATTATTTCTTATTTTAAAAATAAATATTCCCACTATAGGAATACCCTCCCCAACCTATTGAGGACAATTCCCATGGAAAAGGAAGTATATCTAGCATAAGAGTAGTGGTAGCCAATATCTTAAAGGTATAAGGCTAGTCAAAGATCTTGAGTTTCGTGATACTTTACTATGAGTTGTCATATGGATTGGTACAAAATTTTATTCCCTTTAATAGAGAGTTCCTTATAGACTTGCACTACCAAACCTCCAACTGCCATTACATCATTGGATCCACTATGGAGACTTGAAACTGAGTCATCCCCTTAGATTCCATTACGGGTAACTAGTGAAAAATTTATGAGATAAACCCCATAGTAAATTTCATGTGTTCTATATATATATATTTGATATTTGGTAGTGTAAGGAATTTTATATTCTACTTGATTTAAATGTTTTACAATGGAATAAAGGTTTTAATGGTCGATTTTAATTAGAAAGGTAAAATATTGAAATATTTGGGATTTGAATTGGTGTGATGGTAGTGTTTCAGAATATATAGAGTTTTAAAGTGGTGTAAAAGAATCTTTAATCTAGAAAAAATCATATGATTGTGACTATCTTATTCAATAGTTTTGAATTACAACCATTATTTTTCAAGGTTAATTTCCTTCTTTGTTCGGTTTTTGGATATATAATTCATGGTTTGTGGTCATCATAGTAAGCTATTTTGTTTGTAGTAATATTACATAAAATGGAGTAGGAATTATTTCAATTTAGTCATCACTAAATAAGTTATATAACTCTATATAAATAACTTATTTTAGTGGAAACAAAATTGTAAAGTGATTATCAGTTTATTTGATAGACCTGTATTCTTTAATCATCATAGGTGTTTTCTAGGTATATTATTTTAAAATTTTACTATATTTTTTTTTAAATGAGAAAACTCTTTTATTTAAAAATTATTTTTGGTTTGTTCAAAGGAACATAATTTAATCCCTATAGTTTTTTTCTCATTTGTATTGGGGATGATTTATATGTTAAGAATAGTTTTATGATGTTTTATGTGAATCTTATAAGTATATGAAGTTATATCATGTTGTGTAAGTGTTTTCCTCCAAAGGAAGTCCATGTAAATTTTAGTGGATGGAAATTTTTTATGGTAGGGAGAATTGTAACACCCATAGTGCCATTTTCAGGATAGGAATAAAGTCTTGGGAGTTATCCCAAGATTGGGGATAGAATTATATAGAAGGTGGAATACCACATCATGAGGTGGGGAATCACAACATGGAAAAGGTGGTTGAATGAATTTGGAGTGAGTCGGTAGGTCACATTGTGGCTAAGGGCCACCACGGAGTGAAGGATAGATGAACTATTGGGGTTGATGTAAAATTTGGGAATTTTTTACCATAGGTTGTGGGTCATGATGTGACCATTGGGTTTTGTGGAATAGAATATTTATGTGGAAGTTTTAAAATCTTGGAGTATAGGGCTATGATATGTAAGGGTCTTCATGCATGAGGGTTAACTATTATGTATGGGTACCCACATATGTAAGGGTCCTCCACTTATTTAAAATAATTGGTTAAGTGTGGGTAGACAATGTGATATGTAAATGTATATCTAATAATACATAAAGGTAAATTTGAGTTTCCCTAAGATACATAAGAGTCTCATAGTTGATACATAATGGTTGCATTGGATGATACGTAAGGGTCCTTTTGAGTTCTAGATTGAAAATTTGGCTAAGTGTTGGAGTCACCTTGTGATACATAAGGGTTACTCATATGAATAAGGGTTAGAAAATGGTAAAGTAATATAATGTAAGATTCATAATGTTGATACATAATGGTAAATTATACAATAAGTAAGGTTCACCCCATATATAAAGGTCCCAGTATTTTCTAATTTTTTATACATAAGAGACTTAACTATAACACATAAGAGTAAAATCTAAATACATAAGAGATGTCCCTTTTCCACATAAGTGAAAATATTCATCTCTAGCCTGAATTGTATTTTATGATTGATAGGGGTATTATCAATCATAAAGTAATATTGATAACACTTAAGAGGTTCAATCACTGTATCTTATCTATTGTATGTTATGATTTCAACTATGTTGTTAAAATTATTAGATTAGAAAAATGTTTTATCTTAAAAATTGATTACGAATTGAATCATATAGTTTATAAATTATTTATAAATTATAGTTTAAGGTATTTTGGCTTTTTTATTATTTAGAAGTGCTAAATTGGGGGTCATGTCATGATCTATATGGTTACATAATGATTCCTCATGAAAGTTTTAATAACTTCAAAGTCATGTTTTATTAGGATGATCTATTTTAAATAAATGTTCACAAACTTAAACTTGTTTTATTATTATGAATAGTGAATGTTAGTAAGGGTTGAATTATAGGTCAAAGTGATTAAAATTATACTTTTATTTCCCTACTATGATAAATTCTTTTTGAAAATGAGATTCTTATTTGAGAGGTATCTCATGTGGTAATTTCATTTAAGACATATCTTACTAAATAAGGGATGTTGTTGTAGTATATTTTAAGCATTAAGGGTTCTTGATATGATTTTAGTTAATGAAACATTTTGGGTGTGGTATATTCTTAATCTTGGGATTATTTCAATATAATGAAGTGGTTTTCCTCAAAGGAAGTGTGATGTGAGGGCATGTGGGGTTTATTCTTTGGTCTTGCCTTTGAGGTGTGAGTTTGGGGTTTATATTTTGTTTTAACCTTTTCTGAGAAGTATCTTCCTTAGATGTTGTGTTTTAGAAGTTTTTATTCCCCTATTTTTTTTTTGATTCTCAAGGATGAGAATATTTTAAGAGGTATCTAATATAGAGGCCCAAATTTTTCCTATCCTTCTATTTTTTTTTTTTTTTGAGGTGGGTTGTTAGGAGTAAGTTTGGAGGTGAGTGGTAGAGGAGGAGTGGATTTTTAGTAAAAATTTCATCTAGATAAGAATATTTAACTATGGAAAAAGTGATTACACTATGATTGATTAGTCATAGGAGAGGATTTACTATATTTTGGTATGTTTTGTTTGATTTATTGAGGTTGTAGCTTGAGGTGAGTTATTACGGCATAGAGACCTGGAAATGGGATTTTGATGTCCCTTGAGTTAAGGATGAAGAAATATGTTGTAGCGTGGTGTGATTCAATATGTAATGAAGCATCTTGTGGTGAATATGGTTTAATATTATGAAATATTCATTGTACCGTGATGATTGATGTTGCATCATGGAAACCTTAGTTATGAAATTTCTTAGTTTTATTATTTTTGGGATTGTTGCACTGTGGTGATTATATTGCATCATGGCCTTCATTTAGGGAGTTATTGGATTTGATAAGGAGGTTGAAGATTGTATATTGATATTAAAATTTTCAATAATTGTTTCATGAAGGTCCCCACAATGTTGTGGCCTTCCTTATTTTAAATGGTTTGACTCCTCGAGATTTTGGGGGTCATGTCATGATTTATGGATCATTCCACCATTGTGGCATGACTAATCTTGTCACATCATAATGTTATGTATCTAGGTTTTTAATATAAATTTATGTATTCCCTAGTATTATTTCCAATTACTCTAACCTCCTTTAAACCCTAATCACCCTCTTTGATATTTTTTATGCACTCTCAGTTGTCCCTTAGTGGATTTTATCCCCTAGTTTCAAGTGATCAACCTCTTATGATCCGAGGTGCTCTTCTCTCCTCTTTTCCCCTATTCCTTTCTTGTTTATTCCTTATTAATGAAGTTTTTGAAGTGATTTTGGTTTGGTTTTAGTGATTTTTTGTTATGGTATTAATATATAATGGTCATTCATAGGTTTTTTGGTGGATCCTTGTAAGTTTTTTTATTCTTGACTGATGTTTTCTCGTCATTATTTTACAACAGTTATTGAAACATCAACTAAAGTTAAGATCACTATTATTTTTTTATGTGTAAATATGGGATTATAATGCCTATGATTTCATTAGTTGGATGGTTTGAATTAAACTAATAAATATAATGAATTTTACTAAAGAAACCAAAGGGGAATATGTGATTCATATGTGTTTTATGAATTTCCATGATATGGCTTGTGTGATTATTACCTAGTTTATTGACGTTTATTTTTTTGAAACCTTTACTTGTTAAATTTTTTATCACCTTTATAATTTTCTAATCACTTAATGATTGTAATGAAATGGAGATGAAAACTTTTGAAACTTTTATTAAGGTTTTTTATGCATTATGTGCTAAGTTAATATGGGTGTATGATTAAAATATATCTTTTTTTGTCATTTGTTGTGATATTTTATGTTGTTGGTTATTGTTTTTATGTGTTTATTAATTTTGTGGTTATAATTTTAGTGGTGTAATGTTGTTTTTGTGGTTTTTTTTTGGCATGGTTGATGTGATAAGAAAATGGGCGATATTGTGAAAATGGTGATTTCGATGATGTGGTTGTTGGCATGAGGTGTTGTAGTGGTCAATGCGATGTTAGCAGAGGTTTTAGTGGTTGTGTTATAATTTATTTGTAATATGAATAGAAATTAATTTGTGGATTTATTAATGGGGATGGGCAATGATGGAATGAATAAATTGCTTTAATTATTAAATGAATGGATGGGAATTTGATATGAGGTGATGAGAATAAAAGTATGGAAGTGGTTAAATGAAAATTTTTGTTGTTGGAAATAAAATTTGGTTAAATGAATAAAGAGTATTTATAATTAATTGTCTCATAATAAATATAATGTGGTTAATAATGATAAATCTAGAAATTTGAAATTATGTGATTAAATGGAATGTTTTAATTATTATGTGTTTGTTATGTAGTGGTGGTGTGCATAGTTTTCATTGTGGTTAGTTGTGATAGTGGTTTTTGATGTGTGGTAGTGGTGATATAGTGACAGATGTAAGTCATGGTAATAAATGTAATACATTAGAAATTCCACCCTTGGTATAGGACTTATGTTTTCTATTATATATTCTTTGTATTTTTATGTTATTTCTTTCGCATCACCACCCGAGTTAGGTAACCCTAACGATTCCCATATGAGGCTTTGGGTTTTGGGTTTTTTCCACAATATATTGGATATAGGCAACATGGATGGATGATTACTTCCCCTTCCCTACTCCTTCTTATAGACATATTATAGGTTGTGATGATATGTGGTTATGTTTCACAATCTGTAATGGCTTTAGGTTATTATGTTTATGATGTGGATTCATGGTGGGGACATACATGGAAGTAAGAGAGAATGCGGTTGATGTTATTTTATGTTTATATTACCCTACTATGATGAGGATGTGATGTGTGGTTATGATATGGTGATATGAAATATAGTAGTTTTTATAGTATGATGTGGCTATGGATGTGTGGTATGTGGTTTTGGATATGATGTGGTTATATAGTTATATGGATATGTAGATATGAAAGGTATAGTAGCACTTTAACATATTCCATTAGGGAATGAGGGAGACTAAATCATTGGGGAAGTGGTTTTGGGGTACCTTATTAATATATTTTCTTAATATAATGTTACTACACTTGTATGTGATATTTGGTTAATAATATTTGGAGAGGATGGGTGATAGTTGGTTTAGTGTAGGTGACAATTTGGTTCAGTTTTTTGTTCACTGAGGTATTAGTATGCTTCTTCCACATTTTCATGAGTTTTTAGGGAGGATATTACTAAGTATACTTGTATACTCACCCCTATTTGTGTATGTGTGTATTTATAGGTTTCCAGGAGCGATTGGGAGATTAGTATGGATTGTACTTTCTTATGATGATTTTTGGTGCTCATTGGTATTCATGGAGTTTCTGCCATAGGAGTTTCTTTTTTTGTATTTTATATTGAAAATATTTTGTTTTTTATGACATTTACATGTATTTACGAGTAATGGGTTATTTCACATTATGTTATGGGTTTTATTTGTATTTTTCATCTTATGTTTATAATATTGTGTGGGTAATGTATCATATATATATGTTTGTATACCCTTAGTGATAGTCACCAACCTGTAGCCTATTGGTGGAAGTCTTTGGGATTCACTCTCATCTTAACTACTATCCCAAGATGGGTTCCAATGGGGGTGGGTCTTGAAAATCCATAATCATATATTCCATATCAATTTTTTTTATGTGGACTTTGGAAACTCTAACTTTCTCATACATCAATATAAAACTAATCGTATGTGAGCTTCAAGACTTTATATTATTCTTATTTTAACTCAAATACATATCCTTTGAAATCATTGAGTTACTCATACACATGCTTTAAGTTACTCATACGCAACATTTGAAACTTCATGGTTATTCTATATTAAGTATATCAAACTTTATTCTAATATTACCTAGCTAATTAATCTCTATAATTATTATTACATGGACTATATATTACTCTTACATGGTCTTTCTAAATTCATATTTAATCATATATAAATAAACATTTTAAATCATATATATCTATACAAAATTCTAGAACTAGGTTTCTTAGCACCTTTAAACTTCACTAACCTTCTCAATTCATCTCAAAACAATTTCATCTACCTCAATTCAATAAAAAACATTATAAACTAATTTACAATACTTCCCAAATGTTTTTGACAATAAATATAACCATTATCTAACCATTTCATGGGTTATTCAATATGAATCTTAGGTGAAAAGTTTATCACCAATATAATAATCAGGTGTCAATGGGTTATCATCAAACATCCTTTATAGAGGAAATTCACACCTCCTATTCAGCCTCATTAGACCAAACACACCCACAAGGCTATAAATTCCCAAGCATAATACACCTAAACACACTTAGATCATTCCCAACCATCCTTAGCATGGCTCAAGATCCCACATGATCATCCCTCTCATTTGGGTCAATCCATAATGGCCACTAATTATATCAAAACCAAAAAATGAGGTTATCTCTCTTATGACCTAACCCACATAAAAGTTTTATATCATCGATTAACACTCATAAACACCTTACAATGTCCGCTAACTCAAGTTATATATAAGGTCACCCCTCATGGGTTCCAATTTTATGGTTCCTAAACACTTCCTATAATAAGTATGTCCATTAATGACCATATGATCAAAGCATATATCTCATAGGACCTATCATGGGATATGTGGTTTTTTATCATCACTTAACATTCAATGAAACCTAATTTGGTTCTATTCTAAGTTGTCTTCACCTTCTCACTAAGAAGCACATATCATATGGTGTAATAAACTCATATAAAACATGGGGAAAATCTATGGACCACCTAACTCATACTAGTAGGAGCCTCCTCATAGAATATCATTATATGAATCAATTTCAAATATAATTAATAATAAAACCTGATGTAAATGCTTAATTTATGGATTTAGAATTAATTTTAAGGAATTTAGAAGAAATACTAGGAATTACTATCCATGTGAGGTTATACTTACTAATTTGTGACCATAGACAATGCTTTAATTCATCAATAATTGATGGAAGGGGATCTAAAAAATAGGAGGAATGGTTAGGGACTCAACTTGTTGTGTGTGGGAGGCAATTAGGAGAAATTATAGCAATTAAAATGAGAAATATATATATAACGACCAAATTATCACCATGTAAAAATGTGGGGTTTGGGGTTTTATCAGATGTATAATATCTCCTATCATAATTCTAATGGACCACTAGGGTTTTGGTTCTCACCACCAAACCTCTGGGAGGTGATCCTATACCAAGTACACCAGAAGTCTGATGACCTCCCATCGAGATTCCAATGGTAATAATCTTCTTTACAGATTTTTTTCACCTCACCCATTTTCTAATTTTTTATTTCTCAGCCTTTATCATCTATATATATAGTAATTATAAGCCAAAATACACATGGAATGATCAAAATTAAAATAATTTCTAACCTTAGTAATTGTGGGTCATTACATATATTTTTCTTTAAGGTGATATACCATGCTTTTGTTTCTTATTGAGTGGGAAATGAATAATTAGTAAAAGGTAAGTTATTATGAAGTTGATCAAAACTAACAATGAATTATAACAAGTTTAATAGTGTAATTCATTCAAAGTGTTCTTGAATATGGTCAACCTACCATACGATACAATTTATGCTACCATGATTTCTCTTCCTAAATAAAAAAAGTGATCGTGTGGTTCATTCTAACTGGTTGTGGGTTATATTTTTTCAAATTTGTATGAGATATCATAGTGTACAATAAACACTACTATAATTTTTGGCCATTTACACATATTTACTATCACAGTTTTGGAATATGTGGTGGTAGGTGGTTATTTCCACAATTTTAGAAAATTGTGGTAATATCTTGGACCTTTGGACATGGTTTTCAAATCCATGGCCATAGGAAGATATTACCATGGTTTTAGAAATCCATGGAAATATCTGAGATCTATGTATATGGTTTTTAAAATGTGGTCACAAATTAGTTTTTAGTTTGACTTATGGACATATTTTGTGAAACGGTGGACATAGGGAGCTACAACCATAGTTTTTCCAAATCATGGTGGTATTTTTACAAAAAAAATATTTATTTAAATATATAAAAAATTAAAAAAATAATGATTAATGATTAATATAAAAAACTTAGTAACTAGTATTCAATAATTTATATTTAATAATCATTTACTAATAATAAATAATAAATGATTAATATTTAATAATTTATAATGGGTAAGTATTGAGCACATTAAATAAATATATAATATAAATCAAATAGTTCAATGTATCCTATTAGATATGGTGTTTTCATATATTGAAGAGTCCCAAGTTCAAACCAAATAACTTTATGTTTTTTAAATATTTAGGTATTTCCATGATTTCAAACACCTATGACCATAGTTCTAAAATGATGTTTGTATCCACTTTTGTCTAATATTTTGAAAATTGTGACCAAAATTCACTATTCCAGCAGTGATTTATGTAACAGACCAACCCGAGTCAACCCATGATGTTACTCGAATTAGCCTAATACAAGGCTTGAAGTGTTTTTCTTATTTTCACAGGTTGACAACAAGCACCAGGGTATCATACAAAGAAATGTTGGAATGGTTTCACCCTCAATGGACATGTAATAAGATAGAAACAATCAGAGTATCATAGCAGATATCTAGAATACATCACATGTACAGACAACCAAACTATAAAGGTAACATCCAATAAATGGATAATAAGGTCTAGACGAACAAACTAAAAGACCATCAACATTGAAATTAAAGATACCTATGGGTCCATATCCACATGAACATATGTCACAACCATCCCAACCCACCAAAAGGATACACAACTTAGGAGATTCTTCCTCTATATGACACTCTTCCCTTTACCTGTATCCTAAAAAACCAAGGCTACCAAGACACAAAGGAAAAAAAAGTAGGTTTTGAGCGCTAACATTCTATAGGATACCACCAAAGAATCTATACAATTTCTATCCACATGCATTCATTAGTTCTTGTATAAAACATATTTCTAAAACATTTCCAAAATAAATCATTTTCCCGTATAAAATCATACTTTTGTTTTATTTTCACAAACATTCTATATTCAAATAAATAAATATATGTTTCAAAAGATTTATCCATAAGGCATAAGAAGATAAATAAGAAGAGTTTTAATCATTAATATCCATATAGAGTGGGAAAATAATCATATCAAACACACATTCATGTAATTTAGCCACAAAGCACCAAATGGAAATCCATGACATAAGGGTGTACATAAATAAGACAAATAAGAAACACTAACTGGAATAAATGAATTCTAAAGTCCAAGAACCTCAGTCCTTGGGAAAGGATACCAATTAGAATCCCTAAAATCATGGGCATAATGCCTAGTGATAGCTTACTCCACTAGGGATTACATATTTTTAGTTTTATCTTATACCCCAAGTTCTTCCCAATGTGCTATTACACCATCATTATATTCAAGAAACCAAATCCATATTTCATAAAAAAAATCCATGGAAAATACATTTCATTTTCATGCCCATGTTTCATAAAAATATTTTATATAACGATGCCATGCCGCTTCCATACTTGAAAGAAAATCCATTTTAAAATCGTCTTTGATGAATTTTACAAAAACACATCATGTGTATCAAAATGGTTTTCAATAAAAATCCATTTTTATAAATCATTTCCATATCCATCAAAGATAAAATTCACCTCTCATGGATTTCAAATCATCAATTCCATAAATCAAAACCAAATGAACTCATATGAAAACAAAGTATCCTAAGGGATAGACTATATGATAGAGAAACTTACCTCAAGAGAAAAGAAAACCTAGTTGCCTCTAAGACTGATGATGGGAGAGGAATATGTCTAGTACTCATGATCCCATAACTACAAAGAGTAAGCCAAAAGAAGAAGGGAATCACCCTAAGTTATTGTTGAATGAGAGAATAATTCCTAAAACCCCTTCTTGGAACATACTAGATATATAATCCAAGCCAATGGGGAGAGAAAAATAGTTTAATAGAGGAAACCCGAGTCAAAATACACGTTAAAACTTACCATTAAGGTCATACATGGATAGATTAACCACCCCTAGAAGATTAGTCTCCATTTGGGGATTTCAAAAAACTGAAACCATCACCACCACACCTTGGTGCATCCACCATGACTGTGGTGGATTCTCTTGGGAGATAGGACACAGGGACTATCCACAGGGACCATCCATATCCTAGTGTATAAAATTAGGTTGATTTGGGCTCACCACAGGTTCTACCATGCCATGGTGAGGTCCCTTCGACCATGGTCAATAGGGAAACTCCTAGCATGATACACCCTAGGAAATGACCAGCCGCTAACCATTTTTTCCTTAGTTGTTTTACACAGGTGGCCTAAAGGCACACCATAACCTCCACCATGGTTGTGGTCCTACCGATTTTCCACAAAAGGACCAAAAATAAAATTTTAAGCCTCAAATGATCCCAAATTCTACTCTAAGCTAACGATAAACCTAGAAAATGAAAAGAAAAATTTGAGATAGGCTTCTTACCTGATTCCATATACTAGGGTGTGATAATTCTCCCCATATAAATGATTTGTGTCCCCAAAAAGGCTCAGGATCATGAACCTAAAAAGAGATAATGAAATTTTTACATCATCAAGACCTTATGCTATCATGTCTCATTGTTTTCCCTACCACACTACCATATCACTCAACCTAATGGGATTGTTTTTTCACACAACACATTATCCTATCAATCCACTATTTGAATATGCCTTTAAACCTCTAAGGTGTTGGGTTTAATCTAAACATATTGACACTCAATCATGTGGAATAAATTTGGTTGATACTTCTTCAGTATGGAAACATGGAACACTTCATGGATAGAATTCAAACAAGAAGGTAATTCTAATTGATAATCCACCTTTATGAATCACTCTACAATCTCAAATGGGTCTACCCAATGAGATTCTAACTTACACTACCTCCTCAAACATCTTTGTCCTAGCTGGGGTGAAACTCTAATAAAAACTCAATCACCCACCTCAAATTCCAAATGATGATGATGTTGATCGACATATTATTTCTAAAGACTCTAACTTATCTCTAATATTTTCCTAATTGAATTCACAATATCCTTTATATCCTAGATGATGCTTGATATAACCAAGTACCATTCTCCAATCTCTTCCCAATAAAGAGGCAATATATAAGGTGTCCCATACAATGCCATAAAAGGTTTCAATCTAATTGATGTATGATAACTATTGTTATAGGAAAACTCTACTAAGTGTAGCTATTTCTCCCAAGATCTAATGAAGTTAATAATTTATTCCTGAAGCATTCTTTCAAGAATTTGGATGGCTCACTCAGAATGGACATCTATCTAGGGATGATATATCATGATCAACTTCAACTAAGAACCAATCATTTCCTTCAATCCAATTCAAAACTAGGATATAAAGAGAGGGTCCCTATCTGAAACAATATTTTATTACATTCCATGGAGTATAATAATCTCCCACACATACAAATTCAAAAGATCCTTTACCTTTTTTAACTCCTTGATGGGTAGGAAATGCACTAATTTTGAGAATTGATTAGTAATAATCCATGTTTCATTCTTTCTACAAGGAGTATAAGGCATCCCAATCAAGAATTTCTTGGTTATCTAATCCCATTTCCATACTAAAATTGATAAGGGTTTCATAAAACCAATAGGCCTATGATGTCCTATCTTATTTTTATACCATGTAATGCATGGAAACATAAAATACACAACTAGACATCTCATTCTCGGACACCAGTAGTGATGTCTCAAGTCGTGATACATCTTGGAAGCTCCATGATTCATGGACCAATTAGATTGGTGTCCATTATCCATCAATTACAATCTTAGTTTCATCAAAATAACCACCCTTTCATGGAATCAAAACACTCCATCGGGAGACTGAGACCACTCACCTAAGATATGCCAACCATAAGGATTCCTTCTAAAGAATTGACACTATACATCCTCAACTTTTCCAAGTAGAGTATAATCATCAACAAATGATCCAAACCGATTACAATCTAGGAATGCCATTCAGCTAGATTTCCCTTCATCCAAGAGCATCTCAAAAAACAGGACCATAAAACTCCATTCTTCTATTGATTCCTTCACTTCCAGAGTCCATAATTTTCTACTCAAAGTGTTTTTGACCATGTTTCTATTCCTGGGGGTGTATAAAATATCAAAATAAAATTTCTAAAGTTACTCCACATAGTGTCTCTATCTCAAGATAAAATACATCTTAATGGATATATACTTTAGAATCTTATGGTCTGAATACACTATAAATCGATCCCCAATGAGGTAGTGGTTCCAAGTATAAAGAGCATTCATCACTACCTCCAACTCAAGAACATGAATGGGTTAGTTCTTTTCATAATGGCTTAACTGATGAGAACCATAAGCTACCACATGTCTTCCCCACATCAAAACATGACCCAAACCTACACATTAGGAATCTTATTAAACATCATATCCCAAACTTGACTTAGAAAGAATCAATACTAGATACAAAGTAAATCTCACTTTTAACTCCTCAAAATATTTTTGGAACTGATCACTCCAAATGAACTTCACACCCTTACAGGTTAACTCTATCATAGGAAATTCAAACTTGGAGAATTTACAAAAAAAATGAATGAAATATACAGCTAATCCCAAGAAACTCTGGATCTCATAAAAATTTATAAAATGATCCCAAGACATCATTTTCTAAATCTTATTAGGATCCATTGATAAATTCTTCTTAGAAATCACATGGCCTAAAAATTTTACCTCTTGAATCCAAAACTAACATTTGGATAGCTTCACATATAGATAATGGTCTTTCATTATTCTAAGGGTGATATTAAAATGCTCTTCATGATCATGTTTTGATCTATAATAAACAAGGATATCATCAAAAAACACCTGTGAATGAATCCAAGAACTGATGGAAGATTTGATTCATCAATACCATTAACACAGTAAGAGTGTTAGTAAGTCAAAATTATATGAATAGATACTCATAATTCCTATACTTGTTCTTGAGTGTCATCTTAGGAATATCTTACTCTCGGACCCTCAGCTAATGGTAGCCCTATATCATATCAACCTTTGAAAACCACTGAGATGTTGGAACCAAGGATGTTCTTTGCTAGAAATGGAGTATGGTTTGTTTTTGTTGTCAATTCTCACATGGAATATCAAAGATTTTTCAAGGAAATGGATATTACATTTCATGTTGACAATATTATTGAAGGTGGAATCATTTCCTATTATTTTCAAAAAATTTGGGGTCTAAAATTTGGAGGATAGATTTCATCTCGAAAAGTGGATCTCCTTAAATTCCTTCTAAAAATATAGAAAAGGAACGAGTTTCAAAAATATTGGCTTCACAAATTGTATTTCACGAAGGATCAAAGAAATCTGATGGTGATCTATGCGACAGTGGCAAGCATCACGAATGATGAAGAATTAGAGAATCGTGAATAGTGATGGTGATCTCCATGATTATGAGAATTGGATATTTTTAGTGGTGTGAATGTTTTGATGAAAAGAACCATGATTACAATGAGTATCATGAATGGGGAATTTCCATGGAGATTTGAGATCGGAGGAGCACTGTGAATATATTTTTGAAAGATTTGGAAAATTCGCTAAGAGGCAGTAGAGTATCGTGAAGCTTGGGCCTATAAATATGAGGCTACTCTCACATTATTCTAATGGGTTTTTCAAAGTAATATCCAAAAATGATCTGATTTTTCAAAGCTAAGGGATCTTTATGAATCTGGATTTCTATGTGATCTTGATCATCGTGAAAAGACTATAAGTCTTGACTTATGCCAATGATTTTGATTAAAGGGTGCTTCACGGTGATGGGGTATTCCATGTTGACTCAGTGAGCTTTGCAAAGGTAGTTTGTTCCATGAAGGAAGTGAGATTCATGAAAGTATTTTGTTCTATGAAGGTAGTGAGCTTCATAAAGATAGTGAGCTTCATGAAGGAGCTTCACAAAATGTAGTATTGAACATCAGGTTTAAGTGGATAGGGATTTCAAAGAGTATCAACTCAGTTATATGGTGTAAGTAGAGTCTCATGCTAAGTTAGGGAAAAATACTTTAATATCAATCCATTGAAGCAACCTTCAAGTCGATTAACTGAGTTAGAATTCTCTCAAAGTAGTGAGCTAGGGGGAGTTGATGGAAGTGTTTTGATGGACGTAGTGATCTATCCCTAAAATTTTGTAAAGTTATTGTGTCTGGCACAGAGTGACTGTGACCAGACTTCCCCATTCCACAACTAATGAAGATTAGTGGATTTAGGTACAGCCGAAACAATGTAGGAATATTCTCCTTGGACTAGCACTTAGTTTTGAACCAAGTAAAATTGTTGTGTTTTCTTTCTACATGTGAATATTTGATTACTTATTAAATCCATCATACAGGTTTAACAAGTTTTTACCAACATGGGAACAAGATCTGTTTCTTTAAAAGAAAAATTTGACACCCAGATTCATCCCTCCCCTCTCAGGGTTTTACGGGTTCCAATAAGTGGTATCAAAGGGAAGGTTCATGTATATTAGATACTCGACAGTAAATCTATTCTCTATTGAAGATTTGAGTTTCTTTCCTAAGTCACAATAAAGTGTGGTTTTTATGAAGATCTAGTTATCTTTGAGAAAAATCTTTATCCACCAAGACCATGATGAATAGGAAAAATAAAGAGAAGATACAATTGAAGACGTCCTTATTATCTAAAGAAGAGGTAGTATCTGGTTCTCCATGCCTTTCTAACAATGAAGATATTTCAGGCCTGGAAAGTAAATATTAGGTGTCTCGGTTTTCCTCTAATGATAAAGAGAAACTTTCTACCTCATATAAATCAAAATATTCGAGTGATCAGGTTGTATGTATTATCACCTTTGATAGTTATCTTCAGAATAAGAATTCTGGCACAAGTGGTGATGATGATCAATCTACAACCTCAAAATAATTCTTAGTTTATAGATTAAGAAATTTTCTATAAGAAATTCCTGAAGAATGATCTTCCCATGTTTGTGGAGTATTTTAATATATATAGGTATAAATCACCCAACTGAGGAAAGAAGCAGATTCTATGGAGAAAGGATTGTAAAAAAATTCTAGAATGTTATAAGCTCTCCAAAAAAGTTGGAACCTTTGAAGAAATAAAGAGGGAACTTGAAATAATATTCTCAAAATACTTAAAAGAAGTTGAAAATAAAGAGGTATTCAAAAATACTCTTGAATAAAAGATCCATGCACTTAAATATAAATTGAAAAATAGAAATGATGTCAAGGGTTTATAATTAGAAGAAATATTCACGAAGATAAAGGAACTTGACTCTATTATTCATAATAAAGTTAAGCTGTATGAAGAACAAGTTGTTAAAATTAATAAGGACTTTGAAGAAAAGATGATTATGATTGAATATCAGAAAAAAAAAATCCTCAATGTGAAATGTCTATATTTGGAAGATTAGTTGGTCAATCTTGAGAAGACACATATTGAGACTTCAAAAAATAAGGTAACAGTTTCCATTTATACTCAATGCTCATTGGAGGATTCTAAAGCTTAAAGACCTCTAACATGTGATAAGAAGATTATGACATCTTTTGATGATCTATCACAATCGGCTAAGAAGAAATAGGTATTATCCAAACCAACTTGTGTTAATTCCTCTAAATCTATTATAATAAAGAGTATAGGTTGTAAGACAAATACTGAACAAGTATGTATAGATGAAGGTGATATGAAACCTACCACCATGACTAAGGTGGATAGGAAAGAGTATGTGGAATTAGGTTACCCACAAAGAGCACAACAATTAATAAAGGCAATCCAATAACCGTATACAGATGATATAATAATATCAATGTTTGTTGGTCAATGTTGGTACTACAATAGATTTGGGAATTGTTAATTATGCATTGGATTTTTGGTACAATCAACTAAATGAAAAGGCACAAAGGAAGCCTATTTCAATGGGGAACAATCCAAAGAAGAAGAAGCAGCATCCACGGGTCCAGATGCATCTATTTACTACAAACAGATTTGGAAAGCTTCATAACATATGTGATATATGAAATATAATTGGTCACAAGGTTGGTACATTTTTATCTCAACATTAATTCATTTTTGAAAAGAAAATAAGACCACAAAAGATAGTTAGGTATGAAAAAGCTGCCTTGGGAAGAAATCAGAATCATATTGTGAATAAAAATTCTCCCAAGAAGATCTCAAGTAAGGACGCTGAGAAGATCCTGGATTCTGAATCCATGAATTTGAAGGGTATCCCATCCAAAATAAATACTAAGAGTAATGACACTCAAAATAACCCATGTGGAAGATCCAAACTTGCTTCAACGGTTCCTACTGACATGTTGGTTATTTGGCCAGAATATTTGGAAAGAATAAGGAACCTTGAAGATGCACAAGCTAAGGCTAGTGAAAAAGGAAGAGAAAATATTTCACATGATGAAGGTAAAGTGCATGAGAGTTTTCAACAAAAAGGAAACTCATGTGTTAAATATGTTCTATGTGAGAGGTGCAAGAAATCTGGTCATGTTGTAAAAGGTTGTTTAACCTTACTACCAGAATAAGTAGTCATTAAGATGAGTAAGATTGTATCATCCATGAAGGTTGTTAAGAAGAAAAATTATCCACACAAAGCAGAAGAGAATGTGAAGAGATCCATTCCATGATAACATAAATCAGAACATATGTTCAGATGTGTGAGCATGAAGACTAGATCAAATGAAGCGACATGGTTAAGAAGATCATCTCAATTGTGCAGTTCATATTGATGAAGCAAGAAGGAACCACCTTATTCCCTTAATATATTTTTTATTGTATTTGTGCTTATAATGAAGGGAATTGAAGGTGAAGAAAGTTCTCAGGGGGAGAACCTGAGAAGTGGATAGGGTTATCAATTCTTGATAACCAAGATGAATAAGTCACTATCTTTGAATTATTCCTCAATTTTATATTCAAATACAGATATGATGGATGATCATTTTTTTATAAATATAAAGATATTCTATTCTGTATAATTATGAAAAAGAAGGTACCATCATGGGTTAATCTTATTTATCATATCCTAGAGAACAATTGTTTGAGATGATTATCCTTGGTGATGATGTGAAAGTTGTCCAATGTTGAAAGTCACAAGTTGAAGAACCATTCTGGTGTTTTCTCCATACTGAAATTTCTTGAAATCCATTCTTGATAAGATTCACCATTATGAAGATGCTGAGAATTATTTATCTTGAGGAGGATACAAATGATGAATGATGAAGAAGTTTCCATAATCATTATTTCAGTTGTTACCTAACATGATTATTCTGAAAATTTCTTAAAGATCGTTTCATTGGAAAAGAAGTTTCAGGTATCATGATGAGTAATTAATTGATAGAATCATATGATGAAATAGTTTAAGACTTGTGAAATATTCTAGGCTAACACAAAGAATATGATTCAGAAGAATAATCATAAGAAGAAACTATGTCTGAATAAACTTCATCTAAACCTCATAATAGAAACATAAGAGAATAAATTGATCAAATCAATATCATTGGGTATTAGACCACACCAACATAGACATAGGAGAATGGAAATTTGATCAGAAAAAAAATTCATGTCTAGTGTGTAAAGGCTATGCAAAAATTGATGGTGTTGATGCTGAAGAAACATTGCTCTGGTGGAAAGACTAGAGTCAATCAGGGTTTTCCATGCTATGTAAATTCAAATATGATACAAATTTTATCAGATAGATGTAAAAATCGATTTATTAAATGGAATTATTTAAGAATAAGTATACGTTGAACAACTAGTTGTATTTCTGATTCGAAATGATGAAGAAAATTTTTGAAGATTAATAAATTCCCTCTATGATCTGAAGTAGGAACCACATGCATGGAATTCTCGACTAAATTCTTATCTAAAGAAACTCCAATTCAAAAGAAGAGGCATAGATTATTGGAAGGATTTTCTAATCACATGAAATCAGAATTTGAAATATCTATGCTTGGTGAACTCACATACTTATTAGGGATACAGGTGACACAGAATAAGGATCACACTTTCATTTCTTAGGAAAATTATGAAAGAGAGTTGCTAAAGAAATGCAATATGCATGATTCCAAACCAATTTTGACTTCGATTGTGGTTGGGTCAAATTTGGAAATTGTGAGGATGGTTCATCTGTATATCCTATAATGTATAGGAGAATCATTTTAATCTTATTGTATTTGACTATGACATAGCCAAATATTATATTTGCAACATGCTTAGCGGCCTGCTTTCAAAGTAATTTGAAGAAATAACATATGGAGGAATTGAAAATAATCATTAGGTATATTCAAGTTACTCACAATTATGGATTATACTTTGCTTCAGGAAGAGATAGTGAACTATCAGCATTTTTTGATATTGACTAGGTTGAAGATTTTATTGATAGAAAGTCCACAAGTGGTGGATTATTCTTTATTGGAAAGAAATGTGTGGTCCAGTTGAGTAAGAAACAGGAAAGTACTTTTCTTAGTATTGTTGAAGCTGAGTATATATCTACTAAGAAGTCTTTCACTCAACTATTGTAGATGAAGCAATGAATATTAGATATTGGTGATGAGGTAAAATAGCCAATGGTGATTCACTATGATAACAAGAGTGTGATAAATCTTACAAATAATCTTGTTTAGTATTATCATATGAAACATATTGAAATCAGATATCACTTCATCAAAGACAAAGTTGAACAAGGAGTGATTAAAATGGATCATGTTGGAACTGATGAGCAAGTGGCTGACATTTTGACCAAGCCACTGGCAGTGCAAGTGTTTGAGAAACACCAGTTGAACCTCAGTGTTCATCCACCTCCCATTTCATGAGGAGGTTATGAAAGTTCCCCTCTCCCCAGTTGTATTAATTATTTTAATATGTTTTTGTAAGTGATACAGGTTTATGGGGGAGATACAATCTAAGGAAAGTATGTTTTGAGTTGTACGAGTCAAAATTAGGCTCTTTGGATTTATTGTCAATGGGGGAGAATGGATGAATTCAATGGTTCAATGGTATGAAGGTGGATAATGAAAATGATAATGGAGTTGGATAATTAAAATGAGAAAGGATAAAACAATTCGGTGTTATGAGGAAATAGTCATAGCTTAGCTTGGACATCTTTAATCATTCCAATACATGAGAACCCAATTCATGCTTCTCATGTTTTCTACACCAATATTTTCTCACATGGACTTAGAGTATTGGATTAGTTGTTTCTTGTGTATCAAGTTTTGATATTTTATGGCGATTTATTGAATTTATATACAGATTTCAAACAAACCCAAAGGTGGAGATTATTGGAACCAAGGTAGTTATTTTCTGGAAATAGAGTATGGTTTGCATTTTTTGTTAATACTCACATGGAAGATCATGGAGTTTGAAAGTAAAGGGATCTTAAAGTTCAATCTGACAACAATATTGATGGTGGCATCATTTCTTAGTATTTTCCAAATTTTGGGGGTCCAAAATTTGGAGGATGGATTTTATCATGAAAATTGGATTTCCTTGAAGGCCTTATGAAAATATGGAAAAGGCATGAGTTTTGTGAAGATTGGATTTGAGAATTGTGTTTTTTGAAGGATCAAAGAAAGTTATAAGTGATCTACAAGAAAGTGATGAGTATTGTGAATGAAGAAGAATTGGAGCATCATGAATGGTGATGGTGGTCACTATGATAATGATAATTGGAGCTTTGTAATAGCATGAAGGTTATGATGAGCATCACGAATGGGGAATTTCCATGGAGCTTTGCAATAGGAGGAGCACCGTGAAGATATTTTTGAATGATCCAAAAAATGAACTAAGAGGTTGTGGAGCATCATGAAGGTTGGGCCTATAAATATGAGGCTACCCCCACTTCATTCCAATGAGTTTTTCAAAGGAAAATTCAAAAATGATCTGATTTCAGAAAGCTAATAGAGCTTCACAAATATGGATTTCTATGAAACCTTGAGCATCGTGAAAAGACTATAAGTCTTTATTGGTGTTAATGCTTTTGATTAAAGGGTGCTTCGCGATGATGGGGTATTCCATGTTAACTCAGTGAGCTTCACAAAGGCAGTTTTTTCTGCGAAGGAAGTGAGCTTCATGAAGGCAGTTTGTTCTATGAAGGCAGTGAGTTTCATGAAGGTAGTGAGCTTCATGAATGATATTCATGAAAGGTAGTATTGAACATCAGGTTTAAGTGTACAAGGCTTTCAAATAGGATCAACTCAGGTATACGGTGTAAGCAGAGTCTCATGATAAATCAGGGATAAAGACTTTAATGCCAATCCATTGAAGTGACCTTCAAGTTGATAAACAGAGTTAGACTTCTCTCAAAGTAGTGATCTAGGGGGATTTGATGGAAGTTCTCTAAGGGATGTAGTAAATTATCCCTAAAATATTGTAAAGGAAGTGTTCCTAGCATATAGTGACTATGACCAAACTTTTGTATTCTATAACTAGTGAAGATTAGTAGATTTAATTATGATCGACACACTGTCAGTGTATGCTCCTTGGACTAGCACTTAGTGGTGTACTAAGTAAAAATGATTTATTGTATTTTTTCATGTGAATATTTTATTGCTGATCTAATCCATCATATAGGTTTAAAAAGTTCCTACTAATTTGGGAATAAGATCCATTAATTTAAAAGAAAAATTTGACACCCTAATTCACCTCTCCCCTATTAGGGTGTTTCGGGGTCCAACACAAAATCCATTGAGTTGATTGAAAAGCTAATCAATCCTAGAAAATTGATATTTATTCTTAACTAACACCTATTTGAGTTTCTATTAATCAAAAAAATCATATACTCTTATTCTCCTTCTTTGGAAAGAGTATTGGCAATGCCTAAGGTGAAATGCTAGGTTTAATAAATCCTTTATCTACAACCCTAGAAGTAAGTCTATAGTAAACTCAAATTCCCTCTGAGTTAATGACCTAAATAAATCATCTATAAAAACTTTAGGATACTCGCTCACTACCATGAGAATATGGACACTAATACATGGATCAATGACATCAAGAAACATCTTTGACAACTGGAAAGACATCATATCAACACTACGGACAAAGGGACCTGCTCTCCCTAATCTAGGATCTCACTCACCCTAAAAGACATGAGTAACTCCAATAGAAGAAATAAACTGAACTCGGTGATTATAGCAATTGATCTAGGATTTATAGTTAATCATATAATAAATGCCAATGATAAGATCAAATATTTTGATATCAAGTATTAAAAAATCTCATAAAGTTTCATGTCCAACAATCATAAACCTACATTCTATACATCAAAAACCCTGCTCTGATTTCTTTCCCAAAGGAGTGTAAATAGTCATCATAAAAGGAATAAGCTCTGATATCAAGCCCAACACATAAATAAGTTTCAAAAAAATAAATGAATAAGTTTTACCTATGTCAAATAATGTTATAACCATAGAGGATGCAATAAACATTATACCTCTCATGGTTACTAGTCATGCTATTGACTCCCTCGGTGCCCATTCTACTATATAGAGATGTCTATCCTCATTTCTCCCTCTCTTCGCAACCTGAACATCACCCTTGGCATGAGTTTGATATCCCACCCCTTTTTGTATGTAAAATCTAAACTGAGATACCTTAGTGAAGGTGGATCCATCATTACTACCCTAGTATTCTCTCTCAAAAAAACATTGAAGATTACCAAATTTCCCACATGCGTAACATACCCTAGGTGATGCCTTAAAATCAAGTTTGAGGTGTCCCTTTCTTATACACTAGTAACAGACCACTTCTCCATGCCCTTAAATATATTTTTCACTCCTTCCACTACCTTGTAAATGGTCACCTCATTTACTCTCCTAGACATAAAACAAACTCTAGACTCCTCCTATTATCACGGATGCTCCAAACGGTCCTACCTTCCCAACTATATCCACTTTAGTTATAGCTGCCTTGTCAACAAAATCTATGTAGGTGGGTAGAAACATACGAATCATTATATACTAAATATCATCCCTCAAACCCATCTTGAACCTACACAACTTGTGATAGTCAATGGAAACAAGCTCTGGAGATAGGTGCACCAACTCATAAAACTGAGTAGCATACTCCATAACTAAATGATCCCCTTACTCCAATGTCAAAAATGCCTAAGTCTTCACCACTCATAGCATATCAAGATAAAACTACTGATTGAATACATTCTTGGAAGTGGTCCAGGTGAGATCTTAATGAAACTTAGCTTGCATAATAGATTCCCACCACCTCCTTCTTGACCCCTCAAGCATATATGTGGAAAAACCAACCTTGGAGTCTTCTAGAGTTTTCAAGAAGTGGAAAATCTTCTCAATCCTTTTGATCCATTATTCTAACTCTCAGCATACCTTGTCACCATGAAAGATTTGTGGATGCTGCTTAGTGAATTTTGTAGCATGGTCCACCTTACATTCCATTTCAACACTGGCTACTTGGCCCAAGTACTATATTGTTTAGACTATGATTTCCACCAAAACTAATTCAATAAAAGGATTCACCTATGGGACTCTCTTTTTCATTTCCTCACTAGAATTTTAATATGATCTTCTTGAAAGAGGCATATTCTAAAAAAAATGAGAATAAAAAACAAAAAGAAAAAAAATAATTTTATTTTTCATATATAAAATTATAAATAACTGAGGCCAAAAAAGGCTAAAATTATAAGGAAGTGTACTAGACATTCTCAGACTTCCCATGGAAACTCGAGGTTCATCATGAAAGTGAGATGGAAAGTCACACTCTCACACTACCTATAAAGTTTCAATAGTCCTAACTTCAGTCTATCAACAACCCCCAAGTACAAGAGGGTGATACAAAAGAATGATCGCATGCTTTAACTATAACATGTCCCATTTGATACCAATTAGTAAAAGACCAACTTAGGTCAACCCATGATGTCACCTAAATTGGTCTGCTACAAGGCCCGAATCAAGTTCTCGATCACTACAGGAGGGCAACAAGAACCAGAGTATCATACAAAAAAGTGGGAATAGTTTCACCATCAAAAAACATGTGATAAGATAGAAATAATCAAAGTATCATAGCAGATATCTAGAATACATCACATGTCAAAATAACCAAACTATAAAGGTAACATCTAATAATTAGATGATGATTTCTAGATGAACAAACTAAAATACCATCAACATGGAACCCGAAGAAACCCATGGGTCTATCTCCAAATGACCATATGTCACCACCATCACAACCTACTATAAGATAACATGATCTAGGAGATTAATCCTCTATATGATGGTTTTCCCTTTACCTGTATCCTAAAAAACCAAGGATACAAACACCCAAAGGAAAATGTAGGGTGTAAGCACTAACGATCAGTAGGATACCACCAAAGAATTTATACAATTTCTATCCACATGCAACTACTAGTTCTTGTATAAAATATATTTCTAAAAAAATTCCAAAAGAAATCATTTTATCATATAAAATCATCCTTTGGTTTTCTTTTTAAAAACATGATATATTAAAAAAAACAAATAAATATGACATAATTTTTATCCATGAGGCATAATAAGATGAATAAAATAGGTTTCAAGAATAAATCTTGTAACAAGCTGACCCGAGATACCCTCACAAACTAGCACCTGGCTCGATCTGCCACATACCTGAAGAGCATTACTGAACCCCACGGGCTGGCAGCTAGCACTCAATAATCAACAACCAGAGGGAATTATTTCACCCAAACTGAATATATAACATGGAATATATATATACATAATAGAAATAAATAGAAAAAGAGAAATAGAAAATATATATTCCATAACTAAAGGAAAATAACAGAAGTAATATAACTCAAAAGTAGCTAAACAAACACCAAGGTATGAGTCCAACAACAAAGGAAAAAACCCAAAATTAGAAAACAAATGGATCTACTAACAAACAAGAGCTGATCAGGTTTTCCCTCCACTCTCTCCCATGGAACCCTAGGCATGGCAGCGTCTCTCTCGGGCAGCGGCGATGGCTGATTCGCCCAACCCCCCCCCCCCTTGCTTTCTCCCTTCTCTCCCTTCACTGATCCTACCTCCCTCCCTGATTTTCCCCCTATCTGGCTTTGCCCTAAAGTCCCTAGTCTTCACCATGGATCTCCTTCCCTACCGCTTTCCTTACAGGAGTTCATGAAGGCTTCAGTGCTCTATGGGCTATCCCTGGTGGATCACTTTGGTTGGTGCAGGCCGTCGCTCGATAGTTTTGATCATTTTGTCAACAATATCTGGCCTCTTCAAGGATGCATCACAGTCGGCATGTTGGATTCGCGTCATTTTCTTCTACGTTTCTCTTCCGATGTTGATCTGGCCACAGCGTGGTCAAAAGGGAGCAGATCCTGTGACGGTTTTCACTTCTTCCTACTCAGATGGAGCTATGAGTTTCACTGGAGACAGGATCTTCCCCTTGCGGTGGTTTGGGTCAGTTTCCCAGGTCTCCCTCTTCCTTTCAAAAACCCAGTAATTCTTCGTATGTTAGGTAATCTCGTCAGCAGATTCCTAGCCTTTGAAGAACGCTCAAGATCCTTATTCCATACCATTTCTCCCCAAATATGCGTGGAGGTGGACGTCTCGAAGCCTCTGGTTGAAGTTGTATGGATTGAGGTTTTCAATGAACTGTGTTATCTTCAATCTGTGGTTTTTGATAATTGGTTCAATTTTTTCCTACCCTATCGATGCTTTGGACATCTGCAAAATGATTGTCGTGCATCTTTCACCCTGGTTTTATCCGTGATTGCTCCAGACTGTGCTAACCCTCGGCCGGAGGTGGGGTTGCATCAAGAGAGTGGCCAACGGAGCGGGGAGGACCATTCTGCTCCTCGAGTGTAGTATTTGGGTCCTCAGGTTAACCCAAGTGTCTCTAATATTTTTCAGCATTTGAAAGTTGATCTTGGTGTTGCATCAGACAATGATGTTCCACCTTTTAGTGGGGTATGTGCTCAGGGAAGGGCTGTAAAGGAAGTAAGGGGAGACTTTCTGGATGCTTCTCAAGCATTGAAACTAGCACCTTCAATCACTACCAATGTTGTGGAGTTGGTTGAGGATCCTCACGCAGCTAAAGCCACTGGTGAGGCTTCCTAGCTCTTTCCCCAGGAGGATATCCCAGCAGTTTTCCAATTTATGGGTTGAGGTCTAGATCAGATAAAAGCTTCAGAAAATCAAATGCAGGTCATGCATGATATAATTTCCTATGTTGTGAAGCTTAAATCTGGGGGATTGTATGTGTCTTATCAAAACCAATTTGCAGTGTTGGGGGAAGAGGATGGGCATGTTAATGAAGGAGTAGGAGGAATGGATAATGGATAGTATCCTCTGGTGGATGAGGAAGTAGATCAAGAGGAAGTGTATGAGGCCTCAGATTCCGTTGAGTCCAAGGAACTGGTCATAGAGGAAGACTACATTAGATCCTCCTCGCGGAAGGGAAAGAACAAATTTATTGATTTGGATGGCTTCATTATGAAAAATAGGAGGGCCCAACGTAGAAAGGATTACTCCTATATACCTATTCCTCCACTTACTAGAGCTTCTTTTAAGGGTAAGGTGCCTCTGACGACTCCTACGCCTGAAGGTAATTCCATCTTGAACAGTTAGCATGTGGAGGCTGACATCCCCAAGGACCCGGTGGAGGCGGGATATGAGGTCATGGTCCCTGTCATTCCCACGGGGGTTACGGGGCTGTTTGACCCTGGGCAACATCATGAGGCAGGCTCTCCTGAAGACCCTCAGCAACAGGTATCATCGGTGTTGGAACACATGGATCCTCTTATGAACTCAGATGAAAAGATTGAGGATACACTGGTTTTTAAGTCATCGATGAAGATGAGACCGCTTCAGGTGACTACTTCTAAAGAGAAAGGCGAGTGGATTGATAAGCAGACCCGCATCTTGGTTAGAGGACTCAATACGAGGAAGATTAGAAAGGAGTAATGCAGACAAGCTTGGGGCAACTTGGAACATATTTATGAAGACATCTTAAAGGATTGTTCGGACTCCCAGGTACAATCTATCCCATGGATTTTGTTTAGGGAGGTTGATTCCAAACAACTCAAACTGTTCTTCAATGATTCCATTGTATCATTTGGTGTTGAAATAGGTAATGTGTGAGGGTTCTTAATTTCCCTTAAAAGTGTTTGAAAAAAAAATTGCGTTGGAAAAAAGAAAAAAAATGCTTCATGTGATAAGTGGATGAAATCCCACTATCTCACCACCAGCTACCCAAGACCAACTAACTAGAACCTCATTTCCTTAAAGTGTCACATTGTGTTTCCCTGCATCGAAATACATAACTAGGTCTACACATCACCAAATAGGTGTGCAGGGAGTGATCTAAACATGATCATT
Organism: Viscum album; assembly: GCA_963277665.1. Classification (NCBI taxonomy): domain Eukaryota; kingdom Viridiplantae; phylum Streptophyta; class Magnoliopsida; order Santalales; family Viscaceae; genus Viscum; species Viscum album. The sequence goes on from OY728161.1 coordinate 1,478,834,812, forward strand.
AGGATCTCACCAAGGTTTTACATCATAAGTATATATATAAAAATCCAAACATTCTCAAATTTAAATAAAACAAGTCATTATAATCAGTTAAATAGTTTTTTATAACAACATTATGGTAAAACATTACCCTTTTTCTACAGTTCTAAAATAAACTAGGTACAATAGTTTCAAAGCATATCACATATATCAAAATAGGTAATCAAATATAAGCAATAAAAACTAAATCATGGGTATATCACATGAATGATCAATATAGGTCAGGCTAGTTAAAACACTCGTACCCAAGATAATTTTGTTCATCAAACCCCTAGACATATGTATCAAATCTATGGAATGGAAGAACATCCAAGAAATTGAACCTCTCGATAGTGTCTAACAAATCCTTAGGACACTTAGACTAGTGAGTTGAGGAACACCACATGAGTAAACCCCATGATAGTAACAATATATGATGCCTATTGATACACCTTAAACCTAAGTACCCAAGGCTCCCCATGTGCTATATTTTCCAAAACATTTCATCACAATCATGATTTGGAAACCATTTCATAAATCCATTTCACAATGATTTGAAAATAACTTTTCTTTTAATAAAATAGGGTGAAACCAAATTTTCTCAAGAACCCATTTATACACACACATTCATGTTAATTAATTAATAAAATAGTTTATAAAACCAAATCATTTGAGGTTCATCCAACATAGGCTAGAGACAGAACCACCTACCTCAAATCGGGTTGCACACACCCAAAATAGAATCCACCAACACTAGAAAGAACAAAAAGACAATAAAAAAGACCCTATAATTGATTCCCACATCTTATAATCACATTACATGAACAAAAAAATGGAAGATAGGGTAGATAACAACATACCTCAAAGAACATGCACCCACTGCACCGCAACCAACAAAGGATTGACCCCCGGAAGAATATTGCATAATGGATCTAGAAAGGATCTAGAAGAACATAACCACAAGATCAAAGGATCCAAAAACATAGCATAATGGTGTTGCTAAAAATAATGGAAAAAAGAAGAAGCAGAAATCCCAATTACTTGAAGAGAATCAATGCATCCACCAAGGTGATCGAACGCCAAATAAAGGAACTCAGAAGGATAGGAGACAACCAAAATCACTTAGAAGGGGAGCTTAGGGTTCAAGGGAGAGGCATGCATGATGAATGAAATTTTATTTACACATTTTATGGATAAAAACCTACTAAAATGAAGGTTTTACGGTGTAAACTAGGGTTTTATGGTGTAAACCCCCCCCCCCCCATGAAACATATATGCTGGAAAACATGTCATCTCGAGTTAAAAATAACAGCTGATAATTTTACAACATAAAAGCGTATCTTATGGCATAAAAAGAATTTTTCCATAAAAAGGATTTTGTATCTTTAAAGATTATTGTTTCATAAACCATTTTTATAGCTTGTGCACAATGACACATTTATTCCATAAATATTCCTTAAGGCATAAAATGGTATTGCAGACAGTACCAGACCCGTATTCTATAGTAACTCCCAAAAACAACTTTTAAGCCCTCAAAACCTGAAAACACACTCTTAAACATTGAAATGAAATACTTTAAAATCTAGGATGTTAAAATATCCCCACCATAACACTTTCCATCACTAATAATTCATATAGAAGAAGGGTGATCCATAAAGAGGTGAGGCCACTACTCCCTCACCAACGATTCATTCTCCCAAGTTTCATGAGAATCGGATCTGTGTCACCATAACACTCTGAATAATAGAATAGAATTTTCACACAAGAATATCCCCTAAGAACCAATAATATTCATTGAATTCTCTACAATTAAAATTTTTGGATATAACTATAACGCCCCGACCCCAGTTTCCCAGATTCGGTGCATTATTACATAACATTGGCATGATCACAAGGGATCAAATCCAAAAAATACCGATCAGTTTAGTAGCCTTGGAAGTACTAGATACATTAATAAGATTTACATTACATTATAAAATGAAAAACTATGACAAAATTGTCTCCATTGACCACATTTACATCCCTTATACTATCCCTTAGACTATCCCTGAAGGTCAGTCATAATATAATTCTTCACATCCTGGGAAAAATAAAACATAGAAAGGGGTGATCTCAAATGTTTAGTAAGGATAACAATATAGTGTAAACTTTCATAAATTAGCAAAAACATTTAAGGAAATGTACAAGACTAAAACATAAGCCTTTTAAACATAAAATTATGTATAATATGGCCAATATAAATCAAATAATTCCATTTACTTATTTACATGGATATTCTACTAGTCTAATAATCACATGCAATATCAGTAGCCAATTTCATATTGATGGAATGCATAGTTCCAGACTTCATAACCACATAGTCAAGGCCTTGTGACAAGACTACAAATAAGATTTTGTCAAGGCCTTTTTCCAATACACTATTTTGTCTCATGAGACCTACCGATGCATCGAGGAGTTATAGCAGGCTTCATCTGTCACTTACTAAGTCCAATGCATTCCTCATATGAAAAGGTTTAAACATAACATAAACATCCATATTAAAACTAGCATAAGAAATGTAAATACTTAATCCATAAACCATGAATGGTGTAAAAATAACACATACATGGTTAAACATATCACAAAACCCTCAATACAATATGGAAGTTTTGTATCATAATAAATCAACTTCAAACAAGCTTAAAACCAATCAAAGTATGTTGACATAGATGAAATTAAAACTTTTTTAGAGAAATATCTCTTTCTATTTTGAAATCATTTAAAAGTAATATAATTATTAAAGAAAACATTTATTTTGAAAATATTCTTATAATATTGTATTGGAAGCTTCGACGATGTTATAATGGTGGAAAATAGCCGCACCCACCGTATAAGTTAAAAAAAGACATTCTTACCTTAATTTTGTCGAAAAGGTTATAAAGTACCTTGTTTGGAAAACGATGGAAATATTCCTTTCAAAACATATATGTTCAAATAAGGGTATAAATTAATTTAACCCATAGTCTAGTAAATAGTAAAAAAATTTAATTACATTTTTAATAAAACACGGATGTGGATGATAAAGAGGTCCCAGTAGATACTTACGTATTAACAACCTCAGATAAGTAAAGAGATTGTAGAATTAACCCTTACCTTGTACTTTTCCTTAGTCGATGGTATTTTAACCTCTTGTATAATAGTTAAAACATTGTTATTAAATTATACAAGAACTATACACATAAATATTATATCATATATGATCCTCTAATATTTCTTTGTTAGTAATATTTCAGTAGTATCATCGTTACGGGTGTTAACAGATTCGTTTTCCTTTATATACTTGGTTAAGTAAGACATGTTTATTATGAATAGGATGTATTTGATTCATATACATAATGATATTATGTTCATAAATATTATTTTTAATCATAAAATAAAAATTATTCTTGAATGATTATGATGGTTAATGAATCTCATCGCGTTCGTGGAGACGGTAATCCGTACGTATGCGCAAGCGTCAATATAATTATATTGATGGTGAAATCATATGTAATTAGATGTTATATAATATATACAGAATAATTAACATTTTATATTTATTATTTAAATCATTTATACTCATTATTATACCCATCCAAATAATGAAGTGTTTGAATAACAAACTACACCACGACGTGGAGACGGTAAGCCGTACGTACGCACGTATGGTGACTTTGTCATTTATAGGATGTATAGAATAAAGAATATGGTTGTACCATATTTATAATAACATCATAGTATTTATAAGATACTATAGTTATAATTTTGGTATGGAATCAAAGAAAGAGGAAGTGGAAGAATAAAAGAACTTGAAAGATGGTGGTGAAATTATTACCTCTTCTTGGGGTGTTTCCTTTTGAGTTAATCAAAAGGGATCATTAGGTTGGATTTATGATCCAAGTAAGGACTCTAGGTTCATTTGAGGAAAGTTTGGAGGATATTTGGGTAGGGTTTGTCTGAGACAAATGGCTTTGGAGGTGTGAAATTAAGAGAAGGGGAAGTACCCTTTTATAAGAGAGGTGAGGGTCACTTTAGGAAAAGCTTGAAATATTATTTTATAATAGAATGATTTTCGGTTTCTAATGGCTCAAAAATGATTTATTTCGATTATAAGGTGGGTATGGGTTGAAAAACTCTCAACCAATAGGTTTTAGATAGGTTTAGGTCACCATATTAACCTTATCTTTTAGATTTAACTCTTTGTTAAATAGTTTGACATTTACCATGTCTCTTTGTATTTTTATAGTATATGGTTAATAAACTTACTATAAACTTTCAAGAGAACCCAAAGTGGTTCATTATTAATATATATATAACCTTATCTAAGTACTTTGTCTGAAGATTATATTTTTAGGAATATTATATCAATTAATAATATAGTATTTGTTTTAAAAACTCAATTATGTTAATTTTGACACTATTTAGTATTTGATTTTTTTTAAAAGCCATAAAAACTTTATCACATAAAATAAAATTTATTTAATCAATCCTAACATTTCATATTAACCTATAAAATTAGTGTAATTTATCATAAGTCTCAATTTACATTTATTTGGATATTTATAATATTAATTATTTTAATATTTTATTAATAAGGTAATTATTGCATCATCATTGTGTCATAAATAAATTAAATTATTTAATGCCTAAAATTTATAAATAAAATATCAATATTTTGGAAATATTTCTAACTTTATAATGGATATTTATAGTCGAATTTATATTGTGTGTAATCCTATATTAAAAATGTTTTAGTTATTAAACTTTGAATTTAACACTTTTAACTCTTCTTTAAATAAAATAATAATAAATGTCCTGATCTAATCCAAGTGGACCAAAGGGGGTCATATTTTATTCCTAAGGTTGTTTTTGATCAAATTAAACTTATCCAATATAATTAAGACATGTTTTAGGGTAATTATAATATCGTTTTTACCCTTAATTACCCTATTTACTTTTAACCGTGGTAAATAAAAGTAAAAAGTTACTATTCAACAAAAAAATATTTTCATCTTATTGAACCACATTTTACTTACTGATATCAACCATGTCTCTCATATTTTTGAAATTCAACTCACAGAAGCGGTAAAATTATGTTTTATGCAAATTTGTAAATGCTCCTAGAAGGTGGGTAAAAGACGGTAAAAAGTTCGATAAAATTTTATATATCTAAACTTATTATAAAATGACTCTAATGAATTACATTGAACATATATAGGTATTATGTATCTATTTTGATCTAAAATAAATTAAAATAAAATAACTAATTATTTAAATAAAAAGTCGGTTTTAAATAATAACGCAGTGTTTTTCACTATTCATCAAAAATTGAAAGTTTTCAGAAAAATACCAAAAATTCACCCTAAGCTAATTTTGATATTATGAATCCAAAAATGAAGTCCATTTTGAAAAATAAAATTTATAAAATTTCAAAAAGTGGGTATTACTATTCATAACGGCTAGTTTCATTGTTCATGGTGTGTTAAAACTCCAAGTTGCGTACAACACAAGATACTGCATTATTTAAAGGGAAACGTACCGTGGAAGCTTGGGGTGTTACATTCTCCCCTCCTTAAAATAATTTCATCCTCAAAATTTCTAAAATATTATTGCATAAAAAGATTTGGGTGGTTCTTCATCATAAGTTCCTCGGGTTCCCACGTTGCCTCTTCTAGCTTATGGTTTCTCCATAGAACTTTTACCAGACGAGTCATCTGGTTTCTCAGCACTTGTTCTCTAGTATCAAGAATTTTGATAGGCTCTTCACAATAAGACAGATCATGTTCCGATTCAATTTCCTCATAGGTGAGTACATGTGTTGGGTCAAGCATGTATTTTCTCAACAATGATACGTGGAACACATCATGAACTTTGGAAAGACTTGGAGGCATTGCCAAACGATAAGCTAAAACTCCAATTCATTCTAGAATTTTAAAAGGTTTGATGTACTTGGGACTCAGTTTACCTTTCTTAATGAAATGTATAACACCCTTCCATGGAGATTCCTTCAAGAAAACATGGTCTCCTACTTGAAATTCCAAATCCTTCCTTTAGTTATCGGCATATCTCTTTTGTCTACTTTGGGATGTTTTGATGTGGGTTTGGATAACCTTCACCTTTTCCATTGTTTCCTCAACAAGTTCTGGGCCTGCGAGTTTTCTTTCACCAACATCATCCCAATAAGTTGGTGTGCGGAATCTCTTTCTGTATAACGCTCTATAAGGTGTCATCTGAATACTTGAATGTAATATATTGTTATAGGATACCAGAGGTAAATATTGATCCCACATACCTTGAAAGTAAAGTGAGAAAGATCTCAACATGTCTTATAAGGTTTGAATAGTCCGTTCTGATTGTCCATCGGTTTGAGGGTGGTAGGTAGTGCTCAAATGAAGTTCAGTATCCAGGTCTTTCTGAAGACTTTTCCAGAATCTTGATGTAAAATGGGGATCACGATCAAAAACAATCGATAGGGGTACTCCATGAAGTCTTACAAATTCATTAATATATAGTTTTTTCATACTTTCAAGTGGTAAATATTCTCTTATAGTAAGAAAATGTGCTGACTTGGTAAGACAATAAACAATGACCCATATTGCATCATTCCTTCTAGGAGTATTTGGTAGCCCCATGAAAAAGTCCATCATAATATTATCCCATTTCCACTCAGGTATGGGAATATGTTGCATAACTCCTCCAGGATGTTGCCTTCCAGCTTTCACTTATTGACAAACCATACTTCTTGACACAAAATCAGCAATCTCCCTCTTCATGTTATCCCACAAAAAATGTTCCTTCAAATCTCTATACATCTTAGTGATCCCAGGGTTTATAGAGAAATTGGAGTTATGAGCATCATCCAACAATTCCCTTTTTAGATCAGGTATATTAGGAACACAAAGTCTCTTCCCAAATTTCAAAATTCCATCTTCATATATGAAGTCACTCAATCTCCCATCATTCACAGCTTTAATATTCTTTTGAAACTCCTCATCATCGGTCTGAGAAATCTTTATCCTTTCCAGTAAATATGGTTTGGAAACCATTTGAAAAAGTATTGATGTTTCACCTTCCATGTTTATTCCCATATCCATCTTTACTAGATCCATGAAAATAGGATCCCTTTCAACTCTCATCTTATTCAAAACTCCATGATCCTTTCTACTCAAAGCATCTTCCACCTTATTTTCTTTCCTCGAGTGGTAGTGTATAGTGTAATCATAATCCTTGAGTAGTTCAAGCCATTGTATTTGCCTCATGTTGAGTTCTTTCTATGAGAAAGTATACTTCAAAATCTTGTGATCAATATAAATCTCACATTTTTCACCATAGAGATAGTGTCTCCATATTTTCAGAGCAAATATTTCAGCTACTAACTCAAGATCATGAGTAGGATAGTTTTTCTCATGAATTTTTAGTTGTCATGATGAATAGGCAATAACTCTATCATTCTGCATAAGGACACAACCAAGTCCTTTCTTTAAAGCATCATTATAAATAACAAACCCATCATTCCCTGATGGTAGAGTCAAGATAGGAGCATTGACTAATCTTTTATTCAGTTATTCAAAACATTATTCACACTCTTTTTTACAAACAAATTTAACCCCTTTATATGTGAACTTGGTTAATGGGTTAGCCAACCAGGAAAAATTCTGGACGAAACATCGATAATAACCTGCTAAACCAATAAAATTGCATACCTCAGTTATGCATGTCGGTGCTCGCCATTATTGGATTGCCTTGGTCTTTAAAGGATCAATATAGATTCCATCCTTAGAGATAATATGGCCAAGAAATTAAATCTCTTGAAGCCATAATTTACACTTTCTAAACATCCCATATAATTCATTTCTTCTGAGGGTTTTCAGAATAGTGCGCAAGTGATTTTCATGATCTTCATAGATTTTTTATTATACCAAGATATCATCAATAAATACCACTAAAAATTCATCAAGATATTCCTTGAAAACTCTATTCATTAGATCCATGAAGACAAAGGGTGAATTAGTCAATCCAAAAGGCATTATTGTAAACTTGTAATGCCCATACCTGGTTTGAAATTCTATCCTCGAAATTTCTTCCTTCTTCACGCACAACTAATGGTATCCAGATGGAAGGTAAATATTTGAAAAATATTGAGCTCTATTAATTTGATCAAATAAATCGTCAATGTGAGGTAGGGGATACTTGTTCTTTATTTTTATAGCATTGATATCCCTGTAGTCAATGCACAACCTCATAGATCCATCTTTCTTCTTAACAAAAAGGATAGGGGATCCCCATGGAGAAACACTAGGGAGAATAAATCCCTTATTACTCAATTCCTCTAGTTTTTTCTTTAGTTCCAATAATTCCATAGTGGCCATTCTATAAGGGGTCTTCGATATGGCCCTTGAACTAGGAATTAAATCAATGGAAAACTCAATTTCTCATTTTGGAGGATGTCCAGGTAAATCCTCTGGAAACACGTCAACATATTATTTAAAAATAGGTATGTCATCTATTTGAACATTATTTTCCTCACCCATAGTTATTTCATTATCTTCTTCCCCAATAATTGAATTTAGTATATCTATTGGGGGTGGATCTAGATAAGAATCAGGTGGTGATATTTATGCTCTAAAGATAAGGTACTCCTTATCATCATTGAAAATTGTAACCTCCTTCTTCTTATAATAAATTTTCACATCATGGTCCAACAGTTAATCCATTCCGAGGATTATATCAAATTCAATCATGGGTATGACGATGAGATCAGCAGATAAAGAACATTTATATGACCTAATGGGAACTGATTCACAAAACTTTATTGCGATGATACTTCCCTTAGGTGTTTTGACTGACAACTCCCTTATTAATTCAAATTGAGAATATATAATTTCTTAGAAAACTGGGAAGATATGAAACAATGTGATGATCCATAATCAAATAAAGCATTGGCTAAACTTGATGAAACCATTAAATTACCTTCCACCACATCTTTTGGATCTTTAACCTCAGCAGTAGTGTGTAAGAACCCGATTCTTATTTTTGAGGTACGGGCTTCTTCTTTTCTATTTTCCTTAAGTGTTTTTGAGAAATATGTAAAATAGGGAAAAATACTAAATTTTGGAACTACACATCGTGTACTTTTCCACACGCCGTGTATTTTTGGATGTGTGGGATTAGTACATGGGGCGTGTGGCCATGCCGGTGATGAATGGTGTAGGAACCAACTACACGATGTGTAGTAGTCCTTTACACGCCGTGTAGTCAGTCGGTAGGCCAAAAAAGTAAGGCGGTGGAGCAGCCGCCAGCTGGGCGACAGTACACGCCGTGTACTTAGGAGTACATGTTGTGTACTCATGTCGATGGATGAATAGTTTGGAGGTGCTGCCAGAGGAACAGTTAAATGATGAAATTACACGCCGTGTACTTGGAAGTATACGTTGTGTACTTTGTTTTTTTCGCTTAAATGGGCAGTATCCTCCCCTGTTCATAGGGAACGCTTAGAACCGGACAAGAGGAGTGGAAGAGTGAGGCCGAACCTTGGGAGATCTGCCGATCGAGCACAGGGAATCTGATCTCGCTTCTGTCGATCACGTTGGAACCGCGTGGGTAAGACCTCTCTTATCCTATCGTATTGCTTACCAATTCTTCTCCTAATGGTAGTTATTTTATGTTAATAATCTTTTCTTATTTGTCAGATCTACGACGTATTTGGGCATTTCTGGAAGCGATGTTCGTGTATAGCACTCGTTGGCATATAAGGTAGGTATCTTGGTGTTTATTTTCCAACTGTCGTGTGTTTTGTTCATTTTTGTACCACGAACCCATGTTGGGGGTGTTGTGTGGCTGAGGACATAGCTATATTTAATACCTATAATTGAATAGGTAATTAATTGTGATATTAAAATGCAGGTTGGGATCATTGCTTGGATCCAGAACCACCCCAGGGGTGTGTTCCACTATTTAGCTGTTTGGCCAGGATACCCGAGGGTATGCCTTTAAAGTAGTAATTTTAGAATTTTCTCGAGAGGAATTGCTTGTTTACTACATATTTACATGTTGGGCATGGCCCGGTTACCTATTTAGCCTAAGGGCAGTGTTGTGATTAGCCTGTGGGCGCTGTACTACTTAGCCTGTGGGCAACTTCTTCCATGCCTGTGGGCAGCTGATTCTGTGCCTATGGGCGACACTACCTATGCCTGAGGGAAAAATCTGTTATGCCTGAGGGCAGATTCTTGTGTTGGATACACTTTACCTAAGGGTAGGGGTTTACGTGTCTGAGGACATTAGTTGGTTACTTAGAATATTCAATGTGGTGATATTTTAAATTAAATGATTAAAAAGAATATTAAAATGGAAATATAACTGGATAAGTTAGTTACTTTTTAGTACTGCTTACTTTATTGCATTTTACTACTGCACACTATTGTTTCATGTTGGCATGTAGTTGGGCATGGGCCTTTGGTGGGTGCCTGCTGAGATATATTTCTCACACCCTATTTGGGTCATGCTTTTTGGCCCAAACAGATTACGTTTCTGCAGGTGTGGATAGGGGTAAGAGTCCCTATACAGGTACTTGACTGTTGCTGAGGAGTAGGAGGGCATGGGACCAAGCCTAGGCTCGCGGTGCCGCTGTCATTTATTTTTCTTCGTTTTGTTGTACTTTGTATTTTGTTGTACTCTATTGATATATAACATGTTCTGGCTGTTTTCATAGAATTGAGACATGTTGCATCATATCTGTATATCCGGTTGGTTACCTTTTACTGCACTTGTTTACTTAAAATGTGCATGGATTATTGCTTCTGATATTGTTGTATGTTTTATTTCGTAATTCCGCTGCGCTACACTTTGACAAATGAGGGCATAGTTTCCCCACTATCATACCTGGGCCCTCGCTGCTAGTCGGTAGCCTCTGGCATTTGGGGAAATGCGCTTGAGGTCACGTGGCGAACTGGGTTCGGGGAACCCATTGTGTGGCACCCGGAACTGGGACATTACAAAGTGGTATCAGAGGCGGTTTCTTTTTTTTAATTACTATTTGGAGCTGTAGTCAAGGATAGGATGAACGGTAGTTGGTAATAAGTTGTGCCCGGGCGTAGCTAACTCGTGTATAGGGAAAAGCCAGTCTACCTCGTATTTTTGAAATTCTTTTGATTTTGTAAATTTTACAGTTGATTCGTTTTCACTGTTGGGTGACACACTTGAGATTGTGCTGTGATATTTTATCTCTGGGTTCTATTTAGTTGCAACCCGATGAGATGAGGGTATTCCATATCATGCATCATTTAGGAACATGCTAGAAATCACATGCCATGTAAAGTTTCCATGCCATGTAGGTGCATTAGAAATTTTGAATGTTGTTGTGATAGTTTTTGTGCTAGTAAAGAATGTTGTTGTGATAGCTTCTCTGATAAAATACCTGCTGCGTGATAGGGTAATTTTATTTGAGTCTGTTGAAAGAATGGACGCCAAACTTTGGTTTTTGGGGACTATGGGCCCCCATTGACCAGAATTTGGTGGATCATTAGTTGTTTATTTTTATTATAACACAGATAAGATGTCAAACTTTGATTCATGGGGAGTATGGGACCTCAAGGGTCGGAATTTGACACTTAGGTGTTGTTTTTCGGTATTTTCTAGGTTCCGGGGAAGTTTTTCAGGCATACTGTCTGGAAACCTAGTATACACGCCGTGTATTATCTTTAAACACACCGTGTATGTCCTTCTGTTTGGGAATAAAATTTAACTTTTTAATCACATGTCGTGTAGTCTCTTCCCTTGTCACAAACAGTGTGGGTGGAAACATGGGGTAGGGAAAGGCTTGGGTAAAACACGTCGTGTACATGATTTACACGTCGTGTAGTATTGACCCGAAGTCCGGCCATGTAACTAACAACACGGGTCGGTGAACTCTTGTACATCACATTCTGTGTCAATGATGAACACGCCGTGTAGTGTGACCTGGGGACTTGGCCGTGTAACTAACAACACAGGCCGGTTTCACCTCTCCTTGAACACATCGTGTACCTGTGGGACACGCCGTGTAGTCTTGTCCTAAGACAGACCGTGTGGTGTTAGCCGTGTGGCTAGGGGAACGGGGTGGTGTACACTCCATGTGCAGGTGTAACACGCCGTGTTGTTTCAAGCCGAGTAGTCGGCCGTGTCACAAATGACACTGGCAGTTGGAAAATAACACCATACACGCAATGTAGATATAATACACACCGTGTAGTTTTTGTTCAACGGAAGTCGTGTGGGTTAGCCGTGTTGAAGGACCCGAGCAGGGAAAGAGAAGTCAAGTACACGCTATGTAGTTATTATACACGCCGTGTAGTCTTGTTTTGCAAATCTTGAAAATTCTTCTTCCTCTTGTTCCCTTTGTGGTTCCTTCACTTTCAGTCTTAATAATCTTGAATCTAAGGCATACTTTTGACCATGTAGAGTCATGCTGCCTTGACGTCCATGAGTTGTTCGCCAGGAGAGCGGTGAAGACTATAATCCAGAGATGGTGGGCCATGGGATACTAGTGGATCCTCCAGCAGAGCCAGATGTAGTGCCAGCTGTTATACCGGACACAGGCGTGGAGGCGCAGTTTCGTGAAGGCTTTATGCGGTTCATACAGAATTTTCAGGGAGCACCGCTGGCTGCCACATCTATGGCTGAGTTGACTCATATCTTCCAGCAGCAGCATCCGCCTATGTTTTCAGGGGATGGCGGACCACAGGCTGCGGATTCTTGGATAGGATTGATGTAGACTATTTTCGAGCATCTTGAGACGCCTCCGGGGCGGAGGGTCAAGCTTGCGACTTATATGCTGCGTGATTCCGCCAATAGGTGGTGTGATGTTACCACCCAGTCAGAGCATCACAGGGACATGACGTGGGAAGATTTTCAGGTAGTCTTCTATGACTTATTCTTTCCAGAGATGCTGAGGGTAGATAGATCTTGTGAGTTCATGAATCTGCAGCAGGGTGCTATGTCGGTGATGGACTATTCTTCTCGTTTCACCGAGCTTCAGCGTTTTGCACCCGTGCTGGTGGGTGATGAGACGTTGAGAGCCAGAATTTTTTAGGATGGTCTTCGATATGACATCTAAGCACTGGTGAATGTTTTTAGGTTGCCTTCAGTACACGCTATTATGAACCAGGATATGATTACAGAGAAGAACCTACGGGAATCTAGTGGTGTGGGACAGGGTGGTTCAGCACCAGTTACTGGTACTATTTCTACTGGCAAGAGGAAGAGACAGATGGACTTCTCTCAGGGTGGTAGTACCAGATAGAAGAATGCTCCGGGTGGCCAGGTCATGTGCTACCAATGTGGTAGAGAGGGGAACAAGAGGCCACAGTGTCCACAATGTTGGGTCGGAAAAACGGGGAATGATGGCAAGAGGGAGGGGTGAATTTCCTTTTAAAAAAAGATAAACAAATTAAAATCAAAGTAAAGAATGCAGCGGAAATAAAGAGGCAATCACACAAGAAATTGATAACGGAGTTCGGCCAAAACCCGGCCTACGTCTCCGCTCCCAACTCAACCGTTGAGAGATTCCTACCGCTTGCTTTTCAATGGTTTTAGCAAGAAACCCACTAGGCTTTGAGGTAGCACTAGGACCTATTACAGCTTGCTTTTTGTGGTTTAGCAAGAACCCACTTGCTTTTAATTGGTTTAGCAAGAACCCACTAGCCTTTTTAACGGGTGAAGGCTAGCTCACCGAAACACAAGCCTTTTAAAAGGAAAGGCTTGAAGAAACCTCTTCACACCTTAGTGGTGGTGTGAGAACCCAAGAGAAAGGGGGATGAGAAAAGGGTTTGGGGTTTGTAGGCACAAACCCAATTTTAAGCTCAAAATAAAATAAACAATAAAACCGTAATTGGGAAGACTTGGGCGCCAATTGGATGATGAAGTTGGTGTAGTGTGCTCTCCCAAGCTTCTTGAGTGGTGCTCTTGGATGTGGAAATGGATGGAGCACTTGGGGTTCTCTTGGAACAATCCGCCGGAGCTTCGCCAAAGTGATCAACAATGTGTCCGGTGGCTTGGGTGATGTTCCGGGGCTTCCTAGGCCTTTATTTATAGGCTAGGAACCTTCAAGTATCCGTTGGAGGGCTTTGGAGCCGTTGGAAAAGGCCTCGGAGCCGTTGGGAGGCTTTTTGGAGTTGACTGGTCAAAGCCAACGGCTAGTTTGACCAGGGCTACCGGCTGGCCGGTACAGGGCCACCGGCTAGCCGGTGCCTTGGCAGAGGAGAAGGCCTTTGGTCCAGGCTCCACCGGCTGACCGGTGGAGGATCCACCGGCTGGCCGGTGGCAAGACAGTAGCTCATACTGTTGCATCTGGGTGCCACCGGCTGGCCGGTGCTGAGGCCACCGGCTGACCGGTGGTGAGGCAGTGGCTCCCCTTTGAGTGCAGGTTCCACCGGCTGGCCGGTGGTCAAGCCACCGGCTGACCGGTGGTCTGGATTTCAGTCCAATTCTCGTCCATTCTTGGGCCAACTTCTTGGCAACCTTGTGCCTATCATCCACAACACTTAAAACACAAAGTTAGATAAATATGAAAGTGATTGTGATCATGAAAATCAAAGAGTGTGGGGTACAACAATCTCCCCCTATTTTGATGATCATAATCACTTATCTAAGCAATGTAAAAACTTAAATGAAGGCATGCTTTAAATGATAAATTGAAAATAAATACTAAGCATGAGAGAAAAGATTCTCCCCCAATCAATCAAGAAATTTCTCCCCCTTTGTGATTATCAAAATAGAACGGGGCATAAAACTTGATTGAGGGATAAATTGAAAATCAAGAATTTAATTCAATTGAAAATGATATCAATTGTTGAAAATTTTGAAATGAAAAATGAAATGAAAATTTGAATAACAGTTTGAATTGAAACAAAAAGCTTAAACAACCCTAACTCCCCCTAAATAAAAACAAAAAGTCACCGGGGAGAGGGATTTTGAAAAGAGATGATTTTAGGCCCGGAGAGACTCGCTAGAAGAGATTTTTCAATCCACACTTGCCTTGTAGCGGGTCTTCTCCTATAGAATTCGTCGGAAAAGAAAAAAGACTTGGGTTGGCCGTACCGGGCATTTTTACAATTACACTCATAAATGAGGTGCCCGGGTTTTTTGCAATAGTTACAAAATTTAAAACAAGAGCTCCCCCTTACAAAAACAGTTGGAGCATGGGAGGAGGAAGCTATATTGGTGTAGCCAAGCCCTTGGGTGGTTCTAGAAATTCGTTGGGAACCTCCCTCTGATACCAAATGATGGAAAGGAAAAAACGAGGAATGATGGCAAGAGAGGGGGGTGAATTGCCTTTTAAAAAAAAATTGACAAATTAAAATCAAAGTGAAAGATGCAGCGGAAATAAAGAAGGCAAGACACACAAAATTGATAACGGAGTTCAGCCAAAACCCGGCCTACGTCTCCGCTCCCAACTCAACCGTTGAGAGATTCCTACCGCTTGCTTTTCAATGGTTTTAGCAAGAAACCCACTAGGCTTTGAGGTAGCACTAGGACCTATTACGGCTTGCTTTTATTGGTTTAGCAAGAACCCACTTGCTTTTAATTGGTTTAGCAAGAACCCACTAGCCTTTTTAACGGGTGAAGGCTAGCTCACCGAAAACTCAAGCCTTTTAAAAGGAAAGGCTTGAAGAAACCTCTTCACACCTTAATGGTGGTGTGAGAACCCAAGAGAAAGAGGGGATGAGAAAAGTGGGAGTTTGTAGGCACAAACTCAATTTTAAAGCTCAATAAAAAGTAAAACAATAAAACCCGTATTGTTGAGAAGCCTTGGGCGCCAAAGGTTGAATGGAGTTGAAGACGTGCACTCCCAAGCTTCTATGGTGGTGCTCCTTGGATGTGGAATTGGATTGGAGCAGTTGTGGTTCCCTTGGAGCAATCCGCCGGAGGTTTGCCAAATGAGGAGAATTGAGTTCGTTGGCTTCACAATGCTTAATTATGGTCCGGCCATTGTTCCGGGGCTTCAAGGTCCTTTATTTATAGAGGGGGAACCCTCATATGGGCGTTGGAGGTCTTCGGAGCCGTTGTAAAGGCTTTCGGAGCCGTTGGGAGGCAAGTGGAGTAGCCTGGTCAAAGCCCCAACGGCTAGTTTGACTGGCTCCACCGGCTGGCCGGTACAGTCCCACCGGCTGGCCGGTGTTTGAGAGTTTGGAGATGCTTTGAGTGCAGGCTGCACCGGCTGGCCGGTGGAGGAGCCACCGGTTGGCCGGTGCCTTGGCAGAAGCTTCCTCTTCTGTGCAGGTGCCACCGGCTGGCCGGTGCTGAGGCCACCGGTTGGCCGGTGAGAAGGCAGTAGCAAATACTGTTTGGGCAGGGGGCCACCGGCTGGCCGGTGCAAGGCCACCGGTTGGCCGGTGCTGAGGCAGAAGCTCAGCCTTCTTCCCAGGTGCCACCGGCTGGCCGGTGGTGAAGCCACCGGTTGGCCGGTGGACTGCATTTCAGTCCAGTTTGGCCTTTTTGCCTTCTTGGCCTTCTTGGCCCAAATCCTTGGCACCTTAAATGAATGCCTATCATCCAAAAACACTTAAAACAAAATGTTAGACAAAAAAGAAAGGTGATTGTGATCATGAAAATCAAACAACGAGGGGAACGAGATGTACAACAATCTCCCCCTATTTTGATGATCACAATCACCAAAACAAACAGTGTAAAAACTTAAATGAAAGGAATTCTTAAAGGATAATTTGAAAATAAATCAAAGCAAGATAAAAAAGGATTCTCCCCCAATCAATCAAGAAATTTCTCCCCCTTTGTGATTATCAAAATAGAACGGGGCATAAAACTTGATTGAGGGATACAATGAAAATCAAGATTTTAAACCAATTGAAAATAATACCAATTGTTGAAAATTTTGAAATGAAAATTGAATAACGGTTTGAATTGAAAGTTTTGGATCAAAAATTGAATAGAAAATTTTGAATTGAAAATTTTGAAACCAAGAGTTGAAATTGAAAGTTGGAATTGAAAATCTTGAAATAACAAAAAGGCTTAAAAGATCCTAACTCTCCCTAAATAAAAACAAAAAGTCACCGGGGAGAGGGATTTTGAAAAGAGATGATTTTCGGCCCGGAGAGACTCGCAAGAAGGGATTTTTCAATCCAAACTTGTCTCATTGCGGGTCTTCTCCTATAAAATTCGTCCGAAAAGTAAAAAGACTTGGGTTGGCCATAACGGGCATTTTTACAATTACATTCATATATAAGGTGCCCGGTTTTCTTACAATAATTGCAAAATTTAAAGCTAGAGCTCCCCCTTACAAAAACAGTTGGAGCATGGGAGGAGGAAGCTATATTGGTGTAGCCTAGCCCTTGGGTGGTTCTAGAAATTCGTTGGGAACCAAGCAAATTGTTCAAATTTTGTTCCCCTTGTGTGAACTTAGCTAGGGTTTCTCTAAGGTCTTTGATGGTTGATTCCATGGAATCAATATTTGGAAAATTTTGGATTTTTAGGGAGAGTTCCTCCTTCTCTTTGAGAAGTTGGTCTTTTTCGGAGGAGAGTTTTTTGAAAGACTTTTTTAAAGCAAAAAATTTTGACGAGAGTTCGTGAAAACCATTTTCTAATTGGTCTCGCACATGTTGGAGTTCTTCGTATGATAAATGATTAAAAGAATTTGAAGAACTAGAGGATGAAGAAGAGGAAGAGGATGATGATACCTCATGTTTTGCCATTAGGCATTTTGTACCTTGGTCGCTCGAGGAGGAGGAGGAGAAGGAGGAGAAGGAGGAGCTATCACTCCATGTTGCCTTTGAAGCCTTCTTCTTTTTCTTCTTTTTGGCCCTTTTCTTGTGAGGTGGGCAAACGGGCTTGATCTTTTCGTCGGGTTCTTGCTTTTGAGCGGGTTCTTGCTTTTGAGCCTTCTTAGTGCCTTCATAGGTTAGTTCTAAAAATTTCCAAAGATCGTAAGAAGTAGTGCAAGAAGAAATACAATTAAATACATTTCTATCTAACCCGCAATGAAGAGCATTCATGGCTTTGCCATCAAGCTCGAAATTT
Organism: Viscum album; assembly: GCA_963277665.1. Lineage (NCBI taxonomy): Eukaryota > Viridiplantae > Streptophyta > Magnoliopsida > Santalales > Viscaceae > Viscum > Viscum album. The sequence goes on from OY728161.1 coordinate 1,478,852,851, forward strand.
GCAATGTCGGCGGGGGTCCATTTAGATTCATCTAGAGAGGAGAGGGAAAATCCTTGCATAACAATTTTAAAAATTGGATATCCAATGCTTTTAAGAAATGTGGTCATGCGGGTTTTCCAAAAACTATAATCGGCTCCATCAAAGAATGGAGCACGATCCAAAGAATGTCCTTCAAGAGTTTGAGAAGAAGAAGCGGTAGAAGCCATAAAAAAATAGGATCTTTAATTTGAAACCGTTTTAGGGAATTATTCAAATACGTCCTCTGATACCAAATGTTGGGTCGGAAAAACGGGGAATGATGGCAAGAGGGGGGGGTGAATTGCCTTTTAAAAAAAGATAAACAAATTAAAATCAAAGTAAAGAATGCAGCGGAAATAAAGAGGCAATCACACAAGAAATTGATAACGGAGTTCGGCCAAAACCCGGCCTACGTCTCCGCTCCCAACTCAACCGTTGAGAGATTCCTACTGCTTGCTTTTCAATGGTTTTAGCAAGAAACCCACTAGGCTTTGAGGTAGCACTAGGACCTATTATAGCTTGCTTTTTGTGGTTTAGCAAGAACCCACTTGCTTTTAATTGGTTTAGCAAGAACCCACTAGCCTTTTTAACGGGTGAAGGCTAGCTCACCGAAACACAAGCCTTTTAAAAGGAAAGGCTTGAAGAAACCTCTTCACACCTTAGTGGTGGTGTGAGAACCCAAGAGAAAGGGGGATGAGAAAAGGGTTTGGGGTTTGTAGGCACAAACCCAATTTTAAGCTCAAAATAAAATAAACAATAAAACCGTAATTGGGAAGACTTGGGCGCCAATTGGATGATGAAGTTGGTGTAGTGTGCTCTCCCAAGCTTCTTGAGTGGTGCTCTTGGATGTGGAAATGGATGGAGCACTTGGGGTTCTCTTGGAACAATCCGCCGGAGCTTCGCCAAAGTGATCAACAATGTGTCCGGTGGCTTGGGTGATGTTCCGGGGCTTCCTAGGCCTTTATTTATAGGCTAGGAACCTTCAAGTATCCGTTGGAGGGCTTTGGAGCCGTTGGAAAAGGCCTCGGAGCCGTTGGGAGGCTTTTTGGAGTTGACTGGTCAAAGCCAACGGCTAGTTTGACCAGGGCTACCGGCTGGCCGGTACAGGGCCACCGGCTGGCCGGTGCCTTGGCAGAGGAGAAGGCCTTTGGTCCAGGCTCCACCGGCTGACCGGTGGAGGATCCACCGGCTGGCCGGTGGCAAGACAGTAGCTCATACTGTTTCATCTGGGTGCCACCGGCTGGCCGGTGCTGAGGCCACCGGCTGACCGGTGGTGAGGCAGTGGCTCCCCTTTGAGTGCAGGTTCCACCGGCTGGCCGGTGGTCAAGCCACCGGCTGACCGGTGGTCTGGATTTCAGTCCAATTCTCGTCCATTCTTGGGCCAACTTCTTGGCAACCTTGTGCCTATCATCCACAACACTTAAAACACAAAGTTAGATAAATATGAAAGTGATTGTGATCATGAAAATCAAAGAGTGTGGGGTACAACACACAAGACCCAGTGGAGTGTCGAGCTTGCGGCAAGATGGGTCATCTGCACCGCTTTTGTAGGACGTTTCCTACAGTGACTAGTGAGAGGGGTTCTATACAGACTCCGCATGTGGGAGCAGGACTAGTGGATTCTTACTAGTCGGAGAACTGGAATACGTCAGGACATGCAGGCAGAGATGGTTGTCGTGGCCATGGTAGCCAGACACCGGGATCTCAGAGGCAGCAGGGCGGGACAGCTCAGGGTATCCAGGTTGTGTCACAGGGTCGCGGCATTGGGCAAGCATATGCAGTGCAGCAGACCCAATAAGAGCAGGATCCCAGACCTTCTACAGTCAGAGGTACTATTCTAGTAGCTTCTGTTATATCTTCAGTGCTTTTTGATATGGGTGCTACACATAGTTTTATATATGTACCCATTGTGGAGAGACTTGGGCTCTGTGTTTCTACTTCTTCTAATATCATGACGCTAGACACTTCGTTGGGGACTAGAATGGCTGGTATGCATTAGTACAAGGAGTGCCCCCTTGAGGTTGGTGGGTGTTACTTTTTATGGGACCTTTATGTCTTAGAGATGAGGAGATATGATGTCATTATCGGGATGGACTGGTTGGTTACCTTTTGAGCCTTTATGGATTGCTATCATCGCAGGGTGAGTTTCATGTCACCAAAGGGAGGAGAGTTTCTATACAAGGGCGAATGGGATGTTCAGGCGAGTCGATCTGTACTAGAGCATCATGGGCTAGGTGGAGTCACAGTCCAGATTGCAAGATTATATCTAGATGACCAGGGGACTTGTCAGACAGATTTCCCTCCAGTTGTTGATCGTTTCAGGGATGTCTTCCCAAACAACTTTTCAGGTCTACCTCCAGAGTGTGAGGTGGATTTCTCTTTTGAGCTTGTGCCAGAAGCAGCACCGATGTCCATTACTCCTTATAGGATGGCTACACCTAAGTTGCAGGAGATCAAGAGGCAGTTAGAGGAGTTTTAGGTGAAGGGTTTTATTCGACCCAGTACTTCTCCTTGGGGTTCACCGATCCTTTTTGCGAAGAAGGCGGATAGTACCCTCAGACTTTTTGTGGATTATCGGAAGCTGAACCAGTTGACGGTTAAGAATCGATATCCCTTGCCAAGGATATATGATCTTTTTGATCAAATTCGTGGAGCACGAGTGTTCTCAAAGATTGACCTGAGTTCAGGATATCATCAGCTACGCGTGAGACCATCAGATATACCACTTATAGCTTTTCAGAGCAGATACAGTCTGTACGAGTACTTGGTTATGCCGTTCGGACTCATGAACGTGCCAGTAGTTTTCATGGCTCTGATGAATCGTGTGTTCCATCTGTATCTTTATTCTTTTGTGGTAGTATTCATGGATGACATCTTGGTGTACTCTCACACTCGACACGACCATGCCACCCATATTGAGATCGTATTGAGTACACTAAGAGAGCATTGGATATATGCTAAGCTCTCTAAGCGCCACTTTTGGATGGACCAGATTCACTTCCTGGGTCACATTATCTCGGAGGAAGGAGTTTCAGTAGACCCAGAGAAGGTGAGAGCAGTATTTTCCTGGGAGTATCCTAAGAACGTGTTTGAGATACGGAGTTTCTTAGGGCTGTCTGGTTACTACAGATGCCTCATACAGGACTTCTCCCGCTTAGCAGTGCCGTTGACAGGTCTGAATAAGAAGGGTGTGAAGTTCGTTTGGTCAAAAGCTTTTGAGGTAGCTTTTTAGGACCTAAAGGGAAGGTTTACATCAGCACCGATCCTGATACTCCCAGAGTAGGGGAAGAGCTATACAGTTTACTATGACGCATCAGGTATTGGGTTGGGAGCAGTGTTGATGCAGGGCGATCGAGTTGTTGCGTATGGGTCTCGGCAGTTGAGGCCACATGAGAGGAATTACCCAACGCATGATCTTGAGTTGGCTTCAGTTGTTCATGCATTGCGTTGTTGGAGGCATTATATATTGGGAGAGCATTTTGTGGTTTTCACTGATCACAAAAGCCTCAAGTATATCTTTACTTAGTGTGACCTGAATATGAGGCAGAAGAGGTGGGTCGAGTACCTACAGTCCTTCAATTTTGAGCTTGCCTATACACCTGGTAAAGGTAATGCAGTAGCCGATGCACTGAGCAGGAAGACTCAGATACATGCAGTGCAGGAGGCCAGTGGTGAGTGGCATCTTATGGCCTTGTTCTATGAGATGCATCTGTAGGTGCACAACAGTCAGGCACAGACTTATCTTTCATCTCTAGCTGTGACTTCTACCCTCCTAGATAGAGTGATGATGAGACAGTTATCTGATTCAGAAGGCCTGGTTCTACAGGAGTCGGTGGAAAGTGAGGACCCTCCTCATGGTTGGATGATAGGTGGTGATGAGGTACTGTGTTTCCATGGACGAGTATGGGTTCCATGGGATATACACGAGGAGATGATGCGGGAGATTCATGCCTCAGCTTGGTAAGTTCATCCCGGGGTTACCAAGATGTACTGAGACTTGAGACGTCAGTATTGGTGGCCGGGTATGAAGAGAGATGTAGCTGGTTTTGTTACGAGGTGTTCCACCTGTCAGCAGGTGGTGAAGCATCAGATACCAGCTGGGCTATTACAGAAGTTACCCATTCCAGAGTGGAAATGGGATGATGTCGCGATGGATTTTGTGACGGGGTTGTCGAGGTCACCTCGAGGCAATACTACCATGTGGGTTGTTGTGGATAAACTCATGAAGGTAGCTCACTTTTTTCTAATCATGGAGACCTTCGGAGTTGACGAGCTCAGGAAGTTGTATATCCGAGAGATCGTACGTCTTCATGGGGTCCCTCGTTCTATCGTTTCAGATAGGGACACCCGTTTTACGTCTCGTTTCTGGAAAAGTTTTTAGAGGGCACTGGGTACACAGGTGCTTCTGAGCACAGCATACCACCCTCAGACTGATGTCCAGTCCAAGCGTACGATACAGGTGCTAGAGTACATGATGCGTACATACGTCCTAGACTTTGGGGGCTCTTGGGAGAAACATATACCCCTAGTCGAGTTTGACTATAACAATATTTTTCAGGTAACTATTGAGATGGCACCATACGAGGCTTTATATGGTAGGCCATGCCGATCACCTTTGTGCTGATCAGAGGCAGGTGAGGCAGCTTTACTGGGACCACGTCTCGTGCAGGAGACTTCTGAGTAGGTCCAGTTGATTTAGAAGCGGATGGATACTGCACAATCTCATCAGAAATCATATGCTGATCACTGCATATGACCTTTGGAGTTCATGGTTGGGGATCAGGTTTTCTTGCATGTCTCACTGAGGCTGGGACACAAATGGATCAGGAGACAGGGTAAACGTTCACCGAGGTATCTGGGGATATTTGAGATTTTGGAGAGAGTCGGGATGTTTTCTTATCAGTTGTAGTTACCATAACGGTACCAAGCCATGCACGACGTCTTCCATGTGTCTCAGTTGCATCGCTGTCATTCAGACCCGTCTCACGTCTTTCAGCCTGAGGAGGTTGAGCTGGAAGCAGATACATCCTTTGAGGAGCATCTGATTCGTATCGTTGACAGGAGCACGAAGGTTCTCCGAGGCCGGTCAGTTACTCTCATACGGGTGTTATGGCAGCATGGTCGAGTGCAGGACGAAGCCTAGGAGCAGGAAACCAATGTACATGCTCAGTGGCCAGAGTTGTTCACGGCTATATCTTCACCACCCTTAGAAGGTCAATTCAGGGATGAATTGCTATAAGGGGGAAAGTTTGTAAGAACCCGGTTCTTATTTTTGAGGTACGGGCTTCTTATTTTCTCTTTTCCTTAAGTTTTTTTGAGAAATATGGAAAATGGGGAAAAATCCTAAATTTTTTAACAACACGCCGTGTACTTTTCCACACACCATGTATTTTTGGCCGTGTGGGATGAGTACACGGGGCGTGTGGCTATGCCGGCGATGAAGGGTGTAGGAACATACTACATGCCGTGTAGTGGTCCTTTACACGCCGTGTAGTCATTCGGCAGGCCAAAACAGTAAGACTTAGAGAATTCATTTTCTATCTTGATAGCGCATGAGACTATATCTTCGTACGATGAGAAGGATTGTGAGACTAATACTCGATGGAGAAATAGTTTTGACCCATCAAATAATAGATCAATATTACTCTTTGGGTTACGTATATAATTTGTTTCATGCCTTGCTAACCTTGTAAAGTTAGCCTCATACTTTGTGACATTCTCATCCTCCTTTTGCCTCAGTCTCAGAAATTGTCTTTCCATATCCTCTCAATGGTCACAATGAAAGTATTTTTCTAAGAAAATATCTTTAAACTCCCTACATTACATATTCTAAACTTATTCATCTTCCTTTGTGTTTTGGATTAATGACCACCATTGATCTGCATCTCTCGTGAGGAGATAAACTGCCATTATAACTTTTTCTCTTTTGTTACTCCCCAAAGAATGAAATATTTTCTCTAAGAAATTTATCCATTGCTCATCTGCTAATGGATTTGTACTCCAATTGAATGTTGGTGGTTGTTACCTCATAAAGCGGTCTAACATTGATCCTCCTCGTTGTGGATCAGGGTGCTCCATATGGGTAAGTTTATTATTCATAACCTGAGTGAGTTGTCCTAGTATGGTGATAATCTGATCAGCACCAGTTGCATCACAAGCTCCACTATAATTATCTTGAGTAGGACGTAAATCCCTTCATGGATTACATGCATTGATAAGGTTTCTATTCCTTCCACTAGGTTCCATTTCTAAACAATGGCATATAGTAGATTAGCTTATGAATCTCAATACATAATTCCAAACTTGTAAAACACTTAACATAAATGAACAGTTTATGGATATAATCCATAATCATAAAAATGTTTTCTTTGAGGAGGTATATACTCATAAATCCTTCATAATGGTTTGTAAACAAAATGTGAATTATCCAAAGCATATCCCTCAAGAGTGTCGTAACCAAGAGTGCAGTAATGCCCATTGTCATTCACCAATTCTCATTCAAGTCTAGCTCAAAGCGGTGTTTTCAGATTTTACCCCTAGGTACATCTGTGCCAGAGCCGCCTCTACCTGCTCGTATCCAGACAGGTATGTATTTCTTAGAAAATACACAAAATCTCTACATTACCAAAATTCTAGGAAGTTCTTCTATACTAATACTCAAAGTATATCTTAGGGTAATGTTCTCTAATCAGAGTTTTTCTAAATCTAGTTTCCAAGGTTTGTACTAAACCTCCTCTAATACCAACTGTAATGCCCCGACCCTAGTTACTGAGATTCGGTGCATTATTACATAACATTATCATGATCAAAAGGGATCAAATCCTGAAAGACCGATTAGTTTAGTATCCTTGGAAGTACTAGATACATTAATAAGTTTTATATTACATTATAAAATGAAAAACAACAACAACATTGTATCCATTGACCGCATTCACATACCTTATAATATTCCTTAGACTATCCCTATAGGTCAGTCATAATATATTTCTTCGCATCCTGGGAAAAATAAAACATAGAAAGGGGTGAGCTCATATGCTCAGTAAGGATAACAATATAGAAAAAAAATTCATAAATAAGCATAAACATTTAAGACAATGTATAAAACTAAAGCATAAGACATTTAAATGTAAACTTATGCATAATATAGCCAATATAAATCAAATAATACTATTTAATTATTTACATGGATATTCTACTAGTCGAATAATCACATGCAATATCAATAGCCAATTTCATATTGATGGAATACATAATGTCAGACTTCATAACCACATAGTCAAGGCCTTGTACCAAGACTACAAATAAGATTTTGTCAAGGCCTTATGCCAAGACACTAGTTCATCTCATGATACCTACCAATGCATCGAGGAGCTATAGTGGGCTCCACCCATCACTTACTAAGTCCAATGTATTCCTCATATGAAAATGTTTAAACATAACATAAACATTCATATTAAAACTAGCATACGAAATGTCAATAATTTATGAATAAACCATGAATGGAGTAAAAATAACACATCCACATTCAAACATATCACAAAACCTTCAATAAAATATGGAATTTTTGTATCATAATAAATCAACTTCAAACAAGCTTAAAATCCATTAAAGGATGTTGACATAGATGAAATCAAAACTTTTTTAGAGAAATATCTCTTTCTATTTTGAAATCATTTAAAAGTCATATAATTATCAAAGAAAAAAATTATTTTGAAAATATTATTATAAACTTGTATGGGAAGCTTTGATGATGTTATAACAGCAGAAAATAGCTGCACCCGCCGTATAAGTTAAAAAAGAAATTCTTACCTTAATTTTGTCGAAAAAGTCATAAGGTACCTTGTTTGGAAAACGACAAAAAGATTCCTTTAAAAACATATATGGTAAAATAATGGTATAAATGACTGTAACCCATAGTATAGTAAATAGTAAAAATGTTTCAAATTACATTTTTAATAAAACACGGATGTGGATGATAAAGAGGTCATAGTAGATACTTATGTATTAACAACCTCAGATAAGTAAAGAGATTGTATAATTAACCCTTAACTTGTACTTTTACTTATTTGTTGGTATGTTAACATACTATATAATAGTTAAAACATTGTTATTAAATTATAAAATAACTATATACATAAATATGATATCATATATGATCCTCTAATATTGTTTTGTTAATAATATTTCCGTAGTATCATCGTTCCGGGTGTTAACAGATTTGTTTTACTTTATATGATTGGTTACATAAGCCATGTTTGTTATGGATAGGATGTATTTGATTCATATACAAAATTATATTATGTTCATAAAAATTATTTTTAATCATAAAATGAAAATTATTCTTGAATGATTGTGATGGGGAATGAATCTCATCGCGTTCGTGGAGACGGTAATCTGTACGTACACACGAGTGACAATATCATTATATTGATGGTGAAATCATATTTAATTGGATGGTATATCATATATAAAGAATAATTAACATGTTATATTTATTATTTACATTAGTTATACTCATTATTATATCCATACAAATAAGGAAGTGTTTGAATAACAAACTACACCACGACGTGGAGACGGTAAGTCGTACGTACGCACGTATGGTGACTTTGTCATTTATAGGATGGATAGAATAGAGAATATGGTTTTACAATATTTATAATAACATCACAGTATGTAGAAGGTACTTTAGTTATTATTTTTGTATGGAATCAAAGAAAGAGGAAGTGGAAGAAGAAAAGAACTTGAAAGAGGGTGGTGAAATTATTACCTCTTCTTCCGGTGTTTCCTTTTGATTTAACCAAAAGGGCTCCTTAGGTTGGATTTATGATCCAAGTAAGGACTCTAGGTTGATTTTAGAGAATTTTGGAAGATATTTGGGCAGGGTTTGGCTGAGCCAAATGGCTTTGGAGGTGTGAAATTAAGATAAGGGGAAGTACCCTTTTATAAGATAGGTGAGGGTCACTTTAGGAAAAGCTTGAAATATTATTTTATAACAAAATCATTTTCAGTTTATAATGGCTCCAAAATGATTTATTTCAAGGATAAGGTGGTTATGGGTCAAAAAACTCTCAACCAATGGGTTTTAGATAGGTTTAGGTCACCATATTAACCTTATCTTTTAGATTTAACTCTTAGTTAAATAGTTTTACATTTACCATGTCTCTTTGTATTTTTATATTATATGGTTAATAAACTTACTATAAACTTATAAGAAAACCCAAAGTGGTTAATTATTAATATATATAACCTTATCTATGTCCTTTTGAAGAACCTTATATTTTTAGAAATATTATAACAATTAATAATATAGTTTTTTTTTAAAACTCAATTATGTCAATTTTAACACTATTTAATATTTGATTTTTTTTGAAAGCCATAAATACTTTACCACTTCGAATAAAATTTATTTAATAAATAATAACATTTAATATTAACCTATAAAATTATTTTAATTCATCATAAGTCTCAATTTACATTTATTTGGATATTTATAATATCAATTATTTTAATATTTCATTAATAAGGTAATTATTGCATCATCATTGTGTCATAAATAAATTAAATTATTTAATGTCTAAAAATTATAAATAAAATAAAATTATGTAGGAAATATTTTTATCTTTCTAATGAACATTTATAGTTGAATTTATATTGTGTGTAACTCTATATTAAAAATGGTTTAGTTATTAAACTTTGAATTTAACACTTTTAACTCTTCTTTAAATAAAATAATAATAAATGTCCTAATCTAATCCAAGTGGACCAAAGGGGGTCATATTTTATTTCTAAGGTTTTTATTTGGTCTAATTACACTTATCCAATAGAATTAGTACATGTTTTAGGGTAATTATAATATCATTTTTACCCTTAATTACCCTGTTTACTTTTAACCCTGGTAAATAAAAGTAAAAAGTTATTCTTCACCAAAAATTATTTTTATCTTATTGAACCACATTTTACTTACTGATGTCAACCGTGTCTCTCTTAATTTTGAAATTAAACTCAAAAAAGTGGTAAAATTATGTTTTATGCAAATTTGTTAATGCTCCTAGAAGGTGGGTAAAAGACGGTAAAAAGTTCAATAAAATTTTATATATCTAAACTTATTAGAAAATGAATCCAATGAATTACATTGAAAATATATAGGTATTATGTGTCTATTTTGACCTAAAATAAATTAAAATAAGATAACTAATTATTTAAATAAAAAGTTGGTTTTAAACAATAACGTAGTGTTTTTCACTATTCATCAAAAATTGAAAGTTTTCAGAAAAATACCAAAAATTCACCCTAAGCTAATTTTGATATTATGAATCCAAAAATGAAGTCCATTTTGAAAAATAAAATTTGTAAAATTTCAAAAAGTGGGTATTACTATTCATAACGGCTAGTTTCATTGGTCATGGTGTATTAAAACTCCAAGTTGTATACAACGCAATCTACTGTATTATTCAAAGGGAAATGTACCATGGAAGCTTGGGGTGTTACACTAACTCAATCTCTTCCCAACTCAAAATGTGAGAGGGGTAAGGATGGTACTTCCTAAGTCGAGATATGTGGAAAACATCATGAATATCTATCAACTGATATGGTAATTCTGACTGATAAAAACCCACCCAAGACACTCAGTAACCTCAAAAAGTATAGAATATATCATGTCCATCTTTCCTAGTTTTTTAAGCCAATAGTGACCCAACCTAGGAGAAACTTTCAATAAAACCCAATCACCAATGGAAAATCCAAAGAGCGATGTCGATAGTACGCATATGATTCATGCTTACTCTAAGATGTAACCATATGTCGATGTATATCATGAATCCTAGACAATTTCTCTTAAATGGGACTCAATACCACAAGAGAGGCATTTCCCACCTCTTTCTAACAAAGGGGTGACTATGTGGGTGACCATACAGATCCTCGAAGGGAGCCATTCTGATTAAAAACTAAAAACTATTGCTGTATAAAAACTTGAATAGTCCTAGATGGATATCCCACAATCCACCAAAATACAAGATTTAGGCATGGTATATATCCTACAATATTGGAATAGAATGATCTATTTGACCATCTATCAATGGATGGTAAGTTGTTCTCAATAGAACCTGATTTTCTATCACCTCTTGGAGGCTTTTCCAGAACTAGGAGGTAAACCTAGGATCCTTGTCTGAGACAATAGTAGATAGAACCTCATGTAACCTCATGATCTTCTGCACATATAGCTTACCCAGATATTTAATTTTAGTGGTGTCCCTGATCGAAATAAAATGGACTAATTTCATCAACTGATCAATCACCACCTAGATAAAATTATTCCTACAGGGAGTCTATGGTAATAAAACAGTGAAGTCCATCGATACCTCATCCCATTTCCAATACGACACCAAAAGAGGCTAGATAAAATGATGAGTATTCATATTCTCTTCCTTTATCTGTTGGTAGGTGTAATAATGGGAAAAAATCAGCAATGCCATGCTTTATACCTGAACACCATAAATGTCACCTCATATCATAATACATCTTCATAGTGCTCGGGTAAATAAATCACAAATAATTATGATAGTTTAAAAAACTAAACTTCTCATAGATTTTCGGATGACAAACTGATCCCCAAAATGAAGAATATCATCTGAAGGGAGAGTCCAACCAAAAATGGTCTCGCCACCATATAAGGTTTCTCAAATTACCCTGAATTCATCATCCTACTACTAACTCTGCAGTTTTAACTCAAGTAGAGATGATGAAAAATGAACACTGGTTAGAAATAAACTTGAAACATCCTCTTGACCATCCATATGAAACTGAGTGAAGATCCCCATAAGGTTCCACTCCTTCTTTGATTCTAAAACAGCAAACGATGGTACTTTCCTGTTGATAGCGTCTGCAATGACATTCCCTTTCCCCAGGGTTTAGGCGATGTCAAAGTTGAATGTTTGAAGGTATTTCACCCACAACCTTTGTTTGAGATTCAAGTCTTTCAAAGAAAAGATATATTTCAAACTCTTATGTTTAGAAAAGACTATAAACCTCTCCCCAAATAGATAGTGTCACCAACATTTAAGTGCATGCATAACTATAGAAAGGTCTAAATCATGAGTGGGTAATTATTATAATTTGGATGAAGCTAATGAGAGTCATAGGACACAACATGATCATCTTATATAAGCATTAAACCCATACAATCACTGGAAGCATCACAGTATACCACATAACCCTTAGCGAGATCAGGTAAGATCAGAATAGGAGTTGATGTCAGAATTTAGTTTATTTAAAGAAAACTAAAATTTCATATCCCATGTGAACCTCACTCATTTCCTTGTAAGAGTAGTCAAATGTGATTCCAACTTTGAGAAATACTTGATGAACCTTTGACAGTATTCAGAAAGGCCGAGGAAGATCTTAATCTTAAATATGTTATGTGGATCTTTCCATTACATGTCAGTCTTCACCTTCTCAGGATCAACTTATAATTCACATTCATAAATCACATTCCCTAAGAACTTCACTTATTGGATTAATAAATTACATTTAGAAATATTTCCATAAAAATGGTGAATCCTTCATATTTTCAAAACCAAACCCAGATAGTGCTCTTTATCATGCTCAGACCTCGAATAAACCATAATATCATCCATGAATATAATGATAAAGGTATTGAGATACTGATGGAATATCCAGTTTATCAAAACCATAAAAACTATAGGACCGTTATTCATACCAAATGTCATAACAATATATTTGTAATGTCCAAGCCTACTCCTCAAATCTATTTTGGTATATCACACTCCCAAACTCTGAGCTAATGATAACCTGACTAACAATCGATATTTGAAAACCAATTTACCCCTTTTAAATGATCAAACAAATCATCCACAAATGGAAAAGGATACTTATTCTTAAACTTCACCTAGTTCATATTCTAACAGTCCATGCACAATTGAATTTAATCATCATCCTTCTTGGAAAAGGTAAATGAGGCTTCCCATGGTGAAACACTAGGGAAAACAAATACTTTATCCATAAGATAATCCAATTGAACCTTTATCTCTTTTATCTCTATTGATTCCATGTGATAAGAGGGTTTCAAGATTGGATGTATACCTGACATGAGATCAATCGTGAACTCTACATCCCTCTCTGGAGGAAGACCAAAGAAGTAATCTAGGAAAAAATTAGTAAAATCCCTAACAACCAAGGGAAGATTACCAAAATGATAAATGATATCAGGATCAACTATAATAGTAGAAAAAAAAACTTCTGAACTTAGGTCAGAAAGGTCATACATGACCAGACCTTAGATCCCACTCTCCCTAAAACACCTAAGAGCTCTCATCGATAGTAAGTAAGGAGACATGATGATGATAACAATCAACCTCATCATGATGAGTGATAAAGAAATTTATTCCAATGATGATGTCAAATAGATCTAGATAAAGAACAAGGAAATTCCATACTAACTCTGTGTCATCTATCATTAGTAAACAAGGACACTGAAACCCCTACTCTTTCCTCTTCTCAAGAGGTTTCTCTAACTTCATAATAAAGTACATGAGATATTTCATAAGTTTCAATACATCAATAAAACAAGAAGATATAAACAAGAGGGAGGCATTAGTATCAAATAAACAAGTCACTATATAAGATGAAATAAAGATAGTAAATCTCACTATCACTGGACCCACGTCAATATCCACTAAAAACGCATCCAATTTATGAAGGTGCTTCAATACAGAGGCTTATTATAGGATCCCTATATACTTTTAAGAATATAACTAAATCATAGTTTCCTTTGGATTCAATGATCCATGACCATAATGAGGCGTGGAAAAATCCTAACAAAATCTCAATAAATGGTTGTAACAGCCATAACCATTACATGTCTTCATAGGTAAGGAAAAAGAATGTTGGGTGTGCCTGACCTTACCACACTAGTAGTAATACAGGGGCACACTACTCATTGTAACGGATGGTGCAGAGGATGATAGTTTCTAAGAACCACCACCACCACTCATTTGATGCTCATTTCACTTATTATTATTTCCCTACACACCATTAAAGTTTTCATTGGGTGGAATATAAGAGGAAGAATGGTAAATATTGCCTATTGTGTCCATTTCTTTCATCATAGACTTGTCTACCATCTCCGCATAGTTAGGAAGATTCATCATGAATATATTTGATCTAATATCTGGTCTCAAACCCTGAATGTACTTCTAAGCTTTCATCAAATTGTTCTTCACTACCTATGTGGATAAATGCACCAACTCCGGGAACCAATTGGTGTATTCCAACATTGAACGCTCTTTCTGGTGCAAAGAGAGGAACTACAAAGACTCTTCTATCATTAGAGACTTTAGAAAGAACTAATGGAAGAAGAGGATGTTGAAACACTTCTAGTCCAATCCCACGTGCTTACCTTCTTGTACTATAGATTCCAACCATCACTTGTTGGGACCCTTGAGTTTTAACACTTCTCACTTCACCTTGATAGCCTCAGGTGTATCTAGGAAGTCAAATATATGATCAATATTATCCATCCAGTCCTATAAATGTTTTGTCTCATTCGTACCCTTAAAGGATGGGGTCTTCTCACATAATAACTCTTGAGATCGATCCCTTTATCCTTTAGCTCCAAGAAGTACCTCAACAACTGCATTCTGGACTTGAGGTAAATTTTGGTTCATGACATAGACTACTCGCATGATAGACTCTAAAATATTTTTATCTAAAGGAGGATTCCCTTAAAGAGCATCCACTACATCCTCCTGTGAAACCCATGGGAGACATTTCATAGGCATATCATTGCACACTAAAAATAGAAGAAATGATCAGAAAGTATGATAATCTTAGTTTAAACCAAAAGAACATAATCAAAAACTGAGATTAAGATCAATAATCCAACATATAAGACACGCATTCCAACATTTCATGGTAACTTGAGTCTCATCACAGCAAGATTTGTCCAGTAACTCACCACAACCTGCCTCTCAAGTCCCAAAAATCTTATATCCAGTCTAAAAAACATCCCAAGAAAATGAATCTTGAGGAAAAATTGAGCTCTGATACCTATTTGTAATAAACTAACCTAGGACACCCTCACAAAATGGAACCCAAACCAATCCTCCACATACTTTAAGGGCATTCCTGATCCCCACAAGTTGGTGATTAGCTCTTGGGAATCAATAATAACCAGAGGGAATGATTTTTCTCAACCTGAACAAATGACATGGAATATATGTATATATAACAAAAATAAATATCATAAGAGAAATAGAAAATATATATACATAATTTAATGAAAACAACATAATAAATATAATTCAGAAATAGCTAAAAAAACTACAAGGTACAATTCTAGTAGTAAAGGACAAAACCCAAAATGAGAAAACAACTATTCCATGAGATAAAAGGAAGGCATCCCACTATCTCACCACCAGCTACCCAAGACCATCTAATTAGAACCCCATTGCCTCACTATGGTGCCTTGTCTTTCCCTACATCAAAAATATAATTAGATCTACACACCACTGAAGGGGTGTGCAGAGTGTGAGATAAACATGCTCAATAGGATCCCATCCAGGTGTTCCATAAAAAGTCTCCATATAACAATATGAACATGCTATGATTTAAATAAAACAAGGCATGATAATTAGTTAAATAGTTTTTTATAACAAAATCATGGTAAAACATTCCAATTTTTCCATAATTCTAAAATAATTTGAGTAGAATAGTTTCAAATCATATCACATATATCAAAGGAGGTAATCAAAGTTGAGAAATACAAACCAAATCATAGGCAAATCACACCAAGAATCATTATAGGTTAGGATAGTAAGAACACTCATACCCAAATATATACAATCATGTGCATTAAGCCCCTATATATATGCATCAAATTTAGGGAGCAGAGAAACACCCCAAAAATTGAACCTCCTAATAGTGTCTAACAATTCCCTATGACACATGGCCTAGGGAGTAGAGGAAAACCCCATGATTGAACCCCCACCCCCCGATAGTAACAACAAACAAGGCCTATTGTTACACCTTCCACCTAAGTACCCAAGGGATTATCATGTGCTACATTTTTCAAATCATTTTATCAAAATAATTCTTTGAAAATCATTTCATAAATCCATTTCACAATGATTTGAAAATAACTTTTAGTTTACTAAAACATGGGAAAACGACCTTTTCTCAAAAACTCATTTACAAACACACAATCATGACAATTAATTTGTAAAATAGTTTATAAAACCATAGCATTCAAGGTTCATCCAACATAGGATATATATTGAACCACATAACTCAACTCGGGTCACACACACCCACAACAGAATCCACCAACACTGAAAGGAACATAAAGACAAAAATATGGACCCCATAATGTATCCCCATTTCTTGAAATCACATTCCATAAACAAGAAAGATGGTAGAGAGGTTAAATCACAACATACCATGGTGAATATGAAAATGTCGCACTACAATCAACAAAGGACCAGCCCTCAGAAGAGGATCACACAATAGATCTAAAAAGGATCAATAAGAACATAACCACAAGATCAACGGATCCAAAAATGTGGCACAATGGCACTGTCCTAAATAATATCAATGAATAAGCAGAAAGGACACTTACCCGAAGAGAATAAATGTATCCACCAAGGAGATTGAGTATCAAATGAAGGAACCCGGAAGGATAGGAGACACCCAAAATTACCTAGGAGATCCTGTAGTTCAAAGGAGATACATGTGCGATGAATGAAAGTGGAGTTACATATTCAATGGATAAAAGAATACTTGACCAAAGGGTTTATGTTGTAAAACATGGTTTTATGACATAAAACCCCCATGAAACATGTACACTATAAAACACATCACCTAAGGTTAAAAATATTAACTGATGACTTTATAACTTAATAGAGGGGCTTACAGTATAAAAGGAATTTATGCCAAAAAAGGATTTTGCATATTTCAAGATTCTCATGTAACAAAATATTTTCATATTTTGTTCCCAATAACATATTTACACTGTAAATATGCCTTGTAGTGTAAAATGGTCATGTAGGAAATACCAGACCCATATTCTACAATAACTCCCAAAAAGAACTTTTAATCCCTCCAAACATAAAAACACACTCTTAAACATCAAAAGAGCATACCTCAAAATCCAGGATGTTACAAATATCATTATCAAGTGGGAAAATAAGCATATAAAATGAAAAATAATTTAATGTATCTAAAAATCATCAAAAATCAATCCATGACATGAGGGTGTACACAACTAATACAAACAAGAAACACTAGCCAACATAAGTGAATCCTAAAGTCCTAGAACCTTGGTCCCCCAAAAAGGACACCCATTATAATCTATGGAATCATGGTTGCCTCCCCTAGTGATAACTTACTCCACTAGGGCTTACATATGTTGATTTTTTCCTCATACCCCAAGGTCTTCCATATATGTTGTTTCATAATCATTATATTCAAGAAACCAAATCCATGTTTCATAAACATTTTCCCAAGAAAATCCATTTCATTTTCATGCCCAAATTTTATAAAAACATTTTCTATAGAAATACCACACCACTTTTATGATTGAAAACCCATTTCAATTTCAAAATAATATTTGAAGCATTTTATAAAAACACATCACGGTTATCAAAATAGTTTTCAAAAAATACCCATTTTTTTTAAAATCATTTTTATAGACATCAAAGATCAAATTTGCCTCACATGGATTTCAAATAATCAATTTTATAAATCAAAACCAAAAAAACTCATAAGAACACAAATTATGTCAAGGGGTAGACCATATGATAGATAAATTTGTCTCAATAGAAAAGAAAACCTCATTGCCTCCAAGACCAGTGATGGAAGGAGAAGAGATATGGTCCTCATGAGCCCAAATCTATAAATAGAAATCCCAAAAGGGAGGAAATCACCCTAAGTCATTATTGGACAAGATATGAACACCAAAAACCCCTTCCTAGAACATAATATATCTGGAATATGAATCAATGGGGAAATAACTAATGGTTTAATAGAGAGAAATTGAGAAAAAAATATGCATTAAAACCTCCCATTAAGGTCACACATGGCTGGAGTAATCACACCCGAAAGATCAGGTTCCATTCAAGAATTTCAAAAAATTTAAACCACCACCCCACACCATGTTTCATCCACCATTATTGTGGTGGATTCACCTAGGAGACATCCCACGGGTACCAACTACGCCCTGGTACAGAAAATTAGGTCATTTTGGGCTCACTACGACCTCACCATGGCATGGTAAGGTCCCTCTAGCTATGGTCAACAAGAAAACTCCCATTATTATACACCCTAAGACATTCCCATCCACTATTCTTTTTTGCCTTGGCCATTTTTCACATAATCCCAATGGCACACCATGGACTCCACCACGGTCATGGTCCTTCCTGTTTTTTCCAAAAGGACCACAAACTAATTTTTAAGTCCTCAACAAGACCAAATTTGTATCTTAACTCATGAATGACCCAAAAAACCAAAATATGATGTCAAGAGAGGATCTTTACCTAATTAAATATAACATGGTGTGACAATTTTTTTCATAGTCCCCAAAATCATAGAGATAGGCCAAATTTTCCTATTGCTAAAGTTTTGAATCATGGTAATATGTCAAATTTGTAGTTCTGAAATATATATTACAATGATATATTGATTCAATGTTTTAATGATGATTGATATTCCTTAAATATTTATTGAATATTTTAAGATAAAATTTGAAATTAATGGCATGGATCTTACGTTGAGTAATGATATAAAAATATTTTATCGAGATAAATGATGATTTAAATGGAGATATATAATTTTTATATTCAGGCCAATGACATGAATATTTTTGGGGTTGGAATAATTATTCTAATGTAGAGATATTATGATTCATATGCACCCAAGATATTTTAGAATTATAAGAAAATAATTAAAAAAAAACATTGAATGTGGTTTATAGATATTTAAGATGAAAATATTTTGTATACATATTAATTGTTCAATGAGACATTTAATCATTGAGAATTAACTATCAAAAATATATAATAGTTTGTGATCAATTTAAAAAATGAGGATGTTGGGTATGATTAAAGATTAATCAATGGAATTTTTTAAGGTCTAATTTTGGATGGAATTAAATTAATTCAAACCAAGGTAATATTTAACTAGGATATATGAAATCCCTAGTATGGTATTATTGAAGATACATGTGGGTGTTAATAACATATTATAAAGGTTAATATAAGTATGTTGTGTGTAATTATGTTGATCTTTGAAGGTTGAAATATATCTACATATCAGAGACCAAGTGTTTCACATGCTTAATCATCACATAGGAAAATGAAGAACCAAACTAGGATCAAAAGATGAGTTATAATTGTAACAAATGGACCCCTCTAACAGTACAAACACTCCACCTTAACAAGGCCATCAGGTCCTGGCCCACCAGAAACCACTAGTTTCCTTGTAGACATGTGGTCCCCTAACCGGGGCCCACCCAGGTGCCCAAATGGATCATATGACTAACAACTATCCCCATGGGCCCAACACATATTCTTTCAGTGTGATTTTTTATCACTCGCACACACCCTAGGAAACTTTCTAGTAGGTCACCCATCCTGATCACTACTCCATGACAATAAGGATTAACTGTGGAGTTCTAATCAGGTAGGATCTTGAAAATAAAGGTGTTCCTTCTTGATATGAGTTATATCATTTATCATTTTTAACCTTTTAATATTATGGGATGTTACATTCACCCCCCCCCCCCCCCTAGAGCACAATGTCCTTATTTTTTGCCCTAAATCTCAACCCAGGAAATGCCACGGCCCATTCGGCTGGGTTTCTCCTCTGATACCAACTATAACATCCCAGAACCCATGCTCCCGAATCTAGAGATAAAAACATAATCTTGACATTTCTGTCTTAGATAACAATAAAAATGACCTGATTTTAACCATCCAAAACTTATAAAATAAAAGAAAATATTGGATCACTTTCATACTGAAAGATCTTTTAGGTTTAGGGTTTTAGAGAATTTGGAAAAAATCTTATATATCTTGGAAAATTAAACATTTGGTTCATAAAAATCTATATCATCTACCAAAATTTCTTCACATATTTCACCCTTCTTAGACATATCCTACTTAAAACCTTTCTTCATAACCTAGGGAAAAGGAAGCATAAGAAAGGGTGAGCTCATATGCTTAATAAGAGTAATCAAGGGAGATATTAAAGATTACATATGCATAACATGAGCATGAGGGAAAAAGAACACGAAATTAACATTTAAAAATTATACTCTACATATCATATATCATAATCTTGAGTCATGGAATAAATATTGGTAGTTCATGAGATATGAATCACAAAAGAACATGATCCCTAAAATAATATCATTGGTATAAGTCATGGAATTATGGCATGCACATAAGCATAGAAAATAATTTCCTTATTAGTCAAAAATATCATATTGTAATGGGTTCACTCTCCAAACCATCATAGTAGTCAAGGTTCACTTCCAAGACTATCATGGTGTATAAGGTCTCTTACTGAATCGATTTCACTCCCCGTTCTAGTCCTGTTTATCTCATGAGATATAGATCTTTACCCAATGCATTGGAGGGAGATATATGTCTCACCCATCACATAATTAAAATCATACATATGTGTTACATAATATCATAAATTATTCATCCTATCAAAACCAATGAAAATAAATTATTTTTGTAAACATTTCATTATAGCATGACCTATAGAAAAAATGGGTTTCGTAAACATTTCATCTTTTTACCATAAACATAAACTATCCAGAAAAAAAAAGAATAAGTATGGTATCATTAGTCTATATCCCTAGTAAAACTTAAGTAATATCAAAATATTTCATCTTAGATTGAAAATTATTTTAAAAGATCACTTGGAATAATTCTAGAGGAAAATAACCATTCCATTTTGAAATCACTTTTTTTTAAACTACACACGTACAAAGGAAAAAAATTATTTGAAAATAACCATGTAAACTTATAAACTATGTTTCAAATAATTAAGGCATCATGATGGTAGTAAAATATGCTCATGCCGTATAAGTTAAAAAAACATTCCTTCTATGTTTTTGTCAAAAAGTAACAAAGTACTTCATTTGAAAAATGACACAAAATTACTTTCAAAATGTTTTTAAAAGTAAAACATAGGTAAAATGACTAAAAATTGTAATAGGAGAATATTAAAAAAATGAAAACATTTTTAGAAAACATGGACATAAAAGAGAAATATTCCCCAATGAATACTTAAACATAAACAATTTCAAATAATGATGAGATTATTAAATAAACTCTTGAAACTTTGGAATTTTTTTAATCATAAGCCTCATAAAATAAATAACTTTATATGGATATTTATATAACATAATTTTCCTGATAATAATCATAAAACACATTCATGGGAATTATATACACCACACAAAAGAAACATGTAATGTATAAAGCATGTGTCCCACAAAAATAAATGTGAGACAAAAATCAATTACCTTGAGTCTGAATTTCCATGTATGTTCTTTATATTACTGAATAATAAAAATTAAAAATGTTCTTGAGAAATTAAATAATTAACCTATATTCATTATTTATAAAGATAAAGAATGTACATGATTATTAAGACTCAAGGTAAGATATTTTTTTCTTGCATTTATTTATGTGGCACACATGCCTTATACATTACATGTTTCTTTTGTTTGATGCATATACTTACCATTAACATATTTTATGATTATTATCATGAAAACTATGGGTTATTAATATCCATATAAATTTTTTTCTTTCACAGGGATTATGAATCAAAATTTTCCAAAGTGGTAAGATTTTATTTCACAATCTTATCATTATTCAGGATTGTTTATGTTTAAGTCTTCACTAGGAAATATTTCTCTTCTATGTCCATGTTTTCTAAAGATGTTTTCAAAAATGTTTTTACTATTATCTTATGATTTTTTAAAGACATTTTTACCTATGTTTGACTTTTTATAAAATGGTTTAAAAGGAATATTTTTGTTATTTTCCAAATAAGGTACTTTGATACTTTTCCAACAAAAATATATAAGGAGTATTTTTTAACTTATAAGGCATAAGATACATTTTCCATCATCATGACGCCTTAATTATTTGAATCTTCCTTTAAAAGTTTACATGTTTATTTTCAAATAAAAATTTTTCTTTTTTATGTGTATAGTTTTTTTTTAAAAGGTGATTTCAAAATGGAAAGGTTATTTTCCTTAAAAATTATTCCAAGTGATATTTTAAAATAATTTTCCATCTAATATTTCATCCTTAAATGTTAATGAAGTTTTACTGGGTATATGAACTAAGGATACCATCCTTATTATTTTTTCTAGATGGTTTGCCTTTATGGTAAAAAGATGAAATGTTTATAAAACCCATTTTTCCATGGGTTATGCTATGATGAAATATTTATGAAACCCATTTCTTTTCATGGATTATTATATAATGGGTGTTTTATAATATTGTGGTGCACATATGTATGATTTTAATTATGTGATGGGTGGGACCTATATCTGCCTCCACTGCATTGGGTAAATATTTATATCTCAGGAGATATATAGGATTGGAATAGGGAGTGAGGCCAGTTTAGTAAGGTACATTTTCCACCATGATAGTCTTGGAATTGAACCTTGACTACTACCTTGGTTTGGGGAGTGAATTAATTTGACTATGATTGTCTTGGAAAAGAGTTTTGACTATGAAGGAAATGATTTTATATGCTTATGTGTGTGCCATAATTCAATGACTTATGCTAATGATATGCTCTCATGGATCATGTTCCTTTATGATTCATGTCTCATGAACAACCAATACTTATTCCATGACTCAAGATTATGATCTATGATATGAACAATATAATTTTCAAATGTTAAGTCCATGTTCTTATGCCTTTATGCTCATGATATGATTATGTAATCTTTAATATCTCCCTTGTTTACCCTTATTGAGCATCTGAGCTCACCCTTTCTTATTTTTCCTTTTCCTCAGATCATAAAGAAAGGTTTTAAGTAGGATATGTCTAAAAATGGTGCTAGACATAAAAAAAATTTGGGAGATGATATATATTTTTATGAACCAGTTGTTTAATGTAATTTCCTGACCCAGATGCCACTAAACTGGTGCTCTAAGCTGGTTCATTACAAGGCCTCAAGTGTACCTCTCCATACGCTAGAGGCTTCCGGCTAGTAGAGAGGTCCTAGGGTGTGTTTGTAGAGAGAATATCCCCTTATATTAGAGTAAACAACATTGTAAATAACAATATATAATCCAAGTAGTAAATAAATAGAGTGAGGAAGTAGTAAATAAACTAAAATATAACATGTTGTAAAAATAAATGAAAGTCTATAAAAACCCAAACAGCAATGCCATACATATAACATTGTTCATCCATTGGGCTAACCATACATACAGGATTGTATAAAGGAAAATAAATAAAAGTACAAGGATATACTACTAACTCTGAGCTAGACCACATAGCCGGTCTCTAGATATAGTCAAATTTCACCAGTATGGTCATTAGAATCCACACAAGTGGGTTTTCTTGATCATGCAACCCTAGGCCTCAACCCTATCTATCATGAATCTCTGATCAACCTAAAAAAGTATACATAAGGTCTACACTAACACCAAGGTTCACATACATGGGTGATAAATAATCTCATTAGGTCACCCCAATGATGAACCTATAAATTTGATGTCATAAGTGGATGCTCATGAAATATTCTTAGCATGGATGAGACACAACTAAAATGGTAGAAGACACAAATATAAATAATAGAAACAAGACCACAATAAATTCTTGGGTATGTGACCCCTATCATCTAGACACAACATCACCTTATATGAGTATATATATGCATGGATATATATATATATGCATGTTCTCATAGACAAACTTATATAATAAAGACAAAAAACATAAACAACTAAACCCACAGTAGATATTTGGACCCATGATCCAATAAATTGGACATCCTGTAAAAAGGGAATTGAGCGAAATGTTGTACCAATCAAGTCATGTATCATTAAGTCAAACTCTGGGTCCATAATCCCAATCTAAAATACCTAATTTTACAATGCTGAAAATATATTTAAGCAAGATACGTCACAACAGGGGGGATGCACATCCTAGGCCTAGGTTCACCCATACTCGCCTCTAATCACTGTAATAAAGGAAACCATATACATATGGACAATCCCGTAAATGTGGAATTGATCTAGATGTCATAATACTCAATCCACATGTAATCCAATCTGATGTATGATTCCTAGGTCCCAATCCATAGGAAATCACAACATTGAAACTTTGATAATCCTTAAGGGTATCACCCTTATGTGATCTATATAAATAATTCTCTCTGAATACAAGTGCATAATCAATATCTATTCATAAAATATATCAACAACCCCATCCCTAGGAAGCACCTCTGGGCGATGTAATTATGGCATATTCACCCAATCCTAGGGAGAATCCAAGGCATTGCTTAAAGAGATCGTAATCATCCATCAAGTATATCTCAAAAAGGGTGTGAAGCATCATGTACAGTCATCCCATAATATAGATTTCAAAATCTGGATCCTAGGAATCACCTATGGTAATCATTGTTGCATCAGCAGTAAAAAAGTGAATGCATAAATAAAAGAGCGAGGGTGGTTGAACGCCTAAACCCACCACTACTGCCACAACCCCATGGGCTTACAAGTTTGGTGTGGGTTTGAAGGTGACTCCCGCTACTATCTATACCCAAACCCGACGTACTAGATTAGGGTCATTCAAGCATTAGGAACTCCCCTTGGGTCCCTCAATTCATAACATAAGAGAGTCATCCTACTAGGGATCCTCATTAGTGAAGGTAAAAGGAGGAATCCTATATGGGATCCTTGACAGTAAGCAGACAGAGGCATCCTATAAGAGATACTCAAAATGGTACATAGTAAGAGATGTTCTATATGGGACCCTCAACAATGGTGTAAAAAAGAGTTAACCTATATGTGATTCTCAAAAATAGCTAGAAGATAGAGGTATCCTATGTGGGGTCCTCTTAGTTGAAACGTAAGTAGAGGAATCCCATAGGGGATCCTCGGTAACAACTAATCTCATGAACTCCTAGGCTAAATGGGAACATCTCACAAGGGAGACATCCTCAAGGGAAAATATACAAAGGAATTGATCAAGAGAGATAGCTCATGGATTATCTCAAGACAAGGGTCTCACTCTCAGGAGACAAATGGATTCAATTACCGAAGGAAGAATCTATTCATTTAAGAAATCACTCAAAATTCCTCCTAGGAGTCCTATAAATACCTTAAGGGTTTCACCATCATGATCCAAATAGAAAGATACTCAAGACGGACTAATCATGGGTCCAATTTTGACTCATGTTCATTAAGATACAAAAAACCCTAAAAAGGGTACCAAGGGGAAGTACACGGCGTGTTTACTTAATACATGGTGTGTGCCCCCAAAATCCCCACCTAGGCATGTACACCGGTAGGACTTTGTGTGTAAAATCCCAAGTACACAACGTTTTGGTCCTAGTACACAGTGGGTATACCCCATACATGGTGTGTACTTATAAAATATCATATTCCCTAGATAGGAAGAAAACATGACATCTGTTCCTGAATCTACATGTCTTGTGACCGGGATTTCTGAATGGGAAATACCTCAAATCATCTTGAAACCCCATTTTCTTCCCCAAAAGATATAGATCAACCCTATATGGATCCCACATAATCATATAATGGGTTTAAAATTTAAAAATAGTAAATTTATATGGATTTATAGAAAAAATTAAAAAAATACCTTTGGGAAAAAATCGTCGAAGCTTCGCCCGTTTCCACGCTCCACGGATACCGCACGAAAATCCAACTCATCCTGAGCTTCATAGTGGTACATACCTTATCCTATCTCCCACTCTTTCTATCTCCCTCTCCCACTCCTTTTTCTATCATAAAAAAGGAGAATCCCCAGGGGTGTACGCGAGAATCCAGGGGAGAAAGAAAAGAAATGAAGAAAAAATAAAAGAAGAGAAGAAGAAAAAAGGGGGCCTAGGCCAGCCCCAGCGCCCGACCTGAGTATATGCCCAACCTAGGAAAAATCATCATTATAGACTCAATGGAAGAAATATAATATCAATTTGATGATCCATTTAAAATATATAGTTGAATGAACACATGAGAATAAATTAATATTAAATTAATTAATTATTAATTATTAATTATTCCATGAAAATTAGAAAGGTTCAAAATTCCACCAAACTCCTGTCCTAGGGTAAACACCATATTCCAAGACCAATAGAGTGGCCATAAAAATTATTTTAGATCATATAATAGGGGGAAAAGATCATTTTACACCTTACAAGCATATGATAGTAAAAATTCAAATTTTTGCTCAAAATTTCAGTTCGGAATAACATGAGTCCTTACAAACACCCCACCATAAACCTTCTCATCCCTGATAATCCTTGGTGTAAAAACTAGAAACCATGCTCTCAACCTGAGAATCTGTACAAACATGTTATCTTGACTATCTAACGACCAGTCTCACAGTATCCACAACTATCTCCAATATGGGATATGACTAACTACAACTGATATGTTACTCCTCACTATAGTAATACCCTTATCTTCATCTAAAAACCAAACTCTAAGCTCAACATCCCACAAAAATTCTGAATTTCAACTAAAAACAAGGGCCACCACCCTTAAATGGCCAATAGTGCACTCCCCACTACATGGATTACCTTATACCGCTCCTCAAGTACAATCTCAATAGGTTTCCTTTATCAACCCATAAATATATTTGAAAAGAAAAGAATCTTGGTGTAGAGTTGGCACTCTCTCAGAGTACTCAAGGTGATATTAAGATAGAGCATGATTATCACTAACTAGGAGTACACTAAGATTCCATAAAAAGGAATGTATAGCTCTCTTTATCTCTTTGAGTCATACTCACATTGAACAAGGCTATATTTTCCTTTAACCAATTCCCAACACCATGTCTCCCGACAATACATGTCTAGGTCAATCCACAGGTCAACTGCACCATGGAACCTGGTTTATTTCTAATATCCCCTCTACCACGGAGGGACATTCCTCATTTAACCATAACTCATGGGAAACCATGCCCGCGACAAGTTTTTGAAATCATCGGTTCTTGGATCACATATAGGCACTCATTGATTTAAGATTAAAATAGAACTATGCACAATCAGTGTATACCTTTATCACCTGACTCACGCTGCCATGAGTTTTCTATCACACAATTAATCTGACTGTGTTATACGACATGTCATTCTAAATAAGACAGAAGCTCTCTTAAAACTCCTCTTCAAAATTGATCACCTCACTCGTTTCATGATTTATTCCATAATATCCCACCATACAATGTCATTCCACTCATGAGCATCTACCCACACTCTGACTACCTTAGCAATAGTGGAAACACTAGTCGATTAAGACAAGCACCTAAATAGTTCTACCCATTAAAGGAAGTCTTGATACCAAAGCACCCTAGGTGCTTCATCAAAATCTAAAGGCATCAACATGCCTATATCATAAAACTTGAGCACTAATCATACATCAGTCTCAAACAAGGTAATAACTTAGATCAATGCTAAAAAGACATCTATAAATATGGACCAACATATCTCATACAGGTTTCCCTCGATCAAAACGAACATTGACTTACAAGGGACTGAGTCAAAACTAAGGGCCTCTAGGTCTCCCACCTAGCCCTATAGATCAAGTCTCACAACTAGGTCACAAGTTCTAACCACCTATCCCAAAATATCAAACCTATCTAAGGTAGGTAAAGATAAAACTAACCTATAAGGGTCAAAACTATCAACATGGCCTATAAGAGCCTTGATCCTCTCCGAGAATCCTCATAAGGAACTACTCTTTAGAGGTCACGATATAATAAAGAAAAGATAGTGAGCTGAAACTCACTAGAAATTTGCATACGGTAATACCCCATCAAGTTACAGTTCATGATAAATTTCCTAGTACTTATCAGAATTGTACTTGGTGATCTGACTAGATAACCACAAACAAAGTTCAGTTAAGTAGAATGTCATTACAAACTATGAAGGAAAACATTGTGTAGATTTTTATTGACACTTTTAATAATCGAACATGATAAAAAAACCCTAAAATGGGTATAAAATTTAAGAATAATGTTCCCTATCAACCTACTTGGGTAATCATACCTCATATGCATGAGGACTAAGTCATAAACCTCACCAACAAACATCTCAATGTAGATCCTCATAGCCTGCCATCGAAAGTAAATGTATATTCAAGTCATCCCAATTGAGTATAATGTAGCAAAAAACCTATATGGGAAAACATTATTTAGGTTTTTATTTACACTTTAAACAATTGTCCTACTATCATCAGTAATAATCACAAGATAGAAGGCCTATAACATGTGGATCTTATGTGCCAAATATGATGCATGATACGCCTCTTACCTTTGTCATCCAAGAGTCAAAATCAATCAATGGACTCTTGCCAATGGTTCATGATCCATGAATCTATAATAAATCATAAAATACACACAACATGTGCATCTCTCAAAGAGAAAATCATATACAACTATAACATCGCAGATCATAATAGCAATCTCATACCCCCTAGAAACCAGGACTTCTCATCGGAACAAGTGTTCCCAATGCACCAGCCTGATATCCATTATAGGTTCTCACACATTCATATTACTCTTGTATACCATATCCCAAATAGTAATTAAATAGTAAAGGAACCGCTCTGATTCCACTTTTTAATGTCCTAATCTAGATGCCACTAAACTGGTGCTCTAAGTCAGTTCGTTACAAGGTCTCAAGCGTGACTCTCAATATGCTAGAGGCTACCAAATAGTAGTGATGTCCTAGGGTGTGTTCTTGGAGAGACAATGCACTCATATTAGAGTAAAAAATATCATAAATAACTAGATATCATTTAAACAATAAATAAATAGAGTTTGGAAGCAGCAAATAGACAAAAATAGAACATGTTATAAAAATAAATGAAATTCTATAAAAGCCTAAACAACCATGTCATACATACAACATTGGTCACCCATTGGGCCAACCATACATGCAGGAGTACATAAAGGAAACTTAAATAAAAGTACAAGGCTCTACTACTAACTTTGAGCCAGACCATATACCTGGTCTCCAGAAATAGTCGAACTACACCAGCCTAATCATAAGAATCCACGTGAGCGGATCTTCTTGATCATGCAACCCTGGGCCTTAGCCCTATCCATCATGCATCTACGATCAACCTAAAAAAGAAGACATTTGGTCTACAGGCACACCGATATGCATGTACAGGGGTGAGAAATAATCTCAGTAGGACACCCCAATGATGAACCTATAAATTTGATGATATAAGTGTATGCTCATGAAATATGATCAGCCTAACCGAGACACAACTGAAATGGTAAAATCCACATATATAAATAATGTAAAAAATTCCACAACTGATTCTTGGGTCTGTGACCCATATCGCCTGGACACATCGCCACCTTATATGAGTATATATATGCATGTGATCATAGACATACTTATATAGGGAAGCTAGAAAAAGATAAACAAATCAACCCACAATAGATCTTCAGACCCATGATTTGATCAACTAGGCATCCTATAAAAAGGGAATTAAGCTAGATGTTGTACCACTCAAGCTATATATCATTAAGTTTATCTCTAGGTCCAAAATCCCAAATCAACAATACCTGATTCGGCCAAAACCAAAGATGTCTCTGAGCAAGCTACATCACTATAAAGGGATACACTTCTTAGCCCTGGGTTCACCCATACTCACCTCCAATCACCATAATAAAGGATACCATATACTAATATAAAATCCTGTAAATGTGGAAATGATCTATATTTTATACTACTCAATCCATGTTTAATATAGTCTGATGTTTGATTCCTAGGTCTTGGTCCATATGCAACCACAACATTTCATCTTGAATAATCCATAAGGGGCTCACCCTTAGGAGATCTATATAATTGATTCTCTCTATATCCAAGTAAATACTTGTTATCCATTCATATAAACAGATCAATATCTCCATACCCAAGAAGCACCTCTAGGCGATGTAATCATGGTGCGTCCACCCGATCCAAGAGATCATTCTAGGAATCACTCAAGGAGAGTGTAATCATCCATTAATTATATCTTAAAAAGGGTGTGGAGCATCATTTCCAACCATCCCATCATGTAAGGCTCAAAAGTCAGATCCTAAGAAGCACCTCTGGTAATCATCATTGCATTGGAAGTAAATAAGTGAACGCACAAATAAAAGAGTGAGGGTGATTGAATGCCTAAACTCACCATTGTCGCCATAGCCCCATGTGCTTACAAGTTTGGTGTGGGTTCTAAGGTGACACTCACTACCATATCTACCCAAACCCGACGTACTAGCTCAGGGTCGGTCAAGCATTGGGAACCCCCTGGGTCCCTCAAGTCATAACACAAGAGATACATCTTACTCAGGATCCATAATAGTGAAGGTAAAAGGAGTAATCCTACATGGGATTCATGATGGTAAGAAAATAGAGGAATCCTATACAGAATCCTCGGAACAATACATAATAAGAGGTGTCTTATATGGGACCCTCAACAATGGTGTAAAAAAGCAGAGGCATCCTACATAAGATCCTCAAAAACGGTAGGAAGATAGAGGAATCCTATGCGGGATCCTCTAGGTTAGAACGTAAGAAGAGGATTCCCATAGGGGATCCTCAGTAACAGCTAATCTCACATACTCCTAGGATTGAAGGAAACATCTTACAAGGGAGTAATCCTGAAGGTAAAAGCTACAAAGGCATTGATAAATATAGATAGTTCATGGATCATCAAAAAACAAGGGTATCACTCTCAGGAGACAACTGGATTCAGTTAATGAATAAAGATCCTCTCCATTTAAGAAATCACTTGAAACACCTCTTAGTATTCCTCTAAACACCTCAAGGGTTTCACCATCGTGATCCACACGGAGAGATGCTCAAGATGGACTACTCATGGGTATAATTTCAACTCTTGGGTGTAAAGATATGAAAGATCCTAAAAAGGGAAAAAGGTGGAAGTACACTGCGTGTTTACTCAATACACGATGTGTACACCTAAATCCCCACCTAGGGGTGTACACCAACTGGACTTGGCATGTAAAATCCCATGTACATGGTGTGTTGGACTTATACACAACATGTACCCTACATGAGGTACTTGTCTGTGTACCTCACATGGCCTGGCCTTGTATACAGCCTGGTCGTGAACCTTTACATGGCGTACCACCCACACAGGGTTTGACTATGTACTCTACACTATTATGTGCCCCTACACGAGTTGTCTGGTCAGGTACTCAGCTACATGGTCGAGTCCCAGTACACGGTGTGTATACCCCATACATGACATGTACTTCTAAAAGATCATCTTCCCTAAACAGGAAGAACACACAGTGTGTATTCCTGAATCTTCACATCGTGTGATCAGGATTTTGGAATAAGAAATCCCTTAAATTGGCCTAAAACCCTGTTTTGTTTTTCAAAATCTACAGATCAAACCTCTAGGGGTCCCAAGAAAGAATATAAAGGGATTAAAACTTTAAAATGGTAAATCTATGGGGATTTAGGATAAAACTTAAAAACATCCTACCTTTGGGCATAATCTACCAAAGCTTCACCTGTTGCCACACTCCATGGCTATTGCATAACGATTTGGCTCATCCCGAGCTTCGTGGTGGTACCTACCTTCTCCCTGCTCTCTCTCTCTCTCTCTATCTATTTATTTCTCTCTCCCTATCCCTCTCCTAACTTTTTTGTGGTGAAGGAGGATCCCCATGGGAATGCGTGAGAATCCAAGGGAGAAAGAAAAGAAAATATGAAAAAAAGAAAAGAAATGCATAAAAAGAAAAGGGGGTTCGGACCGACCTTGGTGCCCAACCTAAGTTTGTGCCCCACCTAGGAAAAACTCTCTATTCCAGACTCAAAGATAGAGATATAATCTCAATTTGACACTTCATTTAAAATATATATCTGAATTAACATGTGTGAATAAATTAATATTTAATTAATTAAATATTAATTATTAATTATTCCATGAAAATTCAAACATTCAGTGTAACATCCTAGGTAAATAAAGAATATGAAATTTTCATATTTATTAATATTTGTGAATAAAATGTTAATATTAATTTAAATGGGGTTCTATGTTCGATGGAGTACCCAATACGCAACAACGAGTTTCTTTGAAATCTTACGTTGCACACTAATAATATAATAATATTATTTTAAATAGTAGTTAACACCTAGTCGTTATAATGGCAGGAATGAACATAACTAATTACAAAATGATTATATATGTTTGTTAAATATTTTTACATTTATCCAATAAAATTTAGAGGCTTAAAATGTGAATGAATCCAATTTTAAGCATAAATATTCAAATGTTCTTTAAAAGGTCGATTAACCACCTTTTGATGGAAAACCCTTTTTAAAACTACTTTTTTGTAAATTTTATATGTTATATTTGAAAAAATAAAATCCTTCTTTAGAATCAGGACATAAAAATTTACTTTGTGTAAATTTTTGTTATTTTTCAGATAAAGTTCATTTTTTAATGAATAGTGAAAAATGATGTATTTTAATTCAAAATCTCCTTTTAATATAATTTATTTATATGGTTATATTATCTTTTTAATTGGTTTTAAAGTTTAATTAGAATATATTTTTACCATTTAATTCAATGGTGGTCATTGGAATTAAATTCACTTTGAAATTGGACATAAACAAGTGTCAATCTTTTGATAGATATTGTTTCTTAAAAACAAGCTATTTGTTTTGACAGTGGGAATTAATTATAAAATTAATTAATGCAACTTATATGTTTTGAATTTGGTAAAATGGACATCATTTTTGAATTTGGAATATCAAATTTACTATGGATAAATTTTTGGTATTTTTCTGACAAATGTTCATTTTTAATGAACAGTGAAAAATACTGCATTTTACTTCAAAACTGCTTTTTCATATAATTTAATTATATAGTTAGATTGTCCTTTTAATAAGTTTTAAAGTTTAATTGAATTATGTTTTTATCACTTAATACAATTTTGTTCATTGTAAGTAATTTCACTTTTAAATTGGATGTAAAAACAAGTCAATCTTTTGATAAATTTTACTTCTTAAAAACTTGTCTTTGGTTGTGACAACAAGAATTATTTTTAAATTAATTACTACAATTTCTGTTTTTTGAATTTGGTAAAATGGATTCCATATTTGGAATCATAAGGTCAAAATTATGTAATTAAGACTATTTTTTGGACATTATGAATAGTAATGACGACAATTATCTTTAATTATCATGATTAATTAGTAATCGGGTAGTTGAGGGTAATAAAATAATATCATAATAATATAAAATGACCCCAACATGTGTCCAAATCCTCTTTTTTGTGTCATCTCCGACCATGGGATGCCTTTTACCAACTTAGGGACCCCATGGAATCACTTTTGTGTGATAATGACCTTTTATCATATTATTTTTAAAGAAAGGGAAATATAACCAAACTATGTAACACCTAAGTAAAACATTTTTAATTTTGTTTACATAAATTATCTCTTAGACTATAAATATTAATTGAAAATCTAAAAATATTTCCTAAATCATGGTATTTTTTTATAATTTTTAGACATTAAATAAATAAATTTATTTATGACACCATGATGATGAAATGATTACCTCATTAATGAACAATTTAAATAAAATGAAAAGATGAGGTAAAATTTAAGACTTAAACTTGTCAAAAACCTATTTTATGGGTGTATTTATAACCCTTATCACCTTATCCTCAAACTATATCATTGTGGGACCTTTAAAATCTAAAAATCAGTTTATAATAAAGTAACATTTCAAGAATTTCCAAAAGTGACCCTCCTCCCTCTTATAAAAGGCTCCCACATATACCCCCTTACCCACACCTTTCAAGGCCTTGGCTCGTCCAAACTCTACTCATATTATCTCTCCACATCCCTATCTTACTCCTAGAAGCCTTACTTTTCAAAGAAGTCTTTCCAAGGAAGCCTTTGGCTCAAATCAAAAAGAGTTACCCAATTTAGAGGTAATGTCTTCTCTTGATTTTCTTTCTTTTATTTTCTTTCTTCACTCACCAATATCTTATTATTATTTGATCCCATAATAACACCAGTATCCTAAATATACTAGTATTTTGTTATGATAAGGATTCTACCTACACATACACACACCTCCGTCTAATGGTTAAAGAACATACAGTTTCTGTGGGTGGCGAATTACTGCCTCACAAAACGATGATTGTTCAATCTTATTTTAACACCTCTCATGGTGGCCATTATGATAGAACTATATTTATATATTATATATATATTATATTTATTTTTTCTCAATTATTCTTTATTTTATATTTAAAATATACCTTTATGCTTTGCATGTTGTGCAAATGCGATAATTTCATATGAGGAAGTGTGGACTACCGCCCCCTCAAGTGATGTGACACGTTCATACCAAACATGGAATTTATAAAGAATGTAATTAATGAACTTATGTTACCTATATAACATATATTTTATACTTAAATTATAATATATCTATTTCTAATTTAGTTTTAAAGTCCATTAATATGACAAAAAAATGAAAGTAGTGTTCATGCGTACGTACGGCTTACCGTCTCCATGAACGGTACATTTCATTTATTATCTTAAAACATTATGAAATATTATTAAATACATATATAATGGATTTATATGATATCTAAATCATGAACATCATTCTGGAGATGATTTACTTATAACTACATGGGCAATTCTTTTCAAACAAGTTCATTTTTGACTCATGTACCGAACATCAACAAAACATATGATATGAACTCACATAATTAACTAATTATTATAATAAGATAATATGTTATATGAATTGAATAATAAACTTTAAAGGAAGTAATTAATCAATTATAAATTGACCTAATTTTATTATTCAGGAATATAAAGAACGAACGAGAACAAGTCGGACTCGAGGTAAGGGGATTTCTTATCTCACTTTTAATTTTGTGAGATTTCCATTGTTCGCCACTTATTTGTTGCATGTGGTGTATTGTGTACTGCAATTTAATATATATTATCATGATTATATTTATATTCATGGTATTATGTGATTCATTTGGTGTTTATTATCTTTTGGTCATACGACTCGATTGATTACAACGATGTAAGGGGGTTTTATCTCACTTTTTATTCTCATGAGATTCATGCTATATTTGCCACTATTTCCTTTTGTGTGGTGTATATACTGCCCATGATTGTATTATTTGTGTAATATAATTTAATTTATGGGTATTTACATCTTCATAGTATGACCCTTCTTTCATGGGGTGTACGTTTCGAAAGTTACCCAAATCAGTAAGGGAACCTTTCACCCTCCTCTTTTTAAAAGACTTCTTTTTGTTAGGTCTTTTAATTTACATATTATTATATTGGGATATGTTCTTATATATCCTTATTTCTGTAAATTTTATGTCCAAGTGATGATATACCCTTTTTATCTCTCATCAACTCATTTTCTGAATTTTAAAGTGACGTTGTTAGGCTGTTGAAATTCTGTAAGGGGACTTCTTAATCTAATTTCAATTCTTTGGGTTAAACCTCTACTTCTTGATTATGTCATACTATGAATATGTTTGGATGACATATGATTATTTTACACTTAATATCCACGTATATTGGGTGTATTTATATTTTTCACACATAATTATGTAATTGATTTATCCTTAATCTAAGGATACCGTCTTTGTAAGGGACTTCGTCTCAATATCCTTTTGTTGAGGCATACTTCAATTTATATACGAACTTATTTTATTAGTTGTATAATAAACCCTTTTGACTTTTAATTTCATTCAAAAGGAATATTTTTACACAAATCATTTTACTAAACGACAAAAGGAATTTTTTTGTCTTACGTATGCGACGACAACGACTTCTCCGCCGCCGTGACCATTATTTAAGTTTCAGCTTCCTCTACAAGCCATAACTTTTTTAAAATGAAAAATAAATACCATGTTTTACTTTTCTTTTATTTTGGTATTGAAAATTGTTCTGATAATGTTTTTATTATATCAATGTGTTGTATTGATATCTTGTGATTGAAATGTGGAAATGTTATGTTTCCTTTATGCATGTTTTATGTGATACGATTATGTTATGGTTTTTGGGAATTGTTTATTAATTTGGGTGGTTTTGTGATAAACTATGGGTGGGTGAGCCCAAGATAGCTCTCCAATGCATTGGGTAACGTGAAGTAGTTAAATGCTAAGGTTTCTCTGAAGATATTTATGGAATATACTATGATGGGTATTCCAAACATAACCATGAGAGTTACTCCCTATGTAAAAATGTTATGAATGCCTCAAGTTACCTTTATGTCTTATGATTTCTATGAGTTATTCATAAATCTTATGATTTCATGAGGTATGTTTTATGAGTAAAGTATGATTTCATTGATTCTTATGTATACATGGACTAGTGTTTTCTTTCCCTATTTTTATATCCCTTACTGAGATTTTTATGCTCATCCCAAGTTTTTGAAATGTTTTTCACAGGACATAAAGTGGAATAGGGTCAAGGATGGGATAAAGGAAATGTCATGTTGTCTAAAACATGGAACTAGACATGAATATTTTGTTCAAGAGTTTTTATTTTGTGAAAAAAATGAAAATTGAGTAGATGTGTCTACTTTGTAATCATTGAGATGTAATAGTTATGTCCTAATTCTCTAAAAATCTAAACCTGAAAAGATACTCAATGTGAATTATTCATTTAATTCATGATTATGTAATTTTTTAAGGTCAGGTCCTTATAGTTGGTATCAAAGGTTGGTTTAGAGAACTTTAGAGGTTAGGGTATTCTTTAAGCACAAGTGGCATTACCACAATGGTTAGGATTTTAGAAAGAGTCATAGTTATTTTTATAAAATGAATGAGTTTAAGATAACATGAATAAGTATATCTTTGTATTTACCCTCCTCATAATATATTATATTATGATTTTACTGATATACTCACACTGACCTTTTTGGTTTTAGTAAATGGCTGGATCTAGAAGGCACCAAAGTAACAGTGGATGTGAAGAAAATAGTGATGATTTTCTGAACGAGAAACTGAATGATATGGGAGCTGCAATGAGAACTCTTTTGGTTATTATCAACCAACTATCTGGAGTCATGATTGACCGCCTGAACCTTAGTGATTTTTATAAGGCATCATATATGCAAGAAACAAATCCCTACGAAAGTTCAGGTAATAATCATAAAGGTAAGAATGTTCAAAAACCTATGTGTCAAAGATGTGGAAATAAACACATAGGAAAATGTTTCAAAGGGACATAAAGATGATATAAATGTAGAAATGAAGGTCATAAAGCAAGAACATGCCATGGAAAAAGGAAGCATTTAGTTGACTCTAGGAAAGGGAAAGAATTTATTTCTGAAGGATCAATTGAATGTTTTAAATATGGTGTGCATGGTTATTATGCAAACACATGTACTACGAAGAAGTTTCAGGAATGGGATCACCATGATTGTACAAATATTTGTTTACCAACACCTAATTCCATTCCGATTGAGGATGAAGAAACTGACAATGACCAATGAAAGGTATGGATTATTTCTTAACATATGTTTTCCTATTATTGAAATATTAGGATATGATTCATGATTTTGTTTGTAGGAAATAAGTATTTCAGAATAAGTTGGAAAGTAATGGTTAATGGATCATGAAGAATTTTGAATGAGTAAGAAGTCAACATATAATGGATTCAAGAGTTATGGTAGATTTTAGGATGGTGAAATTCTTAAAAGTATTAAGGCTCTTTTGATGATGAGATTACACTAGAAGACTTTTTATAGTATATGTGACCCTGATGTTTGATATATGAAAATTTTATTCAAGGAATAATTATCTTTTCTTTTGTGGATATAGTTATAAAAAACCATTTGGGTTTATATGAACCTTGAATTTGAGGCAATTACCGGTTAATACATTTTGGGATGAAAAACAAAAGTTATTACATATCCTTTGTGGTTAAAATATGTTATGGCTATTTTTGATGAATTAATCTCTTTTTGGGAATGTTATAAAATTATGTAGTTTTTGAAAAGGGACAATACGCAAACCGTGTGACAACCCGTCACATCGGACGAAGATGCGGAAATCAAACCCACAACCAAAGTGCGACTGGTATTTATCTCCTACCACTGGACTACCTGAAGTCCCTGGTTAGTATGACTAATTCTTTTTAGTTAGATGATCTTATGAATCAGGAATAAGTTGATTTTGGGTTATCTAGGTAAATTATTATAGCGACCCGAGCCTTTTAAACATAACATTTCATGATTTTAAACATAATTCATCATCATAGTACAAGCCAAGGATCGTTAAGTCTAGTGTCTTGGAAGACTAGGTACATATATCAAAAAACATGGGGCTAAAAACACTTCTTTATATAATCTTCATAATGAGCTCCTAACTTCCTTTAAGCCCTTATATCTACATAGGGTACCCTGGGGAACACATGAACAAAGGTATGAGCTAAAAATCCCAGTAAGGTAAAGAACATAAGAATAAACTTTAAGCACATGAGTTAGGAGGCTTGACATAATGATATTAGAAACATGGAACATATGGAATCATAACATATAAACATGGGATCATAAAAACATAGAATAAAATAATCATGGGATCATATAAGCATGAGATTATATAAGCATAGTTTTATAGAGAGGTGGAAGCAACTTAGACATGACTTTAGTACGAGTCAAGGCTAACCGCCAATCTCATTTCCCATAGTAGCACAAGCCAAGGCTAACCGCCCGAACCGTTTGCCCATAATCTTCTCATGAGACATTAACTTTACCCAATGCATTGGAGCGCTATCTGGGCGCACCCATCTAAGCTTATTCATGTATATGCTTTCCACATAAATAATCTCACATAATCAATCATACATAAACATAAGAGTACCCAAGGAAAGAAATGGGCACACAATCACGTTATGAAGCATAATAAAAAGGGACGTAACATACAAGCGTCCATGAAAGAAAGGAATTAATTCATAAATAGACATTAATAATGTATAAAGGCATAAATCATGACAAGATATAACAAACTGAAGTGATAACATGTAAAAATAGTTTTTAAGGAATCTTTGAGTCAAAACATT
The DNA here is from genome assembly GCA_963277665.1 of Viscum album. Lineage (NCBI taxonomy): Eukaryota > Viridiplantae > Streptophyta > Magnoliopsida > Santalales > Viscaceae > Viscum > Viscum album. Next base: position 1,478,892,212 of record OY728161.1, read on the forward strand.
TTAGTGTGGTTTAAGAAAACATCGAATATCTCTTAAAACGAAAACCGGAATAATATTTTTTATAAAACCAGAAGTAAACCAGGAGGGTTTTCATAATAAAAATACTGATTTTATAAAGACAAAGGTGACTTAAAACAGAGGATAGTGTACACTTGATAATAGGAAAGAATTCGGGAAGTTCCCTTAAAACGGGTTCACTTATCAGGAAGTAATGAGGAGAGAATCACTTAAAAGCATGCATATCCCCGAAAAAGAGTGATGAAAGAGTCTTGATAAATAAACTTGGAACATTTAAACAACATTTAGAGTATTCACATGAAAATATAAGATAAAATCATTTTGGTAGAAAGGTAGATAAGACAATCCGAAGGAATAAAAGAGGTTTGGGTAGAATTCTTTACAGATTATTGGCATGGTATCGGGAGTACTTAAGGGGGATTAGTGAGAGAGAAAATGGGGATTATCATCACTTATACATAAATAGGGAAGTATGGTGGAGGTGATAAATCATACCTCATAATTAATAAATACACACAACATGTCCTAACAAAGTGAACAATCTTGAATAAGGGTGAAATTGAGAGGATCCCTTACCTTAGGTTCGTTGGTGTTCTCCACTTGATATTAATGACCTGAATATTAAAATTAGGTTTATTAATAAATAGTTCCAGAACCTTATCTAAATTTAAAATATTCATTATAACCTTTTTAAGTTCATTTATACCCATTTTGATTGATTACAAGGTTCAATTTCATTGTTTGGGTCTGTTTGTTTCATTTGTTTTAATGATCGGTTCAATTGTATTTAGGTTCAAATAAATTGTAATATGAAAGTGGTTATCCAGAATTAAAGTTATATAACATTATTGGACATCCATTAGTTTACATGGTTACAAAATTCATTTGGTCAATTAGATTGAAAGAGAACCTTTACATTAAACATTAATGATAAACACTTGAATTAATTTTAACGATTTTTCCCATAATTGACTTGTTTTGTATTATTGTTTTATATCATGAGTGTATGAGGATTACAGAACCTTAAATAGGAAATATAACATATATAATAATCTGGTTCAACCATAACATAAATGGTTTCATGACCATAAACAAAATGATAAAAGAATTTGAAAACACATTATCCATGATGTCGGTAATTTGACACATCACGGACGATGTTTTAATTCTAGAACATGAGGGGGAGGAGAAGCATGATGCTTGAAATTTTCCATAAACATGTTTAGGATCCAGAATATAGGAGATTATGGAGCTTTAATTACTTTTGGATAAGGTAAGGGGAATAGAGTATAAGAAAAGAAAGAAAATGAAAACAAAACACTTGAAAATGAAAGAGGGTTCTTACCCTTTGATCTCCTCTCTTTGAGACTCCTCTTAGGGGCTTTGATTTTGGTCTTTTGGAAATACCATCAAGCCTTGGACATGGGGAAGGATCTTGGGAGGGTATTTTCACAGAAATTTGGCTAGGAACAAGGCTTGAGAGGTGTGAGGGAAAGAGGTAAGGAGAGGGGGTATTTATAGTGAGGGAGGAGAGGGTTTTCCCAATTGTCTATTCAATAGTTTATTAATTTCCCTCAAGACAAGGAATAGTGATTATTACTTGACCAAAAATAGTAAATTTAGAATGTGAATCCGAAACAAGTTGGCTTACATCAGCAGAACATCATCATGACTCCATAATTAATGTATTTTTCTTATTTTGTGAATTACCGTATTTCACTATTCATCAAAATTTCAAGTTTTTCAAAAAAATCCCAAAAATTCACCCTAACCATTTTTCTACATATAGAATCCAAAAATGAAGTCCATTTTTCAAAAATAATTTTCTAAATATGATTATTTTAATATTTAATTAAAATAATAATTTATTATCAAAACCAGTTTTAAAACATTCATTAACTCATTCTAAAATATAGGTATATCGTACTTCCAACTTGAATATTATTTTTATACCACCATAGGTAAGGTTACTATTTATTAGGGTATATCATTATTCATAAGGGTATGTTACTATTCATTAGGGTAGGTTACTATTCACCAAAAATTATTTTTGTTTTATTAGATTCCAAAAAACATCTTGAACACAACTGTGTATGCCAGGTTTTCAAAATTCCAAAAACAGAAGTGACAAACTTATGTTTAAAGGTCACTAATCACTTAGTAGTTCATTATTATGTGATTTTATGGCATATTTATAAGAAGGTAATTTCCATTAAAAATATTGGGTCGTTATAATTATTAATCTATCATGGAGAATATGTGATTAGGTTAATTACTTTTCAATATGATACTTTAAGAGTAACTGATGTTATTTGGAGATAAATGTTAAGATTTATCTTGGAAGACTATGTGATTAAATCCTTTGGAGATTTGGGTTTCAATCTTAGTTTGGATTACTTTGAAGAATTTTATGGATTGCTATTTATTTAATGGTCTTTCTTGAATCTTGGGTTCTTTTTGTTGAATTTTGGAGATTAAGAGTAGTATTTCTTTTTAAAAAGGATTATCCTTTTGGGGATTATCTAATATTGTACTAAAAATTTTGGTTTTGGTTAAGGTCTAAAGACATGAGAAATATATAGTTCATCTTTTGTGGATTAGGTGATTCTCAAGAAGTTGATTATAGCGCTCTTAATGAGAACAAGCCATCCTAAATACTCATCGTTCGGAGGAAATATGAGTTTGTGTTAGAAATCTAGTAAAAGTTGAAATTCTACATGACAAGTAAGTATGTTTAATTATGTTTTAGTTAAGCCCATAAATAAATTCCTCAATGAAAAATAACTTAAAACAAAAATGTTGTCTGTTAACTTTTCCTACTGGGGAATCAAATACCATTTAACCCATCACAAGTTTGTGATTTTCTGTTAGTTAACTTTCTCCTAAACTTGTTTTCTATCACTCTCCGTCAGAACTTGACCCTTTGTTTTCTCTTCCATATCCATGTTTTCATGGAATCCTAGTATCTGTTGTCTCGGGTGACCTTTGTACTTTTCTTTCTTTCTTTTAAAGTGATAGTTTAATTTACTCCTTTTCTGATGTGGGGCTTTCAATGAAGTTTTTTAGCCCAATTTTAAAATTGTGAGGATGCAATTCCCAAAAGGGGGGAAGAATGTAACATCCCAGGTAAATAAAGAATATGAAATTTTCATATTTATTAATATTTTTGAATAAAATGTTAATATTACTTTAAAGGGGATGCTATGTTCGATGGCTTACCCAATACACAACAACGAGTTTCTTTGAAATCTTACGTTGCACACTAATAATATAATAATATTGTTTTAAATGGTAGTTAATGCCTAGCCGTTGTAATGGTGGGAATGAACAGAACTAACTACAAAATGATTATATATGTTTGTTAAATATTTTTACATTTATCCAATAAAATTTAGAGGCTTAAAATGCGAATGAATCTAATTTTAAGCATAAATATTCTAATGTTCTTTAAAAGGTCGATTAACCGCCTTTTGATGGCGAACCCTTTTTAAAACTTCTTTTTTAAAATTTTATATCTTATATTTGAAAAAATAAAATCCTTCTTTAGAATCAGGACATCAAAATTTACTTTTTGTAAATTTTTGTTATTTTTCCAATAAAGATCATTTTTTATGAATAGTGAAAAATGTTGTATTTTAATTCAAAACCTCCTTTTAATATAATTTATTTATATGGTTAGATTATCTTTTTAATTGGTTTTAAATTATAATTAGAATATATTTTTACCATTTAATTCAATGGTGGTCATTGGAATTAATTTTACTTTGAAATTAGAAATAAACAAGTGTCAATCTTTTGATAGATATTGTTTCTTAAAAACACGCTATTTGTTTTGACAGTGGGAATTAATTATAAAATTAATTAATGAAAATTATATTTTTCGAATTTGGTAAAATGGAAATCATTTTTGAATTTGGAATATCAAATTTACTTTGGATAAATTTTTGGTATTTTTCTGACAAATGTTCATTTTTAATGAATAGTGAAAAATACTGCATTTTACTTCAAAAATGATTTTTCATCTAATTTAATTATATAGTTATATTGTCCTTTTAATTGGTTTTAAAGTGTAATTTAATTATGTTTTTATCACTTAATACAATTTCGTTCATTGGAAGTAATTTCACTTTTCAATTGGATGTAAAAACAAGTCAATCTTTTGATAAATTTTACTTCTTAAAAACCCGTCTTTGGTTGTGACAACGGGAATTATTTTTAAATTAATTACTGCAATTTCTATGTTTGGAATTTGATAAAATTGATTCCATATTTGGAATCATAAGGTACAAAATATGTAATTAAGACTCTTTTGTTTTTGGACATTATGAATAGTAATGATGTTAATTATCTTTAATTATCATGATTAATTAGTAATCGGGTAGTTAAGGGTAATAAAATAATATCATAATAATATAAAATTACCCAAAAATGTGTCCAAATCCTCTTGGTTGTGTCATGGCCGACCATGGGATTCCTTTTTCCAACTTAGGGACCCCATGGAATCACTTTTTTGTGATAGTGACCTTTTATCATATTATTTTTAAAGAAAGGAAAATATGACCAAACTATGTAACACCTAAGTAAAACAATTTTAATTTTCTTTACATAAATTATCTCTTAGACTATAAATAATCATTATAAATATAAAAAAATTTCCTATATCATGGTATTTTTTTATAATTTTTAGACATTAAATAAATAAATTTATTTATGACACCATAATGATGCAGTGATTACCTCATTAATGAACGATTTAAATAAAATGAAAAGATAAGGTAAGATATAAAACTTAAACTTTTCAAAAACCTATTGGATGGGTGTATTTCTAACCCTTATCACCTTATCCTCAAAATATATCATTTTGGGACCTTTAAAATCCGAAAATCATTTTATAATAAAGTAACATTTCAAGACTTTCCAAAAGTGACCATCATCCCTCTTATAAAAGGCCCCAACCTCTACCCCATTACCCACACCTCTCAAGTCCTTGGATCATCCAAAATCTACTCATATTATCTCTCCAAATCCCTCTATTACTCCTAGATGCCTCACTTTGGGCAGAAGTCTTTCCAAGGAATCCTTTGGCTCAAATCAAAAAGAGTTACCTGATTTAGGGGTAATGTCTTCTCTCGAGTTTCTTTCTTTTATTTTCCTTCTTCAATCACCAATATATTCTTATTATTTGATCCCATATTAAAACCAGTATCCTAAATATACTAGTATTTTGTTATGATAAGGATTCTACCTACACATACACACACCTCCGTCTAATGGTTAAAGAACATATTGTTTCTGTGGGTGGTGAATTACTGCCTCACGAAATGATGATTGTTCAATCTTATTTTAACACCGCTCGTGGTGGACATTACGATGGAACTATATTAATATATTATATATAATATATTTATTTCCTCTAAATGCTTCTGTATTTTATATTTAAAATATACCTTTATGCTTTGAATGTTGTGCAAATGCGATAATTTCATGTGAGGAAGTGTGGACTACTGCCCCCTCAAGTGATGTGACTCGTTCATGCCAAACATGGAATTTATAAATAATGTAATTAATGAACTTATGTTACCTATATAACATATATATTATACTGGTATTATAATATATCTATGTCTAATTTATTTTTAAAGTCCATTAATATGACAAAAAAATGAAAGTAGTGTTCATGCGTACGTATGGATTACTGTCTCCATGAATGGTACATTTAATTTATTATATCCAAACATTATGGAATATTATTAAATAAATATATACTGGATATATATGATATATAAATCATGAACACCATTATGGATATGATGTACTTATAACTACATGGGCAATTCTTTTCAAACAAGTTCATTTTTGACTCATGTACCGAACATCGACAAAACGTATGATATGAACTCACATAATTAACTAATTATTATAAAAAGATAATATGTGATATGAATTGAATAATAAAATTTAAAGGAATTCCTTAAGCAATTATAAATTTACCTAAGTTTATTATTCAGGAATATAAAGAACGAACGAGAACAAGTCGGACTTGAGGTAAGGGGATTTCTTATCTCACTTTTAATTCCGTGAGATTTCCATTGTTCACCACTTATTTGTTGAATGTGGTGTATTTTGTACTTAAATTTCATATATATTATCATTATTCTATTTATATTCATGGTATTATGTGATTCATTTGGTTTATATTATCTTTTGGTCATACGACTTGATTGATTACAACGAGGTAAGGGGTTTTTATCTCACTTTTTATTCCCGTGAGATTCATGATACATTTTCCACTATTTCCTTTTGTGTGGTGTATATAATACCCATGATTTTATTATTTGTGTAATATAATTTAATTTATGGGTATTTACATCTTCATTTTATGACCCTTCTTTCATGGGGTGTACGTTTCGAAAGTTACCCAAATCGGTAAGGGAACCTTTCACCCTCCTCTTTTTAAAAGACTTCTTTTTGTTAGGTATTTTAATTTACATATTCTTATGTTGGTATATGTTCTTATATATCCTTATTGCTGTAAATTTTATGTTCAAGTGATTAGATACCTTTTTTATCTCTCATCAACTCATTTTTTGAATTTTAAAGTGACGTTGTTAGGCTGTCGAAATTCTGTAAGGGAACTTCTTAACCCAATTTCAATTCTTTGGGTTAAACCTCTACTTCTTGATTATGTCATACTATGAATATGTGTGGATGACCTCTGATTGGTTTACACTTAATATCCACTTATATTGGGTGTATTTATATTTTTCACACATAATTATGTAATTGATTTATCCTTAATCTAAGGATATTGTCTTTATAAGGGACTTCGTCTCAATCTCCTTTCATTGAGGCATACTTAAATTTATATACAACATTATTTTATTAGTTGTATAATAAACCCTTTTTACTTTTAATTTAATTTAAAAGGAATATTTTTACATGAAGCGTTTTACTAAATGACAAAAGGAATGTTTTTTTCTTATGTATGCGGCGACAATGACTTCTCCGCCACTGTGACCATTATTTGAGTTTAGGCTTTCTCTATAAGCCATAAATTTTTTAAAATGAAAAATAAATACCATGTTTTACTTTTCTTTTATTTTGGTATTGAAAATGGTTCTGATAATGTTTTGATTATATCAATGTGTTGTATTGATATCTTGTGATTGAAATGTGGAACTGTTATGTTTCCTTTATGCATGTTTTATGTGATACGATTATGTTATGGTTCTTGGGAATTGTTTATGAAGTCAGGTGGTTCCATGATAAACTAAGGGAGGGTGAGCCCAAGATTTATCTCCAATTCATTGGGTAACACGAATGAGTTAAACGCTAAGGTTTCTTCGAAGAGATTTAGGGAATATACAGTGATGGGTATTCCAAACGTAACCATGAGGGTTACTCCCTATGTAAAAATGTTATGAATGCCTCAAGTTACCTTTATGTCTTATGATTTCTATGAGTTATTCATAAATCTTATGATTTCATGAGGTATGTTTTATGAGTAAAGTATGATTTCATTGATTCTTATGTATACATGGACTAATATTTTCTTTCCGTATTTTTATATCCCTTACTGAGCTTTTTGTGCTCATCCCAAGTTTTTGAAATGTTTTTTATAGGACATAAAGTGGAATAGGGTCAAAGATAGGATCAAGGAAATGTCATGTTGTCTAAAACATGGAACTAGACATGACTCTTTTGTTCAAGAGTTTTTATTTTTTGAAAAAAATGGAAACTGAGTAGATGTGTCTACTTTGTAATCATTGAGATATAATAGTTATGTCATAATTCTCTAAAACTCTAAACCTGAAAAGATCCTCAATGTGAATTATTCATTTAATTCATTATTATGTAATGTTTTAAGGTCGGGTCCTTATATTCAGAATTCCGCCAAACTCATGTACTAGGGTAAAATCATATTCCAGGACCAATAGAGTGGTCAAAAAAATTATCTGAGATCGTATTCTATAGAAAAATGACCATTTTACCTCTTACAATCATGTGGTTTCAAAAATTCAAATTTCTGCTCAAAATTCCAGTCCATAAAAACACAGGTCCTTATATTTAATTTTCTAATATATGTAATAGTTTTTCATAATTCTCTAAAACTCTAAAACTAAAAGGACCTTCAGTATGAAATTGATATGATATTTCCTTTGATTTTTTCAGTTTTGGATGGTTGAAATTGTGTCACATTTATTGATATCTATGACAGAAATTTCATGATTATGTTTTTAGCACCATATCTGAGAGCGCAGGTTCTGGACTGTTACAATGATAATGTGATCGACTTCTTAACGTTATATTTTTAGAAGATATTTCATAACTACTTCAAGGGAACAAGTTTAATCCTTAACATTATGGTTCATTGACCCATGTATTTATAGAAAAAATCCATTAGTTATTGGTTGTAATATCTATAATTTATCATGAGGAGTTTCTTCATCAACCAGTACAACTTCGCAAATTAAAGAAAGCATGAGGGGTTCCTATAATCAAATAATAGGTTTATAATCTTGTGTAATGTCATTATTGTGGGTTACTGAAGATATATTTTTATAACTTCTTGTAATTTATTTATTATAAGAGTGGATTATCATTGACCTTGATAATATTAAGTCACAAAAAGGATTAATTATCACATTGAGAGTGAATTTTGTAAAAATATTTCTATGCTTTATATTCCTAATTTACTTTCTACATATGGGTAGGGGGAGAATGAAAAGAAATAGCGGATCCACAATATAATAATTAAACATAAGTTAATTGGAATAAATGGTAAACAGAGATCAACATTGATTCTCTTCTTCCCAATGTTGCACCCATTGCATTCCTAAGCACTTTAATTTTGATAAGTTTTGAAATAATTTTGATATTTATAAAATAGTTTTAATAGTTTTATCTTATTTATAAAACTAAGATAGATCAACTTTATAAAAATTGTTTCAATTAATTTAAAAAAATTCATAACCATTTTAAATGATTTAATTTTTTTAATAGGGAATTATAATTGTTTGAATTGTGTAAAAATTTGGTTAAACTTTATTCATGTAATGCCCCAAACCCAGAAGCCTAGAGCCAGTGCATTATTTTAATACATTAGCATGATTACAAGGAATCAAATCCTGAAGGACTGATCAGTTTAGCAGTCTTGGAAAATAGATTACATACATAAACTTTACAATATAGTTTCTAACATAAAACATAGCATAGATAATTCTTTGAGAATACCATTATTTCCCTAGATTAACCCTATATATCAATCATAAAACACTTCTTATAATCCTAGGAAAATAAAACATAAGAAAGCGATGAGGTCAGATGCTTAGGAAGGATAAACAATATAGCTGAAGCTAACAAAAATAAGAATAAACTGTTAAGGTAAGGTACAAAACTAAAACAAAAGCCTTTTAAAACATTATCTTCAACATAATGTGGAAATAATAAATCAAATAATGTCATTTAAACATTCACATGGATATTCTACTAGTCGAATAATCACATGTAAAATCAATAACTAATCTCATAATGAGGGAATGCATAATGTCGGACATCTTAACCACTACGTCAAGGTATTGTGCCAAGACCATACATAAATATTCTATTAATGCCTTATTCCAAGACACTAGTTTGTCTCATGAGACCTACCGATGCATCGAGGGCTATAGCAGGTCTCGCCCGTCACTTACTAAGTCCAATACATTCCTCATATGAAAAGGTTAAAACATAAAATAAACATTTGTATTTAAAACTATCATATGAAATGTTAATACTTTAACCATAAACCATGAATGGTATAAAAATAAAATATCCATAGTCAAAAATATCAAAAAACTTTCAATATAATATGGAAGATTGTATCATAATAAATAAACCTCAAACAAGCATAAAATTCAACAAAGGATGATGACATAGATGAAAATAATTCATTAAATGTAAAGTCCTAGATTTTCCATGTAATTTTTTTTTATTATATGGAATTATTAAGAGTCTGCAAAAATTTATGGCGCATGATTCTGAGGCCCGGTGTTCCCAGAATGAATTTCTGAACTTTTTTAAGGTACGTTCAGTCAACGCACGGGCGGTGTTTTCTATCTTTTGAACTGGTGCTCATATTAAAAATCTGAAGGAACCTTTGAATCCGCAGTTTCGTGATTCTCTTAAGGGAGGCTTCACTTCGACCGCGGTAGGTCAGGTGAAAAATTTAATTTTGCAGACTTTTGAAAGATTAATAAAATAACATGTTATGTTATTTTATTTCTTTTCTTTTTCTCCAGCGGATAAGCGGCGGTGGTGAGACCGATGACATGTCAAGCCATTAATTGGATTGACTCCTCCTTGTTTGTAATTGTACCGTTGAAATTTGGGAGGTTCATTAATTAAATGGACCTCATAAATTCCTCAGAACGTTAACCACCTCTCCCCCCTCCTATTTAAATGGAGCTTGTGGAGGGATGTTGGCACGGATTCACCAAGCGACGAAGCTCTGGAAAAGTATCGTGATGCCAACCACTTGGAGGATGAGACCGGTTTCAACGAGAGGTGATGAGCGCCACCGAATCACGAACCAACAACAATGACGAAGGAGGTTCCGTCGATCGTCATCAGCAAATGTCTAATTCAGGTAGGGGGATTTTTGTAAAGTTCATCTTTATGAGATAAATTATTGACCGCTTGATGCAATCCTAACACAGAGGGTGCGGGCCAAACTAACAAGGATTGAACCCTGCGCTTCTATGGTATTTGTCTAATTGTTCTAGAAAGTCTTTCCAAATGGAGCAACAAGATGAAATTGGAGAACATGCAGCAGTGACGGTGACCCGAGAACCTCAGAGGCGTTGACGACATCAAAAACGGACCAATAGAGCACGTTCGGTGGCTCATAGAAGAATCTTTCGGCGTGCTATGTCGGCAGCGGACAAGGGCGGTCAGCCCAGTTGGCCGCACGGGACAAGGGTGGTGCCCATAGGATCTGCTGGCGGCAGTAGCAGCGGTAAACGGGCCACGGAAGGAGGAGGGCAGTGTGGCCCCGTGCTGCGCCACATTAGTGGAAGCCAGTCGTCCAAACGGCCGACCGTTGAACCCAGTGGGGAAGCACCCCTCCGACTGGACAAAATGGCCCTGCAACTGCAGGGCCAGTGAGAGAAAATGGTCCTCCTTCTGGTAGACCGAGATGGACGTGGGTCGGCCGAGCGGACTGGACCCATGGCCCAGCGGGCCAGTGCGGGTGGGCTGGGCCAACCGCATCCTGGGCTCGCGAACCAATGGGCCAACCCCCGATGGGCCAAACCTAGTGAATTGGGCCGACCCTTAACGGGCCTAACCCGGGCGGGGTCTGGTAGACCCCGGGACCCATTGTGTCGGGACAATCAGACCAAGTCGGACCAAGCCCAGACCCAACCGGCCCCTGAATAAATAAGCGACCGTAACTGACAAACCATGTGTCTATTTGACACACTGTCAGTTGTGTTGGGACCCCTTTTTGGAAGTGGTCCCTTTGGAATATTCCAGCGGGCTTGATCGAGCTAGGCCAGACCGAGGTGTGATCAGCCTTGATTCACTAAAAGGGATGTAACTAACAGACCGGGCGCCTGATCGACACATCGTCTATGGCATAAGGACCCTTGTGACAAGTTGGTCCTTTATAGATACTCTATGTGAGTTGTGATGGAGTTTGATGTGCAACTTGTATTGTATCTGATTTGAATCCAATGGATCCCTTTTTACAAAAGTGCCCACATCTCACAGACTGGGCGTCCGATCGGCGCACCGTCTATCATGTTGGGACCCCTATGACGGGACGATCCTTTGGGTATGTTTTTTTTGGGACTTCATACCGGTTGAAATATAACAGATGAATTGAGGAGCGGTTCTCCTAGAAACAAATGTGCTTTGAGTGGGAATCATGTGACCGACTGTCTTGGAAGTAACGACTCTGTGTGGATCAACATCATAGCAACCTTTGTGTGGATCAGCATCGTAGCTACCCGACGAGGACCAGTTTTAGAGAGGCCCATCGAGGATCAGAAACTAGCGAACCTATATGGATCAGCATCGAGCAACCCTATGTGGATCAGCCTTCCAGTGACCTTGATTGGATCAGAATTCCAGCGACCCTATATGAATCATCATTCTAGCGACCCTATGTGGATCAATAGTGTGTAACCTGATGAGGAATAGCCTTAGAGCAGCCCTTCGTGGATCAATTACATACGACCTTGTGTGGATCGACAATGGGACAACTCCTTCGTAGTTCAGTTGTGGAAACTTCCTAATGGAATAAAATGATATGGCTTAAGAATAATCATCTTCATTCCTGAACTCTGAGTTGTATACCTGGTTTGAGTGGACTATTGTTTCGTGTTATGTGATTGAGGTCTAGATTTGTGGTTTTTCCTTTGTGGAACTCTGGGAGACCTTCGGGGGTCTCAGGGTCCCTACTGAGTATTGTTATACTCACCCCTTCACGGTCTTCACCCGTACCTTGTTGTGTCTCGTGCAGACAACGGACAGCTTTGACTGAGGGTTGGGAGCCAGGACTGGACGGTGCTCGGAGATGGACCTTTAAACGTGATGTGCTGCAGTGATGACTGACTGAGAGTTGTACCTACCCTTCAGGTAGGAACCCTGGTAGAGATTTCGGGAGTTGTTTTTCTATTGTAGTAGTACTTTTCAGTTGGGCTTGTATTCTGGACCCCATTACTTATAGTGCTCACTGCTTTTACTTTCAGTACATATCTTTTTACTACTGTAGTTTTACTATGTGGGTTGTACTCGTTGTATCCTTGGACTCTGTGTTTGCAGGTTTAAAGGCAATGACTTCCCGTTTTTCAAATATAAGGCTTTCGGTGCTAGTCACCAACCCCTGGCCTATGGAAGGTGGGCTTGGGGTAGTCATGTCACGGGCCCCGAGGGACAGGTCGTGACAAAATGGTATCAGAGAAGTTGGTTCTACTGAAGAACTAGGACTCTGATCTTTTAATTGAGTAATAGTGTTAAGTGTTTTGAGTGTGGTTTTCAGTTCAGGGAGTCTAATGTTGGTGCGGTGGTCGACATATCCATACACCAGGACCCTGAATTCTGATTTCTGACTCAGTACATGAAAACACTGATTACGTGTGTTTTTGAAATGTTTTTACTTGACCTCTTTTGAGTCATCTCACCAGGTATAACTTAATGATCGTGGAACACCTATTTCTTTTCAAGATGCCACCACATAGACAACCATATAGGATTCCTGAGAGAGTACACGATGACGGCCCATCGAGCGATGAGGCTTCGGTGTAGGGACCTCTTACAGAGATAGTACCATCAGATGGTGTACTAGCAGCACCACTACCCATTGGGAAGCTATTTCCACCATCCCCACCAGCAGATGGTGCACGCCGACTAAGCGCGTTGCATGAGTATCAGTGGTAAAGGCCTCTGAGGTTTCGAGGTGAGACGGATCCACAGGCGGTTGAGGACTGGATGGAGGCTATGGCTAGAGTTTTTCACCCGGTTGGGACACCAGCTGACCAGATGGTGATCCTAGCTTCCAGTCTTTTCTAGGGAGCAGTAGGGAGATGGTGGATCCTAATGCTCCAGACACATGACGAGGCGACCCTCACCTGGGAAGATTTTGAGGGCCTCTTCAGGGAAGAGTTTGTTCCAGCGACTCTACGTTATGTGTGTGTACAAGAGCTGCTACACTTACAACAGGGAAGCCTGACCATGGCCCAATACTTGATGAGATTCACCAACCTCTCACACTACTCTACAGACATGGTGCGGGACCCTTTCTTTAGGGAACGGACCTTCAAGCAGGGACTCTGATGGGAGATCAGAGCTTCGATGGTATCTCTCAGCATCCCAACACATGATGGAGTGTTGGGGAGAGCACTCTTGGTGGAGAGTTTCCTTACTGAGCGGACACCGACAACGAGACCCACCACCGGGCGACACGTAGCAGAGTCATATGTGGCTGGTAGTAGGTAGATGACACAGAGGTCCAAGGGGAACAGACCTTGTGGTGGACAACCCTGAGACGTAGGGTCAGAGGTGAGGGGCTCACAAGGTAGAGCAAGCCAGCATAGGAGAATATTGTGCTTCATGTGCGGCGGGTAGGGTCACATGGCTCGTGACTGCCCGACCAACCACACTGATGACCAGAAGATGGTCAAGGGACTATCGAGATAGAGGTAGAGATTCGAGTGAGGAGGTCCGTAGGGCAGCGGACGTGGCAGAGGAGTAGGTCATGTAGCAGGCAGTGGGTGGAAATTTGAGTTTCTACCGCCACCACCTCCAGATGGTCCACCCCGACCACAGGGATCAGGTGGACAGGGACGAACTTAGCTCCAAGTAGCTGAGGCCTATGGCCACGACACTCTAAAGATGATTTGAGGTATGATATGTGTCTATTTTACCATAGTTTTAGTACTTATAGACACAGGTGTCAGTCACTCTTTTATTACCACGGCTCTCGTTCGAATCTCAGAGATTCTGGTGGTGTCTTTGGCTCGATCCTTGTGATTAGGGACTCCTATGGGAGAAGATTTGACAATTACACACTAGTGTCGGTAGTTTGATCTTACTCTAGGAGGTGAGATCTTCAGCTGGGATATTCTAGTAGTGGAATCAAGGCCTTACGATGTCATCTTGGGTATGGACTGATTATCCACAGTCCATGCTCATATTGACTGCATTAGGCGCAAAGTGCGGTATGTCCACGAGGATGGGACCAGGTTTTCCTTCACTGGTGAGAAGGGAACATTTGTAGCACAGGATGGACTTACCCGAAGGAGAGTGCATCCGATCACACATCATTTGTCTAGAATTACCCTCAAAGTAGTTGATGTTGAGATTCTGAGATATCCTGTAGTGGTGGACCAGTATGTCAATGTCTTCCTTGATGATGTTCTGGGACAACCTCCATGTAGAGAGGTGGACTTCTACATCAACATGTACCCTGGGATGACACCGATATCTACACTAGCATATTGGATGGCTCCCGTGGAGCTTCGTGAGTTACGGGTACAACTAGAGGACTCGTAGAGGAAGGGGTTCATAAGGCCCAGTTTTTCTCTATGGGCAGCCCCGATTTTTTTCTCCAATAAGGTGGATGGGAGTTTGAGGCTCTGTGTGGATTATCGGCACCTAAACCAGGTGATCGTGAAGAACAAGTATCAACTTCCAAGGATTGATGATCTCTTTGATCAGCTGAAGGGGGCTCATTAGTTTTTGAAGATAGACCTCAGATCAGGCTATCATCAACTCAGGGTACGAGATGAGGATGTGCAGAAGAAGGCCTTCAAATGTCGGTATGAACACTATGAGTTCTTGGTTATTCCATTTATCATTACCAACACTCTACAGTGTTCATGGGACTCATTAACGGGATCTTTCATCCATACCTCGATCACTTTGTGGTGGTCTTCATCGATGATATCTTGATATACTTGACATCAGAGGAGGAGCATGTCTATCATCTGCAAATATTTATGGATACACTCTGAGAGCACCATCTTTATGGTAAGCTCTCAAAGTGCCAGTTATGGATATAGGAGGTCCCCTTTCTGGGACACATTATCTTAGATGATGGAGTTACAATGGATCTGGAAATGATAGAGGTTGTGCTTGCTTGGGAGCCACCTAGGAGTGTGACCGAGGTGTGGAGCTTCCTGGGGTTGGTTGGGTACTACCGGAGATTTGTACCTGACTTTTCCAGAGTTGTGACACCCTTGTTAACATTGACAAAGAAGGGACAACCCTTCGTGTGGATGGATATATGCCAGCATAGTTTTCAAGAGCTGAGGTAGAGACTGACGATTGCCCCCATCTTGAGGCTACTAGAAGAGGGCATTGGGTATGTAGTCTACTGCGACACATCAAGGACCGGACTTGGATGTGTCCTGATGAAGGAGAGAGCAGTGATCGTTTATGGTTCACGACAGCTGAGACAGCATGAGGAAAACTACACTACCCATGACCTGAATTTAGAATCAGTGGTCTTCTCCTTGAAGATGTGGCGACACTACTTGATGGGTGAATGGTTTACTGTTTACTCTGATCATAAGAGTCTCAGGTATATCTTCTCACAGAAAGACCTGAACCTGAGACAATGATGTTGGCTAGAGTTCCTATAGGACTATGACTTTGAGATAGTCTACACTCCTGGGAAGGAGAACATAGTAGCAGATGCACTCAGTAGGAGGTCTAGTCTACAATTGTTGAGTGAGGTGATAGAGCATCTAGCCACGTTGTAGATATCTTTTGTGGATAGAGATGGAGTAGCTTACCTCCAGTTTATGACTATCACTTCCCCACTTATTCAGCAAGTTTAGAAGGCACAACTTGGGGACATTGACTGCGAGGCTCGACGTGCTTAGATATCCTTAGGATAGACACCTGATGGATTTTCTGAAGATAGGGATTACATCATACTCTTCAGAGGACGCACTATGGTACTAGTGGTGCTATGGGAGGAGGTGTTTAGGGAGTTCCATATGTCCCCTCTGGCGGTACATCCTGGTATGACGAAGATGTATCATAACCTCTGGCATCAGCACTGGTGGCTAGGGATAAAGAAATCAGTGGCAGAGTTTGTTTCATGATGCCTCACTTGTCAACAAGTGAAGGTTGAGCATCATGTTCCAGTAGGCTTAACATAGCCATTAGAAGTACCGAAGTGGAAGTGGGATGGCATTTACATGGATTTTGTGATAGGGCTACCACATACATCCAGGGGCCATGATTCCATCTGTATGATCATTGACCGACTCGCCAATTCGGCCCACTTCCTACCCATCTAAGAGCAGGGATCAGTAGAGGGCTTGGGATGCCTCTATGTACAAGAGATGGTACGGCTTCATGGGGTGCCATCAATGATCATCTCTGACCATGATGCATGTTTTACATCCTAATTGTGGAAGGGGTTACAGGAGGAATTTGGGACTCAACTATGTTTGAGTACTGCCTTTCATTCCCATACGGATGGTCAGATGGAGCGGACCATTCAGACACAGTAGGACATGCTTCGTGCTTGCGTCCTAGATTTTGGTCGCAGTTGGGAGGATCACTTTCCCTTGGTGGATTTTGTGTACAAAAACAACTATCACTCTACCATCGGTATGGCACTATTTGAGGCCTTGTACGGTCGACCATGCAGATCACCTCTATGTTGAACAGACTCAGGGGAGTCAGTACTTATGGGTCTAGAGTTAGTACATGCTACCACTGAGAAGGTGCAGATCATCTAGGAGCAGATGAAGACTGCACAGAGTAGACAAAAGTCTTACGCTGATAGGAGACAGAGACCTTTGGAGTTCGAGGAGGGATAACATGTCTTCCAACAGGTCTCACCTCGACAAGGTTTGTGGAGATTTACACGGGGTGTAAAGCTATCTTCGAGGTTCATCGAACCCTTTAAAGTTCTCAACAGAGTTAGCGAGGTGGCATATCACCTAGATCTTCCCCCACAGATGCATTGGGTGCATGACATTTTCCATGTGTCGTAGATGAGGAAGTACGTGAATGATGCATCACACATTATTGACTAGGGAGAGCTAGACATTGATGATGGGGCGACGTTTACGGAGGTTCTAGTGGAGATTGAGGATCGATAGGAGCAGGTCCTTCATGGATAATTGATCCCTCTGGTTCACATTCGCTGGTAGCACGAGAATCTCCAGGAGAGAACATGGGAGAAGGAGGCTCAGATTCGTGCTCAGTACCCCCATTTGTTTCCTTAGTCAATGTTATGGATTTCGGGGATGAAAAGCCCTAAGGTGGGGATAATTTAAAGACCTAGATTTTCCATGTAATTTTTTTTATTATATGGAATAATTACTAGTTTGTGAAAATTGACGACACGTGATTTTGAGGCCCGGTGTGCCCTGAATGAATTTCTGAACTTTTTTTAAAGTATGTTCAGTAAATGTACAGGAGGCATTTTTATGTTTTGAACCGGTGATCTGATTAAAAATATGAGGGAACTGTTGAATCCATAGCACCAGGATTTTCTTAAGGGACACTTTACTTCAACCACAGTAGGTTGGGTGAAAAAGTTAATTTTGCAGACTTTTGAAAGATTAAAAAAATAACATGTTATGTTATTTTATTTCTTTTCTTTTTTTCCAGCAGATAAGCAGTGGGGGAAAGACCGACGACATGTCAATTCATTAATTGGCTTGACTCCTCCTTGTTTGTAACCATACCATTGGAATTTGGGAGGTTTATTAATTAAATGAACCTCATAAATTCCTCAGAATGTTAACCACCTCTCCCCCCTCCTATTTATATAGATCTCGGGGAGGGGTGTTGGCACAACTTCACCGAACGATGAAGCTCTGGAAAAGTACCACAACACCAACCACTTGGAGGATGAGACTGGTTTCTGTGAGCAGTGACAAGTGCCACTGAATCACGAACCGACAACAACGACGAAGGAGGTTCCGTCGATCGTCGTCAGCGAACGTCTAATTCAAGTAGGGGGATTGTTGTAAAGTTCATCTTTATGAGATAAAATGTTGGCCACTTGATGAAATCCTAACACGGAGGCTGTGGGCCAAACGAATAAGGCCAGGACCCTCTTCTTCTACGATATTTGTCTCATTATTTTGGAATAGTTTTTCAAACAGAGCAGCGGGATGAAATCGGAGAACATGCAGCAGCGACGGTGACCTGAGAGCCTTAGAGGCGTTGATGACATCAAAAAAGGACCACCAGAGCATGTTCGGTGGCCTGCAAAAGAAATCACTGGCGTACCATGTCGGCGGCTACCGGCGGTGGCCGGAGGAGACCCGCGACGACCGACCATGGGCGGTGGAAATCGGTGCGCCATCGCGCTTCGCAGTGGCCAAGGGCGGAACCTGCAGGCACCGCTGGTGGTAGTAGCCGCGACTAGGAGACCGCGACACAAGGAGGGTGGCATGGCCCCGCGCCACGCCACGTTGGCGGAAGCCGTTCAGCCAAACAGCCGACCATTGAACCCAGTGGGGCAGTGCCCCACTGGCTGGACAAAACATCCCCGCAACTACAGGGCTAGAGGGAGAAAACGGTCCGCCTTCTGGCAGACCGGGCTGGACGCGGGCTGGTCGAGCAGGCCGGACCTGCGGTCCAGTGGGCCAGCGCAAGAGGGTCGAGCCCCACCCGGCGAGTCGGGCCAACCACAGCCCGAGCTCGCGAACCAATGGGCCAACCCTGATGGGCCGGACATAGTTAATCGGACCAAACCTTAATGGATTGAACCCGGGCGGGGTCTGGTAGACCCCAGGACCCATTGCGTCGGGCCGGTCGAACCGTGTTGGACCGGGCCCAGACCCAACCGACCCCCGAATAAATAAACGCTTATAACTGACGAACCAGGTGTCCGTTTGACACGTCATCAGTGACGTTGGGACCCCTTTTGGGTAGTGGCCCCTTTGGCATATTCCGGCAAGCCCGACCAAGCTAGGTCGGACCGAGGTACGATCACCCCTGATTCACGGAAAGGGATGTAACTAATAGACTGGGCATCTGATCAACGCGTCATTTATGGAATAAGGACCCTTGTGACAATGTGGTCCTTTAGAGATACTCTAAGTGAGTTTTGACAGAGTTTGACATGCGGCTTGGGTTGGATCAGATTTGAATCCAACCAGGTCCTTTTTACAAAAGTGTCCATATCTCACAGACCAAGCGTTCGATCGACGCACCGTCTGTCATGTTGGGACCCCTATAATGGGGCGGTCCCTTGGGTATGATTTTTGTAGGACTTCGTACCTTTTGAAATATTATTGATGAATTGAGGAGTGGTTCTCCCAGAAACAAGTGTGTTTTGAGCGAGAATCCTGTAACCGGTTGTCTTAGAAGTAGCGACCCTGTGTGGATTAGCATCATAGTGACCCTGTGTGGATCAGCATCATAGCTACCTGACGAGGACTAGTTTTAGAGTGGCTCATCAAGGATCAGTAACTAGAGACCCTGTGTGGATCAGCATCAAATGACCCTATGTGGATCAGCCTTCCAGTGACCCTGAGTGGATCAACATTCCAGCAACCCTATGTAGATCATCATTCTAACGACCATGTGTGGATCAGCAGTGCGCGACCCGATGAGGACCAGCCTTAGTGTGGCCCGTCGTGGATCAGCGACATACGACCCTATGTGGATCAACAATAGAACAACTAATTCATGGTTCAGTTGTGGAAATTTCTTAACAGAATAAAATGATATAGCTTAAGACTAATCATCTTTATTCTTAAACTCTGAGTTGTATACCTGGTGCGAGCTGACTATTGTTTCGTGCTCTGTGGTTGAGGTCTTTCTTTGTGGTTTTTCCTTTTTGGAACTCTGGGAGACCTTCGGGGGTATCGGGGTCCCTAATGAGTATTATTATACTCACCCCTGCACGGGTTTTGCTCGTACCTTGTTGTGTCTTGTACAGACGATAAACATCTTTGACTAAGGGTTGGGAGCCAGGAATGGACAGTGCTCGGAGGTGTACCTTTAGATGTGACGTGTCGCGGTGACGACTGACCAAGAGTTGTACTACCCTTCAGGTTGGAACCCTGGTGGATATTTTGAGAGCTATTTTTCTATTTTAGTTGTAATTTTCAGTTGGGGTTGTATTCCGGCCCCCATTACTTATAGTACTCACCCCTTTACTTTCAGTACACATCTTTTTACTACTGCAGTTTTACTACGTGGGTTGTACTCGTTGTATCCTTGGACTGTGTGTTTGCAGGTTTAAAGAAAATGTCTTCCTGTTTTTCAGGGATATGGATTTCGGTGCTAGTCGCCAACCCCTGGCCTATAGAAGGAGGACTTGGGGTAGTCACGACATGGGCCCTGAGGGACGGGTCGTGACATTAAAACTCTTTGAGGTAAATATCCCTTTTTACTTTAAATCATTTAAAAGTTGTGCAATTTTAAAATAAAATATTTCTTTTGAAAATAACCTCGTAAAATTGTAAGGAAATATTCAAAATTTTAAGGCAACATAATGGCGTAAATTAGTTGCTTGTTCCATATAATTTAAAAAAAATATTCTTTTCTTAATTTGTCAAAAAAGTTATAAAATACCTTGTTTGGAAAACGACCAAAAGATTCCTTTAAAAACATTTTATAAGACATCAAAAATGGGTAAAAATGAATTTACACATCCATAGATAATAGTAAAAAAATTTATGAAAACATTTTTAGAAACATAGACTTGGATGATAAAGATGCCCCAGTAGATACTTATGCATCAACAACCTCGAATAATAATGAGATTGTGAAATTAACCCTTACCTTAGGTCTGATACTCTTTGTATGTGTCTGAAACTCCTGTATAATGTTTTTAAACATATTATTAACTTATATCATAATCATAATAATATTTATGATATCATATATGATTTTTTATGACTTTATATTACCCATTTATTAACAATTCCTAGTCCATGAAACATTTCGAGTAATAATCGCTTTGTATATCATATGTGTTTTGACTTGTTATTATTGATCATGTTACTTAGATAATGATTTAATTACTTCCATAATATATAATATAATTTATATATCATATATATTCATAATATAAATATATATAATAGATAGATATATGAAATAGAATACACCATTCATGGAGATGGTAGGTCGTACGTACGCATGAATGTTGTTTCTGTTTTCTTATTGTATTGAATGGAAGTAAAGGAATGACATATATGTACATATATATATATTATTACAGTAGAATTATTATGTCATATATTTCATAATTATTCATAATATATATTTTTCAATAATCATTATTGGATGGTGAATGTGGAAGATGAGTCTCATCGCATCGTAGAGACGGTAAGTCGTACATACGCATGAGCGACGATATCATTTACTTAATGGTTTAATGGTATATAATTTGATGAAATATGAATTGTAAAGAAATAATATCATGTTATATTTATTATTTAATTCATTTATATTCATAATTATACCTGTCGAAATAAAGTATAGATGAAAAACAATTTGCACCATAGTGTGGAGATGGTAAGTCGTATGTACGCACACATGGTGATATTGTTTTTCATAGGATGGGTAAAAGGAGGAATATGGTTATACTATAATCATAACAACATATCAGTATATATTATATTATGGGGTTATTATATTAGTATGGTAACAACTTAGGAAGACTAAGTAGAAGAAGAAAAGAACTTTGAAAGAAGGGATAAAATGATTACCTCTTTTTCAGGTGTCTCCTTTTGATATTCGCAAAATGACTCTTTAAGTTGGTTTTCTGCCCAAAGAGTGGAATATAGGATAAATTAAGGTAATTTTTTGGGAGTTTTGGGTAGGGTTTGACCAAGCCAAAGGGCTTTGGATGTGTGAATAAAAGAGAATGAGAAGTGCCCTTTTATAGGAGAGGTGAGGGACACTTTAGGAAAGTCTTGAAATATTAATTTATTATAAATTTATTTTAGGTTTATAATGGATAAAAATTGATTTATTTAAAGTATAATATGATTATAGATCTAAAACCTCTCAACTAATAGGTTTTAGACAAGTTCAGGTCATGAATTTAACCTTATTTTTTGGTTTAACCCTTAGTTAAATAAGTTAACTCTTACCATGTCTTCTTGTATTTGTATACTATATGGTTAATATAGTTACTATAAAATTCCAAAAGAATATAAATTGGATCATTAATGAAATATTTAACAATATATAATTCATTTGGATTAATCTTATATTTTTATGATTGTTATATCATTTAATAAAATAGTTTTTGTTTTAAAATTTTATTTATATCAATTTTGACACTATTTAGTAATTGATTTTTATTAAAGTCATGAATTCTTGATTCCTTCAAAAAAAACATTAAACCATACCTAAAATATCAATTTTATCCAAAAAATTCGTTTATGGCATCAAAAATCTCAAATTACATTTATTTTAATAATTATAATATCATTTATTTCAATCATTCATTAATAAGGTAATCATTGCATCATCATCGTGTCATAAATAAATATATTTATTTAATGTCTAAAAATTATAAATAAAATACCATGACGTAGTAAATATTTTTATCTTTCTAATTATTATTTATAGTTAAATATATCACTTATATAAATCAAATTAAAAAAAAATTAGTTAAAAGATACATGTTTATGTTATATTTCCCTTTTCTTTAAATTAAATATTATAAAAGGTCATTATCACACCCAAGTGGCTCCATGGTGTCCTAAAATAGACCTAAGGATGCTCATGGTCGGCCATATATCATCCAATAGGATTAGGACACATGTTAGGATAGTTTTATATTATTATAATATTATTTTTTTACCCTTATTTACTTGATTTACCCTTTAACCATGGTAAATAAAACTAATTACTAAAGTTACTATTCAAAATGTACAAAAATAAAAGGTACCTATTTAAAAAAATTAGACCTTCTTATTCCAAATATGGAATCCATTTTTTCAAATTTAAAACATGGAATTGGCAGAAATTAATTTAAAATTAATTCTCGTTGTCAAAACCAGAAAGCAGGTTTTAAGAAGTAAAAAACTATCAAAAGATTGACATGTGTTTATGTCCAATTTAAATGTAAAATTACTTAAAATTATCAATATTTAATTAAATTATAAAAACATAATCCATTTAAACTTTAAAATCAATTAAAGTTACAATCTAACTATATAAATAAATTAGATGAAAAGGCAGTTTTGAGTTAAAATGCAGTATTTTTCACTATTCATTAAAATATGAATGTTATCAGAAAAACACTAAAAAATTATCCAAAATAAAATTTTATGTCCCTATTCTAAATAATAATTTCATTTTTTCAAATTGAATATATAAAAGTATCAAATGTTGGATTTAAAAAGGGTTCTCCATGAAAAGACGGAAAAACTATGTTTTTTGAAAAATAATTATTTTATCTAAAAAATTGAATTTCTCTTTATATTATGTATAATAAAACACATAATATGAATGTTAAAATTATATGGGATATATATAAAATTCAAAATTTGGTTAATAATATTCATAATTTCTTTTTAAATGGCTAGTTTGATAAGTCATGGTTCGCTCGAACTCGATATTGCGTGTAGCACAAGCTAAGATGGTGTTGTGTGTAGCACAAGCTTATATTGGTGTAGCATACAATGCAAGATATTGAATTTATTTAGAAATAAAAATACCATGGAATCTTGGGGTGTTACATTATCCCCTCCTTTAATAAATTGTGTCCTCGCAATTTTCAAATTTGGGTTTGGTAAATAAGGTTTGATTATTAAAAATCCCTTTTTTGTAATCCCACGTTAAAAAAATTGGTCGATAAAACTTCCACTTTAAAATAGAGAAAGGAAATTAATATGGTTAACTGAGATAATATTTACTAGGATTACATGTTGGAAAATATGGATATGGAAGAAAAAAACTAACGATCATGTTCTAATAGAGAGCGATAGAGAACATGATTAGGAAAAGGTTAACAACCATAAAGGTATAAATCTGTGATGATCCAAGGGACCATTTGATTCATCACAAAAGAATGTACTAGGAAAACATTTTTTGTTTTCAAGATCCTTTCCCTAAATTTGAAGAAAATGAGAAGAAATACTTACTTTATTTCAGTACAATCTCACCGTTGGTCATGCCTTGAAAAATTTCCACTTCATCTCTTATTCAAAGAAATGAAGTTGAATTTTTCACTCATAAAGTGTTAGAAGATCATGTGACCCATAAATAGAATGATAGGTCATTCCATCTGTCTCAATAAAAAAAAGTTAGCACAGTTTACCACATATGCATAAGTCCACCTATAGTAAGATAAAACATTAATCTAACAAAATTCAACCGGAGTATAACTTATACTATCCATAAATGGATAACCTTAAAATCTTTCCAAAAAAGTTAAAATCTAAAAATTTAGGAGGTGAACCAAATCATCTTAGTGTTTATCTCTCATATCTCATAGGGTATCTCTTGGTTTTCACATTCCAAACATGTGAACACCTTCATCATGTATTCTCTTGAGTCACGGTAACAACCTGAATTATTAGATATACTTGTTGAAAACATGCATGTTTCCTTGTTCCAAAATATAGTGGATTATTCCTTAAGTCCTAAAAAGTTGTATACTTCATCCATGAAATCATAACCCTCTTGTTGAAAAATCCATAATTCATTCTCAAGAAACTGGCATCATCTAATTTACTTATTCAAATCTAACATATATTTATCCAAAAATCATTATCTTAACATAGGTAGAATATTAAGGGTTATCTTTACCTTAATCATATGTTCGCCAAATATAATCTTACCCTTAAATCAATTTTCTTGTCCATTATAACTATTCAACATATTATTGAAAATCCTTAGTGAAAAACATAAACTGAATAATCCTTATATAATTCACTATTCATAATTCTTGGATCCAAATACATAAATTATAGCATACCGCCTTTTTATAACATAACTTTTCATTACATTTTACAAAACCGAGGATCTTTAAGGTTTAGTGTCTTAGAAACCAGGAACTTAAAACATGAAAACATAAAACATACTTCTTAAACACTTGAAAGGATTCTCCTTATGTTCATCCTAGGTTCATTACTACGTCTCATAACCTGGGGACATACATCAAAAGAAAGGGTGAGCAGAAGGCCCAGTAAGAAAAACAAGGGGAAACATTTAACATGTGAACTTGAGATACATCAACAATGTCATGAAAAACAACTTTAAG
The DNA here is from genome assembly GCA_963277665.1 of Viscum album. Taxonomy (NCBI): domain Eukaryota; kingdom Viridiplantae; phylum Streptophyta; class Magnoliopsida; order Santalales; family Viscaceae; genus Viscum; species Viscum album. The sequence continues at coordinate 1,478,917,929 of OY728161.1, forward strand.
GAATGAGAAATAAATCATGAGGCATATCATAATAAAAATAACATATTTCATAACTTGAATATGTGGCTAAAAAATTTAACATAGACAATCATTTCCGTTTCACCAAGGTCCATCCCCAAGGTGTCATTAAAAATTACCAAGGTTATTCACCAAGGTATCAGTCTAAATGGTCATCTCTAGAGATTAATTCTTTACCCAATGCATTGGAGCACTATCAGGGCGCACCCTTAAATTTGTCTTTATCATCATGTGAGCCACATATATCATCATCAATAATTTCATAAACAACCCATATAGCATAAAATAAATGGGTTTCATTTCATAATCATAATGTTTTAAAAACTGCTTTAAAGGCATGATCTTTATGTCACTTAAAACCCACGGAAAAGAAAAGCGGGTCTTATGTATATAAATCCCAGAATTTAAAATAGAAAATTTTGGTATATATGTGAATACCCATTTAGAAGTAAGATATTTGAGTATTCACTTAATAAAATAAAATAATTTGAGAAAAAGATAGAGACATTTGAGATGGAAATTCTGCAGCATAACAGCTATGCTTTGGGGTTTTAGAAAACATTGAAAAGAGAGGGGAAATATGTCACCCACTCATAAATGATCCAAAGAACAGTATAGGGACAGAATATAATGGATATAAGAACATGGTAATGAGATTTTAAATACATACCATATGAAATTAAAAACATGGAGGGAAGACAAAAATAAGATTTCTCTTATGAAAATTTGGCAGCCTAACAGTGTCACTTAAACTTCAACAAAATGAATTGAAGAGATCAAATAGGGTATCTCATCATATGAACATAGAAGATCAGTATGACAGATATAGAGATCATACCCCAAAATAATAAAAAGTAAATTTAAATACTTTACATGAAAGTAGATTTTCGAAAAATGAGAAAGGTGAAAGAATCCCTTAAAAATTCGGCAGCCTAACGGCGCCACTTAAACTTCAACAAAAAATGAATTTGACGAGATCAAATAGGGTCTCTCATAATATGAACATAGAAGATAATTATGATAGATATATATATCATACCCCAACATAATAAAACGGAACTTGAAAGACTTTACATGAAAGTAGAACTTTGAAAAATGAGAAAGGTAAAAGAATCCCTTAAAAATTCAGCAGCCTAACGGCGCCACTTAAACTTCAAAAAAATTAATTGACGAGATCAAATTGGGTCTCTCATCATATGAACATAAAAGATAAGTATGATAGATATAGAGATCATACCCCAATATAATAAAAAGTAACTTGAAAGACTTGTCATGAAAGTAGAGCTTTGAAAAATGAGAAAGGTGAAAGAATCCCTTAAACATTCGGCAGCCTAACGGCGCCACTTAAACATTCTTAAAACGAATTGATGAGAGCAAGAGGGGGTCTCTCATCATATGAACATGAAAAGGGAATTAATATTAATATAAAATAACATCCTCCAATATAAGAACAATTAGCATAAAATAAATGACATAAAAGAGAGTACTTGGAAAGAAAGAGATAGGTAGGATCCCTTACCTTAAAACGTATCTCTTAAAACTCAAAGGTTGGGACCTTGAGGGCTTGGGGGCACCTTGAGAGGACTATTTGGGAGGTAATGAGACTAGAGCTTCATTGGGTGAGAGTTGGGAGTGAAAACTAAAGGAGGAAAGGGTGGGTATTTATAGGGAATGTGAGGGGACATGGCATTAATGGCCAAGGGACACCTCACAAGTGGTTTTCTCAAAACCATGGGCTCTCCCATGGTATTTCCCATGGAGTTAGTCCACATGGGGACCCCCATACAATAATTCATCACCTTTGGTCGGAAAACCCTTAAAATATATCATGACATCATCATGACACAGTTATGATGTCATTAAACATACTGAAACCCTAAAACTGTATTTTTACTATTCACTGAAAATTCAACTTTCTCAGAAAAATCCCAAAATTTCACCTTAACCAAATATCAATGCTCTGATTTCAAAAATGAACTCCATTTTATAAAAATAATTTTCTAAATATTTTTAATTTAATTTTTAAATAAATACACTATTCACCGAAAATTCATTTTTTTCAGAAAAATCCTCAAGAATTACCTTAACATAATATCGATGCTCTGAGTTCAAAAATGAAATCCATTTTATAAAAATATTTTTCTAAATATTTTTAATTTAATTTTTAATTAAAAAACACTATTCACCTGAAAAAACTAATACTTGACTAATAATTAATGAAGCAGTTATTTACCTATTTTATTGAATCACATTACTTAATCAAGGTGCCTATATTATATTAATACTTTCTTTAAGTGAGATTACTAATCCATTTGGTCACATTACTAATCTTAAGCATAAAATCACTATTCATAATTTACTATTCATCAAAAATTAAGTTGATCTTATTCGACTCTAAATTTTGTATTGAACATAATTGTAGAAGACCATTTTATGAAAATCATTACACATTTTTAATTATTTAAGGTTTACATAAACATTTTTAAAATATCATTTCTCTAAAATTCATCAAAAATATGCATACTATATTTATCCGGACATTTGAAAATTCATAAACTTCATCATAAGAAGAAATCAAAAAATTTATTTAAAACAAAGGATTACACAAGGCAGTTACGGTCTCCTTACATAGCCCCTTATCACACCAGTATAAGACCTAAGTGTAAGGTGTGCTAAGGTGAGAGAATCCGAGGGAGGCTCGGCCAACATCGCACGAGTAGTAATTTCTATCAGTTTGAACTTCTCGCGAAGGCAATTCCGTTTTAGCTTCACACGATGAAGTTCAGCTTGGGTTTGGTCCAGAGAAAAACCCAATGGCGCTACCTCCTTCCCAAGTTCTGTTAGATGGGATTCGATTGGCCTGAGACTACTGGATGAGGCCATCAAATCTTCTTTCTATATTAATTAACCAAGATCACTTGTATTTAGAGACAATACTCGAAACGTTTAGTTTCCAGCGGTCATATTGACCAATGGTCATATAACAGTCAAAACCCAATGGTCTCATTTTAATTATACTCATGTTATCAAATGAAACAGTTTTGTTGAGTATAAAAATAAAATAACACACAAAATTAGGAAACAAGATTTATTCAAAATTTCGGGTCATTACAATCTTCCCCCCTTAAGAAATTGCGTCCTCGCAATTTTTTAAAATTGGGTTTTGAAATTTCATTGAAAGTCCCACATCGAAAAAGGAGTCAGTAAAACTATTACTTTAAAATAAAGAAAGGGAAGTACAAAGGTCACTCGAGTTAACCCATACTAGGATTCCATGTAGGAAAACATGGATATGGAAGAAAAAACAAAGGGTCAAATTCTGAGGGAGAGTGATAGAAAACATGATTAGGAGAAAGTTAACCATAAGAAAATCACAAACTTATGATGTGTGTAAACGGTATTTGATTACCCAGTAGGAAATGTAAACCAACAACATTTTTGTTTTATGTTCAATTTCATAATTTTTAGGAATTCATTTACTATATAGAACAAAAACATAAGGAAATATACCTACCTTCAAGTAGAGTTTCATCCTTTAATAAGTTTCTACCAAAACTAATATTTTCTCCAAACGATGAGCATTCAAAACTACTTGGTCTCATCAAAGCACAAGAATCATCTTATATAGAATCACATAATCCACCAAAGATTAACTATCTATTTCTTATATCTTTAAACATTATCCCAAAAACAGAAGGGATAAGATAAAACAACTCTTCCAAAAGAAAGAACCCTGGAGGAAGGGAAACTACTTTAAAATCTTCAAAGTTCCACGGTACTACCCAGAGTTCATCATAGACCATTCCATAAATAATTGTCCTTAAATTTTCTCAAAATAAACCAAACTAAGATTTAAACCCAAATACAAGAAGGATTTTATAACATAGTCTTCCAAAATAAACTTCATCATTCATCTACAAACAACATCAACCACTCCTAACATCTTATAACAAAAGTAGCTAACCTAAACATATTTTACCCAAGATAGGTTAATCATTTCCATAAGTAACCTAAATTACTATAAGTCCACCTTAAATTCATCTATTCTTTAAAATATAATTCAACCTTTACTAATCAAAGAAAATACCGTAGTAATCTATTTACCTAGATCAAATAGGGTTCCCAAAATAGTGAACATCTTCCAAAATATTAATCATCTTTTAATCCCCTAATAATCTCTATCATATTAATACGGACATCATCACATTTCCTATCACATTGGTTGTTGGGACATGTTCTTCCATTTCCCGCCATTAACTAAGAAAAGAAAGTACAATTAGGGGCTTAAATACTTAGCCAATAATCATGAAAATGAACTTAAAGCATATAAGGATAACTTGTAGAAGAAAAGTATATCCTAACTTGTGATCCCCAAGGTTCCAATCTAGGTTATCCATGATCATATATTCTTATGTAAATATTTATTTTATTTTATCTTTGTTCCTTTAATAATGGTTCATACTAAGCTTATGAATTTACCAAAGCATATCCCCCGGGAGTGTTGTAACCAAGAGTGCAGCAATGCCCGTTGTCATGTACCAGTTCTCGTTCGAGTCTAGATCAAAGCGGTGTTTTCAGGTTTTACCCCTATGTACATCTATGCCAGAGCCACCTCTACCTCCTCGTATCTAGATAGGGATGTATTTTCTTGGCAACCCCTTACTCAATACTCACCAAAATACCAGGAATATTTCCTTTATTTAAACTTTTCTATAGGGTTCTTCCTAAAGTTTTCATATCCTAATTTCCACAAATAACTAAACCATCCTTTGATACCAACTATAGCACCCCGCCTTTTTATAACATAACTTTTCATTACATTTTACAAAACTGAGGATCTTTAAGGTTTAGTGTCTTGGAAACCAGGAACTTAAAACATGAAAACATAAAACATCCTTCTTAAACACTTGAAAGGCTTCTCCTTATGTTCATCCTAGGTTCATTACTGCATCTCATAACCTGGGGACATACATCAAAAGAAAGGGTGAGCAGAAGGCCCAGTAAGGGAAACAAGGGGAAACATTTAACATGTGAACTTGAGATACATCAACAATGTCATGAAAAAGAACTTTAAGGCATGAGAAATAAATCATGAGGCATATCATAATAAAAATAACGTATTTCATAACTTGAAGATGTGGCTACAAAATTTAACATAGACAATCATTTTCGTTTCACCAAGGTCCATCCCCAAGGTGTCATTAAAAATTACCAAGGTTATTCACCAAGGTATCAGTCTAAATGGTCATCTCTAGAGATTAAGTCTTTACCCAATGCATTGGAGCGCTATCAGGGTGCACCCTTAAATTTGTCTTTATCATAATGTGATCCACATATATCATCATCAATCATTTCATAAACAACCCATATTGCATAAAATAAATGGGTTTCATTTCATAATCATAACATTTTAAAAACTGCTTTAAAGACATGATCTTTATGTCACTTAAAACCCACGGAAAAGGAAAGCGGGTCTTATGTATGTAAATCCCAGAATTTAAAATAGAAAATTTTGGTATATATGTGAATACCCATTTAGAAGTAAGAACTTTGAGTACTCACTTAATAAAATAAAATAATTTGAGAAAAAGAGAGAGACATTTGAGACGGAAATTCTGCAGCATAACGGCTATGCTTCGGGGTTTTAGAAAACATTGAAAAGAGAGGGGACATATGTCACCCACTCATAAATGATCCAAAGAACAGTATAGGGACAAAATATAATGGATATAAGAATATGGTAATGAGATTTGAAATACATACCATATGAAATGAAAAACATGGAGGGAAGACAAAAATAAGATTTCTCTTATGAAAATTCGACAGCCTAACGGCGTCACTTAAACTTCAACAAAATGAATTGAAGAGATCAAATAGGGTATATCATCATATGAACATAGAAGATCAGTATGATAGATATAGAAATCATACCCCAAAATAATAAAAAGGAACTTGAAAGACTTGACATGAAAGTAGATCTTCAAAAAATGAGAAAGGTGAAAGAATCCCTTAAAAATTCGGCAGCCTAACGGCGCCATTAAACTTCAACAAAAAATGAATTTGACGAGATCAAATAGGGTCTCTAATCATATGAACATAGAATATAAGTATGATAGATATAGAGATCATAACACAACATAATAAAAAGGAACTTGAAAGACTTGACATGAAAGTAGAACTTTGAAAAATGAGAAAGGTGAAAGAATCCCTTAAAAATTCGGCAGCCTAACGGCGCCACTTAAACTTCAACAAAAATGAATTGACGAGATAAAATTGGGTATCTCATAATATGAACATAAAAGATTAGTATTATAGATATAGAGATCATACCCCAACATAATAAAAAGGAACTTGAAAGACTTGTCATGAAAGTAGAGCTTTAAAAATGAGAAAGGTGAAAGAATCCCTTAAAAATTCGGCAGCCTAACGGCGCCACTTAAACATTCTTAAAACGAATTGATGAGAGCAAGAGGGGGTATCTCATCATATGAAAATGAAAAGGGCAGTAAGAGTAATATAAAAGAACATCCTCTAATATAAGAACATGGAGCATAAAATAAATGACATAAAAGAGAGTACTTGGAAAGAAAGAGAGAGGTAGGATCCCTTACCTTAAAATGAATATCTTAAAACTCAAAGGTTGGGACCTTGAGGGATTGGGTGCACCTTGAGAGGACTCCTTGGGAGGTAATGAGACCAGAGCTTCGTTGGGGGAGAGTTGGGAGTGAAAACTAAAGGATGAAAGGGTGGGTATTTATAGGGAATGTGAGGGGACATGGCATTAATGGTCAAGGGACACCTCACAAGTGGTTTTCTCAAAACCATGGGCTCTCCCATGGTATTTCCCATTGGGTTAGGCCACATGGGGCCCCCCATACAATAATTCATCACCTTTGGTCGGCCAACCCTTAAAATATCTCATGACATCATCATGACACAGTTATGATGTCATTAAACATACCGAAACCCTAAAACTGTATTTTTACTATTCACTGAAAATTCAACTTTCTTAGAAAAATCTCAAAATTTCACCTTAACCAAATTTCAATGATCTGATTTCAAAAATGAACTCCATTTTATAAAAATAATTTTCTAAATATTTTTAATTTAATTTTTAAATAAATACACTATTCACCAAAAATTCATTTTTTTCAGAAAAATCCCCAAGAATTACCTTAACATAATATCGATGCTCTGAGTTCAAAAATGAAATCCATTTTATAAAAATAATTTTCTAAATATTTTTAATTTAATTTTTAATTTAATTTTTAATTAAAAAACACTATTCACCCGAAAAAACTAATACTTGACTAATAATTAATGAAACAGTTATTTACCTATTTTATTGAATCACATTACTTAATCAAGGTGCTTATATTATATTAATACTTTCTTTAAGTAAGATTACTAATCCATTTGGTCACATTACTCATCCTAAGCATAAAATCACTATTCATAATTTACTATTCATCAAAAATTAAGTTGATCTTATTAGACTCTAAATTTCATACTGAACATAATTGTAGAAGACCATTTTTTGAAAATCATTACACATTTTTAATTATTTAAGGTTTACATAAACATTTTTAAAATATCATTTCTCTAAAATTCATCAAAAATATGCATACTATATTTATCTGGACATTTGAAAATTCATAAACTTCATCATAAGAAGAAATCAAAATTTTTATTTAAAACAAAGGATTACACAAGGCAGTTACGGTCTCCTTACATAGCCCCTTATCACATCAGCATAGGACCTAAGTGTAAGGTGTGCTAAGGTGAGAGAATCCGAGGGAGGCTCAGCCAACATCGCATGAGTAGTAATTTCTATCAGTTTGAACTTCTTGCGAAGGCGATTCCGTTCTAGCTTCACATGATTAAGTTTGTCTTGGGTTTGGTCCAGAGCAAAGCCCAGTGGCGCTACCTCCTTCCCAAGTTCTATTAGATGGGCTTCGATTGGCCCGAGACTACTGGATGAGGCCATCGAATCTTCTTTCTATATTAATTAACCAAGATCACTTGTATTTAGAGACAATAATCGAAACATTTAGTTTCCAGTGGCCATATTGACCAATGGTCATATAACAGTCAAAACCCAACGGTCTCATTTTAATTATACTCATGTTATCAAATGAAACAGTTTTGTTGAGTATAAAAATAAAATAACACACAAAATTAGGAAACAAGATTTATTCAAAATTTTGGGTCGTTACATAAATACTTCAATCTTTCCAATTTAATAGTTGACATAGAATATGTCCTTACTTGGTTTAGAATTAGATTCTTATGTCTATGCATTGGTTTGGGTAATTCCCATGATTTTCACAGATGATACATTGAACTCCATAACAATTGGTCACTCTATGACCCTTTTTCCCATAGAGATAACACCTTCCCCTCCATTTGAGGTATTCCTCAAGGTTCTTCTTCCCTTCCTCTTGACATGTAGGAAGCCAAATCTTCTTTACTCTATGCTTCTTAAAATTTGAACATTTATAAACGTTAATCTTTCTCTTACGTAATGTGTTAGTAAATTCATCAAAGATTACATTGTTAATCATATATCATGATAACTGATTCAGCATAATCACAATATCTTTCTCTCTAGTAATTATCCAATTGTGTTGCTTAAAATCATCAGATTTTCCATCAAACTCAATGTTAATCCAATTCCTTTTGGTTTCCTCCATAAACTAAGACCAGAAATCAAAGGGTGAGAAACACATCTCATTAAATAAAACCACATAATCAAGGGAAGGTGCTTTCAATCTATAACATCTTAGGTTTAATCTTAGGTTATCCATGATCATTACCAAAATTTTAGGGGGTTCTTCTATACTTTTCCTCAATGTATATCTTAGTGTTATGATCCCTAATCTAAGTTTTCTAATATATTTTTGGGGTTGTTTCTAAACTTCCTCTTATACAAACTATAATGCCCCGACCCCAGAAGTCCAGAGCTAGTGCATTATTTTAATACATTGGCATGATTATAAGGAATCAAATCCCAAAGGACCAATCAGTTTAGCAGTCTTGGAAAATATATTACATATATAAACTTGTATATTACAATTTCTAACATAAAACACAACATAGATAGTCCTTTGAGAATGACATTATTCCCCTAGATTAACTCTGCATATCAATCATAAAACACTTCTTAGCATCCTAGGAAAATAAAACATAAGAAAGGGTTGATCTTAGATTCTCAGTAAGGATAAACAATATAGCTGAAGCTATCAAAAATAAGAATAAACTGTTAAGGCAAGGTGAAAAACTAAAACACAAGACTTTTAAAACATTATCTTCAACATAATATAGCAAGAATAAATCAAATAATATCATTTAAACATTCACATGGATATTATACTAGTTGAATAATCTCATGTAAAATCAATAACTAATCTCATAATGAGGGAATTCATAATGATGAACATCTTAACCACTATGTCAAGGCCTCATGCCAAGACCCTACACAAATATTCTGTCAAGGCCTTGGGCTAAGATACTAGTTTGTCTCATGAGACCTACCAATGCATCGAGAGGATATAGCAGGCCCTGAACATTACTTACTAAGTCCAATTCATTCCTCATATGAAAAGGTTGAAATATAACATAAACATTCGTATTTAAAACTAACATACGAAATGTTAATACTTTAACCATAAACCATGAATGGTATAAAATAGCATATCCACAGTCAAACATATCACAAAACCTTCAATAAAATATGGAAGATTATATCATAACAAATCAACCTCAAACAAGCATAAAATCCAACAAAGGATGTTGACATAGATGAAAATAATTCATTAAAACTATTTGAGGGAAATGTCCCTTTTTACTTTAAATCATTTAAAAGTTGTGCAATTTTAAAATAAAATATTTTTTTTAAAATAACCTTGTAAGATTGTAAGGAAAACTTCAAAATGGTAAGGCTACATAATGGTGTAAAATATCCTCTTGCGCCGTATAAGTTAAAAAACATTCTTTATTTAATTTTTCGAAAAAGTCATAAAGTACCTCGTTTGGAAAATGACCGAAAGATTCCTTTCAAAACATTTTATAAAACATCAAACATGGGTAAAAAATGACTTTAAACTTCCATAGGATAATAGTAAAACATTTTATGAAATTACTTTTAGAAACATGGACTTGGATGATAAAGATGTCCCAGTAGATACTTACGTATCAACAACCTCGAATAATAATGTGATTGTGAAATTAACCCTTACCTTAGGTCTAATACTCTCTGTACATGTCTGAAACTCCTGTATAATGTTTTTAAACATATTATTAACTTATATCAGAAGCATAATAATATTTATGATATCATATATGATTCTTTTATGAATTTATATTACCCATTTATTAATAATTCCAAGTTCATGCAACATTTCGAGTAATAATCGCTTTGTTTATCGTACGAGTTTTGACTTGTTATTCTTGATCATGTTACTTATATTGTGATTTATTTACTTCCAGAATGTATAATAAGATTTATATATCATATATATTCATAATATAAATATATATAATAGATAGATATATGAAATGGAATACACTGTTCATGGAGACGGTAGGTCGTACGTACGCATGAACGTTGTTTCTGTTTTCTTATCATATTGAGTGGAAGTAAGTGAATGAAATATATGTACATATATATATATATATATTATTGAAATAGCCTTATTATGTCATATATTTCATAATTATTTATAATATATATTTTTTTATAATCATTCTTAGATGGTGAGTGTGGAAGATGAGTCTTATCACGTCGTGGAGATGATAAGCCGTACGTACGCACGAGCGATGATATCATTTCCTTAATGGTTTAATGATATGTAATTGGATGGAATATTAATTGTATAGAAATAATATCATGTTATATTTATTATTTAATTCATTTATATTATAAATTAATTTTTAGTTTCTAATGGATAAAAAGTAATTTATTTTGAGGATAATATGAGGATGGGTCAAAATACTCTCAACCAATAGGTTTTAGACAAGTTTAGGTCGTGAATTTAACCTTATCTTTTGTCTTTAACCCTTAGTTAAATAAGTTAACTCTTGCCATGTCTTCTTGTATTTGTATATTATATGGTTAATATAGTTACTATAAAATACCAAGAAAACCTCAAGTAGATCATTAATGACATTTTTAACACTATATAAGTCATTTGGCCAAATATTAGATTTTTATGACTGTTATATCATTTAATAAAATAGTGTTTGTTTTAAAAATTCATTTATGTCAATTTTGACATTATTTAGTATTTGATTTTTTTTAAAGTCGTAACAACTTGATTCCTTTGAAAAAAATCATTAAATAATCCCTAAAATGTCAATATTATCCAAAAAATTTGTGTATGGCATCAAAAATCTCAAATTACATTTATTTTAATAATTATAATATTATTTATTTCAATCATTCATTAATAAGGTAATCACTGCATCATCATTGTGTCATAAATAAATTTGTTTATTTAATGTCTAAAAATTATAAATAAAATACCATGATTATCACATACATGACTTATCTTAATGCTAAATTTAATTTAATTTCCAGTTATGCTTTGTTTTTGGGGTTTCTCAAGCTTTTATGGTGGAATGGGTGAGTTTTCGTGAATTAGGCCAAACCGTGAGCCCAATTCCAAATTTAAAAATAAATTTTGTTTCTTTTATAACTTTTTCATTTTTTAATATTTTTCACCCATTAAAATTTTTAAATGGTCTACCCTGACATATTAACACCCCCATTATAGTTTGGAGCCTTTAGAAATCCATAACCAAGGTGTATATGGGTTTTTATTTAAGGGATTGGGCCTGCCCGAAAGCCCAATTCCAGTTTTAAAAATTAAATTTGATTTATTAATAACTTATTAAATTTTAAGGATTTTTTGGTGATTTAAAGCCTCAAACACGCCCATTGAACCCCTCTGCACGTCCAATCTATATCTACCCTTTTTGGAGCTCTTCTTCATCGCGATTGAGTGCTAATCTTCTTAGGGTTTTTAAAATTGTGAAGATTTGAGGAGGTAAGTTATTTCCATCATAACTCTCTCAATTCTTACTCTTTTTCCTCCATTATAGTTCCTAAATAACCTCATAATCCTTCTTAGAATCTGAATTGAAGTTTTTACTGTTTTAAATTTCAGCTACTGGTGTATTAGGGGCGATTCTTCTAGATCCCTCAAGTAACTGTGTCTCTTCCATTCCTCTTTCAAATTGCTTAGGGTTTCATTCTATTTTCTTGGGGTTTCTTCTTTTTTCCTTGAATTACCAAATGACCAGGAGGTAGGGTTTCTAACCTAGGGTTTAACCTTGGGTTTTCTTGGTCAATTATTTTGGTTTTAGGTTTGATATAAGTCCCTCTTGGTGTGACGGTGGTGCGACTTGATTTTCGCACGGTGATTCAAGGGTTTCGTTTGATTTGGTAGGTGATTCCAATGTTGATGAAATATTTGTGTATTAGAATGCTTTATTTATAATATTTTCAGGTTTATATCATTTTATTATTGCTTCAAAAATTGGTTCTAATGATGTTTCTATTGCAATTGAATTTTAAATGCCAATTTGGTGTGAAATTGGGGGTTTTCCAAAGAAAAGTTTTATTGGTTTATTTGGGTATTCCCTATAAATACTTAGTTGTTTTTATTGACCTATAATAAGGATGAAAATAATGTTTATAATGTTTATCCCCTTTGTTTGTTGCTACAATAATGGGTTTTAATTGTGTTTGTAAAGAAAGTGAAGTCTTGGTCCCACTTTTGTGTGAAAATGAAGGTTTTACAAAGTTATCACTTCTTGTTTAACATGGGGATGCCCTAAAATTGATTTTCTGTTTTAATGGAAATTTATTGGGTTTCCTTTACTGTTTTGGTAACTTACAAGTGTGAACATAGTGTACAAGTGTGGTTCTTAAGGGGTTTTGTGTGCAAAACAACACGGGATTTTGAGAAATTGATTTATTAAAAATCAAAGTGTTTGTTGCGTATTTTAAGTGGTATAAAATGAGATAGCTTCTGTATTTTTTTTATGTGACCATTAGTGGTGTTTTACATTAAAATTGATGTGTGTTAAATGCTAAAATTGTTTGAGCACAAAGGGGGAAGCCCGGGTACCTAGGTGGGCGGATGTGTACTAGTACGGCTAGTGGACCGGATGGGTTTTGTCCCTGTTTCACCTAGAATTTGGATAATTACAACACTAAATAAACTATGTGGATTATTATTTGGTACCACTAGGTTATGAGTATGTTCCCTACTAGTGGATCGTGCATGATAACGGATTTTACTATGGTTACTTTACACCGAGGTATGAGGTACATGGGGCCAAAGACTATCTAGTGCCTATGGGTGTTCCTGATTTTGTTGATCATTGTGTTAGTGGTATTTTTCCCATGTATTGGGGCCTTTTTGGAAGTAATTTACAGTATCTAACATGTCTATTTAAATGTATGAACATTCTGAAAACTTTATCTTGAAAAATGTTTTCAATTGAAAGTTGCATTTCTTGGATTTTATCACTGCTTTTCTTTGCGTATTAAAACTGCTTGCTTTTTCACATTGTATTGCATGCTCATTGGAATCATTGGGTGGTATCCTATTGGGATTATGATCACACCCTACTTACACCCCTTGTGTGTAAGTAGACTTGGTTATGTTTTACTCAGGTAAAGGAAAGGCTAAGGGTGATGGCGGTTCAGGGTGTTAGTCCCCATCCTTGGGGCGGAGTTGTGGAGACGGCTTGGGGGTGATGACCCCATGTCATGTGGAGTCCATGGGGCTATTTTTTGCTGTTTCATTGTGTCTTTGGACCTTTTTATTTCTTTTGAACTTATGTATTCAGTTCTGGATTTTTGTATAAACCTTGTTGGTAATAATTTTTCAAATTCATTTTATCAAATATTTTTGGTGTTTTATGTATACATATTCGGGTAAATCATTCCCAAAACAAGATAAATGATACTCGGGAACTTGTTCCAGCCCGTGGGAATAGGGAACGCCCTTCGGGCTTTTTCACGGGCTAGGTTTGGTGCCGGTTTTGGCGGCGACCAGATTTGGTTCGTGACAAAATGGTATCAGAGCAGGTTCGCTCTCTTTGGGTCACGTTATTTGGTGAACAGTCAGGATAGTCTGGAGTTAGTATTGTCGGGACTTGTAATTCTAGTTATGAGTAATGTGGATGATCACCACACCTCATGATGGGATTCAAGTCACCAGGGGATGTCGGCTGTTATATGAGTTGATTAGCCACTAAATGAGGCTAATATTCATTGTTAATATAAATAATTTTCATGTTCTTTGTTATTAATAAACACCATTTTAGTGCATTTTACACTTTGAACATCATTTCACATTATGATTGTAATACCTTCTTAAAATGCACTATTATGTGGTACATTTTTGAACATCATTTAAAGTACCCAATGATTCATCTGATTTTAAGGAATTGAATTATACATATTTTAATTTGATATTTTTGTAAATTGATCTACACTTAAATATGAACATGTTTTATTCAGGGATCAGTGGAGAATTCATGGAGGATGATGGAGATATTTGGAAATGAAAGGAAGCAATTCTGGAGAAGGAAGATTGGACATCAGCCCACTGATTAGGCTGTGGGGCCCAACGTACAGGCCCACTTAATCCCAAATTTCTTGGTATGATTTAAGACATGTACAGGAACAAATCACTCTTCAGTAGTTAATGCTAATTCGGCCTCCATGTTGGTCATTTAGGTGTCCCAAGTTAGAGATAAAATTCTGGGCCAGATTCTGCGGCCCAGAAAAACATTCCACCAATTTGATCATATCTCGGAATAAACAACTCCAAATGGGCCCAAATTTTACGTCCGGTTATAAGACATACATAGATCCATTTTCTTATTCTATGGACCACCCTGATTCGTCCATATAGAAGGTCATCCAAACGCGTCTGTTCGGTGGATGAAATCTGGCTGCCACCTCGGGTCAAATGTGGAAAATTCCAAATTCCACAAACTTTCCACCACCCTAGGCCTACCATACTCAAGTGGGATGACTTGTACTGTTGAAGGCTCGACCCAAGGCTCCCAAAATGCCTATTTAAGGTAGTGGTGGTGAAGGAGTTAAAGATCTTGGATGCTTTGTTTAATTGTAATGTTATGCTGCATTTTTGTTGCCTCAATTTTGTCTTTCACATGTAAGTTGTTCAATTCACTTTAGTTTCTTAATAAAAGTTCTTCTTCTACTCTTATTCTGTTGTTCTTAATATCACTTTGATACCGTTGGATCAAGGTGTGAATTTATTCACACCAACCCTTGTGAAATTATTCACACAACGGTGGAGTGATCATTTTATTTTTGTTGTTTTCTTTACTTCTCCATTTCCTCCCTTATGAGTCTACTTTCCGCTTCCATTGAAACCATGGGATCAATGGAGGGCTAACCCACTTATGGGTTTATCCAAGGGAGTAGAAAGGGTCTGTATTGGATGTTATTTATCACCTAATTAATGTATAATCACTTCTTTAATTGGGATTTTTATTTGATGATTTTTAAACTCCATCGTCCTTGTTGAATTTAAGGCCACACACTTCAAGTACTAATACGATCCTTTACCTTGAAGTGCTCAAAACTTTGATCCTTCAAGTGTATAGGTGATTAGTATTAGAGGGTGTAGGCATTAAACCAGTAAGTGATGATGTTGTTTTATCTCCTTAAATGAACCCATCTCAAATTGAAGAATTTGAAATTATTAAAAAGAAAATACGTCCAATCCACCCCGAGTGATAACCTAGGATCAACTCATTCTTTTAATTTGAATTAACTTAAGTATCTTAGAGTTCACTTAAACCCATCTAAAATCAACCCAAAGTTGGCCACTTCATAGCCAAAAATCCATCCCTTAGGTTGTGTATCTTAGGTATCTTCTTAGGTCTCTGTGGAATCGACAACCCAAGCTACACTACAAGGACCGTTCTACCCTTCTTCTCTTGGGTAAATTTGGGCGTGAACCAAATTTTGGCGCCATTTCCGGGGACCAAGTAAGTACCTTAGATCCAAAAAACCTTCTTTCCTCACCTCCATTCTTCTACTCTCACCCAAGATCTCTTATCTTGTCCCTTTCTCGCTTTTTTTTTTTTGCGCATGTCCGCCTACACCCGCGATTTCTCAAACAGACTAGTTAGGGTGGAAAGTTCTAGGATAGGGGAGTCAAGTGCACCTAAGGGATTGTTTAAATCAGATTCAAATATTCTTGAAACCCCAAAGTCCGAACTTGAAACAAGTCCAATGGAGGGTCATCCACAAAATCAAATTGTAAACCCTGGGGGGAATCAAATGGGAAACCAAAACCAAGAAGCTCCAAACTTAGGGAATGTAGTTGATCAAACCATGAACGACTACCTCACTCCAGCTTGGACCAATGCCCCCTCATGCATTAGACACAATTCCATAGGAGACACCAACTACATATTCAAACCCCATGTCCTAAACCACCTTCCAACCTTTCATGGGATGGAGTTAGAAATGCCATACCTTCATGTCAAAGAGTTCAACGACATTGTTGAAACCATGTGTCCCCCACATCAACTAGAATCCGCTAAGATGAGGCTATTTCCTTTTTCATTAAAGGATCGAGATAAAAATTGGCTAAACAACTTGAGACCTGCATCAATCCACTCTTGGGACCAACTGCAAAGAGAATTCTACAAAAAATACTTCCCTCATCACAAAACAATTGCACTTAAAAAGAGCATCCAAAACTTTTTTGAAAAAGAGGGAGATTCATTCTATGAAACATGGGAGAGGTTCAAAGACACCCTAAACATGGTTCCACACCATGGGTTTTCCATACCTGAACAAGTGAGAATTTTCTATGAAGGGTTGGGTCCGGGGAACAAACAGTTCATTGACATGATGTGTAATGGAACCTTTAAAAACAAGGCCCCAAATGATGCTTACGAGTATATCGAAAGTCTGGCTGAACAAAACCAAACTTGGGGAACTTCACCTTATTCTGAAAAGCCACAAAGAACCACTGGAATTCATACACTTAGAGAAGAGTAAAGCATTAGGGCTAAACTCGCAGCACTCTCTAGGAAGGTTGAAGAGATAGACCTTAGGAAAGTCCATGAAATCCAAAATGTAGAACTTGTTTGCACAATTTGTGACAAACATGACCATAAAACAGACAACTGCCCAACCATTCCATCCATCAAGGATGTTCTTCTAGGAGGACCCCCAGCGGAAGTCAATGCCCTAAACTTTCAAAATCCCCAATACCAAAACACCTTCAATCCTAGGTACAATGACCACCCAGGCTTCCGATGGAAGGATAACCAACAACATAGCCAACCACAAGGGCAAAATCCTTACCCTCAACAGAACTACCAAACCCATAACCAGTTCCAAACCCAACCTATCCAATACCAACAGCCATCGGTCCATTTTCAACAAACCATCCCACCTCCAAAATATCCCCCTGGGATAAACCAACCTACTCAAGCACCAACCCAAACTGTTCCACAAATCCTACTAGAACAACTGTGCAAACAAATGGAGAGGATGAACTCAGAAGTATCTTCTCTAAAACAAGAACTTCAAACCATCAAAACAGGAAAGGCACCCATGCCTACTCAGGCGGTGCCATCCTCAACTTCAAGGGGAGAGTCAAGTTGTGATCAAACAACTCATGAACAACTAAAGGCTGTGACTGTTTTAAGAAGTGGGAAATCAATTGAGAAACCTGAACAACTAATTCAGAACCCACCTGAAGATTCAAACTTGGATGGAAATTCAAATGAACCACAAGATCAAAATGAGGAAACTGATAACAATGTGAAAGAAACAACTCTTCAACAAACAACCCCACAACCTGCACCATTTCCCCAACGCATGAGGGGGAAATCCAAGCCTGAACTGAGTGAAACGTTGAGGGAAATATTTTCACAAGTCAAGTTGAACATACCCCTTCTTGATGCAATCCAAACTATACTTGCCTACTCAAAGTACCTTAAGGACTTGTGCACTTTTAAAAGAAAATTTTCACATAAAAACCAAGTCCTTTTGGCTGCTAATGTGAGTACCACCATTCAAGGGACTATTCCTCCTAAGTTAAAAGACCCAGGTTGCCCTTACATCAATGTTGAACTAGGAGAGAGCAAAGTTTTCAAGGCCTTGTGTGACCTAGGTGCTAGTGTCAATCTCATCCCATATGTTGTGTACTGCCAGTTAGGCCTATAAGAACTCCAACCCACATCTGTCACACTTTAACTTGCTGATCGTAGCATTAGGGTTCCAAAGGGGATTTTAAAGGACGTTCTGGTAAAGGTTGAAAACTTCATCTACCCTGCTGATTTCATTGTCCTTGACAACCATCCAAATTTAGGAAATAAGGAACAAACCCCAATCATCCTTGGTCGTCCTTTCCTTGCAACAATCAACTCTGTTATCCGAGTCCGAAATGGGAACATGACCATCACCTTTGGGAACATGAGTCTAGACTTGAACATCTATAATGCAAGCTCACAAATAGGGGATGATGAGGATATTCATGAAGTAAACATGATAGGAAGCATTGATAATGAATCCATGGAACATCAAGGAATATTTCATGAATGTTTAAGTCAGAATGAGATTGATTTCCTTTGTTCATATGAAGGAAGTTTATCTCCTTGGCTTGAATCATTTTCAAATTGCTCTTATGATGAAGTCTTAGGTCCAACAATCAGTGAAACCTTTCAGGAAACCAATTTCATAGAGACCCCTCTAAAATCCTTCCCTAAATCTGATCAAGCCAATCTAGTAGCTGAAACTTCTACATGTGAGGAGTCAATCCTATCTAAACCTCTAAAAAAAGAAATTGATCTTGATCCAATGTCCCAATCTTCTGCTGAAATTTTGAACCAACCTGATCTTGAATTGAAGGAACTTCCCGCTGCACTAAAGTATGCCTTCCTAGGGGAAAATCAAACACATCCTATTGTCATTTCTTCTTCTCTTGAATCCAATCATGAGAGGATGCTTCTATATGTCCTTAGGAAGCATAAGAAAGCCATTGGTTGGACCCTTTCTGATATTCCTGGGATTATCCCACTTATCGGGACTCATAGGATTGTTCTGGAATCTGATTCAAAGCCATGTCGTCAACCTCAACGGCGACTCAATCCTAATCTCATGGAGGTAGTAAGGAAGGAACTTCTGAAATTGTTGAAAGCTGGTATCATATATCCCATAGCTGAGAGTGAATGGGTGAGCCCAATCCAAGTGGTTCCAAAAAAGGCTGGAATCACAGTGATAACCAATGAGGATGGAGAGATTTTTCCAACAAGGGTGAGTAGTGGATGGAGGGTCTGCATTGACTATAGGAAACTAAACTCATTCACCAAGAAGGACCATTTCCCCTTACCATTCATTGACCAAGTCCTTGAGAGAGTGGCAGGTCATGCCTTCTACTGTTTCTTAGATGGGTACTCGGGGTACAATCAAATTGAGGTCTCCCTAGAGGATCAAGGTAAGACTACATTCACATGTACTTTCGGTACCTTTGCCTTCAAACGCATGCCCTTCGGGTTATGCAATGCCCCTGGAACCTTCCAGCGGTGCATGATGGGAATCTTCTCAGACATGGTAGAGGATTTTCTTGAGGTCTTCATGGATGACTTCTCTGTGTTTGGGGATACTTTTGAGGTATGTCTGCAGAATGTGGAGAGAGTCTTGACAAGATGTGAAGAAAAAAATCTGGTCCTAAACTGAGAGAAATGTCATTTCATGGTTAAAGAGGGACTTGTTCTAGGCCATCTGGTCTCGAGTAGGGGGATTGAAGTTGATAGAGCAAAGGTTGACATCATTCGTCACCTTCCATCACCCAAAACTGTCAAGGAAGTGAGGTCTTTCTTAGGACATGCTGGTTTCTATAGAAGATTCATCAAGGACTTTAGTTCAATATCTCGTCCCCTTTGTGCTCTCTTAGTAAAGGATGCTCCATTTGTTTGGACAGAAAGCTGTGAGGGTTCATTCTCAACCCTCAAATCCTCTCTCACCTCTCCTCCCATTATGAAATCTCCAAATTGGAACCTTCCTTTTGAACTTATGTGTGATGCCAGTGACTTTGCTGTTGGAGCTGTGTTAGGACAACGTTGTGATAAAACTCCTTATGTCATTGCTTATGCAAGCAAATCCTTAAATGATGCCCAAATCAACTACACCACCACTGAAAAGGAGTTACTTGCTATTGTGTTTGCCTTAGAGAAGTTTAGGTCCTACCTCTTAGGATCACCCATCACTGTGTTCACTGACCATTCTGCACTAAAATACCTCTTCCAAAAACAAGATGCTAAGGCTAGACTGATTAGGTGGGTCCTTCTCTTACAAGAATTTGACCTCACAATCAAGGATAAAAAGGGAGTTGAAAATGTTGTAGCTGATCACCTCTCTAGGATGGAATTCAAAGACAACTCAAATCACCTTTCTGTGTCTGATTCGTTTCCTGATGAACACTTATACTCTGTGAGTGACTGCCCTTGGTATGCTAACATAGCAAATTTCTTAGTGACAGGAGTCATTCCAAAATTCTTAGGGACTCAAGCTAGAAGGAAATTCCTTTCTGATGTTAGACACTATGTGTTTGATGATCCATACCTCTATAAGTTCTGCCCTGACCAAGTCATTAGGAGGTGTGTTTCAGAATCTGAACAAGAGTCCATCCTTAAATTCTGTCATAGTGAGGCATGTGGAGGACACTTTTCCTCTAAGAAAACATCTGCTAAGATTCTTCAATGTGGTATTTTCTGGCCCACCCTCTCAAGGGACTCCTACACATTTTGTCAAAGTTATCCTAGGTGTCAACAAGTAGGGTCTATCACAAAAAGGAATCAAATGCTACTCACTCCCATCTTAGTGGTTGAAATCTTTGACTGTTGGGGAATTGATTTCATGGGTCCCTTCCCAAACTCTCGGGGATACCTCTACATACTCTTAGCTGTTGATTATGTCTCAAAATGGGTTGAGGCCATTCCCACAAAATCCAATGATCATCAAACTGTGATTAGATTCCTAAAAGAAAACATATTCTCTAGATTTGGAATTCCTAGGGCTATCATAAGTGATCGTGGAACTCAATTTTGCAATCTCCCATTCTCATCACTCATGGAAAAATATGGAATTTCTCACAAAGTGTCCACTGCTTACCACCCACAGACTAATGGTCAAGCTGAGTTAGCCAATCATGAAATTAAGAAAATTCTTGAAAAAACTGTCAACCCCTCTAGGAAAGATTGGTCTGAGAAACTCTTAGATGCTCTTTGGGCCTATAGAACCACATATAAAACCATTTTAGGAATGTCCCCATATAGGTTGGTTTATGGTAAAGCATGCCATTTGCCAGTGGAGATTGAACATAAGGCCTTTTGTGCAATTAAGAAAATGGATTATGATCTCTCATTGGCCGTAACAAAAAGGAAATTAGATCTCAATGAACTGGAGGAACTAAGGATGGAGGCTTATGAAAATTCAAGGATCAATAAAGATAGAGTTCAAGCCTACCAATCTAGGAATATCAAGGTAAAACATTTTGAACCGGGAAAACTTGTGCTCTTGTATAGTTCAAAACTTCATTTACATCCGGGAAAGTTAAGGTCTAGATGGTCAGGACCTTTCATAGTGCATCATGTATTCCCCCATGGGGCAGTAGAGATTCAAGATCCCACAAGTGGTTACATTTTCAAGGTCAATGGTCAAAGGTTAAAACCATTCATTGAATCATTCAATAAACAAGAAATAGATATTGAGTTAATTGATCCAATCTATGAACCAGGAAAAAATTGATAAATTTGGGATCTATGTCGGGCTAACGACGTTAAACAAAGCGCTGCACGGGAGGCAACCCGTGGTTTTTATGTTTCTAATCTTTCTGAATAATCTTTATTTTTCAAATAAGATTACTTAATCATTTTTATATTTAAAAATAAAAAAATAGACTTTTGAACTGTTCTTCTATTATGAGTATGGATGGGTACGAAAGAGGAGCACCATATTCATCCGTGTCACGTGGTGTGATCCTTGAGTAATACCTTACCCAGAAATTTAAAAAGAAGACAATGTATCATCAGTTTATTTTGTTTTTATTATTCAATAGGTTTAGAAAAAAATATATATAATAATACAAAAAAAAGGTCCACGCCATAGGCCGTGGGGCAAACCCCATCACAACCGGCGAAGCCGCGGGGACTCGAACCCGGGACCGAAGGGAGACAGGGGCACGCGCTTACCACTGACCTACGGCTTCTTGTGCTACCTTATTCTATAATTTTTATATATATTCTTATATTTTACTTCCTTTATTATATAAATATATATATATATATATTGTTTGTTTTGTTTGTTTTGTTTGTTTTGTTTTTCCCTTTTTCCACTAGGGAACTTTGCAAGTGACATGGATATCAAAGGAATAAATTCGAGTGGCAAGAACTTCAAACTTCAACCACCAGGTGACTTTATTCCATAATCCTCATTTTCAATTTCCTTTTTAAATTTTTATTCCCTGCCTCTACTCCTTCTAATTTTTCATTTCTTCAAACACTGGGGGCAGTGTTGTTTTAAGTTGGGGGGAGATAAAATAAAAAAAAATGCTTTTGTGTCAAAAAAAAATGAATTATTTGAAAAAATAATTAAATGGAAGGAAAAATTCCTTTAACTTTGAACATGGTAATATGAATTGCACACTTTGAAACCGAATATCAAATAATTTAGCATACCCTAATTCTAATTTTAATCCTTGTATAATTTCATGAGCATAGATTTTGGAAAGTGTGGCTGTCCAATGTGATATTTCATCGTTTATATTTTCATCCAAATAAAAAAATGCCACAATGCACGTCCTCTAGACTGTGGGGTACTAATTTGAATTTTTGGGGTCCCATAATAAATAGCATAGGCTGGTTTTTTTTTTATGAATAATATGAGTATTCAAAAAAAAACTAAAAAAAATTATTAAAAAAATAAAAATAAAATAAAAAAATAAAAATAAAAATTTGCGTGTAGAGCAATGGATTGATAAAATGCGAGGCTTTCGGCACTTGGGGATCGTGACTCCAGAGTTTTCTAGCCCTGAGTTTTTCAATATATCTCTATTTATGGTAATATGACTTTGTTTTTGATTAAGTTAACTCGAGACGATGCCCGAGTATGTGGGCTTCACTTGGTGCCCTAAGGCCTTTGAGTATGGGAGTCATCGGCAAAGTCTTGCTACATGGGTCAATTTGATTAACTGCAATCTCAATTACTATAGCAATATTGCAAAAAAAAAGGATGAAGAATACTCATATTAGGATTAAATGTGATTCCACCTAGCGCTTCCATGATTTCCCCCTTGAATGAAAATGAACCCCCATATCTATTGTGATTCACAACACATCATTACACCTAATTGAGTTGGATGAAGTATGATGATGGATTTGATCAAAGGAATGGGCTTGGGATTGGGATCTGCTTATGAAAATATCTTGTATTAAAATATTTTTATGGGTTTCATGATTGTTTGGTATAAGGTTTTTTTGGTGATCATTGTGTATTAAAATGTTTTTAGAAAAGGGAATTCGAATTTCATTTTGTTGAGATATATTTTGCTCGGGACTAGCAAAACTCAAGTTGGGGGGTGTGATTAGCCACTAAATGAGGCTAATATTCATTGTTAATATAAATAATTTTCATGTTCTTTGTTATTCATAAACACCATTTTAGTGCATTTTACACTTTGAACATCATTTCACATTATGATTGTAATACCTTCTTAAAATGCACTATTATGTGGTACATTTTTGAACATCATTTAAAGTACCCAATGATTCATCTGATTTTAAGGAATTGAATTATAAATATTTTAATTTGATATTTTTTTAAATTGATCTACACTTAAATATGAACATGTTTTATTCAGGGATCAGTGGAGAATTCATGGAGGATGATGGAGATATTTGGAAATGAAAGGAAGCAATTCTGGAGAAGGCAGATTGGACATCAGCCCACTGATTAGGCTGTGGGGCCCAATGTACAGGCCCAATTAATCCCAAATTTCTTGGGATGATTGAAGACATATACAGGAACAAATCACTCTTCAGGAGTTAATGCTAATTAGGCCTCCATGTTGGTCATTTAGGCGGCCCAAGTTAGAGATAAAATTCTGGGCCAGATTCTGCGGCCCAGAAAAACATTCCACAAATTTGATCATATATCTGAATCCACAACTCCAAATGAGCCCAAATTTTACAGGAGGTTAGAAGACATCCGGAGCTCCATTTTCTTCTTCTATGGCCCACCCTGATTCGGCCATATAGAAGGTCATAAAAACGCGTCTGTTCGGTGGATGAAATCTGGCTGCCACCTCGGGTCAAATGTGGAAAATTCCAAATTCCACAAACTTTCCACCACCCTAGGCCTACCATACTCAAGTGGGATGACTTGTACTGTTGAAGTCTCGACCCAAGGCTCCCAAAATGCCTATTTAAGGCAGTGGTGGTGAAGGAGTTAAAGATCTTGGATGCTTTGTTTAATTGTAATGTTATGCTGCATTTTTGTTGCCTCAATTTTGTCTTTCACATGTAAGTTGTTCAATTCACTTTAGTTTCTTAATAAAAGTTCTTCTTCTAATCTTATTCTATTGTTATTAATATCACTTTGATACCGTTGGATCAAGGTGTGAATTTATTCACACCAACCCTTGTGAAATTATTCACACAACGGTGGAGTGATCATTTTATTTTTGTTGTTTTCTTTACTTCTCTATTTCCTCCCTTATGAGTCTACTTTCCGCTTCCATTGAAACCATGGGATCAATGGAGGGCTAACCCACTTATGGGTTGATCCAAGGGAGTAGAAAGGGTCTGGATTGGATGTTATTTATCACCTAATTAATGTATAATCACTTCTTTAATTGGGATTTTTATTTGATGATTTTTAAACTCCATCGTCCTTGTTGAATTTAAGGCCACACACTTCAAGTACTAATACGATCATTTACCTTGAAGTGCTCAAAACTTTGATCCTTCAAGTGTATAGGTGATTAGTATTAGAGGGTGTAGGCATTAAACCAGTAAGTTATGATGTTGTTTTATCTCCTTAAATGAACCCATCTCAAATTGAAGAATTTGAAATCATTAAAAAGAAAATATGTCCAATCCACCCCGAGTGATAACCTAGGATCAACTCATTCTTTTAATTTGAATTCACTTAAGTATCTTAGAGTTCACTTAAACCCATCTAAAATCAACCCAAAGTTTTCCACTTCATAGCTAAAAATTCATCCCTTAGGTTGTGTATCTTAGGTATCTTCTTAGGTCTCTGTGGAATCGACAACCCAAGCTACACTACAAGGACCGTTCTACCCTTCTTCTCTTGGGTAAATTTGGGTGTGAACCATGAGTCCTTTGGATTTATTGGATTGATGATGATTAGGGGAAATGAAAAGAGAGTTGGGCTACTGGTCTCGGTGAGCTCGCAGGGTCTGGAAAGCCATGTGGAGCTGGGGATATTTACCTAGAACACTCTATATGATGGTGATGTGATTGGAATATGGCTGCCAACCATATGTCCAAGTCACCCACTGAAACTAGTTTCCTCTCGCATTGTCTTGTATTATTTAGTTTTGAAATCTTGGATCTTTGGTTTTAAAGTGACTTGGTTTTAAGAAGCGCAAAGTTTTTGTGAAATAATTATCTAATAAAGAGGGAATGGTTAGATTTTTGAAAATGGAGAACTGAATTTTTAGAATTGTATTGGAATGGAAAATAGTGTGTTTGCGCCTCTTTTGAAAGCATGAACTATGTCAATGTTGGTTTTGAAAAAGTGGTTCCAATAGAGTTTTCTAAACTATTGAAAGGTGTTTTAATGGGCTGAGAGGTTTTGAAATTGATGTGTATGAATTGAAAGTGAGTTTTCATTTAAATGATTGTTCCTTTCTAAAAATAATGGTAAGATGTAATTTGGGTTTGATTTCATGGTTAGAGGTTTTGAGAAAAAGGAGGTATTGGTTGACTGTTTTGGTTTTGAAAAGTGGAAAGAATTTTTTTTATTTTAACCTTTGGTATGTCCATGAGAGACCACATGCATGGGGTTATATGGGATGATGGATGGTTAATGGAATGGATGGATGAGTTCTGGGATGGATATGAGGAGGGTGCCCATTATGACACATAAACATGCATGTGTATGGCCCATGGGGTACCATTGGTGGATACGCTAACCGCTGAATCGTTTATTTTCAAAAAGATGATTTTAAATGAGAAATACGATGAATTTATGACTAGTTTGGGATGATTTGTATTATGTTTTTTTTAAATGTTGATGTTGTGGGATGTTTTGAGTCCAATAACCCCTCCTGTTTGTATTGTGTTTTGGGTTTGTGTTTGGTCGGTAAGTTGTGTTGAAGGGACGGTTAGTGGTCTCTTCTGAGAAATGTTTTGGGATGCTTTTACGGTGTTTCCTTTCATGTGTTTGGATATGGTTTGTGGTATATCTTGACCAATGGACCATCTTGGTTGGGTCTTTAGGTTTAATCGTTGGATAAGGTATGCCCATTAAGGGTTAGTGCACAACTGAAGTGCAACCCGAATTGTTTCTCCATTCGAAGACCCTCCAGTTGATCAATATAAGTAATCTTTTTCTTGATATTTTTAGATTGAGTCTACACCCTTTCCTTTCCTGGTTTTTTGTATCCTCTTGTAGTGGGAGAGTGATCATGGAAGGTTGAAAGAGACCTTAGCCTCTTAAGTTTCCTGATTTGCTGAAGGTGGAAGTGGTCTGGGGTTGTTAGCATGGATGAGTATCTGGATGGTGTCTAAGAGGGCCTATGGGTTCTTCACAGTTTCTTTGAAGCATGAGTTCATGTTAAACCACCAGTGTGGGAAATATGGTCAAGATAGGATATTATGGACACTTTCTATAATTGTGTGTTGTTTGGGGATGTTGTATAAGGTCCCTCTCCATGCATTGTTTATATCAGTCGCAATGGTCATGTTTGGTGATGCCTTATGATGTCATGAGCTCGATTGACCGTAAAGGTGAAAGTTGGACAATCATCAGAGAGTCTCTGTTATGTTGGGAGAATTTCCCCCTTGGAAAAACTTAAAAATATTCCATTTTAGAGGAAGGTGAGTATAGGTGTTCTTTACTTCTATTGTTTCTCACCCAAACAAACAAGGTGTGATGTGTGTGCATCTTCTAAGCCCTTGTTTCAGTGAAATATCGGGTTAGGGTAAAGTGAGTTTGGAATGTGTTATGTCTTGGAAAACTTATCGGGGATTGCGGTGTAGTTGTTTGATTCACCGAAAGAAGAATTCTCATTCAAGGGGTTTCCAAAGCCTAACTGCAAGGCCGAAGATGCTTCAATCATTTGAGCTCCAGCCATAGGTCTCAGAGAGAAGTTGGCTCGTAGTCAGGGGAAATCACAGGGTCGTTTAAACCCTTGTACAAAGTCATGTCCTCAGTATGAAAGATAGGAAGAGTTTAAACCTATGGTGTCATCATCTTTCTTATTTTGTTCCTGTTTGGTGGAAATAGGTGGAGGACCATGTACCCATGTCATCGCCCAATGTTATTCCCTCCCCCTTTGGTTTCCATTGAGTCTTTGAAGAAAGGATTGAAGTTTAGCTAGACAGGTTGAGCACATGGTTTGCGCTTGGTCAGTAGTGACCATGCCCCAGAAAACCATGTAGATAAAAGGATCCCCACTGTTAGTGTATGGTTTCCCAAACCGTGCAAACTAACCATGTGGTCGTTCCAACTCTTTAAATTTTGGGGTCTTTCTTTATCGGCCCGTGATGGTCGGTTAAGATGGTTGGTTCTTATGGTGGGGAGACCCACTATGAGTCTTATATAAGTTCTTTTATAAATTTCTGATGGAAGTATATCCTTTGTACCGGTGATTCCATTTAGTTCTCCCCCTGTTAGTGTCCTTATTCTATCTCGGAAAAAAATATAGGTTATCTCTTATGGTGGGGAGCCTATTTTTATTCCCCCGTACCAGTAACTCAGACTTATCCATGGTCTTGGATTGGCGGTAGGTAGTCTTGTTCGGAGCTATCAAGATACCTACATCTTATTTGGGTAAACGTTGAGATTGGAGAGTG
Organism: Viscum album; assembly: GCA_963277665.1. Lineage (NCBI taxonomy): Eukaryota > Viridiplantae > Streptophyta > Magnoliopsida > Santalales > Viscaceae > Viscum > Viscum album. Next base: position 1,478,946,066 of record OY728161.1, read on the forward strand.
CCCAATGGTTTAGTTATGGCAAGGTAAGTGTAACCATGTTCGTTGTTGTTGTTCATTTGGGTGAATTGCTTGAGTCTTGTTCGGATAGTGTTTAAGGAGTATTATTTTTGGGATAAAGTATGAATTTGATTGATCATTTCAGGAAAGTGGTGTAAGTTTGGGTTTTGAGATTAATCATACCTTAATTGATCACTGGAAGTGTTTTGGCCCATGGGGGCGAAGCTTGGTAAAGAAGTACATCTTGGTTTATCGGTTGGGTTTGGTTTTGGTATCTGGCTTTGTTGTAGCTTTCCGGGGACGGAAAGTTTTCATGGAGGGGATAATTTTCAAATACATGACTTATATTAATGTTAAATTTCATTTAATTTCCATTTATTCTTTGTTTTTGGGGTTTCTCAAGCTTTTATGGTGGAATGGGTGAGTTTTCGTGAATTGGGCCAAACCGTGAGCCCAATTCCAGATTTAAAAATAAATTTTGTTTCTTTTATAACTTTTTCATTTTTTAATATTTTGCACCCATTCCAATTCATAAATGGTCTCCCCTGACATATTAACAGCCCCATTATAGTTTGGAGCCTTTAGAAATCCATAACCAAGGTGTATATGGGTTTTTATTTAAGGGATTGGGCCTGCCCGAAAGCCAAATTCCAGTTTTAAAAATTAAATTTTATTTATTAATAACTTATTCAATTTTAAGGATTTTTCGGTGATTCCAAGCCTCACACATTCCCATTGAACCCATACGCGCGTCCAATCTATCTCTATCCTTTTTTGAGCTCTTATTCATCGCGATTGAGTGCTGATCTTCTTAGGGTTTTTAAAATCAGACATATTTGAGGAGGTGAGTTATTTCCATCATAACTCTATCAATTCTTACTCTTTTTCCTCCATTCAAGTTCATAAATAACCTCCTCATCCTTATTCGAACCTGAATTGAAGTTTTTATTGTTTTAAATTTCAGCTACTGGTGTATTAGGGTCGATTCTTCTAGATCCCTCAAGTAACTGTGTCTCTTCCATTCCTCTTTCAAATTGCTTAGGGTTTCATTCTATTTGTTTGGGGTTTCTTTCCTTTTCCTTGAAGTACCAAATGGCCAGGAGGTAGGGTTTCGAACCTAGGGTTTAACCTTGGGTTTTCTTGGTCAATTATTTTGGTTTTAGGTTCGATATAAGTCCCTCTTGGTGTGATGGTGGTGCGACTTGATTTTCGCACGGTGATTCAAGGGTTTCATTTGATTTGGTAGGTGATTCCAATGTTGATGCAATATTTGTGTATTAGAATGCTTTAATTATCATATTTTCAGGTTTATATCATTTTATTATTGCTGCAAAAATTGGTTCTAATTATGTTTCTATTGCAATTGAATTTTAAATGCTAATTTGGTGTGAAATTGGGGGTTTTCCAAAGAAATGTTTTATTGGTTTATTTGGGGATGCCCTATAAATACTTAGTTGTTTTTATTGACATATAATAAGGCTGAAAATAATGTTTAGAATTTTTATCCCCTTTGATTGTTGCTGAAATAATGGGTTTTAATTGTGTTTGTAAAGAAAGTGAAGTTTTGGTTCCACTTTTATGTGAAAATGAAGGTTTTACAAAGTTATCACTTCTTGTTTAACATGGGGGTGCCCTAAAATTGATTTGTTGTTTTAATTGAAATTTATTGGGATGCCTTTAATTTTTTGGTAACTTATAAGTGTGAACATAGTGTACAAGTGTGGTTCTTAAGGGGTTTTTTGTGCAAAACAACACGGGATTTTGAGAAATTGTTTTATTAAAAATCAAAGTGTTTGTTGCGTGTTTTAAGTGGTATAAAATGCAATAGCTTCTGTATTTGGTGTATGTGACCATTAGTGGTGTTTTACATTAAAATGGATATGTTTTAAATGCTGAAATTGTTTGAGCACAAAGGGGGAAGCTCGGGTACCTAGGTGGGGCGGATGTGTATTAGTACGGCTAGTGGACCGGATGGGTTTTGTTCCTGTTTCACCTAGCATTTGAATAACGACAACACTAACTAAACTATGTGGATGATGATTGGGGACCACTAGGTTATGGGTATGTTCCCTACTAGTGGCTCGTGAATGAGAACGTATTTTACTATGGTTACTTTACACCGAGGTATGGGGTACATGGGGCCCGAGACTATCTAGTGCCTAGGGGTGTTCCTGATTTTGTTGCTCATTGTGTTAGTGGTATTTGCCCATGTATTGGGGTGTTTTTGGCAGTACTTTACAGTAGCTAACATTTCTATTTAAATGTATGAATATTTTGAAAACTTTAGCTTGAAAAATGTTTTCAATTGAAAGTTGCATTTCTTGGATTTTATCACTGCTTTTCTTTGCGTATTAAAACTGCTTGCTTTTTCACATTGTATTGCATGCTCATTGGAATCATTGGGTGGTATCCTATTGGGCTTAGGATCACACACTATTTACACCCCTTGGGTGTAAGTAGACTTGGTTATGTTTGACTCAGGTAAAGAAAAGGCTAAGGGTGATGGCGGTTCAGGGTGTTAGTCCTCATCCTTGGGGCGGAGTTGTGGAGACGACTTGGGGGTGATGACCCCATGTCATGTGGAGTCCATGGGGCTATTTTGTTGTTATTTCATTGTGTATTTAGACCTTTTTTATTGCTTTTGAACTTATGTATTCAGTTCTGGTTTTTTGTATAAACCTTGTTGGTATGAATTTTTCAGATTCATTTTATCAAATATTTTTGGTGTTTTATGTATACATATTCGGGTAAATCGTTCCCAAACCAAGATAAATGATACCCGGGCACTTGTGTCAGCTCGTGGGGATAGGGAACGCCCTTCGGGCCTTGTCACGGGCTAGGTTTGGTGCCGGTTTTGGCAGCGACCAGATTCGGTTCGTGACAATGATGTAGGAAATTTTTTTAGATTTGTAATTATTATTTATAATTGAAGAGATCACTTATATAAACCAAATTAAAATTGTTTTAGTTATGAGATATATGTTTATGTTATATTTCTCTTTTCTTTAAATTAAATATTATAAAAGGTCATTATCACACTCAATTGGTTCCATGGGGTCTTAAAATCGACCTAAGGATGCTCATGGTAGACTATATATCATCCAATAGGATTAGGACACGTGTTAGGGTAGTTTTATATTATTATTATATTTTTTTTTACCATTGTTTACCAGATTTACCCTTTAAGCATGGTAAATAAAAATAATTACTGAAGTTGATATTCATAATATCCAAAAATAAAAGGTATATATTTACACAATTTGGATCTTCTGATTCCAAATATGGTATCTATTTTTTTTTAAATTCAAAACACGGAATTAGAAGAATTTAATTTAAAATTAATTCTCGTTGTCAAAATCAGAAAACAAGTTTTTTAAGAAGTAAAAACTATCAAAAGATTGACATGTGTTTATGTCCAATTTAAATGTGAAATTACTCTCAATTATCAATATTGGATTAAATGATAAAAACATAATCCAATTACACTTTAAAACCAATTAAAAGGACAATCTGACTATATAAATAAATTAGATGAAAATGCAGTATTTTTTACTATTCATTAAAATTTGAATGTAATCAAAAAAACACTTAAAATTTATCCAAACTAAATTTTTATGTCCCACTTTTAAAGAAGAGTTTCATTTTGTTAAATTGAATATATAAAAGTGTCAAATATTGAATTTAAAAAAGGTTCGCCATGAAAAAATAGAAAAACTGCATTTTTTGAAAAATACTTGTTTTATCTGAAAAATTGAATTTCTCATTATATTATGTCTAAGAAACACATAAGATGAATATTAAAATTATATGGGATATATATAAAATTCAAAATGTGGTTAATACACTTCATAACCGCTTTTTAAACTGCTAGTTTGATAAATCATGGTGCGCTCGTACTCGGTGTTGTGTGTAGTGAAAGCTAAGACGGTGTTGTATGAAGCGCAAACTTATCTTGGTGTAGCGTACAATACAAACTATTGAATTTATTTAAAAATAAACATACCGTGAAATCTTGGGGTGTTACAATTCATGTCACTCTTGAGCTTTCATCTAAGACATCATATTTTAGACATACACATGGGTGATCTTAGATGTGTGATTGAAGAGTGGTTAAATGACAAACCGACAAATTAGACTAACTTTCTATAGAGTCATCGAGTCAGGTGACACTCATGGGATGTTACTTTAGGTTGACTTTGGAGCAAGGGTAACTCTAAATATAATAGACAGATGGGATACTTGTTCTCTTCTTGGGACCTTAATAGACTAAATGTTGATGTGTCATATAAGTTAGTCACCCTATGGTCCATAAGTAGTCTGTTGGACACAAGGTGTCTTGGATTAATAGAGGGGGATCTATTGGCTTAGATATTTTCCAGCTAACTCATAAGATAATTCATTTCTTATTATTTGATAGTTTCTCTGGTGACACTAGTGCAGAAAACGTTTTTTACGTCGGTTATTTTTTATTATTTACGTCGGTTTTTAGGCGACGTTAATACGGACGACGTTATAAATAACGTTTTTTACGTCGGTTATTTAAAACCGACGTAATATCCCTAACATCACGGTGGTTATCACGTCGGTTCATATAATAACCGACGTGATAAATATGCGCGTGGGGCTTTATCACGTCGGTTATTCCCTAAACCGACGTGATAAAACGCCTGGGATATCGTTTATCACGTCGGTTATGTCATAACCGACGTGATAAACCCTTCCCCTGGCCTTTTATAACGTCGGTTATTTAGGAAACCGACGTGCTAAAAAGGCCTGGGAAACGTTTTAGCACGTCGGTTATCCAATAACCGACGTGGTAAATCGATTCCCAGGCCTTTTAGCACGTCGGTTATATTAAGAACCGACGTGATAAAATCCCCGGGAACGGTTTATCACGTCGGTTCTAGAAAAACCCGACGTGATAAACCCCTCCCGATTTATTTACCACGTCGGTTATAAAATAACCGACGTGAAAGAATTTTTTTTTTTTTTTTAAATAATTGCACTGCTCTCACCAAAAAGCAACCAGAAACCAAACAAAAATAACCATGCCAGCCCTCCCCCAAGCCCCAACTGAACCCCACCCTCATCTATACCCACCTAACAACCTAGCCAGCCCTCCCCCACCACATTGGAGCCCCACCACAACCCTTGGACACCCCCCCACCCCTTGGACAGCCCCCCCCCCCCACCCTCATTTACACCCCCACGACCCCTAGTATAGCCGCAAACACCCATTGGACACCCCCCCCCCCCCCCCCCCTCATTTACACCCAACCGGCCCCTTGGACAGAACTCCCAGACACCTTGGACACCCCCCCACCCCTTGGACACCCCCTCACCCCTTCGACAGCCCCCCCACCCTCATTTACACCCCCCGAACACTAGGACAGCCCCAAACACCCCTTGGAAACCCCTCCCATATCCCTTGGACACCCCCCCACCCCTTGGACACCCCCCCACCCCTTGGACAGCCCCCCACCCCCTGGACACCCCCCCGACCCCTTGGAAACCCCCCCTACCCCTTGGAAACCCCCCCATCCCCTTGGACAGCCCCAAACACCCCTTGGACACCCCTCCTATATCCCTTGGACACCCCCCCACCACTTGGACACCCCCCCACCCCTTGGACACCCCCCCACCCACTTGTAAGTGTTTGATATCTTCAGCAGTAAAGGGTTGAGGGTCATAAAAAAGCTACAAAGGAAAAGGATAGTAGTCAATGTGTATAATGAATAAATCAAATTGAAATATTATGAGAAAGAGGAAATCTTACCAGGTCAAAACTCAGAACTGTCCCAGTTGTTATTATTTCATACATAAATCTTAACATGTAATATCCGCATTCGATGATGCCTTGTTGCTCATGACATTTCTGTATGAATGAGTGTAAATTCAATATATTATTTTTATGTAATAAATCAAAATGTACAAATTATAAATGGATATTTACCTTCGCATGTACATATTTGATCTTGTAATTCCTTTTCTTTGCGCTTTTTCGAAAGTGGACCCATGCCCTGTTAGAAAATAATACGAATGGGGTAAATTTAAAATTCATTATAATATATAAAACTATTGTGAAATTGAAACTTACGTTTCCAATATATTCTTAAAACTTTCTCGCACATCATCATGGAGAGAGCATATCCAATAAAGTGTTTTCTCCCTAGGGCAAAAAACCCCTAACATCCAATGATCCCTGAGAAAAGGAAATTTAAGAAAAGGAAATTTAATGTTAGTGGTTTTTTATGTTAAAAGATAATTAACTCTTTGAGAGGGATGTGTTTCATACCTCTCACAAAAAGGCATCATCCAACACTGTGTGATTACATTCTTTTCAAATCTATCAGCAATATAAAGCATTCTTTGTTCCTCATCCAATGCACATGCTTCAGGGGAAATCAATTGTGGGTCCACGAATCCATATACATCTGTCAGCTCATTCCTCTCACAAATTTTATACATATACCTAATACAAAGCAGACATAAGTATACATTTTTAATAAATATAACGCAAGGAAAAGGTGTTAAGACTTACATGATAAAAATTTGCACCACGTTGATGCCCAACTTATCTCCAGTGACAAACTCCATGATATCAGTTTTCATAATCCCCACACATAGTTCACGTCCACAGACATGAGCTTCCATTGTAAAGTCATAATGATCCGCCAACAAATTTGAATATCTTGACAATTTGTCAAGACTGTTAGTATCTGCATCTGATGTCATAGCTATCTGTCTTTGTTGTTGTCTATACAGTATTTCTTTACCTTTGAAGTATTCCTGTAAAAATAAATTGAAAAATATATTAGTTTTCAAATGATAAAACATTAATAAAAATATAAAATAAAAGATATAACATCCATACCTCTATGGTAATGAGTCGAAGAAGTCTGGATGGCCAAAGTAAAAAATGGCCGATACTATGTCCAACTGTCGTCACCTCATCTGTAGGTAATGGTATCCGAGCTGATCTATCTATAATATCCTGTACAGTGACCCTCTGATTCTCTACCTCTAACTGTTGATGATGAACTGTATCTCCTATACAATATACCATCCCATATGCAACTATATGATGTTGAGGATCATCAACATACAACTCACAATAAGTAGGTAGCTGCGGCGGAGGAGGAGGATCAAAAATGGGGTCCGCAGGCTGAGGTGGGGGAGTGGGAGCTATTGGGAGAGGTGGAGTGGGAGCTGCACCCTGAAATTGTCTTTGCAAGTCTGCAAACATTAACTGCACCGATGCTCTAATCTTGTCCTCCATTGTCGCATTAATATTATGGACTTCAGCCTCCAAGGATTCTATTTTTTTTTTATAAACTCCCTCAACGTTAGAAGTTGAGGAACGTGGCAACACTTTTCTTACCGATACACCTGCCGGATATCCTCTTACACGGCCAGGATGTTCGGGCTTTCCCAATGCCACAGATAAAATATCTTCCCTCCCAGATGGTGTAAATGTCCCCTGTGAACTCTGCTCCTCAAGAGAGTCCTGTAATAATTAATTGAACATTTCTATAATGATTGGAAATATATGACGAAAATAGTAAACTTAAATAAATAAAATAGATATCTTACAATCCTCTCAACTACGAGTCTCGATTCTTCCGAAAGATATTGTCCTTTTTTGCCCTTCCGAGCTCTTTTCCATTTCTCATGTCTAGATGGAGGGGATGGAGGGGCCACCTCTCCAGAGCTTGAAGACTCAGCTCTTAGTTGTTGAAATTTTTCTGCCATCATTTGTTCTTCCAATAATGCATACCCTCCCCGAGATAAACTATGAGGGTATACATTTTTAGATTGGATCTCTTGATGAGCTTTCCTTGTTTGCTGTAAATTAAGAATAAGTAATCATTAACAAAACAATAATAAGATCATTTATATAAGAAAGCTTATAAAAGTTTACATTGCCCTTACCAAAAATGAATCTTTTCTTCTACTTTCAAAAAATTCTCTCCATGTGTCTTCATCTATAAAAGGATATATACGACATGGATTCTCACGACTCCTATGACCATAAATGAAATCAGATGAGAGGGTTGATTTGAAATCCCTCCATCTCCTAGCAGCCAACGATAAGCATTTCTTCCTGACTCCTCCAGTGTCAGGAATATCAAATGTCATCTGATAAAAAAGAGGTTAAAAATATTATATATACTAGAAACATTTAAAGAACAGTCAAACAATAGCAAAAGATCTTACCAAAATGGTCTCCCACAGCTGAGAAATTATCGCCTTATCCACACTTCTCCAATCATCATAGAGAATGCTTACTTTGCTCTTAGCCTGAGTTGCTACAAAACCCTTAAAATCTTTAGCATTTGGACCTCTAGGAAGATCATCATCATCAAACTCCACGACTATCCTCTCCTCCTTCATACGGGCAAGTGATAATTTTGGTAAACGTGTGCACCCACGCTTACCAACCTTTGAACTCTTTTTCGTAATAGGAGCATGTGAATGTTCCTCCCCAGATGTATGACCAATATGCTCATCTCCAGAATCATGTGGCTGATCAACTGATTGATCTGTCATTTTCCTTCAAATCAAAAAAACAAACATTAGTTCACAAATAGAAAAGTGTACTAAATTACATAATAGTAAACATTGGTAATATGGTAAGCATGTTAAACAATGATAAACATGGTAAACACAGGCAAAAGGTTGCCAAGGAGTTGGCCCAAGAAAGCTGAAAAGTGGACTCACTGATGCCACCGGCCGGCCGCTGGCTCACCACCGGCCGGCCGGTGGACCAGACAGAGAGCCTTCCTCTCTGTCTACACCACCGGCCGGCCGCTGGCTCCTCACCGGCCGGCCGCTGGTGATCCAGACAGAGAGGAAGGCTCTCTGTCTGGTCCACCGGGCGGCCGGTGGTGATCCAGCGGCCGGCCGGTGGTCCAGACAGAGAGCCTTCCTCTCTGTCTGAACCACCGTCCGGCCGCTGGCTCAACACCGGCCGGCCGCTGGTGATCCAGACAGAGAGGAAGGCTCTGTCTGGTCCACCGGCCGGCCGGTGGTGAGCCAGCGGCCGGCCGGTGGTTCAGACAGAGGAAAGCTGTCTGGACCACCGGCCGGCCGCTGGCTCAGCACCGGCCGGCCGGTGGACCAGACAGCTTTGTTCTGGACCCCCGGCCAACCGGTGATCCACCACCGGCCAACCGGTGCGCCCAGGACTTCTCCTCTTTACGGTTTTTATTGTTTTATCGTTTTGGTTTGATACATATTTTAATAAGTAAAAAATCTACAGTATCTAACATTATATGAAAAAACTAAATGTAAACAAGAAATAAACTTGTGTTACCTGTAATTTTAGGAATGTACAGTTGGATTGTTTTCCCAAATTCCTTCGTCGTGATCGTTCCTTATGGCACAAACCATGTCTTCAACATACTCATCATTATGTTCTGTTAATCTTTCCATGGAAGTAGGGATCTCACATAAATCAGCATCTTCATCAAATTCATCCTCACCAACATATTGGTTTTTCCCTTGTAAAACAACAGCCCACTGCATATCTGATTGATCTACTACATAGAAAATTTGTTTGGCATGTGTTGCCATTATAAAAGAATCAGCTGTGTCTTCCAATCTATTCAGATTAACAAGTGTCATTCCAAATTCATCGTGTCTGACACTGTTGTTACCGATAAACCATTTACAGTTAAAAACGGGAACTTTAATTTTAAAGTAATCAGCCTCCCATATGTCTTCAATCACTCCATAATATGCACTTGATGCCGAAATTGGGTTTCTGTCCTTAGCACTCGAAAAATGCATTGCTTCTGCAAACACCATTACACCACTATTCTGAACTGCACTTCTGTTGTCCTGAGCTTTCGTATGAAATGTATAGCCATTAATGTCATAAGCGGACCATGTTATCACATTTAAAGATGGACCACCCACTATCCATTTTAATGTCTCTGATACATCTGATCTACCAAGCAAGGTCTTTTTAAACCATGGCAAAAAAGTTTTGTTGTGCTCATTCAAAATCCACATTTCTTTCTTCTTTGGATGACATTGTTTCAACTCATTAATATGCAATGTGATATACGGTTGAACATCAGCTATGTTATTCAAGATGTATGATTCTAACTTCTTCATATGTTCAGCTGACAGTGATTTGACTTTCAAGCCACGAATCCCCTTTCCCTCATTATTAACCCGTTCATGGCGAGATGGAGGCAAACCTATGTGTTGCGCCGTAGCCAAGTAGCTCGTACAAAACTCTGCTACCTCCTCAGAAATATACTTTTCAATAATGGAGGCTTCAGGTCGATATGGATTTTTAACATATCCCTTTAATATTTTCATATACCTTTCAAAAGGATACATCCAACGAAGATATACAGGTCCACAAAGCCTTATTTCTCGAACCAGATGAATCAGTAAATGCACCATCATATCAAAAAAAGTTGGAGGAAAATACATTTCCAAATGACAAAGTATAAAAATTGCATCCTTTTCCAAAATGTTCAAAGCATTCACATCAATCGCCTTGTTGCAAATTGAATTGAAAAAATAACACAACCTCATTATAGTCTTTCTGACACGGATGGGCAATATTCCACGCAGTGCAACTGGTAGAATTTGTTGCATCATGACATGACAATCATGTGATTTCATACCTATCAACTTCAAGTCTTTCAGTGAGACAAAATTTTTTACATTTGAAGAATAACCTTGAGGCACTTTGATATCATGAAGACACTGACAGAAGCTACTTTTCTCCCTCTTCGATAATGTATGACAAGCCGGGGGAAGAAATGTTCGTCTTCCTTTAGGAGTGGGAGCTAACTCCAAACGTATTCCCATTGACAGTAGGTCTAACCTTGCATTCAACCCATCTTTTGTCTTTCCTTTAATATCTAGCAATGTTCCGATCAAAGAATCACAGATATTCTTCTCCACGTGCATGACATCAATATTATGTTTGACTTCATGATACCTCCAATATGGTAGCTCAAAAAATATTGACCTTTTCTTCCAAATATGTCTATCATTACCAGATTTCTGTGTCTTTCCCAATGTCACATCAAGGTTTTTCACCCTCTCAAAATACAATTCTGGGGATAAAGGTTGAGGAGCAGTATCAAATTCTTGTGAGCCATTGAATGCCTTTTTTAGTCTTCTATAAGGGTGATCCATAGGCAAAAACTTTCGATGACCCATGTACACTGTTTTCCTCCCATGATACAATTGACAATATGACGTCTGTTGTTCGCAAATTGGACATGCTTTATGCCCTTTAACACTGTATCCAGACAAATTTCCATATGCTGGGAAGTCATTTATAGTGAATAGAAGCACTGCATGCAGTTGAAAATATTCCATTTTATAAGAATCATACACCCTAATACCATCAGCCCATAACAGTTTCAAATCATCAATCAGCGGTGACAAGTATACATCAATATCATTGCCGGGTTGCTTTGGACCAGAGATCATGATACTCAACATGACATATTTGCGCTTCATACAAACTTCAAAAGAGAGGTTGTAAATTACCAATAAAACAGGCCATGAACTATGTGTGCTACTGAGGGTTCGGTATGGATTCATTCCATCTGTGCACAAGCCTAGTCTCAGATTTCTAATTTCATTTCCAAATGTAGGGTACTGGGCATCAATTTTCTTCCATTGTGGACAATCAGCTGGATGACGTATTTTTCCATCACATACCCGCTCATCAGCATGCCATCTTAACCTTTTTGCATCATGTGAATTAGCAAATAAACGTTTGAAACGAGGAATTATAGAAAGATACCAAAATACCTTTGAAGGGAGCTTTGTAATCTCTACATCAGCTTGTGATTTTTCTTTCACCTTATACCGTGATGTCCCACATTTAGGACACTCTTTCAGAAATTCATATTCCTTCCTATATATAATGCAGTCATTCGGACAGGCATGTATTTTCCTGTATCCCAATCCCATCGGGCATAATATTTTTTTGGCCTTATAATGTGAATCTGGAAGATCGTTATCTTTTGGAAGAATGTCTTTCATCAATTGTAGCAGCTCTGTAAAACTTCTGTCACTCCATCCATGTTTCGCCTTCAGGTTAATCAATCTTAACACCGCCGACAAAACCGTAAAATCTGTACAACCAGGATATAATGGTTTTTCGGCATCACCATATAGACGTGCAACTCTCGGTTCTATCTCAATTTGTTCTGCTACAATATCGCGAATCATTTCTTCAATTCCATCGGAGTTACCATCTTGCGATTCATTATCATCAGTGACATTCTGTCCAGTTTCGCCATGCCAAATCCAAGGGTTGTAACTCGGATTGAAACCATGACAAATCAGATGATCTTTTATCTCTCTACTTTTCAACTTCTTCATATTCAGACATTTCAGGCATGGACAGAAAAAAATGTCACTACTTGGAACATTTCGTTTAGCAAATTCCAAAAAGGCATCAACACCTTCCTCATATTCATTGCTCATTCGATGTGCCGTAATCCAACTTCGACTCATTATTACCTATAACAAATAGCAAAAATATATATATTTTTTAGATAAGACAAATATATGTTTATATGAAAAAAATCATAATTTGAATATAACAATTTTGAAATATAAAACAAATCGATGTGTAAACCCCCCTGGACACCCCCCGACCCCTCTGGACAGCCCCCCACCCCTCCTGGACACAACCCCCCACCCCCGACCTGCTTGGACACCCCCCTGGACACCCCCCAACCCTCTGGACAGCCCCCCCACCCCTCCTAAACACCACCCCCACCCCCTACCCCCTTGGACACCCCCCTGGACACCCCCCGACCCTCCTGGACACCACCCCCCACCCCCTACCCCCTTGGACACCCCCCTGGACATCCCCCAACCCTCTGGACAGCCCCCCCACCCACCCGGACAACCCCAAATACCCTCTGGAGAGGCCGCCACCCACCTGGACAGCCCCCCACACCCATCCACCCCCTTGGACACCCCCCTGGACACCCCACCGACCCCTCTGGACAGGCCGCCACCCCCTTGGACAGCCCCCCACACCCACCCATCCCCTTGGACACCACCCTGGACACTCCTCGACCCCTCTGGACAGCCCCCGACCCCTCTGGACAGCCCCCCACCCCTCCTGGACACAACCCCCCACTCCCGACCTGCTTGGACACCCCCCTGGACACCCCCCAACCCTCTGGACAGCCCCCCCACCCCTCCTAAACACCACCCCCACCCCCTACCCCCTTGGACACCCCCCTGGACACCCCCCGACCCTCCTGGACACCACCCCCCACCCCCTACCCCCTTGGACACCCCCCTGGACATCCCCCAACCCTCTGGACAGCCCCCCCACCCACCCGGACAACCCCAACTACCCTCTGGAGAGGCCGCCACCCACGTGGACAGCCCCCCACACCCATCCACCCCCTTGGACACCCCCCTGGACACCCCACCGACCCCTCTGGACAGGCCGCCACCCCCTTGGACAGCCCCCACACCCACCCATCCCCTTGGACACCACCCTGGACACCCCCCGACCCCTCTGGACAGCCCCCGACCCCTCTAGAAAGCACCCCCACCCCTCCTGGACACAACCCCCCACCTCCGACCTGCTTGGACACCCCCCTGGACACCCCCCAACCCTCTGGACAGCCCCCCCACCCCTCCTAAACACCACCCCCCACCCCCTACCCCCTTGGACACCCCCCTGGACATCCCCCAACACCCACCCACACCCTTGGACAGCCCCCCACACCCACCCACCCCCTTGTAAACCCCCCTGGACACCCCCCGACCCCAAATCCATGCACCTATGCCATGGTTGTGTGTGAATAAAGTAGTAACAACTGTAAAAGGGCAACCCATCCAAATGGACACGCCCCAACCCTCTCGGGGATTTATAGAAAACGATGAAAAATTAGTGAAATCATAAAATTACTCAATATTGCAAGTCGAACCAATAGATCTAGGGATGATAAATAAGATTATGGTGCCAAAACAAGTTAAAAGGGTTCGCAATCGAAGAATCTTAGCTAGTTTCAACAAAAAAATCACAACACATATATATTTACTATCCGCGAAAAAAAACGAACGAGTGGGAGGATTACCTGAGTGCTGCGAGTTTAGATGATTGATCCGAGGAGATTAAATATGAGAAACGATGATCGCAAAACGAATCTAAACCAACGAAATGGACGAGCCGATTCGGGTTTACGCGCGAGAGAGACGAGTCACGACTGTCGAAGGTAAACTCGCGAATGACAATCCACGGGTCTGGGTAAATTTTTAAATGAGTTATCACGTCGGTTATTCAATAACCGACGTGATAATTGTTTTAAAAACATTTATAACGTCGGTTATTTCAATAACCGACGTAAAAACCTTCCTCCGATTCATTTTTGACGTCGGTTATAAAATAACCGACGTTATAAAGAGCTCAAAATCCGCGTTTTTTTACGTCGGTTATTCCATAACCGACGTCAAAAACATCTGCGGATTCTTTTGTTACGTCGGTTATTTCATAACCGACGTAAAAAAGCCTTCAAAAACCGCGTTTGTTACGTCGGTTATTCAATAACCGACGTCAAAGGGCCTTCGAAAACCGCGTTTTGTACGTCGGTTATTTTTATAACCGACGTAAAAAACGAAGCCGCGTGATTAATAACGTCGGTTATCAAAATAACCGACGTTAAATGTGTACCGAACACAGGTTTTTACGTCGGTTAAGAAATAACCGACGTAAACAACCTCGTTTTACATATTTTGACGTCGGTTTTATATAACCGACGTAAAAAATGGTGACGTAAAAAACGTTTTCTGCACTAGTGTGACAATGCCAACGCACCTGTCATTTTTGACCCCCCTGGAAGTGGGCAATTATGAATGTCGCCCAATGATGCTTAGTTTGTGATTGTTACATGATGCATGGATATTATTTCTCAATGTTACATAGTAAGTGTCTAAAATATATAAAGTGCTTGAGAATTTTCAAATGTTTGAGTTTTATTGTTGCAAGTATTTCACAATGTCTTGTGTGTTGCGTTTCATATTGATTTTAGTGTGTTATGCCATGGATGGATGTTGAACAATTACAGGCTTTCCTATATCATATTTAGTCAAATACATAAAAATGTTTGGGACATATATCACTCATTTTGTGTGATTGCCCTTTTTTACACATATTGTCGATTCCCCGCTTATTGGATGTGAGCTTGAGCTATTATGTGTGACTTCGCTTCCAACCCAGACATGGGTCTCTACAGGGCCAAATCGTGTTAAAACAAATTATATTTGTATTTTTTGATGTATTTAAAATTATTTATGATAAATATCAATCATAATTAAATTTAACCACAATCATTAGTTAAATAATTTAGGAGGTTAATTTTTCGATTATACAACTGTCGTTTTTAATGGTGCCATAACAACTCCATTAATGGAAAAATTTGGAATCGCGGGTCGGTTCGATTCGGCTGGCGCAGGCTGACCTGGCCCGACCCGGATGCGGTTCGCTGGGCACAAAATTTGAATTCTGCAGATAGTATGGCAAACGGCGGTTCACGCTCCTCCCACTACTCAGCCTGCCCCCGCCGTTCTCTCCGTCATTCTCACCGCCCCGTTTCTGGACCCGACCCAGATGGTTCTTCGTCTTGTCGGAGCTCGCCATTCCACGACTGTAAAAACCGGCCTCCGCTACTTGTCGTTTACCTTCTCTCGGGATTCTCTCTGGTATCTCGGGTTCGAGCTCCAAAGCAGTCAGTCTCGGAGCATCTACTCGAGAGGATTGCCTCCGCGGTTCTTAAATTCTGGTCAGTGTATCTTTGATTGTTTACCATTTTCTATTCTGATTGGTTATCATTGGGGGATTTTTTGTTTGGCGCGAGGTTGTCTGTACTGACCTCGCTGGGGGAAATGAACAAAAACCAAGGGTTTGATCTGAGATTCGTAAACCTAGTTGCGGTTTGTGAATAGGCAATGTTTCATCGGCGGGCGAGCGCAGACTCGGTCGCTTGGGTGCTAATGTCCTCGGTGTTTATGCTTCTTTGACTTGTCGACCATTTCGTATTACCGAATCGCACACTGGCCTCCTCGCATAACAAAAACCCAACCCTTAAAATCAAAATCCAAATCCTTCCTCTTATCCAGAGCATTGGATTGGGATTCAGGCTGGATTGTCAATATATGAAACCTGTCACGATTGCACCATTGCAGGACGCACAGTCGTACGTGATCTCAGTCAATAGTCTATACAACTACATTTTGAATGCCCGGTGTCTTTAGATTTCATCAACCCTTCGTTATTCAGATTTTGGAAACCCCGTAGTCCATGATTTTTCAACGTTCAGCGGTTCCTTTTTTTTTTTTAACCATCACATCAAGATTATGAAAATTTAATTTCACTACTATGTTGCCATTTGAGAAACGATACAACCTGCCATGAGTGAATGGACCCCCTTCTAAATATTTCTGCACCTTTTTTACGATTCCATTGTAAAATCCTTTACCTGTAAGGTTTTCAGGGGAGCGGGAACATATTTAAGTTAGTTTCTTGCTATGCTCTTCAATGTGATAAAACTTCGGGTTTTTGCTTCTGCACCTATTGTTTACTGCACAATTTGAATATCAATTCATTGACTGAATATACCTTGCTGCTTATTTTCCCTTCAAGTTTATAATTATTTTGAATCTCTTCTTCAAATTTGATGTACCAGAGTTGCTTTAAGAAATAAGAGAAGAGATGTCGATGATGGCGGGGATGATGAGAAAACGTTTGGCTTGTCTTTCCAACGAGGAAGAGAAAAGGGTCGACCTTGATGAGCAAGAAGGTCAGTCTTCTTTCCTGGTTTACATGCTCATTTGTCTGGCATTTTTGCAATTGTTTTATGTTTAATTTATATAGTTAAAAACAACATATGTTGTCATACTTGTTATGGGATGTGTGGAATGTATTGATCAGTGTCCTCTCCATGGCCCCATCCAATGTCGGGGATGGTGCCAAGACATAGGTTTTTGGGTCCCAATAAGATAGATCCATCAACCTTGTTGGCTGGCTCCCCATCCTTGGATGGTGGCCATGGTCCTTGCAGTATAATGACTGGAGATGCATAGTTGAGGCATGACTGATTTTATGGAAATATGATGACAACAGCTTAACATGAACTATATGCAGTCCTTAAATTTTCATTCTATTTGGTCAACGTATTTCTTAGTTTTATCATTATGTGATTCAATGATAAATTAGATAGATTTGATAGTTTACCTTTTTAGTATAACATTATTAATATTATTTTATTTCTATTAGAGTTTTTTCAGTGAATCGTATAAAAAATCCTGCCAATTATTTTATGTGATTTTATTTCTACTAAGCATTATGAAAACTAAATTTGCGTGTGGGTGTAAACCTCGTTCGTGCCCCGTCCGATGGCAGTGTTAAGGCTGGGCCGGGCTGGACGGACCAGCCTAAACACTGCTGGGAAGCCCAGGCCCTGCCTAGATGCTTACATTTTGATTTTTTAGATATTTTGATAAATAAATCATTTGTTATTTTTTGAAATAAAATAATATTATTTTTTTGACCGTTCCACAAAGGAGTTCTGTCCTCGAAAACAATGCGTGCGCGATTGGCGCGGGGCGCTCTGTGGGCCCGTGTTACGAGGGTGCGGCTACCCCAGCCGCCGTGAGTGTAGTGATGGATAACGAACGGATCCTTGAATTGGGGGAATGCAGTTCCCCTGCTTCGAGCCTATCCAATCCCATTTCATTAAAAAAAACCCTAACCTATTTAAAAAAAGATGCCCTTTTGAGGAAATTTTTGATTGGTTTGTCTAATTATAACAACGAACTTTGAAAGCCAGGCCTTTGTTTTATCATAATATTTAATTATTTAGTTACAAAGTAGTTACATTTGAGGTGGGCTGGGTGGCATTAATTTCAGTAGGTACGAATTATTGGCCCACATGCAAGGCTTGCATGTGCGATGATGCCCACGATTTCAAACTCCGTGGGCCTTTCATTTTGAATTTTTAGCCACCCTGAGGGGCCGGTCCGATACATAGTAGCAAATATATATTGGGATTTGCGCTGACATGTTGGGCCCCTTGGCCAACCCCAACGACCCCCAACGGCGCTACTAAAGGCAACTTTTATGAATGGCAGTTAAATGGGGTACAGTGAACAATCTTCTATTGAGTGGTTTGGTCCCATTTACTATACAGCCTCTCTCTGTAGTTCACCATTTCTAAAACCCAGTGGCGTTAGTGACTTATCATTTACTAGTTCCCTGCTGGCCAGGGAAGTTAAGAAACTTTTTATGTCCACAGTCCCCAATGCTTTCCCCCCTCAGTTAGGGTGGTGGTTGCGGGATAGATTACATGGTAGATTTCAGAAATGGAGCGAAGGAAAAAGGCCCCGAACGTCCCAATCCAGATGAAATGTTGACTTATCGTATTTGACAGAGGTTTACTGAAAGTTTGAACAGCCTGATGCCTAAAGAGAGCGTCTTCAAGGACCCGTAATGTCTCTTTTAGTTTGTTGTAAAGATTAGCAACTACATTTAGCGTTATATTTGGCAGGGTTGGTTTATTTTAGTGTTTGATCATTGGCGTCATTTCTGCGCCCCCCCCCCCCCCCCCCCCCAAAAAAAAGTCTTTCGTTTCATTTTGCTTAAATTCTTAAAATTTCACTGTTTTTGTTTAAAAAACAACGCAATATGTTGTGGTGGGTTTTTTCGCTCTTCTTAAATTCGCTCTTGAGATCCAGGCTGAACTTTTTTTTTCATTTTTTGTTTTGTGTTTGGTCTTAAAAATTAGGGATGATAACAGTTGTCAGATATCCTGACCGATTTGGATAAGGTTCGAGTTTTAAAAACATTATTAAGTTGAGTTCGGTACGTCCTAAACCCGAATTTATATAAGTTATTATTATTATTTTAACAGGGCCGGTTAAATTGCTGGCCCAAGCTAATATTGAAATTCGTAGAGTGAAACAAAATGGCCTCCGAAACTTCAATTGTGTTACCTGATACCTCTGGTGCAAATTTGCAGGATAAAAGTGAAGCTAAGGTAAACCTAAGAAGTCGAACCCAGATGGTGAAAAAATCTTAAATTGCGAGTGAGTCGGCAAATTACTATGTAATCATAATAGAGACGAGCTGTGACAAATTAGTTAGATACGCTGATACGGGCAAGATCTTTGATTTCGCCAAGCATAGTTGATACATACGCGGCTGTCCCCTCACTCTCCCTCGGAATGAATATCGAGATGAAAACTTTCTGCGTCCCGGAGCTAATTTCTTGACTGAAATTCGGCCTTTGGAGTTCATGATACGAGTTGAAGCACAGAAAAATAATGGTATATTCTGAGTGTGCGGGCTTAGTTTTGATCTGACCGCAGATTAATATCTGTAGGATGGGTATCTGTCCCCATGGAACTATACCTGCAATTTTTTTTCTTTGATTTGAACTGTTCCTGAACTTTATCGATCCCTTTCTTTTTTTCTTTTTGAGAGCTTTCTGCTTTTCTTCTTGATCCCCAACTCAAATGGACCTTTTTCCAGGAATTATGAGATACGATGGCCTCGAAAGCCGCATCCTAAACGCCCAATTGTACGAAAATGACAGCGGCACCAGCAAGGGAGAGGGTTGTGCTGCCGACTCCATGGACGAAGATAATTCGAGCTTGTCCTCCAGTATAAATGGATTCGGATCGGCTTCTTCTCACTGGACGACAAAGAGAGACGATCAGGAGTCGGACGAGTGGGAGTTTGCGGGAAGCCCGCAGTATTTTTATGTCAAGGATAAACCTGCTCATGCTACTACCGGGTTCGCGGATTTAGATACCATGAAGGAAAGATTTGCAAAGCTGCTGCTGGGAGAGGACGTTACAGGTGGAAGCAAGGGTCTCTCCACTGCATTATCCTTGTCCAACGCCATTACAAATCTTGCAGGTACCTTGTTATTCTTGGTCCTGTTCCAGGCAATATATATATATGTATGAATTTCATGTTTTTACCTGTGGCAAAAATGTGGTTTTTGGAAAATTTCCGCTTGACACACTTGATTGGTGTTTCCATATTCCTTACTGAAAAAGTGGCAGGCTTGTGGAATTTAAATTAAGTGTTCTTTTTCAGAAATAGAACAAATATCATTTATATTTTCAATTCAAACTGCTCGAGTGCCATGAACAGTTTTGAGTAAGTACTGTCAATTGGTTCTTTAATGTTCTGTACAATCATTAAATTTGTCTCTGTTTTCTTCTTGTTTCTTTCTTAACTTACTTTCCCCCATTAATCTACAGCATCAGTGTTCGGGGAGTTATGGAAATTAGAACCACTGTCTGCAGAGAGGAGGAACAGATGGCGAAGGGAGATTGATTGGTTGCTGTCGCCAGCGAACCACATTGTTGAATTGGTTCCGGCGAAGCGAAATGGTGTTAATGGTAGCACTGTGGAGGTATTTATTTTATCATATGAAAAACAACATCGAATTGTATGATTCATTTTCAGATTTCCTTGAAGCAGATCATGATACCGGAGGTCCGACAAGACATCCAACTGAACCTGCCTGCCCTTCTAAAGCTTGATTCTTTGCTGATTGTAAGTTCCCTTTTGGTTGGATCAAATTCATTGCATTCAGTTATTTCCTGAATCTTGTGAAATTCACAGGAGATGCTTGACTCCATGGTGAACACTGGATTTTATTACAAGGAAGGAGAAGAGCAGATGGGTAATGGAACGGACAGCAAAAAATGGTGGCTCCCCTCCGCGCAAGTACCGAAAACTGGGCTGTCTAGTCCAGAAATGAAGAAACTGTTACGCAAGGCTGAAGTGACCCATCAGGTCTTTAAAGCTGCCAAATCGATCAACCAAAGCGTTTTACAGGAAATGCCCCTGCCAGCGGCATTCAGAGATGCACTCCCTAAAGTACGCAGAACTCCAAATGTGCTTATACTTTGTTAAAAAGTTAACTGCTAAGAGTTTCTCGTTCTTGGTGCATTCAGCCCGGTAGAGCGAGCCTCGGCGAGGAACTGTATCGAGCCCTGACCGCACATTCAATGCCGGCTGAAGAAATGTTGAGTTCCCTTAATCTGGAGTCTGGGCAGAGAGCACTTGAAACCATGAACAAGCTGGAGGGTGCCATACTGCAATGGAAAGAAAGATGCAGAGAACAGCTTGATGGAAGATCTCCGTTTAGAACATCATGGCCGTTCTTGAAGGACCTGGGTTCGGAGGAGGAGGTGCTGGGCCGGGCAGAGGCTCTTCTACAGCAGCTCAGATCAGCATACCCAAACCTTCCCCATACGTTTGTTGATGTTGCGAAAGTCCACTACGGACGGGTAAGAGCCGCGAATCATTCATGAACTGCATGTTTATGAATGTTTGTAACACTTTCGTGGCAGGATATCGGTCAATCAATCCTGGAAGCGTATTCTCGTGTTCTTGGGAGCTTGGCGTTCAATATGTTGTTGAGGATTGGTGAGATATTGCAAGAAGATGGTTTGAACAGCCCCCATCTGACTCCAGGTAGGAGCTTCATTCCGGGAACCATGGGGGGTTCGCGCATCCGGCGTTCACTTGTTGATCAAATGAACCGTGTGGCTGGAAAAAGGTGTGAATCCGGTGATGGAACAAAGAGGAACTCGGTATCGGCAACGCCCAGCCGAAGCAGGGGGTGGTGCATTGGCAGGGAGGCCTGTGGGATTACTCATTCTCCTTGAGATCACCATTATATAAGCAAAACCTCTTTGCACAGTTGAGTTAATTTCCGGTGGTTTGTATATGATATCAACCACTTTCTTCTGAAGCTGTTTGAAGTGTTTTACAGATAGATTTTTTTTTTTCTGGAATTTTGAATAAATGAACCCGTGGGTTTGGTTCAACGGTTAATGTGAAGCAATGTGATGAAAAGGTTTGGTAGGGAGTTGTTTAAGGTATAATTTCTTGTTTTCTGCACTCATTGTAGATGCATAAATCTTTGAAACAATTAATGTCAGATTGTTAGGGAATGCGTTGTCGTGGCCGTTCCTGTGAGATAAATCGTTTTATTTAGAAACAAAACCAAAATTGTCGAGGCGAATTTAAGATGAGCGTATTGGAAGGAAGAAAAATAGAACAGAAATGAGCACACAAATATAACGTGCTTCCATTCATTGTGGACCTATGTGCATGGTGAAAACCCCACCCCTTACTATCTTTATTATGAAAAGTAAATGGTCTCAAGATACAAAGCAATAAGGAGGATAGAAATTATTCGAGTAACAAGTCTAGCTAGATCACGTGGTGGTGATGAAACTCGTCACGATGAGGTAGCCTCTCGTCTTCCTCAACGGATTCACGCTATGCACACGGTGCATTGAAGGATACATCTACTTCTTGACAACAAAAACAAAAAGTAAAGCCAGGTAAACTTCTTACAGAACCAGATTCCGGTTTCAAAAGGAACGCCTCCCTTCAGTGGACTGCAAGAACCTCGAACATAAAACTCCTCCAAGAACCGCTTAGATCTCACTCAGCTCAATGAAAACTAGAGAGGTTCTCGTGCTCTCTCTCTCTCTCTCTCTTGACACTAGGGAAATACCCACGCGGAATGTGAACATCAAATCGCGAAAACCAGGGAGGCTAATCACTTTGGCAGGCATAAGCAGGTGAAGGCGCGGGATCACCAACACGTGGACGACGCAAATACAAAGTGTCGTTCAAATGATTAATCAAGTAATAATACAAAAAGGCACGCAACACCCGGTTAGTCGCACTGGTAAGACGCATACCGATTTGCAAACAAGAGACAAAGAAAGCACAAGTGAGAAACACAACACGAGCGACCGGGGACCGTAAGATCAAGTGTAATCGATGGTCCCGAAGGCAATACAGAATAAAAACAAGATCGAGCTGCAAGATAAGGAAAATTGGGAATGTCCAAACATTACAAAAGAAAGTTAATCATAGAATTTTGCATGTAACAGGAGAAACCCACGCATTGGCATGCAATGCACAAAAAAAAACTAAAATGTAACTCTAAACGGTGCATAAATTTCGATAACTGAATAGCCTTAGTCAAACTATCAGCTAAGTTACCAGAAGTGTGTATCTTATTGACACACACCGCCCCAATTTCAATGATTTTTCTAACAAAATGTAGCTTAATATCTATGTGCTTTGGCATATCATGAAAAATGTTGTTTTTGGATAAATGCAATGCAGATAGACTATCACAAAATACATCTACTTTACTAGAGGATAAAGATAGTTCATTAATCAATCCTTTTAACCAAATTGCCTCTGTAATAGATACAGTTAATGCTATATATTCAGCCTCAGTGGTGGATAAAACAATAAGAGATTGCATATCACATTTCCAAGAAATAGGGACACCACAAGCTAGAAATACATATCAATTATAGTTTTCATGTATCAATGTCTGACCATAATCATAATCCAAAAAAGCAACTATATCATTGTCATAAGTGTAACATTCCAGGTTTTTGAATTGGGTTGGATTAGTAGGTATGCCAAATTCTTTTTCGATCATCGGAACTCAATTCCGGGAGTTTCCTTAATCAATATCATGTTTTTGGATGGGTTTAGAGGCTTGGAGAGTGCCTTGGGTGTTCAGAAGGGTTTTAGGTGTGTTGGAGGCCCGAATGTAACACCCCAATATTTCACGGTACGTTATCTTCAATAGCTTGTGTTGCACGCAACGCCGACTTAGCTTGTGTAACACGCAAGATTGAGTTTCTGCGAAACAACACTCTAGTGTTAAAATTATTTAAATGATATATTTATAACTTATCCATTAAATATAGTAACATAAATAGTAATAAAGAATTTTTAAATGTTATTTATAATGTTTTCACATAAATAAAACATATTTATAATGAAATGTATAAGTTTCGGTAAAATAGTTATATGTTTAGAAATACTATTTTCTTAAAGGAACTACTTTTTATGTCCTTTTGTGAACAATAATAAAATTGATTTTAGACACTCATAGAAATTGAATTTGGTAAAATAGACTTCATTTTTGAATTTGGAATATCAAAATTAGCTTAGGGTGAAATTTTGGTATTTTTTCTGAAAACTTTCAATTTTTGATGAATAGTGAAGAACACTACATTATTATTAAAAAACCGATTTTTCATTTAAATAATTATTTTAATTTAAATTGATTTTAAAGTCACAATAGATAAATAATACATATATTAACCCAATTTAGGTCATTAGAATCATTTTTATAATAGAATTAGATATAAAAATTCATTGAACTTTTTTAACATCTTTTTACCCGTCTTCTAGCCACATTTGCAGATTAGCATTAAACGTAATTTTACCATTTCTATGAATTGAATTTCAGAAAATAGATATACATGGTTGTAATCAGTATGAAAAATATGGTTCAATAGGATCAAAATATTTTTTAGCGAATAGTAACTTTTGAATTTTATTTACCACAGTTAAAGGTAAATATGACAATTAAAGGTAAAAACAATATTAAGATAATATAAAATTACCCTAACATTTATCCTAATTTCATTGGATAAGTTTGTTTCAACCAAAATAAATATTAGGTAAAAAAATATGATCCTTTTTAAGCCACTTGTGTTAGATTAAAATATTTATTATATTTTATTTAAAGAAGAGTTAAAAGTGTCATATTCAAATTTTAATAACTAAATCAGTTTTAATATAGGGTTATACATAAGATAAATTCTAATATAAATATTCATTAGAAAAATAAGAAATTTATCTAAATCATGATAATTTATTTATAATTTTTAGACATTAAATAATTAAATTTACTTGTGACACAATGATGATGCATTAATTTATTTATTAAAGGAAGAATCAAATAAATGATATTAATAATATAAAAATGAATATAATTTTACTTAATTAATGACATACATTAATTTTATAGATAACTTAGACATTTTAGTGACATATTGGAAGTATTGATTCGAAGTTATCATGTTGGTTTGATATTTTTAAAAATTCAAATATTGAATAGTAATAAAATTGACATAGATACTTTACAATAAATAATATTTTATTAAATGATATAAAAGTTATAAAAATATAAGGTTCATCCAAATAACTTGTATAGCGTTAAATATGTCATAAATGATCCACTTGGGGTTTATTTTTTTCATTTTATAGTAACTATATTAACTCTCTAGTGTAAAAATACAAGAAGACACAATAAGAGTTAAACTGTTTAACTAAGAGTTAAATCCAAAAGATAAGGTTAATTTTATGACCTAAACATGTTTAAAATTTATTGGTTGATGGGATTTAGACTCATCCTCATCTTATCCTAAAAATAAATCACTTTGGATCTATTAGAATCTGAAAATCAATTTATAATAAATTAATACTTCAAGATTTTCCTAAAGTGACCCTCACCCCCTTATAAAAGGGCACTTATCCTTCTCTTTAATTCACACCTCCGAAGCCCTTCGGATCGGCCAAACCCTGCCTATTTTCTCTCCCAACTTCCCTAAAATCAACCTAGAGACCTTACTTTGGATAGAAAGCCAACTTAAGGAGTCTTTTTGTGCAAATCAAAAGGAGATACCCGAAAAAGAGGTAATTGTTTTATCACCTCTTTCAAAGTTCTTTTCTTCTTCTACTTCCTCTTCCCATGTTGTTTCCATACTAAAGTAATAAATACAACATCTACTATATTATGAGATGTTGTTATTATTATGGGACAACCATATTTCTCCTTTTACCCATCCTACGAAAAACAATATCACCATGCGTGCGTACGCACGACTTACCGTCTCCACGCCATGGTGTAAACTGTTTTTTCATATACACTTTGTTTCTATGGGTATAACGATGAATATAAATGATTTAAATAATAAATATAACATGATATTGTTTTTTTAAAATTCACATTCTATCCAATTCCATACCATTACCATCAGGGAAATGATATCGTCACTCGTGCGTACGTACGGTTTACCGTCTCCGCGGCACGATGGGATTCATCTTCCACATTCACCATCCAAGAATGATTATAAAAATATATATTATGAATAAGTATGAAATATATGAAATAATAATTCTACTGGAATAATATATATATATATATATGTATGTACATATATTTCATTCACTTACTTCTATTCAATACGATAAGAAAACGGAAACAACGTTCATGCGTACGTACGACTTACCGTCTCCATGAATGGTGTATTCCATTTAATTTATATATCTATTATATATATTTATATTATGAATATATATGATATATAAATCATGTTGTACATTCTGAAAGTAAGTAAATTATGATCTAAGTAATAAGATCAAGAATAACAAGTCAAAACACGTATGATAAACAAAACAATTATTACCCAAAATATTGATTTAACTTGAAAATTATTAACAAACGGGTAATATAAAGTCATAAATGAATCATGTATGATATCATAAATATTATTATGGTTCCTTTATAATTTAATAATATGTTTAAAAACACTATACATAAGTTTTAGACACGTACAGAGAGTATTAGACCTAAGGTAAAGGAATTCCGTCTCACTTTTAATTTTCGTGAGATGTAAGCCATGTTTACCAACTATTTCTTGTGTGTGGTGTATGTAATTCCCCTATTATGTTTTATATCATGAATAAATTTATCTTCATGGTATTTAAAGATTAATTTGAAGATATTGGACTTATTATTTAAATGTTCAAAGTGGTAGGAGATGCTTTGAATGTTTAAAGAATTAATCCTTTCTCTACTTCAATATTATTGATATTATCATACATATTTATTTATATGTATATAAAGGATTATAAAGAAAATTTTATGTCTATTTTTAATTTTATTCAAATTTTTTCAAAAATAAATCTATAAAGGTTTTTATGTAAGGTTTAATTTCACAATCTCATTTTTATTTGAGGTTGTTTATACGTAAGTATCTATTGGGTCATCTTTATCGTCCATGTCCATGTTTCTTAAAATGTATTTTAAAATATTATCAACAAATGTTTAAAGTCATTTTTACCCATGTTTTACCTTTTATGAATTTTTTTGAAAGGAATCTTTCTGTCATTTTCTAAATGAGGTACTTTATGACGTTTTGAACAAATTAAGGAAAGATTTTTTTAACTTATACAGTGTGAGCGGATATTTTCCACCGTTATGATGCCTTAACATTTCTAAGCTTCCCTTACACTTAACTTACAAGATTACAAGGTTATTTTTAAAATAAATGTTTTCTTTTATAATTTCATAGGCTTTTAAATGATTTCAAAGTAAAAAGGGATGTTTCTCTCAAAGAGTTTTAATGATTTTATTAGATTATTTTCATCCATGTCAACATCCTTTGTTGGATTTTATACTTGATTGAGGTTGATTTATTATGATACAATCTTCCATATTGTATTGAAGGGTTTATGATTTGTTTGATTATGGATGTTCTATTTTGATACTATTCACGGTTTATGGTTAAAGTATTAACATTTTGTATTCTAGTTTTATTACGAATGTTTATGTTATGTTTCACCCTTTTCATATGAGGAATGCATTGGAATTAGAATTAAACGGGTTGTGGAACATTTAATGAAAGCCCTATGGGTTGGGGACTGGTTAATGAAAGCTCATCGATGCATCGATAGTTCTCATGAGACAAACTAATTTTATTTTTTACCCATATGGTCTTGGAATGAGGCCTTGATGGTATGTCCGACATTATGCATTCTCTCATTATGAGATTAGTTATTGATATTAAATGTAATTATTTGACTATTAGAATATCCATGTGAATGTTTAAATGAAATTATTTTATTTATTCTTTCCATATTATACTGAAAGTAATGTTTAAAAGGCTTGTGTTATAATTTTATACCTTTCCTTAAAAGTTTATGCTTATTTATAAAAGATTATACTGTATTGTCTAACCTTACTGAGCATCTAAACTCACCCCTTTCTTATGTTTTATTTTCCCAAGATGCCAAGAAGTGTATTATGATTTATATGTAGGGTTAATATAGGAGAATAATCATGTTCTAAAAGGATTATCAATGTTGTATTTTATGTTTTGAATTGTAATATAAAGTTCATGTATTTAATATATTTTCCAAGATTGCTAAACTGACCAGTCCTTCGAGATTTGATTCCTTGTAATCATGATAATGTATTAAAATAATTCACTGGCTCCAGGCTTCTGGGGTCGGGGAGTTACACTGAAGGACAAGTTTTGGAGTTGCAGGCTGAGGCACACAGTTTGGGGAAAACCATTCAGCCTCTTCCAGCTATTCGTACAACCCAATTTTGTACTGCCACATGATTTTGAAAACTGTGCGGGTTGGGGTGTATGGATGTGCAACCATGTCTGCATTTTTTGATAGAGATCTCAATCACTGTTTGCGCATGATTTGGAAAACCATGTGAGAAAACCATGCGGCCTCATTAAAGATGTAAAATTAACTTTTCCCCATCTACCTATTTATTTCTTCTCCCTCTTTTTTCCTTCTTGGTCGCATACAACAACAGTTGGGGGGGGGGGGGGTGCCCTTCTCCTTTGATAGGTTTTGATCCAAAACCTTCATTCGACCTCTATTTTTAGATCCTTTTTTTGCGTTAGATCCATCTCGATAAGAATATCCTCACCCTTTCATCTCTTATCCTTTGCTCTCACCTCACGGAGGGCTAAATCCGTTTGAGACGTTTTGGCCTATTTTCAGGGCATTCGACAAAAAACATCAATTTATTCCAAAACACTTTGAGTTAGAGGCTAATACCGGACGTGCCTATGTCTATGAGTCCAAGGTAGATGGTGCATACCTTTTTTCGTGTTTTCATAGATGTTAGGGGGCACAAATTTTAGTGTGCTGTTGGGTAGTTGAGCGAGACCCCTTTGCTTGATATTAAATTGATCGTGTGACCTTATGGGATGTCGTTGGGAATTACCTCACCTTGTTTTCTCGTACGAGGGTGGGTTAGAGGCTATCGACCACCTTGGGTAGTTAGGCCAGGGTGTGTTCTTGGTTTATCTTGAAATGTTTGTTTAGTTGGAATTGTATAATTCAATTATATTGAATTATTTGTTTAATTGGAATTGTACAATTCATTTTATATTGAATTGTTTGTTTATTTTGGTTTGGTTTATAAATATATAATGCATGTGATATAATTTTGTGAACCATTGGGTTGTGACGGGATTGGCCTGAGGAATTGGGGTGGCATGGCCATTGGGATCGAGGTGACGTGGTTGTGTTGTTGGGCTTGAACCATATATTATTGAGAGATGTTGATCACAAGATTAGGCACCATGGACATCGGTTTGAGGAGGAAAGCCCATCATGTTGAGTGAATGACCCATGGTATTGGATGGAATGACCATCAGACTTGAGAAACATGGTCACAGGGGCATGAGGTGCCGGTTGGATGTGGATTAGGTACTGTTTTGGTGATTTCCACTCACCCGTGATGGCCAAAGCACCGATTGGAGTCACATGCACACATGAGGACTGAGTGATGAGGTAGTTTTAACAACTCATGTGGGTAGAGGCTTCCAATAGTAAGGATTAGGAAATTGTGTTGTGGGTACTTGTTATAGAAAGCCACGGGAAGGTGAGGAGCCTTCAGATGACAGCATTGATGCTATCAGTTGGGGGCTGAGGATTTCCGTATTGAGGGTGGTGGGCCTAGACTATTTTGGGAGGACATATATTTCCATTCCTTGGGATATCATGCTATGATTCGATGATGACTTTTATTTGAGGAAATGTTCACTATGCCTTAGAATTTTGGGCTTTGAGGTGACGAGTGTGTTAAGCAGGGGTCATAGGTATCAGTTACTGTCTTTTGGGTGTGCCTTTGGGACATCATAGTTTTGTTGAGACACAAGGTGTCAGGTTACATTATTGGAGGTGGAGCCTAAGGGTTCACCTGGGCAATTTGATATCAAGAAATACCTTGGTCCATGGGCCAAGGATCCTCTTTTCTTCAGTGATTCTGGTGTTAGACTAGGAAAGTAAAAGCTTTCTGGTGACTATTGAGCACTAGGGAAGATTTTGTTAAATTAATTTCATTATTCTTCCTTGTTTTATTTTTATATTATAACTTCTTAAAAACTTATTTTGGGTATGAAAACTTGGGTGGTATCCTACTAAGACTCATTCTCACACCCCACATGGGCCCTTCAAGACATGTGTAGACTTTATACTTTTATGTTCAGGTAAGGGTTCAGGCTTTGGAGTTGGATCCCAGTTGAGTTGGAATGAGATCTTGGCAAGAGACCTTGAGGTTCTTTCCTCTACAGGAGTTACTTTTGAGTTTTCCTTTTGTTAACTTTTGTATCATCATGCCTATATTTGTATTGTAATGAGGTCATCCATTGGAGACCCTTTTTGGACATTGTATTGTATGACCTAATCTATATGCATGCCCTATTTTTTTAATTACTAAAAGTGGTATGCTTAGTTTATTTATTTCCACCACTGTTGTTCAGTTTTTCTTATCTTATTTTTTATTATTGACTGTGCTTCCGCCTTCAGCGGGTCTGGTTTGAGTCTATTGAGTCTTTCCTTTTACCGTATTTCACACACACACATATATATAGTCAGACCAGTATTATATCATCACCTAAGGGAATAACCTCCACACTTTTCCCTCTTTACACCATATCTTCTAGTCGACAACCTTTAGCATTCAGGGAGGTGTGCCTAAGGCTAGTGGCACCCGACCCGATAACACTGTTCGATTGGATAATCGGGTTGAGGATGCTAAAGTGGTATCAGAGCTGTTCTTGATTGGGATTTATTAGTAGTGCTCGACTATCTACTAATGAGATCAAGATTGTTTTTTTTCTGGTCTTACTATTTGAGCTATGGTAGACTGGAGATTAGGATGTGGTCAGAACTAGATTTATAGATTGTGCTTGGGTACCTGCATCCCCATGTATGAGGGACATACCAAGTTACAATAGGAGAAAATTAATGTTCTATATTTCTCGTTTTACAATTTATATGATTTAAACCTTGAGTGTTAAAAAAGGAAATGTGAATGTGAATTGTTATTTGTTATGACTTGTGATCCTTGTCCTGGTACAATAAAGAATGAGATTGGACCCTTAGCCCAGTATGGAAAGGGGGTATGCTTGCTTCTATTTTTGATAGATACAGTAGGATGTTTAATCATGTGCCTATGAAAATTTCTTATAAAATATGATGTGATATATATAATTATGTGTTCATATGAAATGAATTGATTTTGATATGCTAAATGGACCCAAATCTTATAGGAGTAGGAAGGTACTATGAAATAGGGTGATATTGATCACCAGGTTGGGCGACGTGGTCATCGGTTTGAGGTGATGTGATCTTTAGGACAACCATGGACCAATGCATATTTCATACTTGGCTCTGTTGAGGGTGGGTAAGGAGGCCATGAGGCCAGGATGCTGAGTGACATGGTTGTGATAGGAAAGGGTAAGGGTAGTGAGGATGCGCTTCCTGTTACTACTTTCCCTATCTATTATATATATATATATATATATGTTATATGAGATATTTGACCATTTCTTGGTATTCAGTGGGTTTCCACCTAGACGACTTGGATAGAGCGTCAGGAGGGTGATGGTTTAGTGCCAAAGGTTCACTAGAAGGTTCAGACCCTTGAGGGTTAGGTAGAGCATGAGACGTAGGTATAGGCTTAGGGATAGGCTCAGACACAGGTTCCAATACAGGTGGTTTAACCACCATATTTGACAACATTTGGGACATGTATTGATGAGAATATTAGAGTGAGCCTAGCACATGTTATCTAGGGTATCGACAAAGGAGCTTAGGGAGCATATCCTTCGATGGCGTATCTTACTCGAGAGTTCCAATCGCAGCACCCACCACTTTTTTAGGGTGTGGGCAGTCTACATATGGATAAGAATTGGATCGAGTCTATACAGATGATATTCAAGAAGTTGGAGACACCTCTAGAGTGGATGGTGAAGTTGGAAACCTACATGATCAGAGGACCGACAAAGCACTGGTGGGACATTCAGGTCCAGGAAGGCAGACATGAGGGACTGGCCTTGAAGTATTTTGAGGCCAGATTCTTCAATCATTTCTTCCTGGAGATGTTGAGGGAAAATATAGGTGGGGAATTATTGAGCCTTCAGTAGGGTGACATGTCCGTCATGGACTATGTAGTGAAATTCATCGAATTTTCTTGCTTTGCACCTAACATGGTGAGTGGAGACACCTCTAGGGTGAGAAGTTTCAAGGATGGTTTATAGAATTCCATTCATGTGCCGGTAAACATATTTAGGTTGGACTCATTCTTAGAGGTAGTGAACTAGGTTCTCATAGACGAGGGTAATCTGAAGGATAGGTCTTACTCGAGCCAGGTGATGACTTCTGGTGATGTTAGTGGTGATGTTTCAGAAAGAAGGAAGTGAGGTAGAGATGAGTTCCAGTAGGGTTGTTAGGACAAGGACTTGAGAAGACCACCTCAGAGTGGATATTCTATGGTTTTATTTTTTTGTGGGCATACATGTCATGTATAGACTCAGTCCGAGCATCCTCCAAAGGAGTTTTGGGCTTGTGGATAGGTCAAACATCTTGAGAGGTTCTGTAGGAAGCCTTCTTGGATAGCCAATAGTCTGGAACAATGGTAGACTTAGGGTTTTTAGATCAGAGCGGGAGTGGTACTAGGTGATGGTAGCCATGTTTCAATTTCACGCAAAGGTCATGGAAGAGACAGAAGGGCCCAATAGTGGGGTCAGTGTCCAGTGGCTAGTGCATCACTGTAGGGAGGTCAGGCTTCAGGCTAGGTGCATACCGTGGAGATATCAGGTGCTGAGTAGTCTTGTGAACCGATGACGATTAGAGGTATTCCATGGGTATAGCTGTGTTTCTCTATTTTTTAAATGGCCTATTGAGGCATGTCCATTTTGGGTACACGAGGTTCATGGGAGATTCATACATACTAACCAAATGCTGGTTAGTAGGTTGGCACCATCTTGGGTGCGTTACGATATATATATATATATGACATGAATGAAAACAATTTCTATATTTGAGCATTGATGGATGCGTGTTTATTGAGATGAATCGACATCAGGGTATTGAGGAGATGTGGTTTACTTGAGGTTCATTGAAATCTGGCCATTATTAGATGTGTGACTTGATTGAGGTGTGATGCACTGGGACTAGTTGAGCATCTGATGATATGTGGGACCTCATTGGTTCCATGTGTTCCATGGGAATGAGGTGGGCACCGATGTAGTGTGGGATTTGGGTAGGTGTTGTGTATGACACAGGAGCACCAAATGAGGTGTAGGAGTGATAATGTGTCACCATAGGACTTTGATTCCTAGAATAGTCAATGGAACAGTTGTTTTCTTTGAGTTTTGGATCAGTTTGAGATCAGGGTATGTAACTTCTAAGGTGGGGAGCCCCTCCTTGAGGCAGTTGACCTGTGCCATTGAGACCGAGGTAGTCTGAGTTAATTTTAATGGGATGGGTAGGTTTGGTACCATATATGGGTTTAATTTGATATCTCAAGGATGATCTATGTTAAGGAGGAGAGATTGTAACATCCCGAGTTTTTAAATCGGGTTGAAAACCTCTCCCTTTTTGAATTTAGGAATTAGTGGCTATTCCAAATTTCTTTTTGATCATCGGAACTCAATTCTGAGATTTTCCTCAATCAAATATCATGATTTTGGATAGATTTAGAGGCTTGGAGGGTTCTTTGGGTGTTTTTAAGGGTTTCAGGTGCATCAGAGGCCTAAAGGCTAAGTTCTGGAGTTGCAGGATGAGGCACACAGTTTTTGGAAAACTGTGTGGCCTCTTCCAACTAACCGTGCGCCCCAATTTTGTACTTCCACATGATTTAAAAAACCGTGAGAGTTGGTTTTCAAATATGTGCACCCATGTCTACAATTTTTTATAGAGAGTTCACACATGGTTTGCACATGATTTGCGCATGGTTTAGAAAATCATACGAGCTAACCATGCAGTCTCATTAAAGGTGTAAAATCACATTTCCCCCCTTCTCCCTATTTCTTTCTTCTCCCTCCTTTTCCTTATTGGTTGTGCACAACAGCAGGGGGATTCTTCTCTTTTGATCGGTTTTGATCCAAAACCTTCTCCCAAACTCCGTTTTTAGATCCATTGGTGGTGTTAGATTCGTATCGGTAAGTCTATCCTCACCTTTGCATCTCTTCTCTTTTTCTCTTGCCTCACAGAGCGCTGAATCCGTTTGAGTCATTTTTCCCTATTTTCAGGGTGTTCGACAGAAACATTAATTTCTTCTAAAACTCTTTGAGTTAGAGGCTAATACTAGACATGCATACATCTACGAGTCCAAGGTAGGTGGTGTATACCTTTATTCATATTTTCGCAAATGTTGGGGTCACGACTTTTAGCGCGACATTGGGTAGTTGAGAGAGATCCCTTCGCTTGATATTAAATTGATCATGTAACCTTATGGGATACTATTGGGAATGAACTCACCTTTTTTTCTCATGCAGGGCTAGGTTAGAGGCCGTCGACCACCTAGGGTAGTTAGTCCAAGGTGTGTTCTTGGTTTAATTTAAAATGTTTGTTTAGTTGGAATTGTACAATTCAATTATATTGAATTGTTTATTTAATTGGAATTGTACAATTAATTTTATATTTAATTATTTGTTTATTTTGATTTGGTTTATAAATATACAATGTTTGTGATATATTTTTGAGACCCATGGGGTCATGACAGGCTTGAAC
Organism: Viscum album; assembly: GCA_963277665.1. Classification (NCBI taxonomy): domain Eukaryota; kingdom Viridiplantae; phylum Streptophyta; class Magnoliopsida; order Santalales; family Viscaceae; genus Viscum; species Viscum album. The sequence continues at coordinate 1,478,980,768 of OY728161.1, forward strand.
TAAGGAATTGGGGTGGCATGGCCATCAAGATTGAGGCGACGTGGTTGTTTGGTTGGGATTGGACCAAATATTATTGAGTGATATTGATCATAGGATTGGGCATCATTGAAATCAGTTTGAGGCAGAAAGGCTATCAAGTTGAGGGAATAACCCATGGTATTTGATGAAATGACCATCATAATTCATAGAAATGGTTGTAGGGGAACAAGGTGCCAATTGGATGTGGATTAGGTACTATTTTGGTGTTTTTTCGCTCACCTGTGATGGCTAAAGCACCTATTGGAGTCATGTGCACACAGGAGGACTCAGTGATGTGGTGGTTTTGACCACTCGTGTGGGTAGAGCCCCCCGTTAGTGTGGATTAGGAAACTATATTGGGTGTGCTTTCCATAGAAATCCATAGGAAGGTGAGGAGCCTTTAGATGACAGCGTTGAGGATATCAGTTGGGGGATGAGGCTAACTGTATTGAGGCCGTTGGGCCTGGAATATTTTGGGAGGATGAAGATTGTCATTCCTTGGGATGTAATTCTATGAGACGATGGTGATTTTTATTTGAGGAAAGGTATCACTGTGCCTTTAGATGTTAATCTTTGACCTGATGAGTTCTTCAAGTGGGGGTTAGAGGGAACAATTACTTTTGTTTGGGTATGCCTTCAGGATGTTGGAGTTTTGCTGTGACATGAGGTGTCAAGAGGCAATAGGTGTCAGGTTACTTTATTGGAGGTGGAACTTGAGGGTTCAACTAGGATATTTGATATCAGGGAATAACTTGGGCCATGGGATAAAGATCCTATCCTCTTCAGTGATTCAGGTGTTGGCCGAGGAAGGTAAAAGCTTCTTGGTGGCTGTTCAACACCAGCAAAGCTTTTTTTAAAATGAATTACATTGTGCTGCCTTGTTTTATTTTTATATTACATCTTCTTAAACACTTATGTTGGGCATGCACACATGGGTGATATCCTACTAAGACTCATTCTCACACCCTACATGGTCCCTTCGGGATGCGTGTAGACTTTATGCTTTTACATTCAGGTAAGGGTTAGAGCTCTAGAGATGGATCCTAGTTGAGTTGGCATGAGATGTTGGAATGGGGCCTTGAGTTTATTTCCTATGAAGGAGTTACTTTTGAGTTTTCATTTTGTTACCTTTTGTATCAACATGCCTATATATGTATTGTATTGAGGTCAACCATTGGTGACCCATTTTGGATATTGTATTGTATGACTTGGTTTGTATGCATGACCTATTTTTTTAATTGCTACAAGTGGTATGTATGCTTAGTTTTTTTTTATTACTTAGGTTATTGTTCATCTTTTCTTCTGATATTGCTTATTATTGATTATGGTTCCACCTTTAGAGGGTCTGGTTCGAGTATGATAAGTCTTTCCTTCCACTGCATGTCATATATATATACTTAGAACAATATTATATCATTATATGAGAGTATAAAATTTCTAATTTTCTCTCTTTACACCCTCACTTCTAATCATCAGCCTTTGGCATTCAGGGAGGTGCGCCTAAGGCCAGTGGAACCCGGCCCGATAGCACTCTTTGGGTGGATAATTGGGTCGAGGACACTACAATAAGCACTGTTATAACTAAATAATATGCATAGGTCACATGACATAAAAAAATAGCAGAACTTCCACTTCAATGAATGCCAATAGGAATTTCTGGGATGGCCTATAAACCCGATTAAGGTGAAAAAAATATCTGGTCTAGAACATATCATTGCATACATAAGACTACTAATAAAGTTTTCATATGGTATTTGACTCATAAAGGATACATAAGACTCATTACTAGGGGCTCGAGACATGGAAAACTTGAAGTCATGACCCAAAGGCACATTTACAGGTTTCAAGTGCTCAAATAGACATCACTTCAGGACCTTCTTAACTATAAAATCCTGAATCTATAATGTATTTTTATATTTTAATAAATGATATCAATATAGTGGAATTCAAAAACTAATAAAAAAACAAGGGATGTTTTTATTAATAAACCACTGAATTTGTTACATATTTATAAAACTAGATACCACAACTAACTCAGAAATCTCATTATAAGACCTAGTAAAATAACCAGAGCACCACCAAGTAAAACAAGAAGGCTGAATGTGTAGCCCACTTTCCCTAAATCTTCCATAATTAGAAAATTGATAACAAGAAGAATAGAAAAATACTAAGAACAATAGGGAATTATAAAACCATTATGAAAGTAAGAATTGAACATCGAGATTTTTTTTGTGTTTTTTTCGAATGCACTTAGACATAGGTATTTATAAGAATTTTTTTTGATCATTGGAAAAATATAACTATTGGTGTTTTAATAGTTGTTAGGTGATTTAATAATAAATTAAAATGGATTTAAAATTATTGTTTCAAAATAATAATATAGTATTTAAAATTATAACATTTAATGAAAATGTTTTAATAATAAGTAAAACTTCTAAAATTTTGTAACATAACTTTGAGAATTTAATAAATTTAAAAGATGGTTTCATATAAATAGTTTCAAATAATAATAATAAATTAATTTTTGAAATGGTGTAATTAACCTAATGGAAATGATTAAAAATATATAATTACAAGTAATACAATGATACTTTGACAGTTATTTACTTTGTTTTGAATAGAAAACTTCTTAATTAACAAAAAATGTAGTACTTACCCACCACAAAGGCAGCCAATGAAACAAATGATTAGGTGGGAACCGGACAAGCCTTCAGTGTGTGGGGGTGTACTCAGGTGTAGCTGAGAGTGTAAGCCAAGGAGTGAGCATAAGCCCGGTCATAGTGCCCACAAGGGGTCGAGCGTGACCTGTGTAAAGGCCCCATGAGTTAGTAGAGAGGGTGGGATGAAGCCCTCGGGATCCTGTGTATAAGTCTCCCATTGTGTGTGTGTTTATGTCATCAGGGGGGGTATTAGATTATAAAGGGGATCTCATTTTTTCCCTATTTCAATGTGGGATGTTGTGGATGAGATCTTAGCCGTCCGATCGAATCGGGCTCATCTGATCTGTCTAACACTTCTCCTGATCATCTTCTTCACTGGACTCCTTCCTAGAATCTTCAAACCAGTAGATCACGAAGCCGCCGAGATCTCTTCCACCATCGTATTCCCCTTCAACCATGTCCCAACTTAGATTCATTTTCTTCTAAAAATGACATGGATGATTTGTTAAAAAATAAACAGAATCCTTGAACTCCTATTTCCTTCATCAGCTTCTGAAGGAAGCCATATATATATATATATATATATATATATATATATATATATCCAATAAACCCTTATTTTGAATCTTAAAATCACAACGAACCACCGTTGTTTGATATACTTTAACAAATTTTAGATTTTTCCTTTTTATGTTTTCAAACACAACAACATAATATATATATATATATATTCAAGTATGACAATCCAAATCCTTGGATGAATAAATAAACCCTTATGCTTGCTTTACAAATGAATAGTATTACCTTCCATTTTTATATTCATTAATGATTAGTGTAATTAATATATATAATCTTACATTATAAAACCCTCATTTTTCTCACCCAAAGGTCCTGAACCATTACCCAAAATCATTCCCTCATTATTACTCTCTGTGTCCAGGAACCAACATCCTTGAATTCATCATCATTCAAGGTAAGGGTTATATTTTATTTACAAATATATATATATATATATGTTTAAGTATATTTATATTTTCAAATTCTATAATAAAAGGTTATTATAATTTCATTAATTTTATCAAGACTATATTTTAGAAAATAAAGTCTCTAGTTTGTTTTCAAATTTTTGATTTGAATTATAAACCTGATAAGAAATACAATTATTTATTTATTTATTTTCAAAGAAATATATATATATATCTCTCTCTCTCTATATATATTGCTTAGAATTAATGATATAAATAATTATTCTATGATTTTAAATAAGTTGTCTGAAAGAAATAATAAAACTTTTTTTTTTATTGTTATCATTAAATTTTTTCTTTTAATAATAACATGAGAAAAGTTATTATTTTATTTATAAGTTATCATTTTATGTGTACCATTATTTTTTAGAAAATTGTAAATGATAAATGTTATAATTTTATGTGTGAGTTGTTTTAATATGTCCATGAATTTCATTCCTAATATTAGATATGACCATCATCTATAATTATTATTGAAATTTTATTCATTTTATACAATCTTTTGTTTAAATTTCGAAGCATTCATGTTCATTTATTTTAAATGTAATTCTATTAAGAAAAAATGGATTTCTTCTAAAAATGATTTTTTTCAAGATTAAAATTTATTAAATTATTTTCTTTTATGAAAATAATATATGTAAGAATTCAAAAGTTTTTAATGGGTTAAGAATGATAAAATTAGATCTTTAAAAAATGTTTTCTTAAAATTCAACACTGGGTTATCGAATAAGATGATGATGAGGTATGGGGAGAAGACCCATGACCTCAAGGGGACGCTATCCCACATGTGATATGGATAAGTGGTCTTATGTTTTTTTTCTTATGGCCTTATAAGTATCATTATTAATCTATAAAAATTATTATTTTCAAAATGGATAAATCCAAAGTAGTATTTTAAAAGAATTATTATTTTGAATATATATGGTTTTCAAAGTAATATGCACCATGTAAGGATATTTAGAAAATGTTTTCAATGTATGGAAAACCCTTTTCTAAGTAATTTTTTTTATAAAATGATTTATTTGATAAATATTTTCACAGAAACTTATAGTTTTCAAATAAAATCATTTCCAAATAATTTTTAAAACCCCATACTGGGAAAATTAATGCTCATCCTATGTTTTAAATTTATTTTTCATAGGTTTAGTATAATTGAAATTTGGTGTGTATTTAATATAATAAGGTAGTGTATGTGAAGTAATTTGTTTAATTTTTTGTAGAGCTTTGTTAAATTATAATGTATTTGTATAATTCTACAAAACCTAGCCGGAAAAGTCCTTAGTATGTAAAATGCTTTGTGTATTTTTCATCTGTATTTAAAAAAAATACACAACATTTTTATGTACCGAATCTAGAAGTGTGTGTTTCAGACTTTACACTTAACACATTCCAATTGGGATATATATAATACTCTAGTGAATTTTTTCATAATAATTTCCATGCCTAATATTTTCTTTGTATTCCTTAAATATTTCATTTCAAAAACATAATTTAACTATATTTTCACACAATTAATCAACCTCATGTCTTTTCATATGATAATAATATCATCAACATATAATAGTAAGTAAATGAAACCATGATTAAAAAATTTAAATTAAACACAAGAATCATATTTACTTTTATCAAAACCATTTTGAAGCCTGAAGGAGTCAAAATGTTTACACTATTTCCTTGAGGACTACTTAAGTACATATAAGGATTTTCACAAAAGGCACACTTGATTAGGTTTGAAGTATTTTGAAAACCCATTAGTAGGTTTTATGTAAATATTTTCATTCATTTTTTTGTTTCAAAATATAGTTTTTACTTCTAATTGTTCAATATGAAAGTCTTTTTAGGTAATAAAATAAATAAATAATATAATATATTAATGTTTAATAGAAGAAAAAAATTCACTATAGTCAATCCCCTCACATTGAACGAACCATTTGTCTACATGTATTTCATTGAATTTTATTTTCATTTATCCAATGTTATATTCATTCTTTTTAAAAATCCTTTCATAGATTATTATTATACCCCTTTTAGGTTTATTAAATGTCCAAACTTTATTTTTAAGAAGGAAATCCATTTCATCTTTCATAGTTTCTTTCCATTTCTTTGATTCATTATATTTCATGTCTTGTTTAAAGGAATATAACTTATCATCATTTAAATATAGAGAAGAATTAAAGGAAAAGGCAACCAAATTAGTGTGGATGAACTGGGAATGAGTCATAATAGTTCTCTTAATTCTATATTGGGTTAATTTATAGTCCATAAAACCATCCTCTCTCTCACCCCTAGACTCAGAATTAAAAACAAGAATAGTTTTAGTGTGAATTGGTTGGGGAAGAATGGTGGAGATAGTATTGGGATCAGACTGCATTCCAAGATCTAAATGAACCTCAATGGCCATAGGTTTATATGTACCAATTAAGAACCCGGTTTTTGGATGTAAAAGACTTTGGAATATTCTTGATGTTATTCCAGAGCAACGCCTTCAGACGGCGTGCGATTCCAAGCCCCGGAGTGCCCGAAATTAAATTTCCAGTGCATTCACACTAGGAACGCCAAATAAATGGGATAAATCCTAAACGGTGTTTCAGATCAGAGATCTGAGTGTACGGATGGATCCGAAATGGGGTGTTTACCCTAAGAACAACATAAAACATGTCGGCGCAGGACGTTTGGACCCCTCGCTCACTTTCGGAACGTGAAACAGATAAATTAAATAATTAATTTATCCATTTAATGGTTAAACTCAGTATCTCTTAAACGGTTGCTCGGATTGGAAATATGAGGCCACCGTTGAGTTCGGAGCGCGCCGTTTAACTTAGGAGGGGTGTAAGTTTTGCGGGCGCGGGCCGTCAGTGAAAAATGGCCCCAGGGGCGTTTTCGTAATTTGGCGACCTCAGGCGTTAAGTTTAATAACTTTCAAATGGAGCCTCAGATTAAAATTACGAGACCACCATTGCGCTCAGAACGTGGCGTTTACCCCATGGAAGGCTTAATCTCGACCCCGCCGGAAGTTCGGGTTCGGGCCAACGGGCGGGTGGTTATGTGTGTTTCTATTTAAACACTTAACCCCCCTCTCTCCCCCTTTGTCCACCCCCTGGAAGGAGCTCTCAAGGAGGAACTCCTCATCTCCTCCACCTCTCCGGCGAGGCGCGGCATTCCGGCGGATCGTCGTGAAGCGTCGGGCGAAGCCCAACAAGGTAGGATCGTTGCAGTTTCAATTTTTATTCCCGCACCTACTTTGAGTTTGATTATATGCATCAAGTTGTTGTTTGATCCTTGAACAAATCCCATGGTCGTGTAGTATAAATTTTGGAATTTCCAACGAAATTTTCGGTTTGTAAATCTGAGTTCGGAGGAGGCCGCGGTTGTTCGCCGAAGTTTGCGGGAATTGGAGATCGTTTGATGTTTTCCGGCGGGTGGTCCGGGCTTCACAGGCGGCGGCGCGGGCTCTGGCTTCAGGCGGACAGCGGGGGTTGAGGGATTCAGCTTGGAGGCCGGGGGCGTGCGGCTCTGGCAGGCTTCGACGGGGCGCCGACACGAGGCGGAGCCGGCCGCGCGAAGCGGCGGCTCCAGGCGGCGAGGCCGAGCCGCCGGGGCGTGGCGACCGCGGGGTCACGGTGCGCGACCCCCATGTGGAGACAAGACCCGCGAGTCCACGGCCAGCCCGCGCGGCTAAGCCGCGGGCCGGCCCAGGCCGGGCGGACCGGCCGGTCCAGCCCAAGGGGCTTTGTCCCCTCGACTTAGATGCCCGTATTTTCCGCTACGGGCATCCGTTTTGCATGCCGTCTACGGAGACACGTTCCTTGGATCGAGGGGAACGTTTTGAGATGGTTTTGGGAATTTTTATTTCCCGGGACGGGAGTTCGGTGGCACGACGCGTACGTTAAGTGGACGAGCCTTTTCCGGGGGATTTTTTTTGGATGGCGCGGACGCGTCCGACGTCCGATTTGAGCGCCGTCAGTGGCGTTGGGACCCTGGCGTCAAGCCAGAGTTTTCCAGTGTGGTTTCGGGCATTGGAACCAGAGTTGAGGCATGGGCCCAATGACTCATCTTTTAAGCTGTTAGCAGCGTTTTGTAACTTTTTCATCGGACATCCATTTGGGGCGTGCGAGCAGTCGTTTTTGGGTGTTTTTCCGAGGGGATTGCAATGGTGCAATCCGCCCGCTCTAATTCCACACACTGGTGCGGGCCCCGCGAGGGCCATTTCAGGCATTGAAGGTGATTTCCAGCTTTACCACCGGGTGTCCGTTTTGGACAAGTGAATAGTCAAACTTGTGTACTTTTTTGAGAGGATCGGAGTGGCGCGATCCGTTCGTTGTGTTTCGGGACCGGGATGCAGGTCCCACGTAGCACCGCTCGTGTGCGGTGCACCAGAATGCATCTTTTTCTCCAGATATCTGTTCCGCTCAAGTGAGCAGTCCTTTTGACGTGTTTTCCCGAGGGGATCGCAAGGGTGCGATGCGCCCGACTGTTTTCGGGGACGAGGCTCGGGACTACGGGACGCCGTTTGGGTATAAAGCGTAGTTGGTGACTTTTTTGTCAGATATCCGTTTGGGGCGAGTAAGTAGTCGATCTCGTGTGTTTTTCCGTGAGGATTACAAAGGTGTAATCTGTTCAGGCGAGCAGAGCCTCTTACACGATCTTATTAAATGTGTAAATATGAAAGGTGTACCGGTGGTGGTTCTTCCTGTGGTGTTTGCAGGGAACCCTTGGTGTGTGATCGCGTTCAATCCTGGGAGAGTGATGTTGGTGTTTAAAGAGATGTGGTTGACCGTGCCTCAACCATTGAGGTGGAAAGTTGGAGTTGTTATGATTACGCCTTCGCGTTGATGATGGGTGCCGTGTGCACGTTATCCTTTTGGCTGGAGATGTAGTATACTCTGGGAGTATACGGGAATGCTGGGAGGTACATGTTGATGTTGGTACCTCAGAATGTTTGTGCGCTTGGTTGGGTTTGACTTGGGGCCACACGTCGTGTGGGCCCCATGTGCGTGAAATGTTATACTTTACGTACTTTTGACCTCTCGCAACATAGAGGGTTCCTCTGTTCTCGTTTGTTGACCAGTAGGGTTGAGTTTTCCCCTGGTTCTGTTCTCGTTTGTTGAACACCAGGTTTGAGTTTTCCCCTGGTTCTGTTCTTGTTTGGCCGACAGAGATAGTTAGTTTCCTCTGTTTCATCAGCTGTGAGGGGTTTCAGTACCGTGCCTTTTCACCGGACTGCGACACCATTTACAACTACGGGTGTTTGTACAATGTGGGTGGTTTCCCCACTTTCTGGGATGAGTTGACTCGGTCCGCTTTGACAGTGACTCAGCGGATTGGAGCGTGATCACCTTGAGAGGTCTAGGGAGTTCCTCCTGTTCCTTCGTGTTCCCTAGTAGAGTTCTTGTGGATTCGGTGTGACCAACACTTTATGTGGGCACCGATCCTCTACCCAGGAGGTTGTTTCCAGCAGGGCTGGCCAGGAGTTTGTTTCCAGCAGGGCTGACCAGTGGGGTACCATCCAGCAGAGATGGCCAGAGCAGTACCATCCAGCAGGTATGACCAGTGGGTTACCATCCAGCAGAGATGGACAGAATAGCGGTGTTCACCAAGCAGTACCATCCAGCAGGGATGGCCAGACCAGTTCCAGGTTTACCTCCAGCAGGGCTAGATAGTGGTCCTCGATGTCGGGCTTACCTCTAGTGGGGCTGGGCAGTGGTCCCCGATGCCGGGTTTACCTCCATCTGGGCTGGGAAGTGGTCCCTGATGACGGTTCCGAGCCTCCCTCCAGTGGAGTACCCTTTTATAGGATTGGGCATTGGGACTCGTCGACGAATTTATCCTGGTCTCCCTCAAGTGGATTACCCTATTACGAGACTGGATAGTCTGGCACCCGTCGACTCTTGCCGGGTCTCCCTGTAGTGGGAACCTGTCGACTTCCAGGGACCCTCCAGCGGGGCTGGGCAGGGGGTCGCCGGTCGACTTTGAGGAGACCTCTCGAATGCGAGGTAGTTACGAGTTGTTGTTTGACGTTTCCCCAGAACTCTCAAGTACGAGGAGCGCTTTCCCCACTGAGACGCGTCCTTGCGACGCGACCTAAAACCGTGCGGGTGAGTCAGTACCGCCCAAAGCGGATAGTTTTGAGGTGCGGTGATTTGACCCCTTAACTTGTAGTTCGGGGCAGACATGCGGGATGTTGGGCATCAATGGTGTTTACTTCTGGGACTATTGGCTACTCATTTCTTGGGCTGAGCTACGGGATGCAAATCCCCTTACGATCTTGTTCGGGCTTCTTGATTGAGCATATGGATATGTATATACCTTGTTCCAGTACCCACTTCTTGGGTTTGGTTACTCTCCTTCCAGGAGAGGCGAAGACGCGCGGGGTACGCCACGTGCTTTCCGTGTCTAGCTTCTCATGGTTGGACGAGTCTACTCTCCTGCCATAGGTAGCAAAGACTCGACGGGAAGTTTATCTTCTCACCGTTTCTAGCTCCTTGTGTCTGGACGAGTCTACCTTTTTTCCTCTTGTTGGGTTGAGCTGGACTCTCTACTGTTACTCCTTACTGCACTCTTGGTTGTACTCCTTTACTTTTTTCTGTTCGATCTACTGCTCACCCTTCGGTACCTCCTTTTTTTCTCCCTCGAGCCTTCGGGGTATCCTACTGAGTATTTTTATACTCACCCATGCTTGGGCTTTGCCCGAACTTGGTGTACCCTTGCAGACGACGGACAGGTTGGTCGTGACATCAGAGGATCTTAGGAGTTCGGGAGCTTGGACCGCGTGCGGTGGTCGTAGTCGGGTTCCAGGTGTGGGACTCTTCTAGTTGTTTTACTTTTTTTTACCTTTTGCCGAGTTGTGGAACTTTTCTGGTTGGGCACATGTTTTTCCCCTTTTCTTTTCAGTTTACTTTCATCACTTTATTTGTACTTTTAGAGGTCGATGCACATTGTGGTTTATTTATAGCAGTTGGCACTTTACTTCTCTTTTTACTCTACACTTTTGCATTGAGTGTGCTACGTGTGTGTGTACAAGTACTCAGGAAAATGTCTCCCCAAGTTGTTTATCCTTCGACGCTTGTCGCCAGCCCCTGGCCCATGGAGGTGGGATTGGGGTAGTTGCGGCTCGAGCCCGGGTAGGTTCGGGTCGTGAAAAAGTGGTATTAGAGGTGGTTTGTTCCTTGGTACGCTGTTCGGACGTCCCTAAAATAAAAAGGAATTAGTTGGGATTTAGGGAAACAATGTTAATGCATCTCGAGAGCAGCTCTCAGGCTAGGGAGTCCAGTGATGGTGCGGCGGCTGGCGTATCCATTCACCAGGACCTTGATAACCCGTTTGTCGACTCGGCATGCTGAGACACTCATTGTTGGGAAAATTGGTTTGTGCATCACATAGGATTGAGTCTTTGACTATCCTTCTTGAGTCAGATCCCCATTTTTTTATGGTTATATACATATATGCTCATCTGACCATGACACTCCTTGATAATATTCAGGATGTCTCCGCGAAGACAGCCAGCCAGGATACCGACTTTGGTTCGTGAAGACGAACCTGTGAGCAATGAGGCCACAGTCCAGGACCCATCATGTGAGCCCCTTTCTATGGGTGGGTCGGTAGCAGAACCCCCACCTATTGAGCAGCAGACAGTTTCAGCAGAGCAGACTGAGCTTGAGCGCAGGTTGAGTGTGCTCCGTGAGTTCCAGCGGCAGAGACCGCTGAAGTTCAGTGGTGATCCAGACCCTCAGGCAACAGAGGTTTGGGTAGAGACAGTGGTTCACCTCTTCAGGCTTGTGCGGATGCCGATAGATCAGAGAGTGGCTTTGGTAGCCAACCTTTTCCGCGGAGCAGCTTGGCGTTGGTGGAGTCTGGTGACTCAGTTTCTTGACGAGTTGTCGCTTTCGTGGGGTGACATTCAGTTGTTGTTTTGTGAGGAGTTTTCCCCCTCCTACTTGCGCTCCATTCGAATTCAGGAGCTTCTACAGTTTCAGTAGGGAGGGATGATGGTGGCCGAGTACGCGGCTAGTTTCCCAGATCGTGCATGCTTTTACCAGGACTTGATCCTTGACGACAACATCCGAGCGCGAAAGTTTGAGCAGGGTCTCCGCCGAGAGATTCGTGCTGTCATAGTACCCTTGGGAATTTCCACATATGCTGGGGTGCTAGAGCAGGAGCTGGTGACAGAGAGCTTCCTGTCACGTTCTAGAGTTGGTGGTGGCAGCAACCACGTTGGATCCGAGACGTCTGTCGCAGCTAGTGGGCGTCGGCAAGCAGGACCTCGACGCAGGTGGCTTTCTGACAACCGGACTCAGGGGCGTGGTTGTACACCACAGTGGTACCAGAGGGCACTAGTGCAGCCCGAAGAGAGTCGGTGCTATGCTTGCGATGGGAGAGGTCACCTGGCACGGGACTGCCCTACCAGGCATGCAGAGAGCTTCGGGCAGGCAGCAAGTGTGCCACCACGACGGAGGCAGCGCCATGATCAGAGTAGTACCCAGAGAGGTGGTGCTAGCAGAGGAGCGGGAGGAGCTGGAAGTGGAGGATGACCATACGAGGTCTTCTCATCACCACTAGGCTGTCCACATCAGACTCCGAGAGCTGACAGTTGGGACCACAGACAGCCACAAGCTTTGGATGTCTACGATCTTGCAGAGCATGAGGTGATAAGGGGTACACTCTACAACTCTTCTACTTTTTGCAGTAGAATTGTTAGACTCTCTGTGTGAAATTCTTTTCTCCCTGCTTATTGTTTGAGTTGTTACCAGGGTGGTGCGGGGCGTCAGTGTAACCCTGTGTTGGTAAGGTAAAAGGCGTAGGACCTTTCTCTTTAGTCGATAGTGTTGACTCCTTCACTTCTGAGCGTGTAAGAGGGTCTTGGTTGTGGGACATCGACTATGAAACCTTGCGTGACCAGATAACCTTGGTCGTTTCACCATATGGATATTCTGAAGGAGGGAATCACCGGGACTTGTTCCAGGTGTGGGCAGTGATTCTAGTCGCGGCGTGCGACGTAAGGGTTCAGTCGGGGAGGTGAGTTACCCCCGAGGTCCTTTAGACCGATTGAGACCATGATAAGGGATGGTGAGGTTCCATACCGCCTTGCCCTAACCCCAAAGGCTGGTTTGGGTGCATAGGATCTCCCGCGTGACTCACCTGAGGAGATGTGTGCGTGCTCCTATGAACGTCATCAGCGAGAGCAGAACTCGCGTGAATAGATCAAATCCTTTGGTTAGTGTGCAGTGACGCAGAATTGTGCAAGAGTTCTTCTGGGTACGGGAGAGCCAGGTGTGGGCTTAGTACCCTGAGTTGTTCCCTGGTCTTGCTTTTTGGGGACGAAAATATTGAATGAGGGAATGATGTAAGAACCTGGTTTTTGGCAGTAAAAGACTTTGGAATATTCTTGAGGTTATTCCAGAGCAGCGCCTTTAGACGACGTGTGATTCCGAGCCCCGAAGTGGCCAAAATTGAATTTCCAGTGCATTCACACTGGGAACACCAAATAAATGGGATAACTCCTAAATAGTGTTTCAGATCAGATATATGAGTGTACGGATGGATCCAAAATGGGGTTTTTACCCTAGGAATGACATAAAACATGTCGGCGCGGGATGTTTGGACCCCTCGCTCGCTTTCGGAACGTGAAACGGATAAATTAAATAATTAATTTATCTATTTAATGGTTAAACTTAATATCTCTTAAATGGTGGCTTGTATTGGAAACCGAGGTCACCGTTGAGTTTGGAGCGTGCCGTTTACCCTAGGAGGGGTGTAAGTTTTGTGGGCGCGGGTTGTCAGTGAAAAATGGCCCCAGGGGCGTTTTCGTAATTTGGAGACCTCGGGTGCTAAGTTTAATAACTTTCAAACAGAGCCTCAGATTAAAATTTAGAGACCTCCATTGCGCTCAGAACATGGAGTTTACCCCAGGGGAGGCTTAATCTCAACCCCGCCGGAAGTTCGGGTTCGGGCCGACGGGCGGGTGGTTAAGTGTGTTTCTATTTAAACACTTAACCCCCCATCTCCCCCTTTGTCCACCCCCTGGCAGAAGCTCTCAAAGAGTAACTCCTCCTCTCCTCCACCTCTCTGGCGAGGCGTGGCAGTCCGGCGGATCGTCGTGAAGCGTCGGGCGAAGCCCAACAAGGTAGGATCGTTGCAGTTTCAATTTTTATTCCTGCACCTATTTTGAGTTTGGTTATATGCATCAAGTTGTTGTTTGATCCTCGAAAAAATCCCATGGTTGTGTAGTATAAATTCTGGCCTTTCCAACGCAATTTTCGGTTTTTAAATCTGAGTTTGAAGGAGGCCACGGTTGTTCACTGAAGTTTGCGGGAATTGGAGGCCGTTTGATGTTTTCCGGAGGGTGGTCCGGGATTCACAGGCGGAGGCGCGGGCTATGGCTTCAGGAGGACGGTGGGGGTAGAGGGCTTCAGCGCGGAGGCCGGGGGCGTGCGGCTCTGGCGGGCTTCGACGGGGCGCCGACACGAGGCGGAGCCGGCCGCGCGAGGCGGCGGCTCCAGGCGACGAGGCCGAGCCGCTGGGGCGCGACGACCGTGGGGTCGCGGTGCGTGACCCCCGCGCGGGGACAAGAGCCGCGAGACGCGGGTCTTCTTGCGGCAGGTGCGACCAGCCCGCGCGGCTAAGCCGCGGGCCGGCCCGGGCCGGGCGGACCGGCCGGTCCAGCCCAAGGGGCTTTGTCCCCTCGGCTTAGATGCCCGTATTTTCCGCTACGGGCGTCCGTTTTGTGTGCCGTCTATGGAGACGCGTTCCTTGGATCGAGGGGAATGTTTGGAGATGGTTTTGGGAATTTTCAATTCCCGGGACATGAGTTCGGTGGCACGACGCGTACGTTAAGTGGACGAGCGTTTTCCGGGGGATTTTTGTTTTGGACGGTGCGGACGCGTCCGACGTCCGATTTGAGCACCGTCAGTGGCGTTGGGACCCTGGCGTCGAGGTGGAGTTTTCCAATGTGGTTTTGGGCGTTGGAACCAGATATGAGGCGTGGGCCCCACGACCCATCTTTTAAGCTGTTAGCAGCGTTTTGTACTTTTTCATCAGACATCCATTCGGGGCGTGCGAGCAGTCGTTTTTGGGTGTTTTTCTGAGGGGATTGCAATGGTGCAATCCGCCCATTCTAATTCCACATGCTGGTGCGGGCCCCACGAGGGCTGTTTCAGGCGTTGAAGGTGATTTCCAGCTTTACCACCGGGTGTCCGTTTTGGACAAGTGAATAGTCAAACTTGTGTACTTTTTTGAGAGGATCGCAGCGACGCGATCTGTTCATTGTGTTTCGGGACTGGGATACGGGTCCCACGTTGCACCGCTTGTGTGTGGTGTGTCGGAATGCATCTTTTTCTCCAGATATCTATTCCGCTCAAGTGAGCAGTCCTTTTGACGTGTTTTCCCGAGGGGATCGCAAGGGTGCGATGCGCCTGACTGTTTTCAGGGTCAAGGCTCAGGACTACGGGACTCCGTTCGGGTGTAAAGCGGAGTTGGATACTTTTCCATCGGATATTTTGTTTGGGGCGAGTAAGTAGTATATATCATGTGTTTTTCCGTGAGGATTACAACGGTGTAATCTGTTCAGGCGAGCGAAGCCTCTTACACGATCTTATTAAATGTGGAAATATGAAAGGTGTACCGGTGGTGGTTCTTCCTGCGGTGTTTATAGGGAACCCTTGGCATGTGATCGCGTTCACTCCTGGGAGAGTGATGTTGGTGTTTAAAGAGATGTGGTTGGCCGTGCCTCAGCCGTTGAGGTGGCAAGTTGGAGTTGTTACGATTATGCCTTTGCGTTGACGATGGGTTCCGTGTGCACGTTAGCCTTTTGGCTGGAGACGTGGTATACTCTGGGAGTATACGGGAACGCTGGGAGGTACATGTTGATGTTGGTACCTGAGAATGTTTGTGCGCTCGGTTGGGGTTGACTTGGGGCCACACGTCGTGTGGGCCCCATGTGCGTGCCGTGTTCTGCTTTACGTACTTTTGACCTCTCGTGACATAGAGGGTTTCTCTGTTCTCGTTTGTTGACCAGTAGGGTTGAGTTTTCCCCTGGTTCTGTTCTCGTTTGTTGACCATCAGGGTTGAGTTTTCCCCTGGTTCTGTTCTCGTTTGGCCGGCAGATATGGTTTGTTTCCTCTGTTTCATCAGCTGTGAGGGGTTTCAGTACCGTGCCCTTTCACCGGACTGCGGAACCATTTACGACTACGGTTGTTCGTACAGTGTGGGTGGTTTTCCCACTTTCTGGGATGAGTTGACTCGGTCCACTTTGACAGTGACTCAGTAGATTGGAGCGTGATCGCCTTGAGAGTCCTAGGGAGTTCCTCTCGTTCCTTCGTGTTCCCTGGTAGACTTCTTGTGGATTCGGTGTGACCAACACTTTACGCGGGCACCGATCCTCTACCCCGGAGGTTGTTTCTAGTAGGGCTAGCCAGGAGTTCGTTTCCAGCAGGGCTGACCAGTGGGGTACCATCCAGCAGGGATGGCCAGAGTAGTACCATCCAGCAGGGATGACCAGTGGGTTACCATCCAGCAGGGATGGCCAGAACAGCGGTGTTCACCGAGCAATACCATCCAGTAGGGATTTCCAGATCAGTTCTGAGTTTACCTCCAGCGGGGCTGGGCAGTGGTCCCCAATGTCGGGCTTACCTCCAGCGGGGCTGGGCAGTGGTCCCCGATGCCGGGTTTACCTCCAGCTAGGCTGGGAAGTGGTCCCCGATGACCATTCCAAGCCTCCCTCCAGTGGAGTACCCTTTTACGGGACTGGGCATTGGGACTCATCTATGACTTTAGCCGGGTCGCCCTCCAGTGGATTACCCTGTTACGGGACTAGGTAGTATGACACCCATCGACTCTTACCGGGTCTCCCTGTAGTGGGAACCTGTCGACTTCCAGGGACCCTCCAGCGGGGCTGGGCAGGGGGTCTTCTGTCGACTTTGAGGAGACCTCTCGACTGCGGGGCAGTGACAAGTTGCGGTTTAACATTCCCCCAGAACTCTCAAGTACGAGGAGCGCTTTCCCCACTGAGACGCGTCCTTGCGACATGACCTAAAACCGTGCGGGCGAGTCAGTGCCGCCCAAAGTGAATAGTTTTGAGGTGCGGTGATTTGACCCCTTGACTTGAAGTTCGGGGCAGGCGTGCGGGATGCTGGGCATCGATGGTGTTTACTTCTGGGACTATTGGCTACTCATTTCTTGGGCTGAGCTATGGGATGGAGATCCCCTTACGATCTTGTTCGGGATTCTTGATTGAGCATATGGATATGTATATACCTTGTTCCAGTACCCACTTCTTGGGTTTGGTTACTCTCCTTCCAGGAGAGGCAAAGACGCGTGGGGTAATCCACGTGCTTTCCGTGTCTAGCTTCTCGTGGTTGGACGAGTCTACTCTCCTGCTATAGGTAGCGAAGACTCGACGGGAAGTTCATCTTCTCACCGTTTCCAGATACTTGTGTCTGGATGAGTGTACCTTATTTCCTCTTATTGGGTTGAGCTGGACTCTCTACTATTACTCCTTACTGCACTCTTGGTTGTACTCCTTTACCTTTTCCTGTTCGATCTACTGCTCACCCTTCAGTACCTCCTTTGTTGCTCCATCGAGCCTTCGGGGTATCCTATTGAGTATTTTTATACTCACCCCTGCTTGGGCTTTACCCGCACTTGGTGTGACCTTGCAGACGACGGACAGGTTGGTCATGATGTCAGAGGAGCTTAGGAGTTTGGGAGCTTGGACCGTGTGCGGTGGTCATAGTCAGGTTCTGGGTGTATGACTCTTCCAGCTGTTTTACTTTTGTTTACCTGTTGCCGGGTTGTGGCACTTTTCTGGTTGGGTGCATGTTTTTCCCCTTTTCTTTTCAGTTTACTTTCAGCACTTTCTTTGTACTTTTAGAGGTCGATGCACATTGTGGTTTATTTATAGCAGTTGGCACTTTAATTCTCTTTTTACTCTGCACTTTTTCATTGAGTGTGCTGCGTGTGTGTGTACAGGTACTCAAGAAAAGGCCTCCACGAGTTTTTTAGCCTTCGATGCTTGTCGCCAGCCCCTGGCCTTTGGAGGCGGGCTTGGGGTAGTTGCAGCTCGAGCCCGGGTAGGGTCGGGTCGTGACACACCAGCATCACCAGACTTAGAGGGATTCTGATTTGGTGTAAAAGCCTTATGGAATAAAACATCTTGACTAATAATTCAATTCTGAAAACCAATCTTATATAACCAAATCCTGTACCCCTTAACCCACTGAGGATAACCTACGAAGATACATTTAATTGATTCAGGTTAAATTTTATTAGTCCTTTTATGATTATAAGTCGTACAACCTAAAACTCATATCCTAGAATAGGGGGAGAACCAGTCACACCTCCTTAGGAGTTTTAAAGGTAATAGAGCTAGATGGTACTCAATTGATCAGATACACAACTGTAGAAACAACTTCATCCCTGAATGACTTAAGGATACTAGAATGTTAGAGAATTCTTCTCACCATCTCTAAAATAGCCATATTCATCCTCCAAACTAGGCCATTATATTATAGATTTTCCACAACATTTTGGTGTCTCAAGACACCTTTATAATTACAATAGTCAATTAATTCACTTGATAAGTACTCAATCCCATTATCTATACTTATGTATTTAAAATTATTCCCTGATTCACTATCGACATTGGATTTCCAAGTCTTGAACGTTTCAAATGTTTCAGACTTGTGCTTTAGTATGTAAATACATATTTTTTATGAGTAATAATCTATAAAGGTCACAAAATAATGTCCTCCACTATGGGAGGAGACCTTAGAAATACCCCACAAGTCTATATGGATATATTCCATGGGGCCTTATCTCTATATAAAGAACTATTAAAAATATTTTTTGGACTTTCCAAACACAAAATCTTCACAGAAGGAAAGATTGTCAGTGGTTATGCCTTTCAACAACCCTTTCTTAATCATTTCATTCATTCATTTGGCATGCACATTCCCAATTCATCTATTACAAAGCACAATACTATCAGGCATAGGGGAATTGGATACATTCAAATATTTCACGTGTTTCTAACCATCCAAGACATATAACTCATTCAGGATATTTCCATTCATAATGTCGAGGTGTCCCTTAATGATCCTAATACTTATAGAATCAGACCTAAATTTAAAGCCATTTTGGTATAGCAGACCTAGGGAAATGAAGTTTCTCTTCAACCTGGGTACCCATATCACCTCATTTAGAGTTCTAACTGACCCATCATATAGTTCTAGAGAAATAAAACCTCTACCCATGACATGAAAAATCCCATTATTTACTAGGTAAATATCACCACTTTCAACTTCACTTTAACCATTAAATTAATCTCTCTTGGGTAACATGTGTAATGAGAATCCAAAATCCATGACACACTCTTCTCTCTTGGAATTTGAACACACATTCAAGACATCAACAATGTTGAAGACTTGCTCCACCAACAACGAGTGATCATTGTTTTTCATGGAATTGTTCCTCTAAAGACAATTCCTTTCAGTATAATTGAAAATTCTATTTTTTGAATTTTCAAAAAGATGCTTTGTGGTTGAGAGGTAACCAAAAACGAAAGTCAGGATTCAAAATACACACTATGCCAAATTTCAAAATTTAAAAACAATGTCTGAAAGGAACACCGGACCCGAGGATTCCTCGATCCAAGTAACCCGCATCATCCAAAATCACATTTCCTGCCATAATATTCTTGGGAACACCACCATCATTGTCTCTACCCTATCAATGCACGAGCTGATGACCATAACAAGCGAAATGCAGAACATCACAATCATCAATGAACCATTGTCATCTTCATAATTTAACACCATTAACCAGAACTAACATCAACAACATCATTACTGTTGGAACCAAAATCCAAAGAGTCATCATCATAACTACCATCCTCCAGCACACTGAAAAAACCATTCCAAACACATCCCAAAAAAAATCCACATGAAGAAAATAATTAAAATGAACAAAAAACCAAACATAAATTGAAATCCATAACTAGGATGAAATTACAATATAGTAGAATCAATGAACCAGAATACCCAAAATCGGAGAATCCAAATCACTTGAGCAAACACTCCTCCATCACATTACTAAGACACCATAGAACTACCAAGTTCGACCAGGTTGGGGACTAGTATGATGGGAACAACAAAAAGAGTTGTGGATGAGTAAGGACGAGCCTCGAAATCCGAACACCATACTAGAAGAAAACTAAAATTGAAATGAAGGGGTGAAGAGAAGATGAAACCCTAATCACTGAGGGATATAAAGGCACCATTGTGGGCCAAATATCATGAAGATAACATCGATTAAAATAAAGCCCTAAAGGAAACCTTCCAAAAACACAATCAAGGATAAAAGAAAACTACTCCAAAGTAGAAGGGGAAAATGATCCACACACAAAGGCTATGTGAGAAAGCAACACCGATATCCAGGAAAAGAGGCCGATGAGAAAAAAAACAGAGAGAAACCGAAACTGAATCCATCACCAAAGTGTGAAAGGAAATGATGGCATGAATAGGAGGAGGATGAAACCATAAGACCGCCAAGATTGATGAACTAAGGGATACCGAAAGAAGGGGAGGAGGGGAAACCCTGGATCCCAAGAGGGAACCATTGGGAGAGGAGAGGGCCCGGGGAGAATGGTGCCATCCCAAATTAATTTTAACATGACTCGAATATTTATAAAGGAAACACTTAATCAGCCTACCCCTAGACCCTGAACAACTCTTAGACTTACTGTTTTCTCCCCTCTTACCTCTCTTTTCAGGTCGAACCCACACATTAAGACCCTCCCATTATTATTTGGATAACAAGACAGATTTAAATTCTTCTAAAGTTAGAGTATTCTCACTATACATGTAGCACCCCAAACCGAATTACCACCCAAACAGTGTAACAGGCCGAGTGACACTGGGCCTTAAGCGCACCTCCCTAAATTCAAAAGGCCTACGACTAGCAGTGAGGGTGTAAAGAGGTGATAGTGGGGAGACTATACTCTCTAGTGACAATATGATAATACTCTAGATAGATATAAAAGTGGAATAAAAAGACCAAAAAACTCAAACCACAACCCACCCATGGAGGAAGAACACTAATAATGATCAATTACAAAAACAAAATCAACAAAAAAAATCAGAATAAATAAACAAACCAAACATACCATTTATAGTTAAAATAGATCATGCATACATAGCAGGTCATACATTCCAATAAACAGAAGGTTATCCAATGGCTGACTATGATACATATATATAGGTAGCATACTGATACAATAAAAGAAAGAAAACTAAAACTCCATTTAATTTAGGAACCTCATGGTCCCTTTCCATCCATTCCATTCTCATAGACCAAACTATGGTCCAACTCCTAATCCCAAACCCTTACCTAAATGAAAAAAATTAAATATACACGCATCCCAAAGGGTCTATGTAGGGTGTGAGAATGAGTCTCAGTAGGGTACCACCCACATGTGCATAACTTACACTTGTGAATAAGCAAGTGTATGCTAAAAATAAATAAGGAAGAGTAGCATGATGAATTTAAATAAACACAAGATTCCCTAGTACTCAACAAACACCAGGAATCTATCACCTAATTCGGTCAATTCCGGAATAACCAAGGAGGAGAGGATCCTTAGAAAATGGATTGAGGCATCCCCTAATTCCATATAGTCCTAGATAAACCCTCAGGCTCCACCTATAAAATACAACTGTCATCGCGTTCCATCAACCGAATAACCGACGTACCTAAGGCACAACCACTCAAATAGAATCTGGTCCCTTGGACCCCTACTCCAAAGCACCCGTCAGCTCAAGCCCGACATCCATAGGTTCAAATATTTATGTCTTCAAATAGTAAACACCTTCAGCTCAATAGATGATTTCTTAAGTAATGGTGTTGCCCGTCCTCCAAAATTATCTTAGCTCAACAGCCTCAATCACGAAAGGCCTCAACACCCAATTGATAGCCTCAACGCTGTCATCTGATGGCTCCTCACTATCCCCATGGATTTCTATAACAAGAACCCCATCCTTTTACATAATCCACAACTACTAGGGGATTTTACCCACAATAGAGGTCAAAAACACCTCATCACTAAGTTAACCTGTGTTCACATAACTCCAATAGTGCTTTGGAAAAATACAAGTGATTAGAAATCACCAATTAGAACCTAAGACACACTAATCCTAGCACCTCATGCCCCTGTGACCATGTCGCTCAGTCCTATGGTCATGCCATCCCAATTATCCCAAGACATTCCCGCAACCTGATATCCTAGCCACCTCAACCAATGACCGAGTCACCCAATCAATGGTTAACACTTCCCAAATGCTTCAGGCCAAGCCTATCCTAATGATCACATTACTTCAAATAGATAGCCATCACTATCTCAATCCTTAGGCCATGCCCGTCATGTTCCATTAGAACCCAATATTTCATTAAAATCAATTCAAATTATATAGATATATTAAATCAAATCAACTAAATAATTCAATGAAATTGAATTATATATCTTTAATTTAATAAACAACTAAATTTAATACAAACAAATCAATTTAATATAAAGGACACATCCCTGGCCCAACTTCCTAAGGTCCAAGCCTCTCGCATGACTCAATAACTTGTAGACTCATGAAAACATTCCCACAGGCATATTACAAGGTTCAATTTAAGTAATTAAAATCAACCATTAAATTACAAGGGTCTTCTTGGTCAAAACAAAAACATGCTAAAAGCTGTACCCCCCAAACACTCACATAATAAAAAATAAAAGTATGCACAACCTACCACGTTGCTGTAGACATAAGAACATATGATCTTATCCTATAACTCCAAAATATTTGGAAGAAATTGACATTTCTGATGAATGCCCTAAAAACAGGGTAAAACAACTTGCATGGATTTAGCAGTCTGTGAGGTGAAGAAAAATATAAAAAGAAGTAATAGGAATCAAATACTAACTGATGTGGTTCCAACACACCTGAAAATGACCAAAATAGAGCTCATACGAAGGATAGGGATCACACCCTAGAGGAGAAGGAAGAAGAACCCACAACCACTGGAGAGGAAACCCACATGTGGGAGGAAAAGAGGAGGAGAATAGGTTTAAATAAGGAATAGAAAAATATGTATTTTACCTCTTTAATAGGTCGCATGGTTAGCTCACACGGTTTTCCAAACCGCGTGACAACTGTATGGATCCTTATTCTAAGGAACCAATCCCCACATGGTTAGGACTAGCCGTGCACAAACCGTACATGATATAATGAAGTGGTACTGCCCAATGGCACTAACCATGCAACTTGCGCATGGTTTGACCTAACCGTGTGCAAGCCGTACGAAATCCCACTACAAAAACTTTCGAGGTTCAAGAAATTTCATGCTCCACCTCACACATAGTTTCCATAAAACTTGTATAGTTCAAAAAGGGGATGAATAGTTTGTACTAAGAGGCCGCATGGTTTGATCAAATCATTCGCCTCAACCTTCACTTCTCCAAAACTGGGCCTTCAGCGCACCCGAAACCCTTCCAAACACTTGGGGATTTTTCTAAATCTCTAAAACTATCTAAAAACAAGGTTTTGTATTAAATAATAACTCAATATTAATATCCTTTAAATGAGGAAAGAGATTTCATACTCACCAAGATCTAAAAATTCAAAATGGGAGAGGATTTTCACCAACTCCAAATACCCGAGATGTTACAATACACCATTGAATCTATAATAAAATTATAAGAATTATCCAAATATTTCAAGAAAATTATATCTAAATATTTTCCATCAACCTCAACTTCTATATTAGAAAAATACAATATGATCTTATTAATTTCATTGATATGGGTCCTAACTTCAAGTCCAAGATGCATATGAAAATTATATAACTTAATTTTCTTATATAGTCTACCTAATAAAGTTTTTTTATATACAAGGATTAAATATTAGACCAGATTTGGGAAGTAGTAGACTCATATACAACTTTATGAAGCACCTTATCACCCAGGGATAAAATTATAAGAATATGGTCCTTTCTAAGTATGTTAGGAGAAAATTTTACCACAGTGGTAGTAGACTATCCATAGATGGACACAATGACTACTTTATTCTTAGAACCAGTGAGGGAATCAAGAAGTTAACTATGATCTAACAATGCACTCATTTTTATCGACTATAAATTAAAATCATTATCCCCATCAACACTAATTGTTAGGGGCTACGTTGTTATGGCTGTCCCTCTAAAAAACTAAGATCCACTAATCTAGTTGTATGGATTAAAAAATGAATTGGATAAATAAGAAAAAAACCAAAATCTATGAGATAGATTCATAATGAATGTATTGAAATCAAGAAAATCAGAAAATAAATGAACAAAAAGATATAACATGATTTTATCTGCTGTGGACCCACATGAATGGTGAGAACACCACCCCTTGCTATCTTTATTATGAAAATAAAACAACAACATGATACAAGACTCATAAAACTAAAGAGGACTGAATAAACTATCTGAGGAACGATCCTGGATAGACCAGGTGATGGTGATGAAACCCATCACAAGGAGCTAGCCACTCATATTATTGGACAGACTCGTGCTATGTACATGATGCATTAAAGGATACATAAACTTATAAGAAACAAAAATCAAAAGGGAAGGCATATAAACTCTTATAGATTAAGATCCCTCATGTTAGGAAATCCCACTCCAGTGGTAAAATGATCTCCACCAATCTCCATAAAATCTTGATATAAAGATCAATAGTGAAAAAGGAAAATCTCCCTTAATTGGATTATAGGAACCTTGAATAGAAAAATCCTATGAGAACTACCCAGATCTCACTCAACTTAATGAAAACTAGAGTGGTTCTTGAGATCTATCTCAATATCTATCTTGTAACTTGGGTAAAACTCACACAGAATGGGAATGATAAATCATGAAATCAAGGGAGGATAATCACTTCATAAGGTAGAATGTTAGATGACCAGGTGAAGGTGTGGGATCACTTACACATGGATATGTATGATGGAGATACAAAGAATCATCCAAATTATTAACCATGTAACAACACAGAAAGGCATGTGGAAACACTCGATTGGTGACACCAATAAGGTGTGGATCAATCTTCAAATGAGATATAAAGAAAGAAAAAGTGAGAAACACAACACAGGTGATTAGGTGTCATAAGACCAATTGTAATCGACGATCCCAGAGTCCTTATGAAATAAAAACAAGATCGAGCTACTAGGAAAGGAAAACCAAGAACATTAAAATATTACAAAATAAAGTTAATCACAATTTTTTTAAGAAACACAAGAAACCCATGTACTAGCATGAAATACACAAATAAAACTAAAATGAAACCTTAAATAAAGATGAAAATTATAACATTAATAATTAAACTACAAACTAAAATGAAGCACTAGGCATATATTTTTTTACAAATAGATGAAAGGTAGATTAATAATCATTAAATATGAAATTCCCATTAAAAATTATATTTTATTTTTATATGTTATGTTTATGCCATGATTTTTCAAGTTGTATGTACGTTGTAATTCCCATGAAAAAATTCATGTTTTATTATGAAAATTATATTATTATGGATGAATTTATTATTCATGTGAGATCTTTTCTATCTAGGATACTTTATTTATGTGGGCCTCTATATATGGGTCTATTTATTGTCCCTTCACCGCCTCCCTATGCATCATAGTTGGTTATGTGCGATACTTAGAGTTTTACCCAATGAAATTTCCATTATTAATCTGCTCCATTCTATGGATCCACTGATTTTGATTTGTATTTCTTAGATTGCTTTACTGCTCTCTATTTTAGATGTGATTCTGGTCCTGATCTTGGATTCAACTCCCAGATTGTTGTGTTTCCTCTACACCCATTTTATATTGTTGCAACATGAATTTTGATGATTCCTCTACTCGCCCTCACCCATAAATGTGTCCTGCCTTTTCTCAAGGATTACACTACCTATACCACAATATCATGCCCCATCATTCCAATTGAGTACTATCAATGCACGTTGAAATTATTTCTTAAATGATTCATTGTCATGACTTCATATTATTATTTTCATGTATCCAAGAGAGAAATAAAGAGATAGAGATAGAGAAGTAGTGAGAGAGAGAGAGATTACATGGTGACAATGAGGAGTTTACATTTACCAACACCTCATTGTTATTCCATTCTAGTGGGGAAATTTTTCCCTTATAATATCCAATGAGGATGAATCAATTTAGAGTATTATTTTAAAATATGAAATTCCAAGAATCCATTGTAGAGTGGGAGACTAGGTTCTTGGTTTAGGCCTAGTGTTGTAAGCTTCTTCTAATTTTTATTCTCAAATTTTTGGTTATGTATTGTTCATTTTTATATAAAATTCCTTTGGTTGTGTTAAGTGATTATATCTAGGAAGGTGGGGAATATTAACTCCTTATGGTATGGTTCATCGATGCCACCTGGTTTAACAAAGACTACTCTGCAGATAGTTTATATGGCCAAACATCTCTTAAGAGAGTCAGTATTGTTTTTCATGCATGTAGGGACAAAGTGGACCTAAGAACATAAATCCTATGTGTTCTTTACTTTATCAAATTTTCTTTTTTGTTCGATGCTTTTATTGAATTTGATTTAGACTTATCATTTCTGTTCATTGTGTTTTGTTATAAACAATAAAATAACTATATTAAAATAAATATTCTATGATTCTATTTAGTGTTCATATCACCTTTCATGTATTAATCCCATCAAAAATTAGTATTAGAGAGATCACTGAGTTTAATAATATCATCTATAAAGGTTGAAGTTGATAAGTTAAATAGAGAGAATAATTTTAATTTGTGGATAATTAAAATGCATGCATTGCGTGTCTATAATGGATTTATAGATGCCTTGTTCGGTGCAAAGAAAATGATAATCTCATTATTCGTCAATGGATAGAGCATAGTTTCTTATATTGATGTCCCCTATGATATTCTTGAACGGCCTATATTTTTTATTATTATCCTATGATGATAAAGCCTTTCATGAGGCTGACTATGAACCCACTAATTTTTCTATCTGGTTAAAATTAAAACATATATACATGAAAAAGTATTTAGTTGAAAGAATTTATAAGAAAATGAGACTTTATGCCTTTAAAATGAAACCTATAATTGTATTCTGGACTCATTAATATGAATTTAATAAAGGTATTTTAGAACTTTATAATATAGATGTGTAGATAGAGGATAAAAACTGAGCTATCATATTGTTGACCAATTTATATGATTCATATAATTATTTACGTGGCTCTATGATGTATGGTAAATATTAAAATACTCTTAAAGAATTTAAGTCTCTTTTTTTTAGGGAAATTCAAACTAAAATTTTAAAGGTAGATACTGGGGAAGAACTAATGAATGTGAGGGGTTAATAAAAACATAATGGAAAGAATAATAATAATAAAAGTCAATATAATGACATTAAGTGATATTAGTGTGGTAAAATTAACCACATTAAGAGATTTAATCTAGAGGAATAATTATAGGGATGAGGGAACCTAATCTAACATTATTTTGCTGGGTTTTTGATAGTTGCGGTGTCTTGAGAACCCGTTAAGGTCCCTTGGAGTAGAGTCAGGGTGTAGCTTTTGTGATTCTTCCTACTACATTCCTAGGAACGACTTTATATGTGACTTGTAGGGTATATGGGTTGGGGGGAGATGTTATTTTTTTTATAGGTATTGAAAATGTTTTCACATTTTTGGGGTGTTTTACATTAGGGTTCTAGATTTCAGTGAAGAGTTTTCTCTGTTTTAATTTTATTATTGATTTAATTCTGATTTTATTTTACTATTATGGTTTTCAAATTGAGTTTTTTATGTATCTATAATATTATTTATATCAAGAAAATATCTACCACACTATTTTATTTATAGTTTCAAGTTTTTTTAGAGATTATAGAGAACTTGGTATCACTACCTTAGGTGGATATTTAGGTATATGTGGGAAATATCTTTTATTTTATTTTTCTATAAATATGGTTAAATATTTTTGACCATGATTTTTTTGTTATAATTAGAAAGAATTAGTATGTGAAAAACATTCATCACTATGATGGATGATAAGGACCATTAGTAATAAACTAATTAGTCACACTTAGTGTTTTCTATTAGTTTGAAAACTTCCATGAATTGGTTGATAGGCTAGGTTTACAAGAACATCATCTATTTTATAATTTTATTTTTAAGGTGATGATTTGGAAAATATGACATGATTATTACATATAAGTGTACTTTTATTTATTATGTATATGACACGATTTTACACATTTCATTCATGTTATAATTACCATGAAAGAATACATGTTTTATTATGAAATTATATTATTATGGATATATTTATTATCTATATGAGATTATATCTATCTAGGATTCTCTATTCATGTGGACCTCAGAATGCGGGTCTGTATTTTTTTCTTTCATCATTTTCTATTTACTCTTGTCTTGATGTGTGAAATCCTTATAGTTTTACTTGGCATGTTTTTTATAGTTGATCAGCTACATCCTATGGATTCATAGTTCTTGATGTTTATTTCTTCACACGTTTTGTTTCTCTCTATTTTGGGAGAAATCCTGATCTTGATCTTAGTGTCATCTCTTGGAGAATCACTTATACTTTATGGCTATTTGGTATTATAGAAATAGGTGGATTCAAAATTATTCCACTCACCCTCATCCACACACATATCCCACCTATTTATAAGGATCACACCACCTCTACCACACCATAAAGCCCCATCATTTCACTTGGGTGATATCATTGTGTGACGGCCTTTTGTATGCCTGAGGATGACTTCTCTGATTCATTTATACAATTTCATCATTTTTTTTCATGAATCCAAGAGAGAAATATAGAGGGAGAGAAAGAGTATAGGGGGATGATGGAGAGTTTTATCTTCTTGGAACCTCATTATTGATCCCTTATAGTGGAAAGATTCATACCTTGAGATCTCAGAGGAAAAGGTGTACCTTTAAAGGATTATTTTTCATCCAAAGTTATGAGTATCCATTAAAGTAGAGGAAACCAGGTTCTTGGTATAGGCCTAGTGTTGTAAGATCCTTCATGTTTTTCTTCCCAATTATTTGGTTCAGTCTTATTCATGTTTTTCACATGAGATCTATGGGTGTGATGAATGGGTTCTTCTAGGAAGGTTATGAATGTTAACTCCTCATGGTATATTTTATCAGTGTCATCAGGATTAATGAGGACTATTCCTTGGATAGTTTTTTTGGTTAAAAAACTATTGATTTATTTTTATATATTTATCGTTGTTTTTTTCATAATAAATATTATGTGGGGTGGTTTTATTACCATGCATGTAAGACTAATGTGTCCTGAAGAACATAAATCCTATATGTTCTTTACTTTAACATATTTTATTTTCTATTTGATTCTTTTATTGAATCATATTTTGAATTATCACATATGATATCTGTGTTTTTTATAAATATAAAATAACTTTATTAAAATCAATATTCTGCACCTTTTTTTGAGTTTTCATATTGTGTTTCATGGATCACTTACCTCAACAATGATGAAACATTATAGAAACTACCGTATCCCCACATATTCAAGCTTACTCTTGAGCCAATAACATTATTGAAAGTGGATTTTAAAACATTACACTAATAAGACACAACACTATGATTAACAACAATGATATAAATTACAAAAATGAGAGGCTTTAGCCTTATTTTAAGTAGAAAATTGAATACATAAAATACAACCAACATGAATCCCTAACTAATATAATTAACTTAAATTAATAAATGTAAGAGTAATATCAACACAAAAATCCCAAAAAACTAAATATAAATATAAAAAACCTCCAACACACGACTCCTCATACTCTTAACTAGATCATATAATGTCGAAACTAACATTGTATGAAACTACACTCAACAAAAACCAGTAGTTATGAAAAAAATGAAGATTAATAATATGGTACACAAGTATAAACAAAATGTTCTTCTAACTTATCCTATGTAAAGTGAATAAATTTAGTAAAACCTTAGTGAATGATATTTCTAAATACCAATCAACTAAGTACAAAAAATTAGGGAAAAATCCACACAAGAAAACCTTTACAAAATTTCATCCACCACATTATCCACATCATCACAACTAAAAAACCAAAACCAAAATTAAAACTAAAACCAAAATCATGACCAATCATTTCCCACACTGCTAAAGGCAACTAATGAAACCAAAACAACTATTTGTTATCATGATGAGTGAAGGTACCTCGTGATGTGAGTTGATAAATGGGAATATAGTATTGATATTTTACATTGAGAACTACATTAATGTCATGAACATTATTCAATTTAGTAATGTTATTTTTAAATAAATTTGAAATTGGGTGTATAACATGAATAGTTTCTTGATATAGAGATTCATGAGCTATGAAGGCATTTTCATGTTGAATTTATTTTCAATATGATCATGGAAAAGTTAGAGTTTAATTGGATTTATTTATGTCATGACCTATATTTACTAGAATCCCTCCAGGGTTGTTAGTTAAGATAGACGTGACCCTCAAAGAACACCTACAATAGGCTACGAGTACACTACCTTTACAAGATGGTGCTTCTTTGACTGCCTCATTAAAGATGGTTTTTGAATTCTCGTTAGAGGAGGAGGAATCTGATTCTTATTGTGTCTGAAAGAATACAAGGGGAAGTCAGAGAATAAAAAGTGAAAATTCAATAAAGTAAAGGGTAAAAAATATATTAAGGTTTAAGAATAAATAAAATGGTAATGGGATGGGGGGTAATGGCTATTGGCAGTAAAATGATTTTTCAAATGAATTAGAGTGAAGGTCTTAATTACAACACACCTGCCTTCATTTCGTCTAAAGATAGTCAGTCTCATGCTTTAGTGGTTCATAGGGATTAACTTAATGGAAGTGAGGAGATGTTAAATGGATATTAAAAAGATACATTTTATATACATCCAAAATCAAAGTCTGTTACTGATGAGTTTCTGTAGGGGTCTCACAACTCCTTCATTGATTTAAACTTTTATTTTAAGATTCAAAATCAATCTTATTGTCTCTATGGGGACCGATATGAATAATTATAGGAATTTTATTTTTAAAAGAGGAAATATAAGTAGAAGAAAGATTTGATAGAATAGGATTATTTTGGTATAACCTTTGAATTTATACAAACATAGTCAATTTCTCCTAAGATGAAGGTGGATCTTGATTTTAATGTTGCCAAGGGAACATACGAGGTATTAATGAAAGATTATTTTTCAAATTAGTGACTTTTTTTTTCTACTTGGTTATTTTAATTAGGTTTTCACTACCCTCTTAGTGGTTTTTAATAAAATTCTAAAAAAATTATTTGAAAAAAAATTAGGCCACAAGTTAACGACTAACACTGAGTATATAAACCACACATAATGAGAGTAATTACCCTTGATATACCAAGAAATAGAAAATAAAACACCAATAAAATCCAAATTATATATATAATACAAAATCTATAATCCCATATTATTCTTTTAATTCTATATAAAAATGAAAGATCATGTATTAAAGGATTATTACAAAAGAAAACAATGCATATAACAATGAATCCAATCCCCAATGATCTCCATGACATAAGATAATAATGTCCAGTCTGATCAATGACCTCATCCTAAAAATATGTGAGAACATGATATAGGATATTTGGGTGAGCATACAAGTGTACTCAATAAGTTCATTATCAAAAACTCCCTTTAAAACAATGAAGAAGTATACTAGAGCCTCATTGAATAACCCATGAAAGTGAATCCTTACTTATTCCAAGTTCAAGTAAAACCCAAACTCACCAAGGTTCACTCACCAAATCTGCATAATAGTACAGTTATATAATAACCATGAAAAAATATATATCAAGAAAGCACCCCATACCCACTTCCCCATTTATCTAGTTATCCTCATGCCCTAATAACACTTGTATTGGGACTCTAATTCCTTCCATATCCATATACCAGATACACATACCACATCCACATACCTCATACACATACCACATAATAACCACTACCAAACAAACCAAAAACACATACCACATATCATAATAATATACCACATAGAACAACCACATACTGCATACCACATACCACCATATAACCACACCACTACCACATCATCACATCAACACCACATAAACACATCACTTTCACATAACTACATTACTTCCACACTATGTTTATAAAAGAGATCAGAAGAGGGGGAGTAGTTACCCATCCATATCACCCAAATAATAGATGTTAGTGTACACCTGAAACCCAACACCACATTTGGGAACTGATTTCATTACCAAACTCAAGTGGTGGTGTGTAAGAAATAAAAAAAACTACAATGGATATAATAAAGCACAAAAGGATAACCTAGGTTATACTTCTTATCACCTGGTATATAACCCCAACCTATCACTATATCATAACCATCGTGAAACAACAATAGCCACTACCACCTCCACACACACCATGCCAACACCACAACCAAAAAACTATCAATAAACCTCTTCCCATTTCATAAATCATCACTGATTCAATTTTCAATTCTAATAAACCCCATAAACTTTATAATACATTTTAATTCCAGCACCCACACTTCCACTTTCACATAATTTATTTGAATTCTCATTTAATAATTCCACTAATTTAATTTAACATTTTCAACTCTTCATTTACTCAACATAAACCCATACCTATTCATCTTATTTTGATTTGTTAAATAATTCCTGAATACTTTCACATAATTATTTTATCATCTCTACATCCTAGAAAACTAAAACACACTAAATACATTAACACATTTAATCCACCACATCAAAAAACCACCAAGATTTAATGCCAAAATCTCCTCCACTATAGTAAAAAAATCACACCAAAGTCACCAAAATTATCACTAAAATAAATAAATAAAAAATATTTTACCATAGTAGTGAACAAAAAACCTCATTATTCATACATCACAATTAGTTTACCAATTCCATACTCAATACAATGATAATAGTCAAAAAAATAAAAATTTACACATTCTTTATTTCATTACCATATTTAACAATCTTAACAAAGTTAAATCATGATTTCACATAGTCAACATCAACCTATTTAAAATTAAAACATCATGATAGCGTAACAATCAATCATACAATAATATATCAACAAAAAATAAGACATGTAAAACATATTTGACTCACTTTCCAACTTCTATTTCATTTAATCCAATTAATGATCTTCATTAGTCCAATATCAACTCCTTAACCAAAAAAACTAAATCATGATTAATCCACATGAACGTAAAAATAAAATAGATATAATTTGGATCAACTACCTCAAATGAAACTTAAAAAACACAACACAAAAAAGAGAATAATTGGATGATCAAACACCAAAAAATTCATAAGGATCTTCTGCCAAACCTAATACACGTTAATCCCCCATAAACCATTTTTCAAAACTCCATAAAAATTAAATAATAACACTTTTACAGTCTCTTTTTGAAAGAAGAATCATGAAATAATGAAATAAAGATAAGGGGAGAGAACTTTATATCACAAGGAATCCATCACATGACTTCAAAGGCTTAAATGATCACAATGGATGCCCAAAATCACTAAAACTAAGCCATAAAGATTCCTATGATTTGATAGGAAGCAAAAGAATTAGTGAAAGGGTGAGGTACAATTGAATTTATAAAAAAAAACTAAGGATGGAAACAATATGGTGTAATGATACTAAACCGTGATGTGGTGGAACTCAGTTAACATAGTTATAAAAACTACAACCTTTGAAATAGATCCCCTCTTTAAATATTTCCAAGTAATTCCTTTATTAAAAATGAATCTGACTAAGACCATGATATACACACTATAGACCATGATATTATCCTTTGATTTTACCTTTGAAACACAGAATTATCATGACACAAAACCCATCAAACCATGTCATTTTTCCTCTTATCTCCCCAAACCCCCATGACAAGACCATGATGAGGGGTTAAGAAAACCATATTATTTCACACCATGATATGAAACTATGATATTTTACACCATTCCCATTAAAAATTAATTTTTTTCTACAAACCACAATATAAAAAATGGGAACCTCCACATTGTAATTTAGACCATGATGTAATATACCTCCAAAATAGTCATATTTAACTATATGTTACCTTTTATAAAAAAATGGCCACCCGACTAAGAACATAACTAAACCTTAACCAACCTTAAACTAACCATGATGTAATGTGGTCAGAACCACATTGTTATTTCCTTTAAGATCCCCAAACCCATATCTTTACCCTCAACTCACTCCCAAAATAACTTCGTCCACCTCCAACACTTGAAAAACACAAATTAGAGGTCTAAGAAAATCCAAGTATCTAAATTAGATACCTCTCAAATGATGGTAATCCTCATGAATCAAAACTAATCTCATATAAACAAAACAATTATTGAAACAAAAACACCCCATGAGATACCACTCAAACATGAATCTCACCATAAAAAAATCATAAAAATAGTAAAAAAAATAAAAAAACCCTTTAATAATACTAGTATAAACCCAATATCAACCTCACTATAAGAATCAAAACTCAAAAAAAACTTTTATTACTAAGCCCTCATATGTGAATATATCTCCCATGTAAATTCATCTAAAAAATTGTTCCTCCACAAGACATGAACTAAACAAATGAAACATCTTCAAAACACCTTCTCCTAACTATCCTAAATCTGAAAAGGACATTCCATGAAATTCATATCCTACTCAATATCCAAATAACCCAATCAATAACATGCGAGTCTCATGAAGATATATCAGAAGATATGAAAAGTTGAAAACATTTCTAATACTATGTATCTATATAGAATGATCCAACTTATATGACACATCAATAACTATCTAAAACACACCAAAAGGTCTAAGAAACTAAGGAGAAAGATTAATACATCTTCTAAACCTATATTTTATATGTTGGGGAGAATATTTCAGACACACATATTCACCAACCTCAAACTCTAGAGGCCTACTCATTTAATCATCATAAAACTTATGATGGATTTGAGTCACATTCATTAAATCTTGAATCACCTGAACTTTCTTAATTATATTTTTCACCAAATTAATCCAAAGAATCATCGACTCTATAACTTTGGTCTAGTACAATGGAAATTTGAAAGGCCATCCATACAATGCATTAAATGAAACCATACCAATGAAAGAGTGATAACTATTTTTATAGATAAACTAAACTAAATGAAAATTATTGACCCAAAAAACTCCAAAACCAAGAACACATACACATAAAATTTATTTTAGTGTTTGGATCAACTACTCCATCTGCCCACCCCTCAGAGGATGGAAAGCTGTGCTAAGGCATAGTTGAGATCCAAAATCATGCTATAGACTCTTCCACACTCTTAAGGTAAAACAAAAATATTGATTATATATGATCATAATTAGAATTAAATTAACTAGTACTACCTTATACATATAAATCCTCACTAAATAATATACCATAATAAAATCCTTGATTACCAAAAAAATGATTTGAATTTATCAACTAATCCATAACTACCAAGATAATGTCACAACCACCCAAATGTTGAGGAAAACTGGTAATGAAATACATTGATATATCCTCCCATTTCCACTAAGGAGAAAATAATGGATATAATAGAACTAATGAAACTATATGCTTGAATTTCTCCCTTTGATAGATCAAAAACCAAGAAAATAACTTAGCCACTAACCTCTTAATTCCCAACCACTAAAATAAATCCTTCATAGAATGATACATCTTAGATATACCAAGATTAACTACTAGAGGTGATATTTTAAACTCACATAGAACCAATTCTCATATTTACAACAGAAAAAACAACTTCCCATGAAATAATATTCGATTTAAATCATCCTATAACCATCCCTCATTAGTATCTCTACCGAAGATATGATCTCTCCACACCTCCAAATCAGGATCTCCTAGATAAGACTCATATACTTGATAAAAAAAGTAGGAATATACTATTATATAATATAGTAAAACTCCACCACTAGATTCCTCCATACCTAGATGAAAAGTTTTAATCTCCCCCATTATACTCCACTCATCTCCAACCTATTGAGAAATATCAACATGAAAATTCTTACTTAGTGCATCAACTACCACATTTCCTTTATATAGAGTGTAGGAGGTCTCAAATTAATAATACATAAATAATTTCATCCACCACCACTGAAATAAATTCATATAATTCTAATAGAAGATATACAACATGATCTTATGATTTTTTAAGACCGCAAAGTTCTTTCTTATAAGATAGTGTTTACACAACTTCAAAGAAAACACAACTATTACAAGATTGAGATCATGGGCAACAAATTAATTTCATGAGGATGTAACTTAAAAGACTCATAAAATATCACTTATTATTACTACATCATGACATAACTCAAAACCAAATGAGAAGAATAAAAAAATACCTTGAACATGACTCACTCTTCTGGAAAATGAAGGATTGGAGAACTAATCAGGTTCTCTTTCTAGTTCTCAAACGTGACCTAGAACTGATATAACCACATGAAATCCCAATCCTTCCTAGTCAAGATTTTCAATAGTGTCACAATCTAAGATAAATAAGATATGAACCTCCCATGATACCATATAAGACTAAAGAAACTACACACCACTATAATGTTCCTCGAGTATACCCAAGAAACAACAACCTCAATCTTTGATAGATTGATCACCAAACCCTACGAATACATGAAATTACCTTAGAAATTCAAATCACACATCCACAACTTGTACTTTTATAGATTCTCATACAACCTATGTTGTTGAATTACTTCCAAAACATATCATAAATAATCAACATGACACTCCATCGATCTCAAATACACATGAATATCATTGATAAACACTACCAAACATTAATATAGGAACTCATGGAACACTAATTTCATCAATCCCATTAAAATAATTGGAGTTTTTGTTACTATGAATGGAATCACAACAAACTCAAAGTGCCCATAATGAAACTTGTAAGTAGTCATTGTTATATATTCCTCATTCACCCTCATTCGATGATACCCAAACCATAAATTAATCTTAAAAAACTAGATAATTCCCTTCAACTGATCAAATAATTCATTAAACCTCAAGAAGAGATATTTATTTTTTACCATCACTTGGTTAAACCATCTATAATCAATGCACAACCATAAACTATCATCTTATTTCTTCATGAACAATATAGGATCATCATAGAGAGACACACTAGGATGAATAAAACCTTTCTAAAATATAAAATTTATTTCAATCTACAACTCTCATGCCTCCAAAGGTTTTTTATTACAAAGAGTCATATAAATTAAAGAGACACTAGGTCATAAATCTATCCTGAACTTGATATCATGTGAAGGATTTATTATCACATCCTATTTATGAAAAATAATTGAAAACATCTCTATAACTCTAAGAAAAACTATTGAATACATTTCCACTAAACTCAACATCAACCCTTCTAGTTAAAATAAAATAGGGTCTACACATCTTCAATCCATATGAAAAAATTTCTCACTAAATAAAACCACACCCAAATTCCACATCAAGGAAAATAACTCCCCATCAGTAGAAATATATAATAGCCGGTGAATAATAAAACCAATACATGCCAAGAAATTATTTGTATGGTTGTATATGCATTGAGAAAAACTATCCCCTTTATTGATGATACCCCATATTTAGATCACATTCCTAACACACCTTAAATTGGATATATTAACCTCAAAGTAGCTTGAACAACACCAATTACAAAAATTCTATCAACCATAAGTCCCAATACCTGGACTACGGTTAGTTAAATGAAATACTAAGATGATCAAGAATCAATAAAAGAAGAAAAAATTTAAAATAGAGATAAATGACACCTAAAATGATCTCCAGTCATCATGGAATTGGAAACTCTATAACATGTAGCTAATCACATCATTATCCTCTACCTCACCAAACATGATAATGTCCACCACATTATTTATTCTTAGCACTACTTCAGGAGAGGAAATATACCAAGGATAACCTCTACTTTATCTATCTCCATTATGTGATCTAAAATATTGAGGACCCTATTGTTGTTGATAATGCCTCATAGGGAACTACTACTGAGGATATATTTGAATCTTTCCACTTGATTAACACTGATTGTTAAGGAAGACCTGAAACTAAAACTTCTAATTATATCGATATAAAAAAAGTCAAACCACACTAGAGCTCTCAATGGAATAATGAGAACTTACAACTCTATAGAAATGGGATGAAGAAGGAAAAGACTAAATCCCCACTGGTTGAACCTTGTCTGCCTAGAAAAACAAAAAACCTCCACCCAAAGATCTACCCCTTGAGATGTTATGAATACTTATATCTTGAGATGAACCCATACACACCAATATCTTCTCGATCACTCCAACCTTCATCAAAACATTAATATATTCCAACTTCATGAAAGGTGTGACCTAACACTAGATATCCAAATAAAAATCCTCCTTAAAATGTTACACTATCACATTTT
The DNA here is from genome assembly GCA_963277665.1 of Viscum album. Classification (NCBI taxonomy): domain Eukaryota; kingdom Viridiplantae; phylum Streptophyta; class Magnoliopsida; order Santalales; family Viscaceae; genus Viscum; species Viscum album. The sequence goes on from OY728161.1 coordinate 1,479,019,101, forward strand.
CATCTCGATGAAGATCATGAGAATAGTGAAGGATATTCATGAACTTGATCCCAATCTCCCACACACTCAAGACCCCTTATAGAGTGTGAGCAACTCCTTCCACTATTTCACCTTCAGTGTATAAGATAGAAAATTAGCTCAAAATTGGTTTTGAAAGTTCTCCCATGACACCTTTGATTCATTTCAATCACCAAGAAACTAACATTAAAATGAATCAAATGATCACTAGTAGAAATAGTGGATTCAACATCGAGTTTATAATGTCAGTTTATAATAAATCAATGTTAAACATAATATAGAATATTATTAACATTGAATTTGGAACAAAATTATGTTAAAATTTCTTTTGTATTACCTTTAATGTAAATTTTATATAAAACCAACGTTAAAGGTTTGTTAGAAAAACTTTTAACAACAGTTTGTTTTCAAAACTGACGTTAAAAGTTAAAAAAATAAATGTTTTTACACCAAGTTTCTTAAAAAACAGCATTAAAACTTAATTAAAAAACCATTTTGACATAAGTTTTGTTTAAAACCCATGTTAAAACACTTAAAAAAACAAACACACCCCGAATTCATTATTTTATTTTCTTTAAAACCCTTTTGTTCTTGAACTGTAAAGACACTGATGGCTACCCGATGATCTTCGATGATGATTTTATTCAATTTTATTTGATTTTAATCATCTTTTCATGATCATTTATCCTCAATATTCCATCCTTTTTACTTTTTTCACCATCCACAAAAATATTTAGTTCCTAGAAACCCTATTTTAGTCGACTGGAAACCGCGGTTAAAGGTTTTTGTTGGTTCCTTTTTCATGTTTGTTTTTACAAATGTTTTTCTTCAATCTTGGGGTGTTCGCCCTGTCATCGAATTCGAGGGAGTACATCTATATTTAGGATCAAATTTTCATGATCTAAATCTGAATTTTGTAAGTTATTTTTTTAATTTTAAAGATAAATTTTTTATCTGTTAGTGATAAATTTGATTCATTCGTTCATTTGTTTGTATGTATTTTATTGTTAACTATATTTTTCTGGTAAATATTATTTAATTTTATAAATATTTTATTTGATGGAATTATAAAATTATTTTTCAAAAAATAATATATATATATATATTATTATTTGAAACCAATAGCATGATAAACAAATAAAATTTTATCACAAACATTAAGTAGATATAGAGTCATATATTTCATAATATAATTATAAAAATTAAATAAAATTTTATGACTTAATACATCACATTTTTTTTCATTCATTTTAACTAAAATAAATATTGGATCATAATGATAACCACTGTCACTTTTAATCTTCCTAAATTTATGTTATACTTATGATTTATAAGAATCACCATACACTAGTTGTGTTGTAATTGAATAATAAGTAATCAAAAAATTTATTGATATTAAATAAAATTTTTATATTCTAAATGCTTATTTTAATTTCATATTGAAATTGGTGCATATTAACACATGGTAATAGTTTTCTGGAATATTATTATTAAAAAAATAAGTTGGATAAAATTTTGGGTTTAATATATTAGAAGAGTTATTTTTTCTAAATAATTACATATTATATTATGGTGAAAATGAATGCTTAATTGATTTCCCTCCCATAAATAGCTAAGTTATAAAATTTTACATGGTAGAAATAATAAAATAGTTATGATAAAAAAACTATGGTATTTTCCTATCACATAGAGTTTGAAAATATTATTTGTGTCTTAGAAAAAAAATTCTATAATATAGAATAAAGTGAATAATTTTTTACAATAATGATACGATTCATCCTACGAATGGTAATTCATGAGATTATTTTGATCAAATTTATACATTTTTTATTATTAACCCATGTTATTTGTGTTTGGGTATTTCAATAAATGGGTTTTTTCTATTTTATTCTTATTATAGTCAATACTTTATTTGACCTAGATTTTTTACCCAATAAAATCCACCTTTGTTATTGATAATAAAAATTTTAAATTTATGTTTAAGGTTATTTATTCTAGGTTAACTAAAGAGAAATATTTATATCTTTATTGAAACATCTAGGTAGAACAGAAGCGATGTTTTGTGATAGTAATTTCAAAAAATATATCTAAACTTGACAAAAGTATCCCTATTTCTTTACTAGGATCATTAAGAACAATTTATAATTAATTATTTAAATTAAATAAATACCTAGAGTAATTTATTTTTGATTTTATTCTTAATAATTATTTATATAATTGTTCAGAATTTAGAATATATTTTGTATATTTTTTTTTAATTTTTTTATGTTTAATTATAGGTTATGATAATTTTCTTTCAAGATAAATTATGTATAATTGTTTGTTATGATAATTTTTTGTTATTATAATTATTTTATAGTTATTATATGTTTTTATTTTTTTATAAATTATGTATAAGTGTTTTTAATTTTTTTTTATTTTTGAAGATAAATTATGTATAATTTTTTGAAGTTAAATTATGTATAATTTTTTTCTATTTTTAAGTTAAATTATGTATAATATGTTTTGATCATTATTTATAACTGTTTGTTATAATCAAATGGTTATAAATAATTGATTATTTTGATTACATGTTTTTATTTTTAAAATTTATATTTTTTTATATATTTTTAAATATTTATATGTTTTAATATATTCACCTTTTATACTATGATCTTAGATATTTAATGGATCGTAATTGGATAAATTTAAAAAGATCCACTGATGAATACGAAAAAGGAGTTGATGATTTTTTAGAATTTTATGAATTAAATCTTCAAAAAAAATTTGATTTCTATCCATGAATGAATTGTTTGAATATGATAAAATGAATTCTAGATAAATCAAGGATCATCTCTTTTGGTATGGTTTTAACCATAATTATACAAGTTGGACCTAGAATGGTGAAATAACAGAAAATTCAACATCTAATGTTGATGAAAATATTCATAGTGAGACAAATGATCGTATTGAAGAATTAATTCATGATGTAGGCATTGGAACCATAAAAAATAGTAACTATTGAACAATTATATGGATATTCTGAGAAACCATTATTATTAGGTCACACTAAATATAAATTTTTATAAGTAGTTCTAAGATTATTTAACTTTAAAGAAAGAAATGGGTGGAGTGATAAAATTTTCTATGAGTTTCTTGAACTTTTAAAATAGCTACTTTTAGAAGGAAACAAGCTTCCATATTCCAATTATGTGAAAAAAATTATTCCCAATGGGATTGGGATATAAAAGATACATGCTTTCCCCAATGATTGTGTGTTTTATAGGAAGGAATATGATTTTTTATCAAAATTTACTAAATGTGGGACATCATTATTTAATATGGATAAAAACTTAAACTCTAAATCATTTTATGGTATGAACATAAAACCTCCTACTAAATAAATTTGGAACCTTTCAATAATTGCTTTAAATAATTCATTCCAATAATTCCAATAATTCAAATCTGATTTATTCTCAGGTATTAGGATCAAACTCCCAACTAAAGAAATTTGGTACCTTCTAATAATTCCTCATTTGAAGGATCTATTTAAAACTTCAATTGATGAAAAAAGGTCAATATAACATACAAATGAGTGTATCTCTGATGGTAACTTATTTTACCCCGATGATTCACCATAGTGGAAGAGATCTGATAAACAATTTTCTAATTTTGTAAGTGAAGTTAGAAATATCAAAACAAGACTATGGGCATATGGAATGAATCCACATTAGAGCCTCAGTAGCCAACTGTAACTTCCTGGTTCTGAGTGTCGCCCAAATGTGCCCCATACCCGGTTGGTCACATGGACTCAAGAGCATTTCCCCGAATTCCAGAGGCTTCTGACTAGCAGTGAGGACCTTGGGTGTGATAGTGGGGAAACTATTCCCCCATTAGCAGAGTAACACAGCAGAATAACAACAATATACAATAGTGGAAGCAGTAATACCATACCAATTAAGTAATCAGTGGAAGACTCAAAGTGAATAAACAACTAGAGCACATATATAAATGATACATGTCACATATGTCTACAAAAACATCCAAAAAATTCACAATGCTGGAATTACAATACTAAACCAAAGTACTGAAAATAGTAAATAACTCCAACCGCATCGCATGCCTCAGTTTGGTCCCATGCTCTCCAGTTCCTCAGCAATCAAGGACCTTATGTATAAGGGTGCTTTTACCTTATCTATACCTGCAACTATATAATTTTATTGGGTCTAAAAGTATGACCCAAATAGGGTGTGAGACGAATCCCAGTAGGTAACCACCACAAGATCTGTGTGTAACTGTTAGTGAGTATATATAGAAGGTAATAAAGGAAATGCAACAAATAAATTAGAAGTGCACAAAAGTAACCAAAACCTATAGTTTCCATTTACATTCATTAGCATTTAATGTTCATCATTTAATCAAGTATCACAACAGGTATCTCACAAGACTACCTAACAGGTTCGAATCCAAGCTTGTTCTTTGGCTTGAAATACACTTCACAAAAATTCAATATTTATTTTAACCCTCTAGGTAACTCACATAGTATAACCCCTCTATCCAAGTAATACAATATAAAGTCAAAGAAACTCTGAGGAAGCACTCACCATTAATTCCTCCTACGATCTTTCCAAAATAACTACAGAATCTCTGGGGAAGCACTCAACATCAATTCACCCTATGGTCTCGTAACATAAACTATAGACACTATGAGGGATTAATCACCATTAATATCCCTAGTGGTCTCGTAACGTAAACTATAGACACTCTAAGGAAGCACTCAATGTCAATTCCCCTGGTGGTCTAACTACACCAGGTTCTCACAACCCTATGCAATTCAATCATACGTAAATGATATCAAGCAGCCCAACATAATCTCAACTACTACATGGGTAAAAAATTCCAATGAATATCACAAGAATTTAATAAGTAAGATAAGTCAAACAGTCCCATCCTATCAATAAAGTCAAGGAAACAAGGTCTGCCTCATAGACAACCTGGACTAAACAACCCTAAACATACAAACAAGGAAACATACCCATGTGGTGTTTCTTAACATTCAAATTTCACATAATATCACATAAAAAAACCCTTAATCCAACAATCATTCTAAGGAAGATAAAACAGGGTTAAATTTCCTTAACCCTAACTACCCGAAACATGGGTAATCGACACTTTGGAATATAAAACTCAAAGACAAACAACTAAAGGCAACAAACCACCTACCTTGACATTGTACTAAGAACACTCACAAATGTTGGCCCTTGAATCAGCTTAGAGAAATGTTGATCTATAAAAACTTCAAAATATTTCAACCTTTAATAACTCAAGAGAGAGAATAAATTTGGAAGAGAAGATATAGAAGAATTAAGGACTCACTGGTGGGATTCCAATGCACCCACTGGAGATCGAATCAGACCTTGGATGGAGAAAAGGTGGCTTGAAGAAGAATCATTGTTCTTGGTTGTTCCTAGAAGAACCAAGGCCATAATAAGATGAATATGAGGGTTAGATGTGACCCTAACATGATAAATCAAATAAAAGAAAAAGTACACAGTGTGTTTATTTAATGTACACGCCATGTACATGCCTCAACCGACCCCCTCTTTAGGCGGTCTCCAGGTCACCTCATACGACCATGTCTCGGCCGTTACACACCCAAGACACGACTATATGCGGTAACAAGGTACAAGTAATGTACTTCTAAGTACACAGTGTGTACTTATAAAATGTCCAAAATCTCCCCTTTTTCTAAAAAACACCCAAAAATAATATTCATACCTGAAAATAAGATCCGGGTTCTTACAAACTTCACCCTTAAAGAAATTATTCCCCAAATTTCCCTAAAAATGTGGTGAAGAAGAATCCTTGAACAACTTAGGCCACTATGATCACACATCAGTCTCCCTCTCCCAAGTCTCATCCTGCACTCGGCCGTGCTTCCACAACACCCGTACCAAAGGAACAGACCGGCTACAGAGAACCTTTGCACTGCGATCAACAATTTGGATAGGATGCTCCTCATACAATGATTCCACCTCCAACTCAACCTCCTTATGTTGAAAAATATTATATGGGTTTGAGAAGTAATGTCATAGCTAAGAAACGTGGAAGATATCATGCATAGCTCGGTACCTCTGAGGTAACTGCAACCGATAGGTAATTGGCCCGAATCTCTCCAAAACCTCAAATGACCCAAAGTATCTCAGTGAAAGCTTTACCTGTCTCTTAATCCTTATATGTCTCAACCTCAGTGTGACACGTAGGAAAACCTGATCTTTAACCTTGAACTCTAGAGGTCGTCTCCGTTGATCATCATAATACTTTTTCTGATAATGTACAGTAGCCATCCTCTTCCGAATTAACTCCACCTGCTCAGTGTTCTCCGAGACAATATGAAGTCCCAACATAGCTTCCTCTCCTACCTCTAGCTAACATAGGGGTGGTCATCATGACCTACTGTACAAAGCCTCATTATGTGCCATATGTATAGTTTCCTGAAAACTATTATTGTAGGAAAAATCCACCAAAGGTATGTGCTTCTCCCAAGAACCCCTAAAATCTAGGATGCATGCTCAAAGAATGTCATCCAGCACCTAAATCATGTGCTCGTACTGGCCATCTATCTGTGGATGGTAAGATGTACTTAGAAGTACCTATGTACCCAAATCCTTTTGTATCCCTATCTATAAATGTGAAGTAAAACAGGCATCCCTGTCTGAAACTATAGAGTTTGTAACCCCATAAAAACATACAATCTATTAGATGCACAACCTTCCAAGATAATCAACACTGAATGTCTCCTTGATCGGTAAGAAGTGTGCTACCTTAGTGATTCTGTCTATAATAACCCAAACCACATCATTCCCTCGAGGCTATCTTGGTAACCCTGTCATGAAATCCATTGCGACATCATTCCATTTCCACTCGATAATGGGTAACTACTATAAAATCCCTACCGGTCACTGATGCTCTGCCTTCACCTGCTGAAAGGTGGAACATCTCATAAAAAAAACATCAACATCTCTCTTCATACTTGGCCACCAATAATGATAGTGTAGATCTCGATACATCTTGGTGACACTAGGATGAATTTCCCAAATTGAGGAATGAAAATATCGCAACAGCTCCTCATATATGTCTGCTAACATCCATAAATTCCCATGAAAACACAAGACCTCATCCTCTCCTATGGTCCATCCAAGAGTAGGGTCCTCTCCTGATACACTCTCCCATAGGACTAGGCCTTCATAATTTTGTAGCTTCCTCATTCGCACTCGATCAAGTAGAGTTGAGGTAATAGCTACAGAAGAAAGAAATGTCTGCCCCTGTATGTCATGAACCTCCAAATGAATATCAGAGAACAGATCCATAAGTTTCCACTCACTACTGGCCTCCTAAACTTCCTATATCTGAGTCCTCCTGCTCAATGCATCATCAACTGCATTGAATTTCCCAGGTGTGTAGGCAATCTCAAAGTCAAATGACTGAAGGTACTCAACCTACCTTTTCTATCTCAAATTCAGATCACACTAAGTAAATATATACTTGAGACTTTTGTGGCCAGTGAAAACCACAAAATACTCTCCCAAAAGGTAGTGCCTCCAATAGTGTAAAACATGAACAACTGAAGCCAACTTAATATCATGCGTCGGGTAATTCCTATCATGTGGCCTCAACTACCGAGACCCATATGCAACGACTCCCCCCTACATAATCACTACTTTCAGCATGATACCTGATGCGTCACAGTAAATGGTGTAACTCTTTCCCGACTCTGGAAAAATCAGTATCGGTGCTGAAGTCAACCTTCCTTTCAGCTTCTGAAAGGATGAATTGTAGGAATCTGTCCACAAGTACTTCACACCCTTCTTAGTAAGGCCCATCAATGGTGATACTAAGTATGAAAAGTCATATATAAAATTCCTATAGTAACCAGCCAACCCTATAAAACTTTGTACATCAATGATGTTCTTCAGCTTCCCTTAGAAAACTAATGCCCTCACTTTATTTGGGTCTACTAAAACTCCTCTCTCTGAGATAAAATGACTCAAGAAGTGAATCTAGTCCATCTAAAAGTCGTATCATATAAATTATGCTCTATCAGGGTACTCAAAATGATCTCAAGATGGATATCATGGTCATGTCAAGTGTGAGAGTACACCAAGATATCATCCATGAAAAACAACCATGAAGGAGTCCAAGTATGGATAGAACACTCGGTTCATCAGTGCCATAAAAACTACAGGCACATTCGTGAGTCCAAAAGGCATAACCACATACTCGTATAGACCATACCTACTCCGAAAGGCTGTAAGAGGTATATCTGATGGTTTAATGAACAATTGATGACAACCAGATCTCAAGTAAATCTCTGAGAACACTCAGGATCCTCAAAGATGATCAAATAGATCATCAATCCTTAGTAAGGTATATCGGTTCTTGACCATCAACTGGTTCAACTTCCGATAATTCATAAAAAGTCTGAGGGTACCATCTTCCTTTTTCGCAAAAAAGGTTTGGTGAACCCCAAGGAGAAGTACTGGGTCAGATGAAACCCTTCACCTGTAAATCCTCTAACTACTTCTTGAGCTCCTGTAAATCTAGTGTATCCATCCTATAAGGAGGAATGGACACCGGTGCTACCCCTAGAACAAGTTCAATAGAAAAGTATATCTCTCTTTCCAGAGGAAAACTTGAAAAGTAGTCTGGAAAGACATCTCTGAAATGACCGAGCACTAGAGGAAAGTCCATCTGTGAAGTCCTCTGTTCATCCAGATATAGACTAGAAATATGATCTGTATCAACCCGTGATGCTTGGGTCTATCTCTGATTTCCCGGACATCCTATTATACCTTGTGTAAAAAATACCCTCCCTCTGGTGATGTGAAACTCACCCTATGATAAATCAAATAAAAGAAAAATTACATGACGTGTTCATTTAATGTTCATGCCATGTACATGACTCAACTGGCCCCCGCTTTAGGCGGTCTCCAGGTCACCTCACACGGCCATGTCTCAGCCGTTACACATTGAAGACACGACTATACGTGGTAACATGGTAAATGGCGTGTACTCCTAAGTACACAACATGTACTTATAAAATGTCCAAAATCTCCCTTTTTTCTCAAAAAACCTGAAAATAAGGTCCATACCTGAAAAGAAGATCCGAGTTCTTACACCAACAAAGTTCATGACCTATTTTGTTGGTAGTTTACAACTTTTCCCCATAAATATGTATAAAGAAAAAAATATATTATGATGAGATTGGTGATTTTTGGAGAAAAATAGCTGGGGAATAATATTTATGTCTATCATTCACCATTGATTGATGATTTAAAACTTATATGGGAGACAAGTGTTACAGTTTTTGATGCATACTAGAAAGAGTATTTTATTTTGCGTGCTATGGTTATGTTCACTATAAAAAACTTTACTACATGTGGAAAATTATCTATATACAGTGTTAAGGGACATAAAGCGTGTCCATATTTTGAAGAATAGACTTTATATTATCAATTATAGAATGAAATAAAGATAGTGTATAAAAGACATAAAATATTTTTACGAATTGAAAATCCTTATCATATATTGAAAAAAACCATTTAAAAATTTATAGGAATATAATCTTCCACAAAAACCATTTTCAGTTGAAGAATATTATAATATGATGAAAAATATTGATTTCACATTTAGAAAGAAAGGAAGTTCTGGTTATCAAAAAAATATTTGTAAGAAACATTATATCTTTTTCAAACTACCATATTGGATATTTTTATAGATAAAACATAACATTGACATTATGAATACTGAGAAAAAAACATGTGATAGTTTTATTGGAACTTTTTTAGACATAAAAGAAAATAAAAAAGATGGATTTCATGCTAGATTGGACTTGATATCCATGAGAATACATTTAGAGTTATATCCCACTATTTAAGGAAATAGAACAAATTTACCTTCAGCATGACACACATTAACCAAGAGTGATAAGATGAATTTATGTCATTCTATTCATGATATTAAATTACCCAATGTATATTATTTAGATGTGAAGAATTTAGTTTAATTAAAGTATTGTAAATTAATAGGTATGAAGTCTCATGATTGTCATGTATTGATGCAAAAACTGTTGCTAGTCACACTGCATGGTATATTGCTGACACCTATTAGAAAGACTATCATCAGGTTATGTAATTTTTTAAAATCAATTTGTATAAAATTCATTGATCCAAATTTTTTATATGTGATATAGAATAAAGATACTCTTTTTACTTTTCAACTAGAAATATATTTCCCACCTATATGTTTTGATATAATGGTTCATCTGGTGCATGAGATAAGAATATATGGGCCTGTTTATTTATGTTGGATGCATACTTTTGAAAGATATATGAAAATTTTGAAGGGATATGTTAAAAATAGTCATTAACCAGAAGCCTCTATTATTAAAAAATATTCATTGGAAGAGGTGATTGAGTTCTATACTAATTATTTATATGAATTTGAGAATATTGGTCTCCCTATATCTCAACAAATGACAGTTGATAGTGAAGGTATATGGATTCAAGGTTTAAAGGTAAAGTTCATCCCATATAATAAAATGATACAGGAACATTTATACATTTTAAACAACATAAATGAGGTTAAACCATATATATCATCACATATTTCTGAATTAATGGTAAAATATCCAAAAATAAATGAAAAGTGGTTGATGATTGAGCATAAGAGACATTTTTTTTCATGGTTCAAAGAGAAATTCATCATAGATATATTTATATCAGAAACATTGAAATGGTTGGTAGGGGGACCGTATCTTAATGTGATCACATGGACTAATTTTTATATTAATGGGTACACATTTTACACAAAAACTAGGATAAAAATAGTACTATTCAAAATAGTGGGGTAATGGTCTTCGCTGAAGAACTACAATTTTTGATTATAAAAGATAAAAAACCAATTTATGAATCAACATCATATTTTAGAGTTCTTGAGGTTATATGATTATACTAAATTATGATTAATAGTGTTTAACCATAACTGGGTTTCTAGTAATAGTGGTGTAGAACATGATGATTATGGGTTTACACTGGTTTATTTGAAAATATTTAGTTATAAAGAGGAACCATTTATCATGGAGAAGCATGCAAAGAAAATATTTTATGTCATTGATCCATCGAATGATATGTGTTCTTTCATTTTTCAAGGGAAAATATTTTATTTAGTTTATGATAATGTTATGAATTTATATGAGGATTATTAATCTATTATGTGATTTCTGGATGACAAAAATGAATATAATGCAGAAATAGTCCAGCTGTACGAAATGATCATGCTGAAGGGATATGGGAAAAATTATATTACTCTCCAAATTATTCAGATTGATATTAATATTTTATGTATTTTTTATAATTTATATTTTTAAAAACTCTATTTTTTTAAATTATTTGAAGTTTAATTATATATATATTGATTATTTATATTGTTTTTGTGTTAAATTTTGTATTCAATATTTACGGTTAACCATTTTTCAATTAAAAAACCCAATGTACATCATTATGTTTTGGTTAAATTTACACATATAAAAAAACTTTTTTTGTAATTGTGATATTTAAATTTATTAATGTTTCTATAATTTTAGATTTAATGTTTATATATATATTAGTTTAACTTGCATATTTTTTTAAGAATCATGACATCATTTTTTTGAAACTGAAACATGTGTGACACTTTTTTTACTTACATATTTTTTTAACCATTATTATTAAATATTCAATTTTATAATAATATATAGGTATATAGAATTTCAGTACTTTTTCCTATTTCGATGAAAAAAATAGAGGCAGAGGAACTTTTACCGAGGTATATTTATTTTTTCATATTATTAAATATTTATTAATATAATTATTTAATGAAAGAAATGTTTAATTATAAAAAAATAATTACAAGCCTACTGATGCACCTCATATGGAGGATTATTCTCCTTTTATAGATAAATCAATTTCTAGAGTTGGAAAACATGGGATTAAATTTTTACCAGAAGTGTCACTTGATTGTAGAGACTAAATAATACATATTAATTTTGATAATAATAATAACCTAGCTAGCCCAAATGCAACACATTTTACTAGTTATATCACTATATAGAGCTGTTATAGGATTAAAATTTTATATCATGATTGTAATTCTCTTGATAAGATGGTGAAAGAGAATCTATGGGAGTCCATAATGGTAAAATACATCAATTGATTTATATTAATCTCATTTTTTGAATATTATATATTTTGAATGACTAATATTTAATTTATTCAATTATATATGACATTAATTTTTGAATAAAAAAAGAAATTAAGAAAATATTTATATCTTTATGAGTGGTTCTATGGAGATATTTAAAAAAAAAATAAAAAAATTTATGTTTTTTGAAAGTTAAAGAATGAAAACCCATGCCTCAAGTATGAGTTTTTTTGATGCAGATACATGGAATAAATTTCTCATCAGTCGACATGATGAAGCATTTATGGTATGATAATTATTTTATATTGTAAAATTTCTTATATATTACATAATTACTTATTAGTTTTTAACAGTCCTCCAGGATATCTCATCAAGATATCCAAATGAAAAATTTATATCCTCAAACTTTATCATGTGGATGGTATCATTTTTTAGAGGAGAAAATGATTTCAGGAAAGTTTGATGCATTAAGATAACAATCTACTAGTGGTTCAAAAGGGTTCCAGTTCATTCCTATGTCTCCCCCCACTCACCATTAAAAATAGAAAAGTGTGAGAAGTAAAAAAAATGAAAAGTATCTTACAGAGAAATCTAAGGAAGTAGCTGATAGAATTTTAAGAAATTAATTTTTTTTTTCCATGAATGTTTGTATTTTTAAATTAACTACACCAATATACCATTTTAAATTTTCATTTTAGGATTACCTTTAGGAGTAAGTGATATAGGGGACCTTTATCCTTACGAGTAGGATAAACATCCTAGCTACTGCTTTAGGAAAGCCAGAACACCCCAACCGTGTAAGTGGATATGGGTGGGTGTCAGTATTTGAAATGTTTTTGGTTATCAAATTAAGAAAGCAGGAGACCTAGAAATAGATTCCTTAAAATATGATAAAAAAGACCTAAAACATTCCATGAATAATAAAATTTAATCTATTGTTCTTTATTTGTTTGAATAATTGATGAGACAATCATAGTCTTCAAAGATTTCTTAGCCTGCACAGCCTACATAGCTTTCCCAACCTGCATAATCTGATCCTCCACCTCATTGTTATAACTTGACCTCATATTATGAGTTGTATTCTAGAGATCCTTACGCATGTATATTATGGTGAAAAAAGTTGTATATATTTTTAGGGATTCTGTACATCACCAGCCAATACATTTGGGTCAGGTAAGAATATCAGTACACGATATTATTGATCCAACCAGTGTACTACCATTTCTTATTGAGGAAGTTACAAAATTTGAAAATTTTATGGGTAATTTTTTACTTTGGACAGCTATCCTTATTTGTTATCAGACATATGAGGTATGCATTTTTTAATTTTTTTTACTTTTGATTGAAAATTACTTATAATTTTTTTTGACATTTAATTTATATAAGAGTATATAAAATCAAAATAATTAGTAAAAAAGAAACATAAGGTTTATGAATCAACAAATTCAGATACTTATGATATTTAAAATAGGATAAAAATATTATCCTAGGTTTCTTCTTCCTTGGATAATAAGTATTAGTTTCAGATGATGTTCGATATATGTGGAAGAGACTTTCAATTGAGAATAATAAAAAAAGATATCATGAATCTGGTTATTTTTATGATCTCAGTATACCTATGTTGCAGTTGTTATCTATGTAAGTAATTTTATGTTTTAGTTTTTCTTTCTTTAAATAAAGATAATTTCATTTTACTTACTATATTACTTATTTAATTAGGTATCTATACACGCTTCGTATTAAAAATGGGACCACTAGTTTTTATGGTCTTATAGATCTAGAATACATTTCAATGACTATGAAATATATTAATACTTATGCTAGAGTTACATATATATCTGATATATTATCAAAGATAGAGATTGGGTGATGGTTTTTTCCATCCCTTAATGGGTAAAAAAGTAAGATAATTATGAACTAATATTCATTATAATTCCATTAATTGTGAAATTTTTATATTATATAGGTCATTGGATGTTAGGAATATTATGCCTAAATAAATTCACATTATATTGGTTTTTCTCTTTATTAGGCGGTGTTTGTAAAAAATTTAGCAACTTGTTAGACAAGTAAGTTTTATTCTTTTTTTATAAGTTCTTTATTTTTAATTCTTATTGTTTATACATGTTTTTTGTTGATATATATGAAAATGATGGTAATGTAAAAAGTTTAATAAAGACCACTTGTTGATAAAGTATCTAAATACAATCCAATACGTGGAAGTAATAGTCAATATATTTTATATTATGAAATATTTGGTTTTTGTTATCTATATATATTCTGGTTTTTATTTTCAAGTTAATATTTTATAACCACAGCGTCATCATCAAAAAGGAAGGGTGGAATGAGGTTATTATGTTTTAAGATTCATGTATGAGATAATCAAAACTGGGGCAATGATTGAATTTTATAAGGTTAGTTATATTAATTATTTTTTGTTTTATATCAAAATATTCTATTTTTTAATCTTATAACATTTATTGTTATTGTATATTTTAAATGATGCCGAATCGTATATGAATGGCGAACTTAGCCATCTTTATAGTTTATTTCCAAGCTATTTGTTAAGTATGATTGTGATTAAAATTATCAGGTATATATATTTTAATTAAAGTTAAATAAATGAGTATTTATACCATTTGTTTTATGCTTTTAGTTGGTATATTGTGTTTGATTTTACAAGTTTGTTCTTTTCTTTAACTCAGTTTATTAGCAGAGTACACAAATATTTTAGAAATTTTTTAAAAAAGTAAGTTTTATTATTTTTTATAAGTCAATTATTCATAATTATTATTGTTTATACATTTTTTGATAATTGATATATGAAAATAAATTTCAAGAAAAAAGTTTAACAATGATCAATTGTTAATACATAATCCAAATAAAATAAAATACATGAAATTATTGGTAAATAAATTTTATATTAGATAATATATTTTTTTCATATATATATTTATGTGTTGATTTTTATTTTCAAGTTAATGTTTAATAACCATAGTGTCATCGTAAAAAGAGAAGGGTGGAATGCAGTTATTTTTTTTTAAGATTCCTGTTTGATAAAATAAAAACTGGGATAATGACTTAATCTGATAAGGTTGGTTATATTAATTGTTTTAGGTTTTATATCAAAATATCCTATTTTTTAATCTTATAACATTCTTTGTTATTATATATTTTCAATTATACCGAGTCATATACAAATGAATAACTTACCCATCTTTGAAGTTTGCAAACTATTTTTAAGTACGATTAGCATTTAAATTAAAAGTTATGTTTATTTTATTTATTGTTTAAAAAATTAGTAATTAGACAATCATTTTTTCCTTAAAGTTTGTATATTATGTTTGTTTTTATAGGTTTATTTTTTGAAAATAGTTTTTTAAGCTTGGTTAAATTTTAAATTATCAGGTATGTATCTTTTAATTTTAGTTTAAAAAATGAGTAACTATGAAATCATTTTTTGCTTAAAGTATGTATATTTTTTTAGTCGTACATGTTTCAGATGTTTTAGGTATGTATATTTTAATTAAATTTAAAGGAATGAGTATTTATACCAATTGTTTTATGCTTTTAGTTGGTATATTGTATTTTCTTTTATAGGGATGTTCTTTAATTTAAGTTACTGTATTAGGAAAAATATGTAAATCTTTTTGAAAACTATTAAACAAGAAAGTTTTATTCTTTTTTACAAGTTCTTTATTCTTAATTATTATTATTTATACATGTTTTTATAATTGATATATGAAAATATAGGTCATGGAAAAGGTTTAACAATGACCAATTATCGATGCGGAATCCAAATAAAATCAACCACATGAAATTATTGGTAAATATATTTTATATAAGATAGTATATGTTTTTTATTATATATATATTTGTGTTGATTTTTATTTTCAAGTTAATGTTTCATAACTGGAGTGTCATCGTCAAAAAGGAAGGGCGAAATACTGTTATTTTTGTAGGATCTAAATGATACTAATCGTAGTATCGAAATAATGACATAGATGATCAATATACAAGAGGGGGGGGGGGGGGGGTAAATTGTATACTTTAAAAAATTCCTTTGGAACTTTTAAAGATGATAATGTTTAACAAAGTTAAACAAGGTAAATTCACAAAACCTTTTTGTTTTACAAACTTGCTTGAATTCGGAAATATGGTTCCAGAAATAAAACTTAAGAAAAGTTTACAAAGATAAAGATTATACCTTAAAGCATATAGAATCTCACTAATCAGAGTACAAGTACAAGAAAGTATAAAATAGTTATACTTTCCTCAACAACCAAAATGCAGCGGAAAACTTGAAACAATACAAGTAACAAGTAGTAAATATTTTAACCCAAAGATAATAGTATCCAACAACCTTGGATAAAGGTCCCTTGATTTATACTTTCAAGAAAGTCTGTCTTACCCACACCAGGGTAAGCCCTCGATATGAATATCAGAGTCTGTCTTGCTATCCACGCAAGCCCTCAAACTTCAAGGTAGTCGACACCTCTATCTTCCTATCCCCATAAGCCCTTGAATGTACTCAGCAACATTCCGAGTCGCACGAAGAAATTCTGAACAAGATGTTCAGTACGCACAAAGCAATAAAGTATCTCTCTCTAGAAATCACTTCAGAAACATGTAATATATAGATTGATCAACTTGTTGTGAGCTCATTAAAATGAGCTCCTATTTATAGGCACATTTTCAACGGTCGGCTCCCTCCTCCAACAATAATATTTTTACTTGAATTTCAGAGGGACCTGTACACGTGTCACTCAAATAACGGTTAGTTAGTAACAGAATGCACGACATCATTTTATAACTCTAACAAGAGTAAGAAAAAATATGGTTACTTAACCAAATCCATTTTTCAAAATGTAAGGAAATAAAAGTTCAGAGTATAACCAAAAAACACTCGGTGTCTATAATACATGAATATTCAGATTCTGTTTTCTTGAAGAATTCGGAACCTGAATTCTATAGAATTCAAGAGTCTGAATTTCAATGAAATTCGAGGTCTGAATTCAGTAGATTCCAGATTCTGAATTCAGAGTCTGAATTCAGTAGAATTCAGAGTCTGAATTCATAAGAATTCAGAGTTATAATTTCAAGGAAATTCGGAGTTTGAATTCATAAGAATTCAGAACCTGAACTCAGAAAGTTCGGAGTCTGAATTCAGAGAATTCATAACCTGAAGTTAGAAAGTTCAGAGTCTAAATTCAGAGAATTCTAAACCTGAACTTAGCTCGTGCCTCAGCATCCTCTGGTTGAAAAAAATCATGATTAGAACTTTCTTCTTCAGACAACTTATTCACTTATTCTTCAACCTTTTCATCTTCAACTTTCTCATCATTCCCAGGGGTAGCAAGCTTTGAAGACTCAGCTTCAGAAGTTCAGATTGAAAGCTTCTCAGATGGACTTTCCTTCTCATGAAAATCTTCTACTTGCTTAATGAGATCATCCGTTTCATCACTGACTTCTTATTATTATTCTTCTTATACTTCTTATACTTCTTCTACTTCTTCTACTTGTTCTGCCACTTTTACTTGGACTTTTTCTGGAGTCACATATTTCTTTCCCGGTGTCTCTGGTAAAGCTTCTACTAAGAAGGATTGTGGTACCGAAATATTTTTGGAGGCTTTCTCAGAATCCTTCAGAAGAGATTACACAATCTCTGCTTCAGTCATCTTATTCTTTTGTTTCTTTTCTTTTTTGATTTTTTTTCAAGCTCATCAACAGTATTTTCTTTTAAAGATTTTGCTTCAGCAGGATCCAAACCAAATCTAGACTCCCCTACTTTCTTTTTCTCCTTATCTTCCCTCTATTTTGCTACTACCTCATCCGGATATGATTTTTTCTTCTTAGGCTTTGGTGGTATGGATTGGGTTTCTTTTTCATCTGGGGATTTTTCTTTCTATTATACTTCTTTAATCTTCTTCTTCCTTCCACCCCTTTTAGAAGGTTCAGCCGCCTCCTGTATCTTTTAAATAGCTTCAGCTTCTTCTTTAGGCAATTCAAATAATTCTCTGGATTCTTTAGAAAAACCAATTTTAATCCTCTTCATTGTATCATCACTTACCAGCATGACTTTGCAATTTCTTGGCTTAGAACTACAAGGAATTTTGAAGGAATCTAAACACCGAACAATCAGATTTGAGAGAATGGCTGGATACATGATAATCTGAGCCTTCAGATTTCCATTATTTATATTCTCAATTGTAATCAGAATATTCTTAACCAGGTTAATCTTTCTTATATTCACCAAGTAATACAGGATATACATGTCACTCTTCTTCAAAGTATCCTTGTCCCCTTTTCTCTGAATAATGAATCCTGGAACCCACAATTCCAGAATCCGATAATTTGTAGATATGTGAACAATATTCGGAGTCTTTACATCTAAAAGAGCAAGGAAAGCCATAAAATTCACCTTATCAAAACTTCCTCTAACATCAGGCAGCTTATGTGAGCAGAACTCTACCTCACCCTCATAAGGAACTCCAATCAAACTGGATGCCTTGGTGTAAGAAAGAGCATAAGTATTCCCATAGCTCTTGAAATAGAATTTATCTTTTTTACTTCTTCCTTAAAAAAACTTGCTGGCTCATAGAAATCAACCAACAAGTCCATATATACCATATCCTGAGCTCCTGGTTTCGATAGGCATACACTCTCCCATCCATTCAACTTGATGTTCTTTAAGATGATATAATCATACTTAGAAAAGAAATTTGGATGTACCAACCTTTCTCTATAAATCTTCCATTTAGAAATTGGTTTGACAGTTGACATGTCTTTCTAGGAAGATACTTCAACAGACATTCGGAGTTGAGGAAGATCTGAGAAGTTCGGAACGAGCTTATGTTAGAGGGTAGAGATTCAGCATGAAAAGGATTTGAGTTTCGATGTGGGACAAACATTGGGGGGTCCTTTATATAGGTAGTTGAGAGGAAGATTCATCTTATAAACTCAATCCAATGGTTGAAAATCCTTCTGATCATATCTTACGGTTGAGATGATAGCCGTAAGGAAATTTTGGTAGAATCTGATCTTTTGTGGTTTTTAAAGAAAAACATTCATATTTAAGGAAAAATAAAAGAATCTGAAAATTTTAAAACAAAAACAAAATACCAAAAATTAAAATATAATTACAAGAATTTAGGAAGTTAAATAATACCTTTCGGATTTCTAGGAAGATTATTCACAATGAAAAAAACTTCTTGAATAACTTTAGATTCTGAAAAATTTGATTATGAAAAAAATGAAAAATTTTCATTACGAAAAAATTTGAAAAAATCTTCATTACGAAAATTTTGAAAAATATTCATTACAGAAATTTTGAAAAATCTTCATTACGGAAATTTTAAAAAATTGACTATGAAAATTTTGAAAATCTAGAAAACAAATGTAATCCCACTATGAAAAAGAGTTTATTACTGTAAGGAGATAAGTTTCAAAAATAAGTTAATTAAGGAAGATTACCTTACGTTTATCATTCCTAACTTCTGCTTAATGTATTGAAATCTATCGGAAGGTAAAGATTTTGTGAAAATATCAGTAAGTTGGTCTTGCGTTCTGATAAATTGAAGAATGATATCTCCTTTTGGTATGTAATCCCTAAGAAAGTGATGCCTAATATCTATGTGTTTTGCATGAGAGTGATGTGAGGGTTTTTAATTAGGGAAATGAAACTAGTATTATCACACAAAATTTGTGTTTTGGTAAAACTCACACCATAGTCTGTGAGTGTGTGTTGCATCCACAACACTTGAGCACAACATCTTCCAGCTGCTACATATTCAGCTTCAGCAGTGGAAAGTGTTACCGAGTGTTGCTTTTTTCAAGACCAAGAAACTAATGAATCTTCTAAGAAATGATAAGTTCTATATGTACTTTTCCTATCCATTCTATATCCACCAAAGTCAGCATCCAAAAAACTTTTTAAAACAAAATCATTTCCAGAAGTATAAAAGAGTTCTAGACCCATGGTTCCCTTTAAGTAGCAAAAAATTATTTCCACTGCCTTTAAATGAGATTCCTTAGAATTAGATTTATATCTTGCACATAAGCATACTAAAAAAATTAAGTCTAGATGACTAGCTGTAAAGTAAAGTAGAATTCCTATCATACCTCTAAAATATGTTTGATCTACTGGTTTCCCAACTTCTTCTAGATCAAGTGAATTTGAGGTACCGATGGAAGTACTTATACTCTTAGTGTTGTCATATCCATACTTTTTAAGAAGATATTTAATATACTTATGTTGGGATATATAGATTCCTTCTGGTTTTTGAGAAATTTGAAAACCAAGGGAAATTGTTAACTCAGCCATCATACTCATTTCAAACTCATATTTCATTAGATCCGCAAAGGAATCAGTTAAATATTGCTGAGTTGAACCAAATATAATGTCATTAACATAAATTTGAACAATCAAATTTTTTTTCTTATCTTTCTTTATAAAAAAGGTTGGATCAAAATTTCCATTAACATAATTATTTTAAAGTAATAATCCTCTAAGTCTATCATACCAATCTCGAGGGGTTTGCTTAAGTCCATACAAAGCTTTGGTAAGTTTGAAAACATGTTCAGAATGTTTTGTATCTTCAAAACCATGAGGCTGTTCAACAAAAACTTCCTCTTAAATATAACCATTAAGGAAAGCACATTTAGTATCCATTTGAAATATTTTGAAATTGAAGAATGCTGTAAAGGCATGTAGAATACTAATAGATTCAAGTCTGGATACTGGAGCATAGGTTTCTTCATAGTCTATTCCTTCTTGTTGATTATAGCCTTTAGAAACCAATCTAGATTTATTTCTTACAATGACTCCATTTTCATCACACTTATTTATAAAGACCCATTTGACTCCAATAACAGAAGTTTCCTTAGGACTTTCAACTAAGGTCCAGACTTTATTTCTTTCGTATTCATTTAGTTCATCTTGCATAGCTTTTATCCAATCATCATCACCTAAAGCTTCATCAGTTCTTTTTGGTTCTAATTGGGAAATAAATGCTAGATGTTCTATTTTATTCCTTAAGGAACTTCTAGTCCTTATAGGTTGATTAACATCACCAATGATACTATCACTGGGATGATATTTTAGAAACAATTGATTTGGGTTTTGTAAAACTAGTTCATCAACATAGGGTATGAAGTCTTCTGGGGTAAATGTCTCAAAAGTATTTTTTTGAACATTTTCCTTATCAGAAGGATCTTCTAACAAAGGTTGATAATCTGTTTTTGAAAACAAATCTGAAGATATAGGTTGAGGTTGTTTAAAAACAAAGGGATCATTTTCATCAAATATGACATGTACTGTTTCTTCAACAATACATGTATTTTTATTGAAAACTCTATAAGCCTTAGAAGTTTTGGAGTATCCTAAGAAAATTACATCATCAGATTTTTTTGTGAATTTGTGTAGATTATCTTTAGTATTCATAATGAATACTTTGCAACCAAAAACCTTGAAGTAGTAAAGTCTAGGTTTTCTACCATTCCATAACTCCAAAATAGTTTTGTTAAGAAAAGGTCTAATCAAAACACGATTTATAGTATAACAGGCAGTACTTACAACTTCATCCCAAAAATGTTTGGCTACAGAATATTCACTCAATATGGTTCTTGTTATCTCTTGAAGAATTTTATTTTTTCTTTCAACAACACCATTTTTTTGAGGTGTTCTGGGTGCTGAGAAGTTATGATTAATGCCTTTTCTAGTACAAAGAGTTTCAAAATCATAATTTTGAAATTCTCCTCCATGATCACTATGAATAATTATCAAAGGAAGGTTTTTCTCATTTTTAACTTGGGCTCTCAAAGTTCTGAAATAAGAAAAGCTTCAGATTTCTTTTCTAGAAAATAGACCCACATAAATCTAGTGTAATCATCAACTAATACAAATACATAATATTTTCCTCCAATGCTTCCAATTTGTGTTGGACCAAAAATATCCATGTGCACCAATTGTAATGCATCAGTAGTTGATACTTAACTGATTAATTTAAAACTTTATTTATGTTGCTTTCCATATTGACAAGGATCACAAACTTTTGAAGAATCAAATCTAAGCTCCGATAGATCCTTAAAAAGTCCTTTCTTAGAGAGTTTACATTGGTTCTTAAGGTTACAGTGACCTAACCTTCTAAGACACAACCAAGAATGATCTTCCATTTCACTAAGGAAAGGTATATCTTGGCTCCTAAGGTCTTCTAAATTTAGTTTGTATATATTCTCTTTCCTATTGGCAGAAAAAATAAACCCTTCCTTGGAATTGTGTACTAAGCATTATTCATTTCTAAAATTCACAGAGTAAACTTCATCAAATAATTGAATTATGCTAATGAGGTTTTTCTTAAGACCCTTAACAAATAAAACATTTGAAATCAAAGTTTTTTCAAGAAGAACAATGTTACCTATACTAATAATTTATCCCTTAGCATTATCTCCAAAAGTTACTTTTCCTCCTTTCGTCTTGATAATATTTTCAAAGAAGTTTTTGTTACCGTTAATATGTCGAGAACATCCACTATCCATGTACCATGTATTGCTGTTGGTAATTTATTTATTTTTTCTAAAAATAAGAGAGTTAGAATTTTGGAACCCAAACTTTCTTGGATTCGGAAATTTCAGAAAGCAAAATCTTAGGCACCCACATTTTCTTTGAAAAATAAGATTTATGAAATACTAAAGATTGGTCTTTGTGTAAGGAACAAATTTTTGCCCAGTGTCCACCACACTAACATTTAGTTCAGAAAGGAATACTTTGTGGAAGAAAATAGTTATTACTAAAAATCGGTTTTGAAATCGTATAACCAAAACCAGAGTTATTCCTTAGAGGTTGAATTTGGGAATACATCTAATCAAAATTTTCCTTACCTAAGTTAAAGTTTGACAAACACTTCCTCAAGGAAAATATTTCTGAATTTAGTTTAACAACCAAGTTTTTATCTTCAAAAACATTATTTTTAGAACTAGAGCTAGTCTCTAAAATATTTTTCTTAGAAATTACATTTTCTAGATCCTTTGAAAGTTTATTCTTCTTAGAATTAACTTCCTCAAGATTTTTTGAAATACTTTCAAAATAAAAATTTTTATTATCAAGATCTTTATAAAGATATGATATTTTCTTAGTAAGAATAGAAATCCTATAATTTGCTTTATCAATATTTTTATTGACATTAGAATTTTTATTCTCAAGAATCTTAGAAAACCTTGAAACTTCTTCATAGGTTGGTAAAGTATTATCTTCATTAGAAGTAGAATCTTAATCCGAGGATTCATAGTATTTACTATTACTATTTAAAGATACATTGGTGATGGATTCAGCATTGTGTACCTTTTCCATTAAACAATGATTTTCAATAGGTAGTCTGGAAAGAAAACCAATATTCTTCTATCCAGAAGATTTGTAATCTGAGGATTCACCTGAAGAGTCACCACCACTGGCACTCTAGGTTTCATTAGCTTTCAATACTTTCTTAGCCTTATCCTTGTAGAAATTATTTCTATTCCTTTCAGAATGCTTTTCCTTTCTATCTTTTCTCTTAAGCATAGGACAATCCTGTATTATATGTTCTGATCTTTTACATCCATAACAAGTGACTTCAGAGTCTTTACTATCTTTCATTTCTTTCTTCTTGTATCTATACTGAAAGTATTTCTTTCCAACTATCTTGTTCATACTTTGAGCAACATTAGCTAGTTCATTATCAGAATGTTCAATTTCACTAGATTCAGATTGAATAACAACCTTCTTAGATTTGGATCTTGTAACCCTCTCAGGAGTTCTGGATTTCATATGATTTGAAGTTGTTGTAAAATCAACACTGCCATTTCTATTTTTCTTTTTGACATTGTCAGCATCTCTCTTTATTCTAGTCGCATGTTGAAGAAGAGTTCCAAAAAGTTCATCAAGAGAAATATGTGTAACTTTTCTATTCTCATCTATAACTGTCCTCTTAGATTCCCACTCATTGGGCATGATGTCTATGATTTTGTCCACAAGATATTCATCATCTAATCTTTCTCACCCATGGATTGTAAACTATTGACAATAGTCATGAATCTTTGTTGTACCTTACATATGGGTTCTCTATAAGGAAAGAAGAAACCATGAGATTCAACTCTGGGCATGTCTCTTCTAGTTTCAATAACTTTTGAAGTTCCAAAGTGTGTAACGTCAAGCTTATTCCAAATACAATTTGCAGCTTCACAAGAAGAAATCTGGCTATATATATTTCTTGTCATAGAACAAAGAAAAGTATTTCATACCTTATAGTTCAGTTGATATTCATGCTTTTCATGATTGGTGAAAGTATTAACTTCCTTGTTAGGGATTTTATATCCTCCAGTAAGCATGACCAAATTGTCTACTTCAGTATTGATAATAGAAGTCTTCATGCGATCTCTTTAATATTCGTAATCATTCCCATAAAAAATTGGTGGTCTAGTAGGATCTATGTTGTCTATGGAACCAACATTCATTCCTGTCATCTTAAAATAAATCTTTCCACACAGACTTTTCAGTAACAAAAGTTTGTAAACAAGGATAAAAATATCCTAAGAAAGGAAAATATATAGTAATGAAAAACTTGAGCAAGAAAACATATATATTAATATAAGTATTTCAAATACCTCCTCTGATACCAATTGTAGGATAAAAATGATACTAATTTTAGTATCGAAATAATGATGTATATGCTCAATATACAAGAGGGGGGGGGGGGGGTTAATTGTATACTTAAAAAAATTCCTTTGGAACTTTTAAAGATGACAATGTTGAACAAAGTCAAACAAGGTAAATTCACAAAACCTCTTAGTTCTACAAACTTTCTTGATTACGGAAATATGGTTCTAGAAATGAAACTTAAGAAAAGTTTACAAAGATAAAGATTCTACCTTAAAGCGTATAGAATCTCACTAATCAGAGTACAAGTTTAAAAAGTATAAAACAATTATACTTTCCTCAACAACCAAAATGAAGCAAAAAACTTGAAACAATACAAGTAACAAGTAGTAAATATTTTAACCCAAAGAGAAGGGAATCCAACAACCTTGGTTAAAGGTCCCTTGATTTATACTTTCAAGAAAGTATGTCTTACGCACACTAGGGTAAGCCCTCGATACGAATATCGGAGTCTGTCTTGCTATCCCCGCAATCCCTCAAACTTCAAGGTAGTCGGAACCTCTGTCTTCCTATCCTCAAAATCCCTCAAATGTACTCAACAACATTCAGAGTCGCACGAAGCAATTCTAAACAAGATGTTCAATACCCACAAAGCAATAAAGTCTCTCTCTAGAAATCACTTCAGCAGCATGTAATATCTAGATTGATCAACTTGTTTTGAGATCGTTCAAATGAGATCCTATTTATAGGAACATTTTCAATGGTCGACTCCCTCCTCCAATGGTCATATTTTTCCTTGAATTTCAGAGGGACCTGTATATGTGTCACTCAAACAATGGTTAGTTTGTAACAGAATTAATGACATTGTTTTATAACTCTAAAAAGAGTAAGTAAAAATATGGTTACTTAACCAAATAATTTTTTCAGAATGTAAGGAAATAAAAGTTTAGAGTCTAACCAAAAACCATTCAGTGTCTATAATACATGAATATTTGGATTCTGTTTTCTTGAAGAATTCAGAACCCGAATTCTATAGAATTCCGGAGTCTAAATTTCAAGGAAATCCAGGCTCTGAATTCAGTAGAGTTCAGAGTTTGAATTCAGTAGAATTCAGAGTCTAAATTCATAAGAATCCAGAGTCTGAATTTCAAGGAAATTTGGAGTCTAAATTTCAAGGAAATTTAGAGTCTGAATTCATAAGAATTCAGATCCTAAAATCAGAAAGTTCGGAGTCGGAATTCAGAGAATTCGGAACCTGAACTTAGAAAGTTCAGAGTCTGAATTCAGATAATTAGGATCCTGAAAAAAGAATGATTTATATCTAAGTATTTATAAGATTTTTAGGTTTTAGATATGAAACCTAATTTTATACTTAGACATAAAATGAACTAGATTAAGATATGAACAATGAAAAACATGGTAAGGATAAATTTCCTTGGGGAAGGAAAATTTTCCTTATCAATATAAAACTTAGGGAAAATAAAATTTGCCTTAAGATAAGATGTTTGTGATTTTCAAAACATGAAGTAAAAGAAAATTCATAAGGAAACCTTATTGACTCAAAAATCTTCCCCTTTTTGGAAAGCACAAACATCCTTATGAAAAAGAATATAATGACTTAGAAATTTTTTTTCTGGACTTTGAAATTAAAACTTATCTCCCTTAACACATGGGAAAATATGAATACGACTAAATCCTCATTAGGATTTGGAAACACCAAAGATAGTATTCTTGATTTTAGTAATGAGACTTAGCATTTTATTGCATATGAAAATATTCTTGGATAAGAACTCCCCCTTAGATGAACTCCCCCTTACTTAGGGAAATTTATTCTTTACTTAATATTCTTTTTTATCTTTTCCCCCCTTTGTGATTTTCAAAAAGGAATACAGGTAATGGAAAAGTAAATATGGTACCTGAAATATTAGTACAAGACAACCAAAAATATATGAAGAGAAACCAAAAATTTCATTAGGATTTGAAAAATTTATATAAGGAAGGAATACAAAAAAATATTATAATTGAACAAGATTAAACTTCCTTATCCTTCGGCATAAACTTCTTTACTATGGTTTTGAGCTTCTTGAGTTCCTTGTGATCCTCCTCTTCATGTTTGAGAAGCTGATCCTTATCTTCTGATTTCTTTTATAAGGCTTTGATTTTTTCTTCCTGAGCCTTAAGGGATTTTGCCCGACCCTTCAGAATTTCTTCTTTCTTAGAAAACTTTTCCTCAAGTTCGATTCTAAGATATCTTTCCCTCTTACAACTCTGAGCAACTGAATACAACTTTCCATTCAGATCTTTTACTTATTTCATCCGAGAGTTCTGTTCTATAGTTATCTTTTTGTCAAAACTATTTGTGAGATCCTTGATATTACCATCTTTGGTGTCAAATTCATCCTTGACACTTTCTTGAAATTCATAAAGAATCCACATATCTTGAATATTTTTTCTTGTCCATCTTGTCATTTTTTTGCATGATATTTTATGAGCTTTATAGATAATAAGAAAAGACTTGAAGTCTACCTCGAGTTTAACAGACTTATCCATCACCCTAGATACTGAATCTGATTTCTAATTTAGGGTGTGTTGAAGTATCTGGCATATCGAGTCTATACTGAGAAACATTGGAATAGTCCCAACAAGCTTCTTCAAAGACTGAACTATAAAATCATGTCTAAGGGAGGATGATTCCAATTCTGAGACATTACTTGGTGATGGATCTTTCTCTATTTCAATTGCCTTCCTCTTCGATGATCCACCAACTTGTTTCTTCTTCACAACATCTTTACTAGGTGTATAAACAACCACCTATTTTCCCTTATCAACCTTTGGAATGGATTCCTCTTCATTAGGGGATTCATGTTCACTATCAGATAGTTGAACAATTCTGTCTTCATCAACCTATTCCTTCTCAGCTCATGCCTCATCATCCTCTGGTTGAATAAAATCATGATTAAAACTTTCTTCTTAAGACATCTTATTCACTTCTTCTTCAAACTTGTCATCTTCAGCTTTCTAATATTTCCCAGGGGTAGCAAGCTTTAAAGACTCAGCTTCAGAAGTTCGGATTGAAATATTCTCAGATAGACTTTCCTTCTCATGAAAATCTTCTACTTTCTTAATGAGATCATCAATTTCATAACTGGCTTCTTCTTCTTCTTCTTCTTCTTCTACTTATTATACTTCTTATACTTGTTCTACTACTTTTACTTGGACTTTTTCTGGAGTCATATTTCTTTCCTAGTGTCTCTGGTAAAGCTTCTACTAAGAAGGATTGTGGTACCAAAATATTTTCGGAGGCTTTCTCATCAGCCTTCATAAGATATTTCACAATATTTTCTTCAGTAATCTTCTTCCTTTGTTTCTTTTATTTTGCTTTCTTTTCAAGCTCATCATCAGTCTTTTCTTTTAAATCTTTTACTTCAGTAGGATCCAAACCAAAGCTAGGATCCCCTGATTTCTTTTTTCTCCTTGTCTTTCCTCTATTTTTCTACTACCTCATCTAGATATTCTTTTTGATTCTTAGGCTTTGGTGGTGTGAATTGGGTTTCCTTAGCCTTTGGGGATTTTCTTTCTCTTATACTTCCTTCAGCTTCCTCTTCCTTCCACCTCTTTTAGAAGGTTTAGACACCTCCTATTTCTTTGAAATATCTTTACTTTCTTCTTCATGCAAGTCAAATAATTCTCTGGATTCTTTAGAAAAACTAATTTTCATCCTCTTCAGAGTATCATAACTTACTATCATGAATTTTAAATTTCTTGGCTTAGAATTACAAGGTATTTTTGAGGACTCTAAACACCAAACAATCATCTTTGAGAGAATGGCTGGATACATGATAATCTGAGCCTTCATATTTCCATTCTTTATATTCTCAATTGTAATCAAAATATGCTTAACCAGGTTAATCTTTCTTAGATTCACCAAGAAATACAGGATATAAATGTCACTCTTCTTCAAATTATCCTTATCCCCTTTTCTTTAAATGATGAATCCTTGAACCCACAATTCAAGAATCCAATAATTTGTAGATAGGTGAAAAATCTTCGGAGTCTTTACATATGAAAGAGCGAGGCAATCCATATACTTCACCTTATCAAAAATCACTTTAACATCAGGGAGCTTATGTGAGCAGAACTCTACCTCACCCTCATAAGGAACTCCAATCAAACTGGATTCCTTGGAGTAAGAAAGAGTATAAGACTTCCCATATCTCTTGAAATAGAATTTATATTTTCCTTCTTCCTTAAAAAAACTTGATGAATCATAGAATTAAACCAACAAGTTTGGATATACAAGATCCTGAGCTCTTGGTTTCGATATGAAAATACTCTCCCATCCATTTAGACTGATGTTATTTGAGATGATAGAATCATACTTAGCAAAGAAATATGGATGTACCAAACTTTATCTGTAAATCTGCCATTCAGAAATTGATTTGATAGTTGACATGTCTTTCTGGGAAGATACTTCGACAGAAATTCGGAGTTGAGGAAGATCTGAGAAGTTCAGAATGAGCTCATATAGGAGGGCAGAGCTTCAGCATGCAAAGGCTTTGAGTTTTGATGTGGGAAAACCATTGGGGGGTCCTTTATATAGGTAGCTGAGACGACGATTCATCTTCCAAACTCAATCCAATGGTTGAAAAGCCTTCTGATCAGATCTGATGGTTGAGATGATAACCGCAAGGAAATTTTGGTAGAATCCGATCTTTTGAGGTTTCTAAAGAAAAACATTCAGGTTTAAGGAAAAATAGAAGAATTCAAAAATTTTAAAACCAAAACAAAATACCAAGAAGTAAAATATGATTAGGAGAATTTAGAAAGGGAAATAATACCTTTCGGATTTCTAGGAAGGTTATTCGTAATGAAAAAAAAACTTCTTGAAGAACTTTAGATTCCGGAAAATTTTATTACAAAAAAAAAAAAATTTCATTACGAAAAAATTTGAAAAAATATTCATTACGGAAATTTTGAAAAATCTTCATTACGGAAATTTTGAAAAATCTTCATTACAGAAATTTTGAAAAATTGACTATGAAAATTTTGAAAATATAGCAAACAAATGTACTCCCCCTATGAAAAGGAGTTTATTACTGTAAGGAGATATGTTTCAACAAGAAGTTAATCAAGGAAGATTACCTTACGATTATCATTCTTAACTTCTGTTTAATATATTAAAATCTATCGAAAGGTAAAGATTTTGTGAAAATATCAGCAAGTTGGTCTTGAGTTCCGATAAATTGAAGAATGATATCTTCTTTTTGTGTGTGATCCCTAAGAAAGTGATGCCTAATATCTATGTGTTTTTCATGAGAGTGATGTGAAAAGTTTTTAATTAGGGCAATGGCACTAGTATTATCACACAAAATTTTTGTTTTGGTAAAACTCATTCCATATTATGTGAGTGTGTGTTGCATTCACAACACTTGAGCACAAAAACTTCCAGCTTCTACATATTCAGCTTCAGGAGTGGAAAGTGCTACAGAGTTTTGCTTTTTGTAAGACCAAGAAACTAATGAATCTCCTAATAAATGAAAAGTTTTAGATGTACTTTTCCTATCCATTCTACATCCACCAAAGTCAGCATCTGAATTTTTTTTAAAACAAAATCATTTCCATAAGTATAAAAGAGTCATAGATCCACGGTTCCCTTTAAGTAGCAAAAAATTATTTTCACTGCCTTTAAATGAGATTCCTTAGGTTTAGATTGATATCTTGCACATAAGCATACTGAAAACATTAAGTCTAGATGACTAGCTGTTAAGTAAATTAGACTTCCTATCATACCTCTAAAAGATGTTTGATCTACTGGTTTCCTAGCTTCATCTAGATCAAGTGAATTTGAGGTACTAATGGGAGTACTTATACTCTTAGTGTTTTCATATCCATACCTTTTAAGAAGATATTTAATATACTTATGTTGGGATATATAGATTCCTTCTAGTTTTTGTGAAATTTGAAATCCAAGGAAGAATCTTAACTCACCCATCATACTCATTTCAAACTTATATTTCATTAGATCCACAAAGTAATCAGTTAAAGATTGCTGAGTTGAACCAAATATAATATCATCAACATAAATTTAAACAATCAAAACTTTTTTCTTATCTTTCGTTATAAAAAGGGTTAGATCAACATTTCCCTTAACATAATTATTTTTAAGAAAGAATCCTATTAGTCTATCATACCAAGCTTTAGGGGGTTTCTTAAGTCCATAAAAAGATTTGGTAAGTTTGAAAACATGTTCAGGATTTTTTGTATCTTCAAAACCAGGAGGTTGTTCAACAAAAACTTCCTCTTCAACATAACCATTAAAGAAAAAACATTTAACATCCATTTTAAGGAGTTTGAAATTGAAGAATACTGCAAAGGAAAGTAGAATATGAATAGATTCAAGTCTGGATACTGGAGCATAAGTTTCTTCATAGTCTATTCCTTCTTGTTGATTATAGCCTTTAGCAACCAATATAGCTTTATTTCTTAAAATGACTCAATTTTCATGACAATTAATTCTAAAGACACATTTGGCTCTAATAACAGAAGTTTCCTTTGGTCTTTCATCCAAGGTCCATACTTTATTCCTTTTGAATTCATTTAGCTCATCTTTCATAGCTTTTATCCCATCATAATCACCTAAAGCTTCATCAGGTTTTTTTGGTTCTAATTGGGAAAGGAATGCTAGATGTTCTATTTTATTCCTTAAGGAACTTCTATTCCTTACAGGTTGATTCACATCACCAATGATACTATCACTGAGATGATTCTTTAGAAACAACTGATTTGGGTTTTGTAAAACCTGTTCATCAACATAGGGTAGGAAGTCTTCTTGGGTAAATGTCTCAGAAGTATTTTCTTGAACATTTTCCTTATCAGAAGGATCTTTTAACATAGGTTGATAATCAATTTTTGAAAACACATCTGAAGATGTAGGTTGAGGTAGTTTAAAAACAAAGGGATCAGTTTCATCAGTTTTTACATGTATTGTTTCTTCAACAGTGCAAGTATTTTTATTGAAAACTCTATAAGCCTTAGAAGTTGTGGAGTAGCCTAAGAAAATCCCTTCATTATAATTTGGTACGAATTTGTGTAGATTATCTTTAGTATTCATAATGAATACTTTGAAACCAAAAACCTTGAATTAGAAAGTCTAGGTTTTCTACCATTCCATAACTCATAAGGAGTTTTATTAAGAAAAGGTCTAATCAAAACATGATTTATAGTATAACAAGTAGTACTTACAGCTTCAGCCCAAAAATGATTGGCTACCGAATATTCACTCAACATGGTTCTTGTTATCTCTTGAAGAATTCTATTTCTTCTTTCAAAAACACCATTTTGTTGAGGTGTTCTGGGTGATAAGAAGTTATGAGTAATTCCTTTTCTACTACAAAAAGTTTCAAAATCATAATTTTGAAATTCTCCTCCATGATCACTAGTAATAGTTATCAAAGGATGGGTTTTCTCATTTTTAAATTGGGCTCTAAAATTTTTGAAATAAGAAAAAGCTTTATATTTCTTTATTAGAAAATAGACCCACGTAAATCTAGTATAATAACTAACTAAGACAAATACATAATATTTTCCTCTAATGCTTCCAGTTTGTGTTGGACCAAAAAGATCCATGTGAACCAACTATAATTCATCAGTTGTTGAGACTTCACCGATTGATTTAAAACTTGATTTATGTTGATTTCCATATTAACAAGGATTACAAAATTTTGAAGAATCAAATCTAAGCTCCGGTAGATCCTTAAAAGGTATTTTGTTAGAGTGTTTACATAGGTTCTTAAGGTTACATTAACCTAACATTCTATTCCACGACCAATAATGATCTTCCATTGCACTAAGGCAAGGTAGATCTTGGCTCCTAAGGTCTTCTAAGTTTAGTGTGTATACATTCTCTTACCTATTGGCAGAAAGAATAAACTCTTTCTTGGAATTGTGTACTAAGCATTTGTCATTTTTAGAATTCACAAGGTAACCTTAATCACATAATTGACTTATGCTAATGAGGTTGTTCTTAAGACCCTTAACAAATAAAACATTTGAAATTAAAGTTTTCCCAAGAAGAACAATGTTACCTATACCAATAATTTCTACCATAGCATTATCTCTGAAAGTTACTTTTCCTCGTTTCATCTTGATAATATTTTCAAAGATGTTTTTGTTACCAGTCATATGCCGGGAAGATCCACTATCCATGTACCATGTATTTCTGTTGGTACTTTCTTTATTTTCTTGAAAATAAGAGAGTTAGACTTTCAAAACCCAAAATTTATTGGATCCAGAAATTTTAGAAAGAAAAATCTTAGGCACCCACATTTTCTTTGAAAAATAACCATTACGAAAACCTAAAGATTGGGTTTTTTTAAGGAACAATTTTTTGCCCGGTGTCCACCACACCGAAATTTAGTGCATAAAGGATCACTTTTTGGAACAAAATAGTTATTACTTAAAATCAGTTTTGAACTGGTATAACCAAAACCAGAGTTATTCCTTAGAGGTCTAATTTGGGAATACATCTTATCAAAATTTTCCTTACCTAAGGTAAAGTTTTACAAACACTTCCTCAAGGAAAATATTTATGACTTTAGTTTAACAACCAAGTTTTTATCTTCAAAAACATTTGTTTTAGAACTAGAGCTACTCTCTAAAATAATTTTCTTAGAAATTACATTTTCTAGATCCTTAAAAAGTTTATTCTTCTCAGAATTAACTTCCTCAAGATATTTTGAAATACTTTCAATATTAAAAATTTTATTATCAAGATCTTTAGAAAGATCTGATATTTCCTTAGTAAGAATATAAATCCTATAATCTTCTTTATCAATATTTTTCTTGACTTCAGAATTTTCATTCTCAAGAAGCTTAGAAAACCTAGAAACTTCTTCATAGGTAGGTAAAGTATTGTCTTCATCATAATTAGATTCTTCATCCGAGGATTCATAGTATTTACTATTACTATTTAAAGATAAATTGGTGATGTATTCGGCATTGTGTACCTTTGCCATTAAACAATGATTTTCAATAGGTAGTCGGGAAAGCAAACCAAGATTCTTCTATCCAGAAGATTCAGAATATGAGGATTCATCTGAAGAGTCACCACCACTGGAACTCTAGGTGTCATTATCTTTCAATACTTTCTTAGCCTTAACCTTGTAGAACTTCTTTCTATTCCTTTCATAATGATTTTCCTTTCTATCTTTTCTCTTAATCATAGGACAATTCAGTATTATATGTCCTGATATTGTACATTTGTAACAAGTGACTTCAGAGTCTTTCTTATCTTTCCTTTATTTATTCTTGTATCTATACTGAAAGTCTTTCTTCCCAACTATATTGTTCATACTTCGAGCAAGATTAGCTAGTTCATTCTCATAATCTTCACTTTCACTAGATTTGGATTGAATGAAAACCTTCTTAGATTTGGATCTTGTAACCCTCTTAGGAGTTCTCGCTTTCATATGATTTGAAGTTGTTGTAAAAGAAACACTACCATTTCCATTTTTCTTCTTGACATTGTCAACATGTCTCTTTATTCTAGTCTCATTTTGAAGAAGAGTTCCAAAAAGTTCATCAAGAGAAATCTATGTAACTTTTATATTATCATCTATAGCTGTCCTCTTAGATTCCCACTCATTGGGCATGATGTCTGTGATTTTTTCCATAAAAGCTTCATCATCTAATCCTTTCTCACCCATGAATTGTAAACTATTGACAATATTCATGAATCTTTGTTGTACCTTACATATGGGTTCTCCATAAGGAAAGAAAACACCATGATATTCAGCTCTGAGCATGGATCTTCTAGTTTCAATAACTTTTGAAGTTCCAAAGTGTGTAACTTCAAGATTATTCCAAATACAATTTGCAGCTTCACAAGAAGAAATCTGTCTATATATATTTATAGTCATAGAATAAAGAAAATTATTTAGAACCTTATAGTTCAGTTGACATTCATGCTTTTCTTGATTGGTGAAAGTACTAACTTCCTTGTTAGGGATTTTATATCCTCTAGTAAGAATGAAAAAATTGACTACTCTAGTATTGATAATAAAATTCTTAATGCAATCTCTCCAATATTCATAATGATTCCCATAAAAAATAGGTGGTCTAGTAGGATTTAGGTTGTCTATGGAACCAACATTCATTCCTGTCATCTTAAAAGAAATATTTCCACACAAACTTGTCAGTAAAAAAAGTTTGTAAACAAGGATAAAAATATCCTAAGCAAGTAAAATATAGAACAATGAAAAACTTGAGCAAGAAAAATTATATGTGAATATAAGTATTTCAGAGACCTCCTCTGATACCAATATTAGGATCAAAATGATACTGATTGTAGTATCTAAATAATGATGTAGATGCTCAATATACAAGAGGGGGGGGGGGGGGGGGGTGAATTGTATACTTTAAAAAATTCATTTGGAACTTTTAAAGATGATAATGTTTAACAAAGTTAAACAAGGTAAATTCACAAAACCTCTTAGTTCTACAAACTTTCTTGATTCCAGAAATATGGTTCTGGAAATGAAACTTCAGAAAAGTTTACAATGATAAAGATTCTACCTTAAAGCATATAGAATCTCACTAATCAGAGTACAACCACAAGAAATTATAAAACAATTATACTTTCCTCAACAACTAAAATGCAGTGGAAAACTCGAAATAATACAAGAAACAAGTAGTAAATCTTTTAACCCAAAGAGAAGGGTATCCAACAACCTTGGATAAAGGTCCCTTTATTTATACTTTCAAGAAATTCTATCTTACCCACACCAGGGTAATCCCTCGATATGAATATCAGAGTCTGTCTTGCTATCCCCACAAGCCCTAGAACTTCAAGGTAGTCGGAACCTCTGTCTTCCTATCCCCGGAAGCCCTCGAATGTTCTCAGCAACATTTGGAGTCGCACGCAGCAATTCTGAACAAGATGTTCAGTACGCACAAAGCATTAAAGTCTCTCTCTCTAGAAATCACTTCAGCAGCATGTAATCTCTATATTGATCAAATTTTTGTGAGATCATTCAAATGATCTCCTATTTATAGGCACATTTTCAATGGTCGGATCCCTCCTCCAATGGTCATATTTTTCCTTGAATTTTGGAGGGACCTGTACACATGTCACTCAAACAACGGTTAGTTAGTAATAGAATGCACGACATTGTTTTATAACTCTAAAAAGAGTAAGAAAAAATATGGTTACTTAACAAAATCCATTTTTTGGAATTTAAGGAAATAAAATTTTAGAGTCTAACCAAAAAACATTCGGTGTCTATAATACATGAATATTTAGATTCTATTTTCTTTAAGAATTCAGAACCTGAATTCTATAGAATTAAAGAGTCTGAATTTCAAGGAAATTCAGGGTCTGAATTCATTAGAGTCCAGAGTCTGAATTTCAAGGAAATTCAGAGTCTGAATTCAGAATAATTCAGAACTGAAACTCAGAAAGTTTGGAGTCTGAATTCAAAGAATTCAGAACCTAAACTTAGAAAGTTCAAAGTCTGAATTCAGAGAATTAGGAACCTGAATTCGGATCCTGAAAACAGAATGATTTATATCTAAGTATATATAAGATTCTGAGTTTTTAGATATGAAACCAAATTTTATACTTATACATAAAATAAACTAGATTAAGATATGAACAATAAAAAAAATGGTAAGGATAAATTTCCTTGGGGAAAGAAAATTTTCCTTATCAAGATGAAACTTAGGGAAAATAAAATTTACCTTAAGATAAGGTGTTTTTGATTTTCAAAACATGAAGGAATGGAAAAGTCATAAGGAAACCTTATTGACTAAACAATTTTGTTTTAATATTCATGTTTGAGATAATCAGAATTGGGATAATGAATGAATTTGATAAGGGTAGTTATATTAATTATTTTACATTTTATATCAAAATATTATATTTTTTTAATCTTATAAAATTCATTTTTATTGTATATTTTCAATGAGGTCAAGTTGTATACAAATGAATAACTTACCAATCTTCATTATATTATCTTTTCCAACCAGAACCACCACCATAAATTGCAACTTTATACTACCAAATTTTAATATTTCTATTGATTGGTGTCTTTATAATATTTAGTAAGTTTCATGTTCTTATTATTAATTCAACCTAGAAGTTTACAATTTAGATATTCAAATGAATCATCTCGATGTTTAGATTCCATATTCTACTTCATCTTGGTATGACTTCTACCCTCAATGTTTCTTCTCCTCCTATCGAAATTCATCAATTCATCTACTCTTTTTCTTGATAATGTTATGTATAATTTCTTTCCTTTCATTTACAATTTTTTTCAAGTTATGAAGAATACTAAGGTGATGTAGTATTAAGTTTATCTATTTTTTTCATCTTCATTTTTTATCTTTAATCCTCAATTTTGTTCCATTTTTTTCCTTTGATATATAGGGAATAGGAATAAAAATTCTTCTACCCATATATAGATGATTTTTTAAGTATTAAAGGGTAACACTCATTCCATTTCTTAGAAAAATAATATTAGATCCTTCATGGTCCCTTTGATTTTTTTCCATAGTTTTAAATTTCCTATATTATTTTTTGATCTAAAGTTTTTCAATTTTTAATTCCCTTGCAGTAGGAACCTTTCACATTATAGTAGTGTCAATATATTTGATTAATTTGATAAACTAGGTATGGATGATATCCTTTTTGACTTTTTATGTTTACATTGTTTCTTATATTTAAATGAAATTAGGATACTATCTTTTATTTTTTTCTATGATAAAATAATTATTATTTTTCATCATATGATTGTTATATTGTTTCAGTAGAGTGTTAAACATTATCTCCTTAAAAATTATATCTTTGATACAGATTTTGACTGATTTCACTATTGTGATTTTAGGGGCTATATATTGTTGTGATCTGAAAACTGTGAGTTATGATTGCTACATATTTTATGTTTTTCTTGATAAAATTTATGAATTTCAAAATGAAAAACTTAAAATTTTCTCAAGTACTACATTTTATAAATAATTTTAACAATGAAACGGATTTTAATATCCAAATAGACTTGATTTTATAAGAACTTAGGAAATATTTTTCATAATATATAATCATGTTTTGTTGTAGTTAAATTGTATTTATTATATATAAATAGGGGTTTCATTTATCCATTATAAAACCCACTGGAATAGAAGTATTTTTGTAAATATCATTTTGTTTTATTTACTTTTAAATGTTAATTATTTTTTTATTGGTGTTGAGTTGTTGTTTTAATTTTTATGGTTAATATTACATTTTCCAAATAAAAAGTGTTCAAAAACTAATTCCTTTATTATAATAGGTGTTTATACCATTGAATTTACTATTTTAATGAAATGGTTTATGTTTTTAAAGTTTCTTTAATTTATTGTAGAATCGGTTGAGTTTATAATGAATTTATAATGATAAATAAAATAGATTCTCAATTTTAAAGTTCTGTTTGGCTAGGTTAAATTTATGTTTTTTATTATATATGTGCATTTTTTTTAATAAAATATATATAGAAGTGAGTTACACAATGATTTAAAACTAATTTATGAACACCATGGATATTTGGGTTTCTCAATTTGATATGATAAACTTTTTAAAGTCTTATAATTTAAAAATTATTTTATGATTTTTTATTCATTTGTATACAAAATTTAATTGGTTTTAAATAGAAAATAGGTTTTAAATACTTAATTTTATTATTAATTTTAATTAAATGTTAAAAATTTTCCTTTAAAATTTAAAATATACTTCATTGGTTAATTGATAGATTCAAATGATTTGTGATTAATTTTGAAGAATTTTGAAACTTAAATTGAGTAAAAGGTGATGTAGTTTTATTTGGGATTTTTAATTTCAATTGTGTTTTTAGATGAATGTATTTATTTTTTTATAAAAGGAATATTGAAAATTCTTGGTCTTGCAATAATTATGTTCCGTATTGATGGGAATTTTTACTTAAAGAATTTATGTTAGGACATTTGAGTTTTAAACAATTTTAATTGGAATTTTGGTGTGTGTTTTATAATTTCATATTAGGATATGTTTGGTTTATTGAATTAGCATGAAATTTCTTATTTTAAGATGGTTTATGATATTTTTTTGGATATCTATTAGTTTGAGTTACATATGGATTCAAAACCAATAATTCAATTTTGAAACTTGCGTAAAATTCCAAAATAAGTATATATTGGGTTTGAATTTAACTAATTTTCCTATGATTTATGAAAGTGGAATATTTATTTATAGATTAATATCCATGGAATTTATAAATTTATATAATGATACAAGATTTAAAATGAGTATAACTCCTTAAATTTTTTTTAGAAGCTCAACTTAACCATTAATAGGTGAATTTTAGTGCTTAACATGTCTCAGAAAAGTTTATAATTAAAATTTTGTGATTTAAACTTACTGAACAATTAAAGAGTGTGTCACATTATTTAAAAAAATACTTCTCTAACCATTCATACAAAATGTGTGTAGTGTTTTTTGGGATCTAAAATTTTAATCTATTTTAGATTTATTAATTTATTATACACTTAAAATTATACCTGTTTGATTAAGTTTCCTTTCATGTGTTCCCTATAGTACTTCTTGGAGGATTGAGTTTACATTTTTTCAGCCAATGTACTGTTATCTGTTATTTAGTGGAAAGATATATTATCTTAATGATCTCCAAGGAATTTTTCAAGGACAACCAAGTATGATTAAATTATAAATTATCAGCTATGTTTATTTTTATTATAGTTTAAAAAATTATTCTTTATACAATATTTTATGATTTAAGTTGTTAAATTATGTTTGTTTTTACAGGTTTGTTCACTTCTGTATATACTGTTTATCTTCTATATATTATGTTTCATTTTATAGGTTTTTATATTTTTTTGGGAATTATTTTATTTTTTATTTTTTTAACTTTTCATATCAGTTTTTCTATAAATCGATGTGGAATAAAAATTATTATACTTTCAACATTGGTTTTTACAAATAACCGATTTTTAAATTCCTAATAAATTTTATCTAGTTGGACTTTCAACATCAATTTTTATAAAAAACCGATATTGAAATCTTTGTCCAGGTTAAAAATAATATGACTTTCAACATTGGTTTTGATAAAAAACTGACATTGAAATTTCCATGTGACATTTTCCACATCGGTTTTATAATAAAACCGACATAGAAATATATTTTTAATTTCATTTTATAAAAAAACCAACATTTAAAGACCACTTAAATTTACGTTTAGTTAATGTTTAAATGCCAATTTTATTAAAATCGACATCAAAACCATTATTTATATCATCACTTGCATAAATTTTGGTTAAAAACAGATGTTAAAATGTAAAAAAACCAACATGGAAATATATTTTTCCATTAGTGGATGTTTACTCATTTTAATAAAAGAAAAGAAAATATCATGATCCTCTAGAAACCTCTCTATCTCTTGATTAGAGACAAAACCTTTATACTATAGTATACCTTGATACTGAAACTCACATAAATCCTTCCTCGTAGAATCCTCCTCCTTAGGATCAACCCAACTATGATAAATCGAAACATCTTGATACACCTCACCAATATGAATCACACAAGGATGCCTTCCCTCAACCATATCTACAACACACAAAATAACTCCTAAATCTAGGGCATATATATTTTTTAAAGATATTTTATTTAAATTCATTTTAATTTCTAAAAAATATTCCCTAATTCAAACATAGGTGTAAAAAGAATAATGCATGCGTATATTTATACCCCATAACCAGTATAATCTCACTTTAGTATGTTTAGTAAGCTTAAGGTGCTTGTATTGAATCACAAGGGCACTATCAAAGTTCTTGTTGGTCTCATTTTCCTACATCACACACTAAGCTTGAATGATACTGTTTCCCTACCAAATTAACCTAGTCCTCATCAACACCTAACTCTAAACTCAATTACAAATCTT
Source organism: Viscum album (assembly GCA_963277665.1). NCBI lineage: Eukaryota > Viridiplantae > Streptophyta > Magnoliopsida > Santalales > Viscaceae > Viscum > Viscum album. The sequence goes on from OY728161.1 coordinate 1,479,059,928, forward strand.
AACCAAATATTTTATACACTCTTTTATTAACTCTACCCACTAGAACCCATCATAGGTTAGTATTAAATACAAATGTAACCACCAAATTACACCTCCAATAGGTTATGGTCTAGTGACTAACACCAAGTGTATAAATTAAACATAATGGGAGACACCACCCTCTATATAATATGAATGAGAAAATAAACCACCAATCAAATCCAAATTATATATATATATATATAAAATAAAAAACCCATAATACAATAATATGAATATAATGTCATATAAAAATGAATGATCATGTCTCAAATGATAATTTCAACAGAAAATAGATCCTACAACATCGAATCCAACCCCAAATGATCTCCATGACATGAGATAGTAATGTACAACTTGATCACAAAATCTATCATATAAATCTTTAAAACAAGGATATAGGTGATATAGGTAAACATACAAATATAATTAGTAGGTTCCTCCCTAGAAACTCTCCTAAAAATGTGGAAGAATCATAATAAAGTCTTAGTAAACAAGAAGAAAAATTGACCTGCTACCTATGCCAAGGTCAACTATAACCCAATATCACCAAGGTTCACTCAAAAAATCCCTATAAAAGTATAGTAATATGAAAATCATGAATATATATATATATATAAAGAAGGTACATTACACTCATATCCCCATCGATATAGTCACCTTCGTGTCCCAATGACATACATCATGGTACTTCTATCCCTTCTATATCTACATACCACATCACATCTACAACTGTACAACCACAGTCACATAGAATATATCACATTCACATACTAAAAACCATAATCACATACCTCATACCATTTCATAACCAAATCACTACCACATCATTGCATCACCGCTATATCACCACATCACTGCTTCATAACCACATCACTGCCACACTATATCTAGAAGAGAGAGGGGGGGGGACTAATCATCCATCCATATCATCTAGATCATGGATGTTGGGGGTATAATTAGAACCTAAAACCTTATATGTGCATAGATCATGTTACCTGACTCGAGTGGTGGTGCTTCATAAATAAAAAAACTATAATAGATATAATAATAATACACAAGCATATCCAAGGGTCCACTTCATATCATAACCTCTATAACCACAACACAATATTTCATCATCAAGCCCATAATAATAAGAAAAACCACTAAAACCTCTAGACACACACTATGTTATTACCAAAACCACACAACTATCACTCAATATCTTCCCATTGAATAAATAATAATTGATTCTACTTTCATTTATATTAAATCACATAAATTTTATAATCCATATTAATTTCCTCAACTACACTTCCATTTTTACATCATTTATTTCAAACCTAATTTAATAATTATACTACTTTAATTTAATACATCCCTCTATTCACTTACTCATCATAATCCCATCCACATTCATCTTTTTTCAATTTGTTAATTAATTCTATCATGCTTTCACATCATTATTTCATTATCTCTATATCCTAGGAAACTAAAACACACTAAACACACCAACCCCATAAATCTACCACATCAAAAAACCACTAACAACCCATAAAAAAACCTCATCCAATACAATAAAAAAATCATACCAAATCCACCACCATTACTACAATAAGAAAAAAACACAATTTACCACACTAGTGAAACAATAACCTCATTATTAATATTTCATAATTAGTTCACCAATTCCATGATCAATATAATGATATTTTTCATCCAATTCCATATTTACACATTCGTTATTTCATTAACATATCTAATTTTCTTAACCAAGTTAAAGAATAATTTCACATAATCAATACAAAATTATTTAAATCACAATAACATGATAACATAATAATCAATCATACAACAATATATCAATAATGAAGAAAACATGTAAGACATATTCAATTCAATTTTCACCCTCCATTTTATTTGATCTAATTCATTATCTATATTAGGTGATCCCAAAAAATTACCCAAAGAAAATAAAATCATGATTAATACATTTGAATATAAAAAATTAGATAGAATATTAATCACATACTGCAAACTAATCTTAAAGAAAAAAACATCATAAATGTTGGAATCATGGTTATCACTAGTTTGTGTTTGATTCCCTAAATAGGATTATAAATATTTTTTTATCAGTTTTTGGGAGTTCATATTGATTATATTTGGCCTATAGAAAGTCTTGAAGGAACATAGAAAGAGCTCAGATGATGTTTGGAGTTATCCCTGCCCAAAGGGATAAAATCATAACACAATCATGGTGATCACATTGAAAAGGGGATCTATATTAGATTAATTAGAAAATTACAGAGTAGATATATATAGGATTAAATAAAGTTTTGGGAGGATATGTAAGAATAAACTAGAATCATGGAAGATTCAATCATTTTGTAAAGACATATGTCACACCCCGTGGGTAGCTGTATAAGATTAAACAAATCTTAAGATGGAAGAGTATTACACTATAGAGAAGTAGACGATACCACAATATTTACTTCATGATAATAAATATTTTATGAAGATAGGTCTACAAGGATTATTCCATATCACAACATATTACAATGAGAATAATGTGTTATGCTATTCTGTGAAAGATGAATGAATCACATCATGGTTTATGAACCATGCTGTAATCAGTTAAGGGTGAAGGGGACCATTCCATGATACAGTGGATACAACATGAAGGATTAATATATAGAGGAATGGAAAAAATATAGATTGAATGAGAATATGGGTATGTGAACCATGAAGAATATCATCACACCCCCACATGTTTCATGATCAGTGTTAGTTTTGAAGAGATCATGACACAATATTTTAGAGATTTAAGTTTGAGATTTGGATGACTTTTGACTATGATCATAATATAATGAAATAAAAAATTCCATAAACTTTAATATTTTAAGTATAATCAGACCATAGTGAAGGAAGTCACGCTGAAAAGAAGGAAAATCTAAGAAATTCTATAAGTTCAAATCCATATGTAATCTAATCGGGTTATGGTTGAATTAATGGGTGAGTAATGGGAAATTTTAAGACCTAATCAGTGGGTGAAATGTGGAATTTTTTTGAGAATAATTTGGAAGAATTAATCCTTAGTTTAATGAAGAATTAAAGGATAGAAAGGTGATGGATAATAATTAATAGATATATAAATTTAGAGAGAAGGAGACTATTGTGAAGAATTCCATTTAAGATCTTGATTTGAATGAGAAAAAATCAAAACAAAAACACCCTTACTGGTATGGTGTCCATATTTTATAAATAATCATTGTACGTGATCTTCATGTTGTATATTATTGTATTCCTTATCTCAAAGTAGTTCATAGAGAAATAAGATGAGGCAGTGACCCTAGGATCAACAGTTCATATTTCCTAAAACTTTGTAACACCTATAGAGAGTAGTGTTATCCATTATTAGTCTGAAAAACTATTGAATTATGCTCCTTATATTTTCCATTTGTGGTGATCCAAGTGAAATCTCTGTGTCCCTGTATTTATTTTCAGCATCGAGATATTATATGTTCTTGAAGATTGAAAAGTTTGAAGTGTTATTTCTAACATTAGAACAAGATACATTAGAATACAATACGTATTGAACACTTTAATTCACCCACATTTTTATGGTGTATTACGCCTATGTTTATAACAAGTGGTATCAGAGCGACAAGGTTCTTGAATAATGAATCTGTCATTAGAGGATTGATTCTATGGAGAATACTGTTAATAAAAAATAATTTACTTTTTTTATGTTTGTAATTATCATATCTAGAATAATTAAATGATATCTTTCTTATAATCTCTTGTACTTGATGTTTTTTCTAATAAAATTCATGGAATACAAGTTAGAAATTTTATATAAATGTTAATGACTAAATCTATCATGAAACTTCTTAATGATGATGAAAAGGCCCAAAATTCCTTATCTAGAGCTTTATGAAAACAAATATATATAAAGGTTATGAGATTTAAATCAGAAAAATATATTTGAAGCAAATTGGATAATATTTATAAAGGATAAAACAAGGTAAAATAAGTAAAATTACAAGTGTTTAATAACAAATTTGATGATTTAAAGATGACATTGAATGATAATATTAATGGTTTATTTAACTATATCATTGAATTTATGGGATCCATCCACGGACATGGTAAAAAATGAAATATTTTTAAATTATAAATAAAATTATTATAATATCACTACCTTTGTATAATACTAAGTGTTGAATCATAAAGAACAAGATCTCACAGAGTTATCTCTTGAAAATATTCACAGGAAGATGATAGCTTATGAAATGGATTTGAAACCATAAATAACATATTACTAATCATTAAAGGACATTAGATTTAAATCCATATATATTATAGAGATATATGACAATGGATGAAAAGATAAATATTCCGTTTAATAATTTCTATCACTTGTAACAAGAAAATTCAAGTCAAAAGAAGGTATAAAGATAAACTACCATTAACTTACCTTAATTATGGAAATTTTGGTTATACTGTAGAATGATTTACAAGTAATAATGATAGTGGTGTTGAGGATTATTTTATACTAAAAAATTAGATAAAATCACCAAGATGAAACTTTAAACTAGGGAATCCAATTAAAAAAAAGTTCCAATAGAAAAACTTATTGAGTAATGAAAAATAAGATGATGAAAGGTGCTTTGGTTATGATGAGGGTAAAATTATTTCAAATATAAAATATATTATGATGGAAGTATTCAATATAATTAAATCTTAAATTTATGAATAAGTCCAAACTTAAGGGGTTATTGACTTGAAAGTTTTACTTGAAGGAGAACCTAAAGAGTTGGATGCTCACTGCAAGAAAAACTAAAAGATCAGTGGATTGATAAAGGAATAACCAGAATATGTTGATAAACTAAAATAAAAAATTACTTAGTTAGAAAAATTGGTGGAGGAACATGATACTTCCCAAGAAACAACTAGACGAGTGGTTAATCTCAAGATAAAAATCACAGAGAAAGAAAAGATGATTTATGGACACAATGCTTAGATTAAAGAGAGAAAAAAGGGTTGAATCCTTAGAAGAATAGGTGGTTATTCTAAGAAATATACTTGAATATAAATTTAAATCAAGTGATCCAAATAAGAATTTTTAGTTTGAAAAATTCTCAGATTAAGAGTTATTGTAAATGGTCAAACAAGGCTTAGGAGGTGTTGGGAAAGATCTGAGTAAGAAAAGACTCAATTACATGGGTAAAAGTGAAATTTGAAAATGACCCTTAAGATTAGTGGGAAACCTCTGGGGGGTATGAATTAGTGATTAATATTCTTTTTAAGTGTCCATTTAAAAAACAACCTTCTACACTTATTAATGTGATTATTAATATCACTGTCACACAAACAAACACATAATCATAATAGGTACAACATATTTTTTACAAGTTTCACCTATAAAAATTATATGGATAATATTTGGAATGATTCAGATTTACCTAAGATCATAAAATCCACTAGGTTCATTATTTATATTATAAAAGAGTAGTGAATATTCTATAAATTAGTTTACATATGTGTCTCCTAACCATGTAAAGTGATCACACACAAAATGAAAGATACAAATTTTTTTCTAATAATAAGAGTCTTCAATGGTATCATAATTTCATCGAGTTTTCTTTGTTCTATTTATTATTATTATTATTATTCACCTTCATACTATTATTCATATTATTTTTCCTCTTACACTTATTCCTCTAATTCATATACTTTCACAACAATAGTTTTTTTCAACAAGTTTAGATTCAAATATCAAATTCAAATTCAAACCAATAACTACCTTAAACCACCTTTCAACTTATCATGCTTCCTTTTGAGACTTTAGACCATTTAAGATCTCTTAGTAACCATTTACATGATTAGAGACATTATAGATTGAGTTGATTATCCCTTGAGTCATCAATTGAGGAACATCTTCAGATTCACTCAAAATATTGAAACTCTTTTGAACACAACTTTATATACTTTCACCACAGTGTTCTGTATTCAGTTTCAATTTTTTTTAATAACCATAGGTTTCAACACAATGTGTTGAAATCAACTTCAATTAAAACACCACTATTATTCATAAAAACACCTTTTGTGTGTTTTCAATCATTCAGAAACCGTGAAAAAAATTCAGATCTAAAGAATCATCATGAAACACCTGAGCTTGAACATGATTTATGCTTTGACAAAAAAAGATAACACAACAATCACATCCACTTTATCTCTTTATTACTTCAAACTATCTTCAATATGGAATCAATAATTTTTAAATTATATCTTGGTCTCAAACCCCCCCCCCCCCCTTGGATTTTGTTGCGAACAAAGGAATATAAATCACTTTAAAACTCATCACACTTATAAATTAATCATTATTCAATAATTAAAATCCTACATGAGAAAAGTAAGTTTAATAATCAATAATATTGAACAAAAATATCATGATATCTATAAAAGTGACTTAAATTCAGTTATTTAATTCTTATACCACTTGAAATTATTATTAAAATGGTGAAAAATAATTCCTTGAACCTATTTAATACAATTTTATAAAAAATTATCATCAAACATGTTAGAATAGTTCACATATCATAAATCTCACAGATCCACATACCAAATTCACATATTAATCATTTAAAAAAATCCCTTTAAATACATGCTCCACCAAAACAAGAGATTTTCCCCTATTAGGTTAAACACATATCTTTGGATTGTATCTAAAAAAGTTTTCCACCTTTATAAATACATTTTTAAAAAATTATAAATACATAAAGGAATTAAACATAAATAGATTTATGTTTAGGTTGTCTTTCCCCCCCTTTAAAAAAATCATCCAAAGAACAAGTGAGATAGGGGATGGAATCACCATACCTTATACTTGAAATGAATGAGGTTGAATTTCCATCATCACCCTCAATATTTGAAAGGAATCCTTTGGAAATGTCTTATTGAACACACCAACTATTTTGTCCTTTTTTGGAACAAATTACAACTTCTACACATTTTTATTCACAAGATATTCAATGAAGTGACATTTTATATCAATATGATTTTATCTTGAATGTTAAAAATGTTTTCTTGATAAATTTATAGATCTTTAATTATCACAACCCAAAATAAATGGAAACTTCACTTCCACCTTGAGATCTTCTAATTGAGTCCTCATCTACATAAATTAAGTTATAACTTGATTTATAGACACATAATTCGATTAAATAGTACTCAAGGTTATATAAAGTTTCTTTTGTGTGGTCTAACATACACACCTTTCACCCAAAAAGAAAACTATAATAGATATAGACCTTCTATCATCAACATTTCTAGCCTAATATGAATCCACACATCCAAATAAATGAAGATTTCCATTTTTTCCATATCTTAGTTCATAGTCTATTATTCCTTTAACATACATGAGAATACTATTTATAGAAATTAAATGAGACTCCTTTGGTTCACTTTTATATCTATCACATAATTTAACAACATAAACAATGTCCAAACTTGAATCTATCATGTATAAAAAACTACCAATAAGATTCTTGAATTATCTTGGGTTATTTTATTTTATTTTCTAAAACTTTAATAGTTTGGTTCCAATTGAAATTGGTTTAAAAAATAATTTTTAATCCTTAAAGACAAAATTCTTTATAAGTTCCTAAGTATACTTATTTTTATAAAGAAAAATGTGATCTTCCTATGAATATTTTTTTAAACCCAGGAAATATCTCATTTCTCCAAGAATGAACATTTCAAACATCTTCTTCATTTATAATGAAAAATCTTCACAATAAACTCATTTATTTCTATAAAAATAATATCATATTAATAAATAATAATAATAAGTGATACATCATTTTCATCTTTAATGTATAGATTTTTATACACTCTTACTTTATTAAACTTCACCTGTTTCAAGAAAGTATCTAACTTGGAATACCATGAAATCAGGGATTCCTTTATCCCATATAGACCATTATTCAACCTGTAAACATAAATTTCATCATATCCATGAATGAAACCACTGGGTTGATCAATTTACACTTCCACTTCTAACTCTACATTGAGGAATCTAGACTTGACATCCATCTAGAGAATATTTTATTACCTTTGTTATGTAATAAAAAGAAATATACCAACGGTATATAATCTAGAAACTAGTGTGAAGGTATTATAAAAATTAATTTCTTTAACATGTGAGTACCCTTTGAACATAATTCTTGTATTGTTTCTTACAACTTCTCCTTTTTCATTTAGATTATTTTGAAACACCAATTTTTTTTAATAACATTCTTATTCTCAGGATCAGGTACCAACTTAAAATTTTAATTCTTCTTTATATGATATAATTTCCCATTCATATAATTAACCCATTTTTTATGATCTAATTCCTTATTCACATCTCTTGGTTCAACATGTGAAAATAGTGAAGTATGAGTTACTATCCAAAAATTTATTATAGTTTGAACCCACCAACATTGTTCTCTAATGATGGATTGGACCTCCAATTACTTTATCAGTCATGGATGAGATGAGAAAGGTTAATATTCATCACTATAAATTTCCAAATCATCATCTTCATTCTGAACTTCATCTAAACTCACATTATTTTCAGAATCTTCTCCCTTCTTAACCAAAACTGATTTATCTTCATCACTTCTAGAACTTTCTTCTTGATGAGTGTTTTATTCATTTTAATATTCTAGTGTAACACCACTAAGATATTTCAAGGTGTGTTATAGTTTATATTTTTTCCTATACATGTTTCTCATGGTTTTTCATAGTTGTTTGGGTTTTTTGGGAGGATTTGGGAGTGAGTTTGAGATTTGTACAAGGTAGGTATGGTTGGTCGCAGATGTCATCATGGAACTCAAGGATAAACGATGTATACATATTTAATTTATAATCTAGTTATGCATGTATATATATATTTTTTACATCCTAATTCACTTATTAATACTGGATATATATATAGACACTGTTTTTGGTGGCCTACTAAGTTGTAGTCACACCCTCCTCAGGCCAATGGTTGGTACCCGAGCAGAATTCATGGTTATAGGACTAGATAAGGGAAATACCCTATGAATGATGCATGCTTAAGACTACTAGGATAGAGTATGGGAGTTTTGGGACAAGGATAATACTTGGGAATATTTTTTAGGAGTCTTCCATATTTTATATTTTGTTCTTTAGGATACTTATGGAAGAAGTCTACCACTGCATGACTATCAGACATGCATATAGTTCTTTTTGTTATGGAATGAGTTATGTTTGATTATTTATCTGGAACTTTCAATGATGTATGTTTATTGTTTATTTCAAGATAATTATTTGATTTCCTTTATTTAAAGTTTTATTTCACTTTGATATGTGGGTATAGTTTCCCCTTCGTATCATATTAGATCCACACTACTAGTCGACAGCCTCTAGTGTACGGGGAGGCATTCCTAAGGTCATGTAGCAACCTATGGTTCAATAATGATTAGTGTCTAGAGAACGAGGGATGTTACAATGTGGTGTCAAATCCATTTTTATTTTATATAACTATTTGGGTCAGGTATAAAGGAGATAGGTCATTTTTAGAACATGGTATAAAACTCATGTATGAGAATTTCCAACCTACATACGAGGGATGTTTATGTTTTTAGGGATAGGATTGATTGTCATGAACCAACCAGAGTTGACCCTAAAACGATCACCTGAGTCGGCCTAAGACAAGGCCTGAGAGGCATTCCTGATCCTCCTAGGATAGAAACTAGTGTCTAGGCATCAATATAGAAACCAAGGGAATGATTTCTCCCAATATAAATAAATAAAAAAACAGAAAAAATAGAGCATCCCGAATAGAATCGATAAAAAATTTCCAATATGAATATCATTTATACAAAAAATAAAATTAAAACAAATAGAACAACAAAACCCAAATTGAAACTGATGACCATAACATCTCCATGAGACCCTGAAAGTCATTCTATAATACCAAAACCAACCATCACCCATGACGATCAAAACCAATCCAAAACCTACACCAAAAGCCAAAAATAAAAAATAACTATAGGTGTGAGTATTAAAAATCAATAGGCATGCTCAGAAAATATATTACTAATGCATTTCCTTTAAATAAAGAAACATAAAATTCATGTTTGAAATAAAATATATAAAATTAATCTCTTCCACACATTTTCCATTAATGAAGAATACAGTCCATTGCCTCTTTTCTATTTAAAACCAAATTCCTTTCCAAGTATGAACCATTTTCATTTCAAAATAGAAAGGATGATGTTTTTATTTAAAATGGGAAAAGAGAGTGTAAAAAAATTGAAAAACATTTTCCATAAACCTTTTAAATCCAACACATAACTTTTATCCAAAAAGTGAACCATGCAAGAAAGCAATATCGATGATCATATAACGAGGGAAATAGAAAAATAACACACAAGAGTAACTAACCAATGAGGCAACTCAATCATCCACCATAGACAACTAAGTGATAAAGAACATGGGAGAACCAAGGAGATCAGGAGAATAATATAGAATATAATATACATCTTGAATTATCCCACATACATGCCTCACCCGATGACATCATTATTACCCACACGCTCGGTCGCACCCTAACTGGTATGACTAAGGGGCACTATCCCATAACAAAAAAAAAATACCCTACTATGGGCCACTATCCAGAGTGAAATCCTATGATAATATAGAAACTGTTCACTAAAAATCCACTAGATATATTATTTTCCTATGTCGATACTAAATAGGGGGTGAGCCAAAAAATTCAAACCAAGCATCCAATCACATGCACATACATCATACACAAGAAACTCACACAACAAGTCACCCCTAAGCCACCCCAAGGAACAATATATTTCCTTTAAACTATTCCAACATAAGGAAGTCTCTCAAAATGGACCTACCACAACATTTAGCATAACCAATGCAAGATTATTATCCAAGGAGAGTTTTCAAGATGATCATTTCCATAAAAGTTCCAAACGGGCATTAAACGGCCTTCGAGAAATCACCCATTTCCAAAATAAAACCAACACATTTAATTCACATTTCCAAACCATTTTCGAAGAACCAAATCCAAATTTCAAAAATGTACAACCACACTATTTGAAATTACACAACCATTTTAGAAAAAAATTTCATTTAATCACTTACACCACTTTTGAAAATCAAAGTCACTTTCAATAAAATGCCTAACATTTCACAAAACATCATCACATTCCAAACCATTTTAAAAACCATCAAACATACCCTATTTTAAAAAATACAACACTATTTAAGAAAAACATATTTAATAAACTAAACTCTTCATTTTAGAAGCCAAATACATTTACCAAGACAAAACCATGCTTCAAAATTCAAAAATCATTCACAAAATCTAACTGAGAATTTCATAAAAAACTTGGTGTGCATAAATTAATGAAACAATTCCATATAATTCAAAGAAACCAAGAAAACTACCAAATTTCATATCAAATAAATTTTCTAAAACTAACACATCAATATTTAATATCTAAGAAAGGTGAGAAAATTAAGAAACCAATAATTCTTAAATTTAATGAACAAGTGTAAAGGGAATCCTACCTAAAATCACATGCGCTTCAACAACGCCAACCCAAAAAAACTCCACAAAGGTTATAAGAGGAAAGAACATCCAAGAGAAAGCTTAAAAACATGATGAACCTAATTTAAGCTCAACAAAACATGATCCATAGATCCAAAAGACCAAGGGAGAAGAATAACTCAAGAGAATACAAAAGAAGAATGAAGAGGAAGAAGAGAGAAGGAGAATACCTTGAAGAATCAGCCTTAAAACTTAAAGAAAAACCTAGATCCACACCTTGGGAGAGGAGACGAGGCTTGGAGAAGAAGGTAAGAGCCCCATTTGGGTCACATGAACAAGGAGAGAAGGAAAATGGGCATTTTGGGGTTAAAATATTGAGAGGGTAGAAGAGTAATTTCACATTTTTAATGACCTAGGAACTATGCATGGTTATGGTGTACAGTTTGGTAAACCGTGAACCAACTGTGTGACATGGTTATGTCAAAAATGGTAGAACCATGTGCACACCTTCTGAATGGTTTTTATAACTGTGCATGGTTCGTGCTCCCCTGAACTAAGACAACCAAGGACCCACATAGTTTCCTAGAGAATGGCACATGGTTTCCCCTAACTATGCACCTAAACCATGCAACTGAAGAAAAACAACCCAAAACTCAAAATTTAAATATGGAACACCCAAAACTTGAGGGAAAAACCAAATATGAAAAAATAAGCCAAAAACTAAGAAAAAAATAAAAATCTGGCTGTGAGAATTCTTCCCACCAACAACATCTTCCCATTGACCGATTAAAGATGAAGGATTCCCACAACCGCATGATCCAACCTCTCAAACCAAGAACACATCAAACACCACCAAAACTAAACTCATAAATATCACTTGAAACAATACAATGAACCCAAATAACTTCTTGAGAAATGATGGAAAACTCAAGCTGAAACTTCTAAAACTTTTCCTCAAACAAGACCATTGGGCATACTCCCAAAAACCCAACGTTCAATCAGAAGAAAAAAATGGAAACCAAAAACCCCAAATGAAAATATCCACTACCAATATAACACTAGAAAATAAATTTAATTATCAACATATGAAGTTGAAACAGACTCCCTGCCATTAGAAACCAACTAGAACTGACTCACATGGGAAATCCAATAAGGACTAACTCAGGTATTCCCCACACAGATCAGACTGGGGCCTCCCCACACATACCAAACCCCCACCTGGGGGGTAGGGAGAAGAAATAAAATCTAAAACAAGTGGAAACCCAAAACCAAAACCAACCCATAAGGCTAACCACACAAGGACTACATTTAGTAAATTAGGACTCTATGCCTTTTACAGAAAAACGGGACCTTCCAAGATGAAGAAACTATAACATATAAACTTAAACTATCCCCATTCCAGCACTGGAGAAAAATATAGACCAAGGTCCTCCACACTCCTGTGATTCATGACAATGCAAAAGCTTCAATACATGGCCTGTGGCTAGATCCCTTGTGTCTTGAAGCATCTACTACCTCGCAATCAAGAGACGATAATACCTGATTAGAACTCATTATTTTGGTGACACGAGCGGCCAAAAAACACCCCAGGTAGAACCAAAAGAACACAACACACCACGAGAATCACTTTTATCTGAAAAAATACTTTTAATAATATGGGTATTTATAAGTTGCACATGCATTATCCTCTTTCACCCCAAATGAGAGGTAGAAAAACCTAGTCACACAACAAATCACAGCTCCACTCAAGATGATTTTTTTTATAATTTACAAAAGACACACATTCATTAAAACAGAATTTCTCCAGAGATCCTCCAAATCCACTTTTACATTTTAAAGAAAACGAAACACCACAAAACACCACCAGACATAACCATTTTAAAAAAAGAAGCATTACATAGAAAAAGGATTTAAACTAAGACCAAAATTTCACCCTAATCCTGTAAATGGGTTGGGGTGTTTTTTTGATGGGGTGGATCAGGCTCCAAGTCACTTCTTGGAAACACCATAAAAGAAATGTTTTAAGTAACCTAGGTGTCCATAGGTACATCAGGTCTTTAGAGCACTCAAACATGCCAACATCTTATGACCAGGCTTATCGCACTGATGGAACACTATGATCCTGCAATTAGAAGAGGATGAAGAAAGATATAGAGGTATTTTAATTCCATGACCAGTATAAAAAAACTCATATCGATTCCCCACCTCATTAATGGAATTAAATTCACTGCTTTCAGATACTAGAGGAAGTTTGGTTTCCTTAAGAACTCATGCTAACACAGCCTCAACATGAACAACTTGCCTCACCGCATTGGCCAAAGAGGTCAGACCAAAATATTTTTCTAAAAATCCACTAAACATAACTTAAAAAACATTCCCAAATTCTAAGAAAATAATCATCACAACTACTAGTTACCAAAACATCACATATTCTTTTTCTCTTTAAAATAATTTTAAAAAAGAAATACAAACTTGATAAGTTTCACAATCACCAATGGTATTCCTTAGAGCCTCACACATGCACATTCCCATTACAATCCAAGTACCCATCCACACATTCCATCAAAAATACACCTTCTCAAACACATCCTCTCATTTGAGCACTCATAATAATACCAAGGGTAAAAAAAACTTTTCCACTTTAAAAAAAAAAACATTAAGCCCATGTTTTCACCTCACCAATTTACTTCCCATTTCAGATTTCAATTTTTTTTCAAAATATTATTAACTTCTAAATCAAAAACCATTTTCAAACACTATACTTCAATCCATTTCATTCCATTTGAAAATAAAATCCCATGAATTCCACCCAAAAACCCAATTCACTTCATTCAAAACGTTTTCACCAATTAAACAATCTCATTTCATAAAAATTAATTTGATCACAAATTTATTCTAATTTAAAATAAATTTACAAAAAAAAAATTTCTTATAAAAAACTGACTTTGATAAACCCTAGGTTTTGATTATAGAAATCCAATCTCATTAAACCCATCTTCGATTTACCTAAAGATAATTTTTAAAAAATTCATTTTCTAAGTATTTATTCAAAATAAATATGAAAACTCATTTTCTATCTTCCCAAAACAAACCATCACCACTTTAAATTCAGTTTTTCACATTTCCAAAACACGTGTCTTCAAAAAAATTCCCAAAATAAAGAAGGAAAAAAAACAACTCACAAGGGGAAACTAGTTTCATTGGGTGAATTGACCATATGATTGGAGGCCATGTGACAATCACAACACCATCATAGAGAGTCTTAAAGGACCATATCCCCAGATACACATGTCCTTCCAAGTACTACTATCTCATTGAGACCTTTATCCCAACTTCCTTTTCATTTCCCAAACACCAAAAAACCTCAAGAACCAAAGAAATCAAATGTAACACAAATTCCCATTGAAACCCAAGGTTTGATATAGAAAATATTGTCCAGACACTCACTCATACCAACACACCAAGTTTTGATAGTCCTAATCCATATACCTTTACATCTAAAATAACAAAGGGCACTCTAAAATCTAGGTCCTCTAAAGAACCAACCTGATTTGATACCATTTTGTCATGAACCAACCCAAGTTGACCCCGAAATGATCACCCGAATCGGCCCGAGATAAGGCCTGAGAGGCATTCCCAATCCTCTTAGGCTGGAATCTAGTACTGGGGAATCAATATAGAAACCAAGGGAATGATTTCACTCAATATAAATAAATATAATAGTAGAAAAAAACATAGAATCTTAGATATAATAAATATAAAATTTCCAAACTGAACATAATTTATACAAAAAATGAAATTAAAAAAAAACCCAAACTGAACCTAACATCCACAACATCTCTATGTGACCCTAATACTCACTCTCTAATACCAAAACCAACAATCACCCATGAAGATCAAAACCAATCCATAACCCATACCAAAAGATAAAAATAAGAAAGAACTATTGCCGTGACTATTTAAACTCAGTATGCATGCTCGAAAAAAATATTCCCAATGAATTTAATTTAAATAAAGAAACATAAACTTCAGGTTTGAAATATAATATATAAAAGTAATATCTTCCACACATTTTCCCTTAAATAAGAATACAATCCATTTCCCCTTTTCTATTTAAAACTGCATTTCTTTCCAAGTAGGATCCATTTTTATTTCAAAAGATAAAGGATGATGTTTTATTTAAAATGGGAAAAGAGAGTTTAAAACATTTTCCATAAACCTTTGGAATACAACACATAACTTTTATCCAAAAAGTTAACCATGCAAGAAATCAATAACAATGATCACATAACAAGGGAAATGAAAAAATAACACGCAAGAGTAACCAACCAATGAGGCAACTCAATCATCCACCGTAAACAACTCAGTTCCAAATAACATAGGAGAACCTAGGAGCTCCGGGGAATAATCTAGAACATAATATACATATTCACTCATCCCATAAGAATTCATCACTCGATGACATCATTCTCACCCACATGATCGATCATACCTTACCTGGTCTGATCTAGGGGTACTATCCCATAGAAAAAAAAAACAAAACAAATCCCCTACTATGGGCCACTATCCAGAGTTAAATCCGATTCTAGTTCAGCAATAGTTCACTAAAAATATGCTAGCTATACCAGGTTCCCATGTTGAGACTGAATAAGGGGTGAGCCAACAAATTCCAACTAAGTATCCAATCACATACACATAAATCATACATAAGTAACACACACAATAAGTCACCCTCTAGGTACCCCAAGGAAAAATCTATTTCATTTCAACAATTAAAACATAAGGTAGTCTATCGGTGTGGAACTCCCATAACATTCAACATAACCAAAGTAAGATGATTATCTAAGGGAATTTTTCAAGATGATAATTTCCATAAAATTTCCAAATGGTCCCCAAACGCTCTTCAAGAAATCACTTGTTTCCAAAATAAAACCAACACATTTACTTCAAATTTTCAAAACATTTTCAAATAACCAAACCCACCTTTAAAAAAGGTGAAACCACACCATTTTCAATTCTATAACCATTTTAGAAAAAAATTACATTTAAGTATTCACACCACATTTTCAAACCAAAGTCACTTTCAAGAAAATTTCTAATGAGCTACACACCATCATCACATACCAAAACATTCTCCAAACCATCAAACATAACCCATTTTCAAAATACAACACCATTTAATATTTTTTTAAGAAATAAAACCCTTCATTTTAGAAGAAAAATACCTTTACCAAGATAAAAACATGCTTCAAAATTCACAAATCACTCACAAAATCCAACTAGGAATTTTATCAAATACTTAGTGTGCATAAATTAAGGAAAAAATGTCATATAATCCAAATAAACCAAGAAAACCACCTCATTTCATATCAAAAAATTATTCTAAAAATCACACATCACTATTTAATATCCAAAGAAGGTGTGAAAATCAATAAACCAATGATTCTTAAATTTAAAGGACAAGTGAAAAGGGAAACTTACCTAAAATCACATGCGCTTCAACAATGCCAACCCAAAAAAACTCCATGAAGGTTCCAAGAGGCAAGAACATATATGATAAACCTTAACAACACAAAACCAATAATTTAAACTCAAGGAAAAATGAACCCTATATCCATAATAGGAAGGGATAATAAGAACTCAAGAGAAGATGGATGAAGAATGAAGAGGAAGAAGAGAGGAGAAAAATACCTTGAAGAATCACCCTTATAACTTGAAGAAAACCCTATATACACACCTTGGGAGAGGAGAGAAGGCTTGAAGAAGAAGGGAGGACCCCCCTTTGGGTCTCACATACCAAGAGAGGATAAAAATGGCCATTTTGGGGTTAAAATACCAAGAGGTTAGAAGAAAAATTTCACAATTTTAATGACCTGGTTACTGGGCATGGTTTGGACACATGGTTTTCTAAACTGTATGCCAACCATGTGACATGGTTCTATCCAAAATATAAGAACTATGTATATGACTTCCACATGGTTTTCCTAACCGTGTGTGGGCCATGTTCCCCTGAACTAAGAAAACCAAGGACCAACATGATTTCCTAGAGAATGGAACACAATTTCCCCTAACCGTGCACCTAAACCATGAAACTATAGGAAAATAGCCCGAAACTCAAAATTTATTTATGGAACACGCAAAACTTGAGGAAAAAACCAAAGACCAAAATATAATCTAAAAAAAAGGTAAAAATAAAAAACCATATGTGACATTGATGATCTTATTTTTCTATTTTACTATTGACTTATTTCTCCTTGAGTGATACACATGAGTTTGGGATTTATGAATTATGGGATTTTTCCTCTTAGACAGAATGGAAAGAGGGTATGTATTCATGCATCATACAATGCATATAGGATTCACATGTCATCTAAATGATTGTATTTGGTTTTTTTATTTTTTCTATGATAGGAGTCGAATGCACCTTACTTAACCAATTATTTAAAGATGTAAAATGTTATTTCATGATCACTTGTTAATTTATTATGCGACATCATCTAAAATAAACACATGTTATAATTCATAAAGTGTTTCATTTGTAACTATAATCAAAATATATTTTTTACTTATCCCATGTTATGGAATTATAGTTAAAGTGTAATCAAAATTCATGATGATATGAATTATATGTATATGATGTAGAACTTTATGTGAATATGATTTTGACCTTGTGTATGTGTATTTGGGTCTATTAATAGCACCATGTTATAAGAATCCTAAGATATGAGATGTAGGGAAGAGCGGGGAGTAATTATCATTCTTGGTTTCCATGCACTGTGTTTATGAGAATATTTTATAGAGATTTTTTCTAATGTGGGTTCTATTTTTGTGTATATCATAATCTTGAGAATTGGTAAATGGTTATATATATATAGAGAGAGATCGGGATATGATATCTTTATAACGTAAGGTGTATAGGATAATAGAATAATCTGCCTATTCGGACTTTGGTTTTGAACCGTGACATTGATAATTGTGATAGTTTTTGATGTATTGTGACTCTTATGGGATTATTACTGACCCAATAATGGGTTAAGTAGACTATAATCAATACTATATGTGAGAACCTTGCATGGTATGGATTGAGCTGAGTGATGAGATGTGTTGTTTGCTGCAGTTTTCCTTTGTTGGGTAGGAATATGAGTTTCAGATAACCCTAGAGTGGGTAGTTGTATTAAGTATGGGATACTCGATTTATATGTGTATGGGAACCATAGAGGGTGTGTGTTGGTCTATGAGTTAGCTTGAGGTGTGATATGGGACTTGGTACATTGGTGAGTTGAAAATTATAATAGAGCATCAAAATCTTTTCTTACCAGTGTTGGGGATGAATATGATAAATGAGGGTAACCCAAGAGAGGGGTTAACATAGGCTTGTGGATACTATAGATGTTAGAATCACAATAGGTGATTTATATTGATATTAAACTATGAAAGTTCTAAAATAGACCTATAATAGGCGTGTATATTTCTTATGTTATGGATATAGATTCCCAACCTTGATGTTGTGAGCGGTGTCTATATTTTAAAAGCAAAGATTATATGAATGACTAACTCTAATAGTAGGGTGATCATAGATAGTTATATCACAAATGGATAGATAATTGGTGGGAAATTCTAGTTTTGTACTGATTTATAGAGTTACTAGTGATCATGTAGTTAACCTTGACACGAGTGAAGTTACCTAGGTTATTAGAAAGGAAGCATCAAGTAAGTTACTTTAAGCTAGAGAAGTTGATATATAGTGAGTCTGGTCAGCTATGTTATTGAATGACTTAGCCTATGATCAATAGGATACTACTCTAGATGGTTGATTCAGATGATATAGAATATTAAAACTGGGATGTATACTTTTTGGGTATACCTGGTTGGTAGCTTGATCTATTAAGAACTATTGTGAGAGTATAATGAACTTTCCTAGGGTTCCATCTAACATGACACCCTACTTTTCCCACTAAAAGGCTCAAAGGGAATTCCTAATCCCCATGGTTTGGAAACTAGTTTTAGGGAATCATAGAACGTACCTTTGGAATGATTTTACCCTCATACAATAATGTAAATAAGTAGTGTAGATAAAATAAATAAACCAACTAAATAAGAGATAAGAAATACTAACACAAAATGAAAATATACAACCGATACAAATATTTTATAATAGAATAAGATAAAAATAAATCCAAATCATAAAAATACACTAGGCTAAAGTGTCCGATACAAATCCCAAAGTAAAAAATGAATCCCCAAATAGCTCCAACGAGACTTTACATAACCCATAGACACCATCAAACCCAATATATTCCTTGAAAGATCAATATATATGAATAAATATGAAATGAACCTAGTCTAATAAAATATAATTGGGAGATAAATAGCACAGTAGGTTTCCACCTTCTAAATCTATCCATTCACTTTTATATTATATCCTAAAAATGATAGTTTAAAATATAATAGAAAAATATATATTTCCCATAATCATTTACATGAAGAAAAACCAACAAATCAAATCTTTATTAACAACTTACTTTCTTTTAATTAAATGAAAAAAATCAATTAGAAAACACTCTTCCTTTATGAATCCCCCTCTTTTAAACCACCATATTAAAGTAACACTTTAAAAAAATATTATAAAAACCTATTTTAAAATTAATATTTTAAAACTTAAAAGTGGTTTTAAAATTTCAAATAGTTTTAAAAAAAATATTTGAAAATCATTTTCTATATAAAACTAAGAATGGCGGCCTAAAACCATGTTTTAGAAACCCACACAAACTATAGTTTCAAAATTATCACTTTCCATTTTCTCAATAAAACACTCCAAAATATATTTATAAAAAAACTTTTCTAATTTAAATAATATTCCTTTCAAACTCATGATAAAATGACTTGAAATCACACTAAAACCATACATTTACTTTCTTTTTTTTAAAACCAATCACAAATCCATTTTTAAAACATTTTAAAATTAATCTATAAAGTAAGTAGTAAAGCACACAAACATGAACCACTATTTGAATTTCACTTGAAAATGAAAAAAACCAAAAGTAAATAGGTTCTAATAAATAATACAAGAAGTAGGGGATACAATCAAAACAAAATGAATGGTGGAAATGGAAAGATCTTCTTGATAGTTCGATGATGGAAAAATTTCTTCCTACTAAGTGCTTGTTTGATCATGGATTTTTTCAAACTGGAATGGGAGAGGCCCTTTACACCTCCTCAAAATGAAATAAAGGAAAGTTTTATATCCAATTTTAGTTGAAAAATACATTAGGTTTGTAAAATCCCTCACCGGATCCTCTATATCTAAACCTAGCAAACAACATATTCTTAAGTGCCCAGGGGATGGATCTATTACAGTGATATCAGATCCGGATGAGCTCAAAAAATTAATGGATCTTTGAGAATTCTTGGTTCTAGGTCGAGCCTCATTTGAGAAAGGAATGATGCCCTGGTAATATGCATATATTAAAAGTAGAATTTCACATTGCTGGGGTTTCTCGTGATGGAAGCTCATTCCAATCGGTAATGGATTTTTCCATGTCATTATAGAAAAAAGGACGATCTCAATGTGATCTGGAGAATTGGAAACCTTAACCTTAGGCCTGATTTTTTAGGCTCTCAGACTGGGATCCCAATTTCAATCCTCTCAAACAGTGACACTTCATGGCATAGTTATGGAAAAGGTTTCATAGGCTACCATGGTTGTACTGGCATCTTAAGATCCTCAGTGATCTTTATTTAGGAATTGGCACACCCTTGAAACTTGATCAAAACTATATTGATGGAGACTTGGGGGTATGTATGAAAGGGTTATGATAGAAATAAACATGGAAAATGAACCTCCTGAACACATCTACCTAGCTATAAATGAGCAACAACTGTAGGTTACTTATGAGTTTAAGAATCTACCCCAATTTTGTGATCACTGTAAAATGGCAGGCCATATTGTTAAAAAAAAATTTGTACTGCAAAAATTGGTGCAACCATCCCCCCCACCATGTATTGGAGGGAAGTATCATGAGTAAAAAGAAATATCATGATGGGAAATGGGAGAAACACTGTGATGACTCAAGTTAGAGAATGAACAACAAGCAAGACAAGTTCTTTATGGGATTTCCTAACTGAAGTGGAACAACAGTCTGAGAACATGGGGAATCTAGAAAAAACTATTAAAGTCATACAATGCAATCATATAGAGGATCAACTTGATCAAATGTTGGATCGCTCACTAGATGTATTTTTAGTTTCTATTGTAATGAAAGATGAATATTATTTACTGGAACTTATCTCTCATGACATTGATGCTCAACTGGAATATGCTCAGCCTGCTATAGAAGAGTTAGTTAGAAAAGAAATAGGTAAAAATTATTTTAAACCAGAAGAGAATACATTTGAAGTAATTTCTACCAAGAATTATGAAATAAATGAAGATAGGGACTGTAGTCAAATGAAGGTGTCTCTACCAATTGGGAACCCAACATTGGGGAAGGAACTTGAGGATCATGAACATGATACACTAGATATTTAGGTCATGGAATCTAATAACCAGAATTATGAACAAAGGAATGACAAGATATGAACTCAGATATAGTCTGGGGGTATGCAAAAAGAATCAAAATTTGAGGTCTCTACCTCATCAACATGGACTGTAATAAAATATCAAAGATTGGAAAAAAGGGAAAGTGGGACTCACCCCCAAACTAAAAATAATAATTAGGATTATTTTCTGGAACTATTAGAGACTAGAAAACCCTGACATAGAGTGTTCCATAAGGATTCTTATAGGTAGGTACAAGCCTAAAATCATAGTCATCTATAATACCAAGATTAACTCCCTCGATCTGGGAAATATTTTTTTTAATAAAGGATACTCAATCCTAGGTACCAACCGATCTATTTCCAATATAGATAGGATCTGGATTCTAGTACATAAATGTGTTGAAAACTCAGTTATTGTTTATGAGGAAAACTAGATTATCACCTACATATTCTTGTAATATGGCCAAAAGATATTCTATTTGATGGTTTATCCTCTTAATAATTATATTGAAAGGAGGATTTTATGGGAGAAAATACAGTATCTATCAACTACAATCATGGATCCATGGATCATAGTAGGGGACTTCCATTCTTCATGTAGATGATAAGATTGTTCGTGTGATTAATTTTACATCCATAAAAGAATTTATAGATTATATAGAGGAGGATATTCTAACTAAAATCAATCTTATTGGTGAAAAATTCACATGCTATATGAGGCATCTAAATTGAATGAGGGCTAGCAGAATTGACAGGGTGTTTGTAATGGGGCTTCACTTGGTGTTTGGAAATCTATTTCTCATGTTACTTTGGCCAAGAAAAACTCTAATCATCATCCCATTCTAATTAGTATCCTCAACATTGATAGGAATCATACATTTCATTTTATATTCAATAATTCATGGGTTTCTCTTCCAGAGTGTTCAAAGATAGTCTATAAAACTTGGGGTTCAAAGCATTGCAATGTCAACCCACTGGTTTGTATCTCCAAGTTCCAAATGATCAAATTAAAACTGAAATAATGGATTAAGGACAATTTTATCTCAATGGGTGATGAAATTGATGTGATAGAATTTCATTTACATGATATTCAATAATTTATCACTAAAGAAACTTCTATAGAGACATGAAACAAGAAATTGAAATATCTTTCAATCTTAAGAGCCTTATCAAACTTAAGGACAAAATAAACAAAGACATCTTCAAAATCAATTGTCTCTTTGATGAGGATAGAAATAACAAATCCTTTAATTTTCTACAAAGGGTTATAAAGAAAAACAGACCTCTTGCTTTACTTACGGATGGAGAACAAATCTTGGAGTAAAGAGAAGATATCTCCACTCATATTGTCACATTTTATATGAATCTCTTTAATGGTCCCCCAAAGAGTGAAATAATTAGGGACAAAATAATTCCACACTTTCCCACTGAGGAGGAAAATATTTTTCTAACCTCTGTAACCATTTACTTTGAGATTAAAGAGGCTATATTTGGACTCAATAAGGAAATCTCTTTAGGGCTGGATGGGTTCAACAATCAATTATTTCAAAACTATTGAGACATTATTCAGAATGAGGTATGCGATCTTGTTAAACATTTTTTCTAGGAAGGAAATTTTACTCAAGGATTCAATGATCATTTTATTTCCCACATCCTGAAGGTTTATAATTCTAGCGAGATAAATCAATTCATGCTGGTTACTCTAGTAAATACTATTCACAAAGTTATCAAAACAATCCTTTACAATATACTTGCTAAGGTCTCAGAGAAAATAATATATTGGAATCAATTTGGGTTTGTGAAAGGATGAAATATTCAATATTTTATGCTTACTGCCTTAGAGTGTGTTAAACTCCTTATAAAACCGACATGAGGAGGAAACATAACTCTTAAACTTGATATTAAAAAATACTTTGATACAATGGACTGGGGATTCATCAGTAGGGTGTTTCACAACTTTGGATTCAATATGAAATTCATTCCCTGGATCAAGGTTCTTATTGAGTCAGCCCACATATCCATCATTATCAATGGGAACCAGGAAGGCTACTTCACATGCTCCATGGGGTGATATAGGGGGATCCTTTTTCTTTCATTATATTTTCTATTACTAAGGATTATCTAACCAAACTTCTCCTTGACATGGTGAACATGGGTGATTTGAAGGCCATCAGAGTGGCTCGAGGTATCTATGATCCATACCATTTTTTTTGCTGATGATATTTTTATTTTTTACCTAGTGGGATAGGTGGAACATCAATAATATCAAAAATTCACTCCAACATTATGAAAATGTATCTGGTCAAGCAATTAGATAGAGAAAATATTTTATATACTTTGGTAAGAACATTTCAACATCAAGGAAGATTATTCTCACCATTGACTTGGGAATAAAGGAGGTATCATTACCGTTTATATACCATGGTGTCCCATTGTTTTGGTTAAAACCTCATACATCAAAATTTTCAAATATTTTGGATCAGATAAGAAGAACACTATCCTCATGGAAAGTAAAATCACTCTCAATGGAAGGATTCCTTTGCCTTTTCAAGCATGTAGTGATCTCAAAGCTTGTTTACTCATTTATGGTGTATCTTTGGGCTATCTATACCATTAGAAATATTGACACAATTATGAAAAACGTCATATGGATTGGAAGTATTTGGTAAAGGAGAATCATTACTGCCTCATGGAAAAAGTATTGCTTACCATACAAACTTGGAGAACTCGACATAAAAATCTTTTAGTTCTTAAACCAATCCTTTTAGGAAAAATTCATGTGGAAGTTAATTAATAGAAAAAGTGATACCCTAGACTTTATAAGAACTAGATTTATAGTAAGGATATTTTCTGGAAAAAGGAATTACCTCTAATCTTCTATTTGGTCTAGAATGAAGTTCATCTTTCATAAAATTATTACACATTCCCAATGGATTGTTAATATGAATTATTCACTATGTTTTTGACATGATAAATGGATAGGTGAGCCACTCATTGATGGGTTTAATAATGAGGATCATGATAATAATTTCAACATCATGATTAGGGAGAAGCTAGAAAATATGGAAATGGTCCCAGATGATATTTATTCTATTGTTGCTCACTATGATTTTGTTAATCAGGAGGACCTGATAATCTGAAAGGGGTCTTTAAATGATATTATTGACTTGAAAAGTTTCTATATGAATCTTGTATATGGAGAACACTTGTGGATTGGAGACTTAAATAAGAAATGGATGACTCACTCCCTGTTCACCCTACTATGGAGGCTATCCATTAACAAGATTCCAGTGGATGAAAATTTATAAAGAGTTGGAATATACTTGTGTTTTAAATGTGTTATATGCAACCAAAACAAAGAGGATGTGGATCATTTATTTATGATATACGAGACCGACTCTTCATTATATAAGGCTATCCTGATCATTTTCGAGGTCTATATCCTCCAAATTGAATCTGTTCGCACTTTCCTTGAAGCAATTTATATGGTTTATCTCTCAAATAAACTCACCATACTCTTTAGGGTGGCATGTGCTGAGCTAGTCCAATGCATATGGTGAGGCAAGAACCAGACCATCCATAGAAATATTTATTTTAATACTACACTTTCCATAGAAAAAATCCTTGTTATAGTGAAATCTTCTAACACTTTACACATAGAAAACTGCAGAAAATCGGTTGATGATTTTATGATCCTTAGATGGCTTAATATTGTCAGTAACTTCCCTACTCCTTATAAAACCTTCAAAGTATTTTTGAAATCCCCTTTTCTAGATGGATTAAGTGAAACACATATGGCGATTCTAGGGGTAACCTAATCCCCTTAGGATATGGTTATATCTTAAGGGACCATAATGGGGACATTGTGGAGTTCATGTATGGCCCTTGTAGACATATCACAGCACTGGAATCAGATATGATGGGTCTTATCATGTAAAATGATCTTTCTCATTAAAGAGAATAAAGCTATATCTGGTTCAAATATGATTCCACCACCCTTTTCCAAGCCATAATAATGGGTCATATTCACTTATCATGGAGGCTAACAGCTAAATGGGAAAAATGTATTAACAGAATATCTTCCATGAACTACTTCATCATTCACACATTTCGAGAAGCAAACTATATTGATAATGGGATTTTAAACAAAGGGGTAACTGCAAAAGAATGTGTCTACTCGACCAATTTCTTTGATGACATGTGCTCATTATTCCTTTGGGGAAAATGTAAAATTCCTTCATTTCGACTCCTTTAACTTTATTTTTATTTAATTCAAGAGCCTCAGTGCTCACTTTTCTTAAAAAAAATCAAAATAAAAGGTGTAATACCATAAAATGATCCTAAATAGGATCCTACCATCATGAATATCATCCTATAGATCCAGTAATAAAGATCTAAATTGGTGAAAAGGAACCTAGTATAGGAATATTGAACCTATAATGCCTCTGGTGGTCCCATTGGGCTATTTAGAAATTAATGTCTCAAAATATCCTTTTCTACAAGGTCATAAGAAAGTTGAAAACTCATATGTCCCACCACCACTTTCATTCTTACCATATTAGAGTAGTCAGGAAACACTCCCTAAATGATGCACAATCTATACTAGGGCTTACCCTCATACTCTTTTCTTACTATATTCCTAGGATTCCCATTAAATTTCAAATTAAGGTAAGAACAAATCAATAATCACATGTATCAAATATAAAAAATTTTAAACAACTCATGCCTCACCTCCTATACCCTTATAATGAAAAGCCCTTTTTACATTAATGAATAATAATTACCACATGAACAACCAATTTTAAACATCCTATAGGGGTTACAATCCATAATGATACCAAAATAGCACATGGCTCAAAGAGTGTCTCAAACCCTTTCATGAAAACTCATTTTTCATAATGTAAAAAATAATACTTTTTTCAAAATATGATTGGAATTCCAAGATAACTCAAATTATTTTCAAATACTATCACAATACAATATTGAGAAAAATTTTATTAAGAAATTTCTTGAAACCCATTTTAGAACTCACACTTCCCTTAAACCCACTTTAGAAATAAACCAAGGTTACAAAATGGTTTTAAATATCACTCACACAGGAAACACCAACCTTTCAAGTCAAAAACCCATGTCAAACCTTTTGAACCCTTTTAAAAAACTCAAACACTTGGTTTGAAAATAATTAGATTCAAATTTCCTAATTAAAAATCCAATCCAACATCGATAATTTATTTTTAAAAACACTCACAAGATTTGAAAATCCAAATTTTCATTTTTACAAACACTTAGAATGGAATCCACTTCCATTCCAATGGTTAAATCCACTTGAAATATACTTTGGTCCCATATGATAAATATATATAGGCATAATTTCAATAAATAAAAACTTTAAAAATCATAATTATACAATGGAATGTAATAAAAAGTGACTAAAAAGAAACAACTACCTTGGTTAAATAGAAAATAAGTCATAAATTGTCATCTTTGATGGTGAACACCCAAACAATACACAATAGACACTTCTTAAGATCTGACAATAAAAAAACCAAATATTACATCCACCCTAACCATAATTTCAATCTTCATGGATTCAAGGGTTCAAGGGAGAAACCAAAATCAAGAGGAAAGTAGAGATAAAAGATAGGGAGAGGCTTATGAGTAATTACCAAGAGATATTTAACTTGAAATTGAGGGCGGAGGCCATAAAAAATAAAGGGAATAAGGGATAAGACTCCCATGAGATATGTAAATGTTCTATTTTATCGAGATGGAGTAGAATATGTGGGTTAGAGGGTTAAAATATATAAGGTGTAAAAGAGAAATTTCACTTTTTAATAAATATGGGTAGGCCATACGGTTTTCCAAACCGCGCACCTATTGTGTGTAGGACTCCACCTAGACCAAAACCACTTACATGGATACACCTAGGGATTTAACATACTTTGACAAACCATACACCAAGCTCACCAAATGGCACTGTCAAATAGAATATCCAACTCACACACTTGTCACATGATTTACCAAACCATTCACCCTTGCCCTTACATACCAAACCTTTCACAAGTTTCTTCTTTGGCTCCGCACAGGTTAGCTGAGAATCTAGGATCTGATACAATTTTGTAGCAAACCAACCCAGGGTTCCATCTAATCTAACACCCATCCCAACCCACTACAAGTCTCAAAGGGTATTCCTGATCCCCACTGGATGGAAACTGATTCTTGGGAATCATAGAATGTACCTTGGGAAAACTTTCACCACTATATAACAATGTAAATAAGTAGTAAAAATAGAATAAATAAACAAACCAAAAATGATATAAGAAATAATTACATAAAATTTAAAATATAAAAAAGATACAAATAGTTTAAATAGAATCAGATACAAATAAATTTGAATCATAAAAATACATGAGGCCAAAGTGGCCAATATAAATCCCAAAAGAAAAATAGGAAGATTCAAATAGCTCCAACAATAATTTGTATAACCCATAGTCACTATAAAACCTAATATATTTCTCATAATATCAATAGAGAACAATCAATATAAAACAAACTTGGACCTATAAAATATTAGTGTGATCTAAACATTTGAGTAGTTTACCACTTACTAAATCTATGCATCCCATTTCATATTACATCATAAAAATTTATATTTGAAATATAATATAAAAATATAAATTTCTCATAAGACTTTACTTTAATATTAAACAACATAATAAATCCATCTTAAAAACTTTTTTTTCTTTTTCATTAATTTAAAACATTACTTAGAAAACACTTTTCCTCAGCCAATTCCCCTTTTCCCAAACCATCATCTTAAATTACCACTTTAAAACTATTTAATAGAAACCTATTTTAAAATGATCATTCCAAATCTCAAAATAGAATTCAAATTTTCAAATTTTTTTCCAAAGCATCTTTGAAAACCAATTTCTATATAAAATGAGGCATGGAGGCCTAAAACCATGTTTTAGAAACCCACACACACTAGAGCTAAAAAAAACCATTTTTACTTTCTCATCAAAACAGTCTAAAATATATTTGGAGGATTTTTTTATAATTTAAGGAACAATCCTTTAGAAATCATGATAAAACAACTTAAAATCACACTAAAACTATACTTTTATTTTCATTATTTCAAAACACTTCACAAATCTATTTTTAATGAATTTGAAAAGAAATGCATAAAGTAAGGAAGGAGGAAAGCACAAAAATATGAACCACTATCTCAAAGCCACATGATAAGGAAGTATAACACAAGTACATAATTTCTAAGCAATAATAGAAAATCAAGGGATACAATTGAAAAGGGAATAATACCCTAAAACAATCCTAAATTGGATCCCAACATCATGGGAATTGTCCTATAGATCTATTAACAAAGACCTAAATTTGAGAAAAGGAACCTAGTTCAACACTATTGAACATATCACATCCCCATTGGTCCTATTATAATATATATAAATGAATATCATGAAATATCATCCACTACACAAGCACAATAAATATGCTAGTTCACAAGGCCTTCTATCCCTTTCAATATAACTATCTCAGAGTATCTATACAACAATACCTAGTCAATGCATTATTTATTATAGGTTTTTACCTTATACAAGTCACCTACTCTATTCCTAGTACTCCAATGACAAGTCAAATAGAGGTAAGTAATAACCAACAATCACATGTATCAAATATAAAATATTTGAAATAACTTATGCCTAACCTCCTACACCCTTAAGATAACAACCCATTTTTACATTCATGTACAAATATTACCACATAAATAATTAATTCCAAAAATACACCAAGGGTTCATAATCCATAAAAACACAATAATAACACAAGTCTCAAAGAGGGTCTCACACACTATCATGAAAACTCATTTTTCATAAAGTGAAAACATGCCTTTTTTCAAAACATGCTTGGAATTCCAAGAGAACTAAAACTATTTTCAAATACCATATTAATACACAATTGAGACAAATTTTGTTAAAAAATTTCTTAAAACCCATTTGGGAACTCAAACTTCCCTTATAACCACCTTCAAAATCAACCAAGGTTATAAAAAGGTTTCAAATATCCCACACAGGGGTCAACACATCACTTTCAAATCAAAATACTATTTCAAAACTTTTGAACCCTTTTAAAACGATCAAAAACTTGATTTGAAAATAATTATATTAAAAATTACCAATTAAAAATCTATTATTGAATCAATAAACACTTTTTAAAAATACTCAGAAGATTTAAAAATCCACTTATTAATTTTTATAAACACTTGGAATGAAATCCAATACCATTCCAAGGGTTAAATCCACTTAAAATAAAATTTAGCCCTCATAGGACATACATATAAGAATAATTTTAATAAGGAACCGCTTTAAAACTCACAAGCATTCAATTTCATGTAATACAAAGTGACGAAAAAGAAACACCTATCTTGGTTAAATGGAAATCAAGATGGAAGTTATTGACTTTGATGGAGAACACCCAAAAAAGGCACAAAAGTTCCTTCTCAATACCTAACAATCAAAAACCCAGTATTAAAGCCACCCTAAACCAAAATTAAAGCCCCATGGATTCTAAGGATCATAGGAGAAACCAAATCAAGAGTAAAGTGGATATAAATGAGAGATAGAGGTTTATAGGGACTTACTAAGAGATAATCCACTTGAAACTGAGGGAAATGCCATAAAAATAAAGGGAATAAGGGAGGATACTTCCATGGTAGGTGTGCCTAGTTTGTTTGAGTAATATGGAGGAGAATAAGTGGGTTGAAGGGTTAAAATCAAGTAGGGGAAAACTAAATTTCACTTTTTAATATATCTGGGTAGGCTACATGGTTTTCCAAAATGTGTGCCAATCATGTCAGACCTATTATTAGAAAAATAAACATACATGGATACACTATGCTATTTCACACAATTAGAGAAAATATGTGCTAACCATTCTAAATGAAACTATCAAATAGTATATCCAAATGACACACTTGTTGCATCATTTACCAGACCATGCGCAATATGTTCACCCTTACCTTTACATACCAAAGGTTTTACATGGTTTATCTTATACTCCACCTAGTATAGAATAAAATATGGACTATATATTCTTGAAAAACCATGAACATTCAAAACAAAATACATGTATGGAAAACAAGGGTCCATGTGATTTTTATTGCACATTTTACCTTAAACCATGTGTGCAAAGAGTTCATATTAAGGAAAACTAAAAAATTTTCATGTTTTTGTTTAAAACCTCTCATAAACATAAAATTACCCTTAATAACAAAAAATAATATAAAAAAAATCATATAATGACAATGTGGGTGTTACAGAGAGGTTAAATGAGATAACCATTTACCATGTTCTAAGTGTGTAGATTTTGTTTAAACTATATGGTTGGTGGGTTTGGTGTAGCCTAAGATTAGCCTTATGGATACAATATTGGGGGTTAAAATTATATGGCTATATTTGGATGGAATGTGTGAGATGCATCACTGTATAATTTAAAGGAATCTTCAGGATATGAAGTTTGAGTTGGGTAAGTTACATGACCTATGAGGTAAGGTCATGATAATAGAAGAAAACTTTTGGTCGTTTATATTGATTTTTATGGAGTGTTTAAGGAAATATAGGGTATGTGTGTGTTAGGTCCCTATAGACCCATTGGTTTTTGAATTTTATGAGGCACCTGTATATCTAGGTGGGGTCTAGGACTCCTTAGTTTACCCTGATTTTGTAGAGTGTAGTCATGGGATGTTAATGGTAATGTGAAAGATTTTATATGAGGTGATCATGGGATGGTATGATATGCCTTTTTTGATCAGGAATAAGAAGAGGGTGTGGATCCTTGGAGATATGATGTATGTTGGTAAGATAAATAATGACTCAGGAGTATGACTTTCTATAATTTGTTTTGGGAGTATATTCATTATTGTGTAACCAATGTGTAAGACAGGGTATCAGTATGAGATGATGGAGTGACCTCATGGCCATTTAGAATTTTTTGATATAGGGATGGTCAAATCATGTGAGATATGAGGTATGGCCTTTTGTGGACAATTGTGGGATGTAGTGTGTTGACCATTTCATTTTATAAAACACTAAGTGTCTCAATATATTGGAAAAACAATTAGAGAGTTCTTTAAATATGGAGTGATGAGTACTGAGAAAAATGTGGGTTTCTATAAGGTATAAGTAGGGCCTATAGTGGGTTAAAATGTGATCTCCACATGGTGGTGAGAAAGTTCATGGACCATGAGTTAGAAATATCAGGATCAGGTGTATAGTGGTTGTTTTTTGATCAAGTTGGAAGGAGTGTTTGTGGGGTACTATGGTGTTAGTGAAGTCTTGTGTAGGGCTTGAGTTGTGAACTCATGCAAGTAGTGAAAGAAGGGTTCAAGAGTTCTAATGTTTTGCTGATAATGGGTATTGGGAAGAATCATTCTTGTTGATTGGTAATAAGGAAGTCCTATGGCTGGGATCACACTATAGACCACTTGAGTGGGTGGTTCTTATTTTGAGTAGTTTTTGGTAAATTCTAGAAGTAACATGTTGATAAAAACAAACCATATATAGTTATGATTTTTTTGAAATTTCTTTGGTGAAAGAAACTAAGTTTGACACAAGAAGTGGAAGGTACCTGAGTATGGATATAGTTTGGTTGGAGTTAATGGAATTGGTATGATCAATATTTAATATCCACTATATATGATTTTATGGTAAGTTGGTATGACCGAGTTGAATATTGGAATAAGGTTGGTTATTGACTAGGTTTGTGAGAATTTGGTGCTCTAAAGTAATACGATAACATGAATTATAAAAAATGGCCTTATTCTATAAGTATTCTTAGGAGTGAGACCGTGGGTTCTGATGACAATAATTGGGAGAGAAATGGAATGATGTAGACTAATGAAAATTTACTAATGAGGTATGCTGTTGATGTTTTGGGATTTTAGGAGTTCCATCAGAATTGGGACATCATGGTGGATTTGAGCAGGGGAGAAGGTGTGGGTACAGTGTTGTTACAACCATGATCAGTGAGAGGTGTGATGTTTGATTCATTCATTTTGGAATGGTGACCATGATGGTTCATGAAAAAGGAATTATGTTGTTTTTGGTGATATTTTCAAATGATTCTTTTTTTACATAGGTTCATTTTAGTGCTAAATATCATCCAAAGACTTACATATTTTCTAAGTAGACTATAAAAAATTTTAGAGGAAAATTCGGGAGTGGGTATCCTAGTTTTTAGTGGTTTTTGAGAGAAAAATTTGGCTTAGTTCTATCCACCTCTGGGTTAGATGAATGTTGGAGAATCAATGGTTATTAGTTTGAGTCTCATAATAGAGACTTTAGGGTGTGTTCAGTTGATTTGGAAACTATATCGTCTACCCAAAGTAGGAAAGGTTAGTATACATACTTTATTTTGGATCTAGTGTGATTCATCATGTGATTCAAGAGGTGAAACCCATTTTGTCTCTTGATTCAAAGTGTGAAACCCCATTTCATCACTTTATTTAGGGGTTGAACTTGTTCAATTGCTTATTTGAGAGGATTAACCCTTGTTTCATCACATGTTACTAGGGGTGAAGCATGTGATGAAAAATAGTGAATTTTTCAGTTTGGACATTAGCAGTTAAGAAAGTGAGGGAAGTAGGTGTCATGACTTGTGGGTGTGAGAAGGAACATGTGTGTGGGGTATCTACCAAGGGGTTTAGCTTGTGGACAACACATACTTTTAAGTAGTGTCTAGTATTCATTTTGATCATAATAAAAAGGATCTCCATGGCAAGATAATTTCTTTGGTATGAGTGCGATGGAAGTATGACCATAACCAAGAGGAGGCATGGGAGTAAGAATCAAACATGACTAATAAGTGGCTAAAGTGTTTTGTCTATGAACCCCATAAAGTTTTGGAATTTAGCTTAAGGATGAATTTATATATGATGGAGAGGTTTTATAACCCTTTGAATTATTTCAAGGTAAAACCCATTTAAATTATGCTAAATTATGTTTTATTTTCTTAGTGTGAAGTTTTTGGGGTTTGTGAGTGGTTTTAGAAGGGTTTCATGGAATTATTTAAGGGTAAAATGTTGGTTTGTGACATGGTTCATGGGGTGAATCATGTGGAAAATCATATCATGGATTGTTTCTTGAGTGTTTTGGTTGCATGGAAATTATTGGGAATGGTCTTGGAGAGTTGGAGTTAGATTTTTGAGCCTATAGGCTGGGATGTTCAAAATAGACCCCTTGAGACACTTCTTAGGGATGCGAAGTATTTATAGGGGGAGTTTATATCACCCCTCAAACATTTAAAGGTGCGTTATGGTTTATATTTTTTCATAGAAATGTGTATAATAGTGGTTATT
Source organism: Viscum album (assembly GCA_963277665.1). Classification (NCBI taxonomy): domain Eukaryota; kingdom Viridiplantae; phylum Streptophyta; class Magnoliopsida; order Santalales; family Viscaceae; genus Viscum; species Viscum album. The sequence goes on from OY728161.1 coordinate 1,479,094,424, forward strand.
AGATATTTGAGGTATTAAGAGGATTTTAAATTGATTTTAGGAGTAATGAGGTGGACCTTCTGCTATTTGGAAGTTGTGGGGACACATTAATTATGTGACACAAAGTGCCATTCCATGAAAAATCATACCTACCCCCCAGGGTGTGCTAGCCAAAAATTTCACAACATGAAAGTATATTTCACACTATGAACTTATCTTGGGTAGCGTTTTAGGTGTTTTTAAATAGGGTATCCCTTATTAACCTCTCTAATCAACCCCTTCAACACCCTTATGTGATTTTGGACACAAATGCAGGGTTTCAGCATCTAGGAGAACCTCCAAACTCATTCCTTAGTGGATTGAAGCATCTTTCATTATAATTGATTCCTCTTAGTATGCCTAAGCCTCTTCATGCCCTAGATTATTCTATTCTCTCTATTTTCTTTTTCTCCACATCATAAACCATAATATGGTGTTTATGTAATTTTATTTAGGTATATTAGTTTGTTGGGTTTGATTTTATAGGTTATTCTTGACGATTAATCTTCATTACCCTTGAGGTAGTTGGTCTATAAATTAACCTTAAAGTCATACTCTAATTATTAGTGCATTAATTGTTCAATTTCACCATATTTATATGCATTCAACCTATAATTAAATTAAAAAATTTAAATTATTAAAATTATGCTAAGAGGCATCCCATTAAGTCATATTTGAACCCTAAAGGTAAGGTAGCCTATAAAGAATCCTTAAATTTTTTTATTATCATAGAATTTGTTAGACAGAGTATTAAAATCATAATTATTTGGATTAATTTATAAATATAAAATGATGATCTATAAAATAGTGAGTTGTGGTAATTGAAAGGGTAAAAGATTATGTAGGAATAGTGATAAATTATGCTTTTTAAATGGAAAAGGTGTTGGAGTTTCCCTTGGGTTTTTCTGTTATTGAAAAAGGGTATTTTTAATGAAATGATAAGAGTGTGAAAAAAAGAATGAATTGATTTATTTATACCTATGGTGTGGTTATAGAGTTTTTGTTTCCCTTGGGTATTTCTTCATGGTTTTGGAGATTATTTTCCCACTGGGTGTGATATTTTTTTCCAGGATGAGTATTTTTCCCCGAGTGTGGATTGTTTCAGGGATGAGTATATTTTCCTAGGTATGAAATTTATTTCTAGGATGGGTATATTTATTCAGGTGAGACCTTTTATTTCTATTATGGGTATATTTTATTTGGATGTATTCCAATAATGAGGATGGGTATATTTTCCTTATATGGTTTCTTGATATTAAGAGATATCCAACACTGGCTAAGGTAGGTATGGTTGGTCTCAAGAGTCATCATGGAACCTGATGATCAATTATTTATACTTATTTACTTTAAGATCCAATTATATAGGTATTTATATATTTATCGCCTCAACATGAACTTACTTTGATTGAATATATTTATAGATTCTATTGGTGGTGGATTACTGAGTTTTAAACACACTCTGCTCAGGTAACCAGTTAGTACCCAAGCAGAATTCATGGCTACAGGATTGGATAAGGGAAATGACCTATGAATGATGCATGATTTGGAATTATTGGATAGATAATGGGAGTATTGGGACCATAATAGGACTTGGGACCATTTTTTGGAATCTTTTAGGTTTTATCTTTTGTTATTTGGGATACTTATAGATGAAGTCTTCTACTGTACAACTATTAGACATTCATACATTTCATTTTTTTATAGTTTAGTTTTTTTCCTAAACTTGTGTCACATAGTTGTTCTAGGTTATTTGGGGTGTCTATAGGATTTGAGAGTGAGTTTTGGATCAACAAGGTGGAATTTCATCCATTTAGGAGCAACTAGGACACTTTTACAGAGTGAAATAGTGTGTCACACTATGAAAAATCATGCTAAGCCCCTGGGTGTGTTGGTCCAAAATTTCATAGTGTGAAAGTATATTTGACATCATGAACTTCTCATGGGAAGTGTTTTAGGTGTTTTAAAATAGGGGCTCACTTGGGAACCCCTCAAACTCAACCCCATTAACTCCCATATTTTATTTTGGATGGTAATTGAGGGTTTTATCTTTTGGTAACTCCTTCAACCTGATTCGTTAGTAGATTGAAGTGTTTTTATTGGGATTTATTCTTCTCGGTAAGTATAAGAATTTACATTACCTAAATGATTCTCTTATCTATATTTTCTTGTTCTCCATATCATAAACCCTAATATATAGAAAATGAAATATAATTTAGGAATATTGTTTTGTTGGGTTTGATTCGGTTGGTGATTCTTAATGATTGTGATTTATTACTCTTGAGGTAGGTGGTCTATAAATTATCCCTCAAGTTTTACTCTAATTACTGGTTAATGTGTTTTGTGATCATGTCATATTTACAAGAATTTATCCTAGAAATAAATTACCCAAATTAAATCATGTAAAATATGTTAATAGATAAACCCTTGAGTCATTTATGGACCATAAATGTAAGACAACCAATGGGGATTCATTAAAATGGATTATGACCACAAAATGTATTAGAAAAAGTGATGAAATAAGAATTATTTGTATTGATTTATAAATGGAAAATTTTCATTTATAAAATAAATAATTGTGATAATTTAAATGACAAAAGATGATGTTAGAATAGTGATACACAATGTTTTGGTTTAAATGGAAAAGGGGTTGGAGTTTCCCTTGGGTTTTTTTAATATAGAAAAAGGGACTCTTAATGAAATACTAAGAGCATAAAGAGATGATTAATGAATTAATGAATTAGGAAATTGGTCATTTTTTTGAGTTTGGTGATTTCCTTGGGTATTTATTTATGGTTATGGAGATGGATTTCCCTCTGGGTGTGCTCTTTTGTTCCAGGATGGGTATTTTTACTTGGGTGTGACTTGTTTCTGGGATAAGTATATTTACCTAGGTGTGAATTTTATTTTTGAGATGGGTATATTTCTCTAGGTATGGGTATATTTCCTCAAGATATATTCCGATTATAGGGATGAGTATATTTCACATAGATGGGTGTCTACTATTTTGATACATCAAAAAATGGCCGATGTAGGTATGGTTGGTCTTGGGTGTCATCTTGGAACTTGAGGATAAATAATGTATATTTATTTAATATATGATCCATCTGTACATGTATATGTATATTTTTCACTACAACATTCACTTAATTAGGCTGGATATATTTATAGAAACTATTAGTGGTAGCCTACTAAGTTACACTAACACCTTTCTTAGGCTGCTGGTTAGTACCCAAGCAGATTTCATGGTTTCATGACTAGATAAGCACATTAACCTATAACTGATGTGTGATTTGATTTAGTAGGATAAAACATAGGTTTTTTTGTATTAGGCTATCACTCATGATTTTTTTTATGAGTCTTATAGTTTTTATATTTTTTTGTTTAGGATACTTATAGAACCAGTTTTTTGTTGTATGACTGTATGAAATGCATACGATTCATTTTATTTTAGAATGGGTTATGTTTGATTATTTATCTAGAAATTTAGTTAATTTATACTTAAATATTATTTATGGATGATTATATGATTTTATTTATTTCTAATGTTATATCACTATGATATGTGGGTATAGTGTCCCCTATGTATCACCTTAGACCCACACTTCTAGTTAGTAGCCTCTGGTGTATAAGGAGGTATGCCTGAGGTAATGAAGAAATATATGGTTCAACATCGATTAATATCCATGGATTTGGTGATGTTAAAAAGTGGCATCAAATCCATTTTTATTTTTTATGACTATATGGGTAAGGTAGAAAAGAGGAAAGGTATTGTTTTAACATGGTATGGAACTCATTCTTGGGAATGAACAACCCACATATGAGGGATGTCCACATTGATAGGGATGCGATTGATGAACTTGTTTTTTAGTTTTACCATTGAATTATTTCACCTTGAGTGATGCATAAGAGTTTGGGATACATGATAAATTGGATTTTATCTCTTTACCAAAATGAGAAGTGGGCGTGTGTCTATTAATCATACTAGGAATGTTGGATTCATATGTCATCTGCATGATTTCCTGTGGTTGTTTATTTTAGCTATGATATGGGTTGGTTTCATCTTACTTAATCGACTATTTAAACATGTAAAATGGTATTTCATGGTCAGTTGATAATTTATTAAGTCACATAACCTAAATTAAATGCATGTTATAATTTATAAAGTGTTTCCTTTGTAACTTGTAATCAATATCTTATTTGACATAGCCCTTATTAATGAATTTTGGATAAATTATAATGGAAAATAGTGATGATATATATCTTATATATATTATTTTGACCCTATGTAAGGGTATTTGAGGATATTGAGAGTTTCGAGTTATAATAATCCTGAGATATTAGATGTAGGGAAGATCAATGTGAAATTACTATTATCAATTTCCTTAAACTGTGATTATGAGAATTTTTTATAGATATGTATTATGATTCAGGTTCTATTTTTATGTGTGACCTGATCATGATAATGGGTAAATGGGGATAGAGAGAGAGAGAGAGATCAGGTTGCATGATCTTTATGATGTTGAGAAATGTGTTATGTTGTCACTACCTAGGACTATCATGGGATTATTTATAACCCAAGAGTGGTTAGAATAGAATAGAATCAAACCTTTATGTGAGACCTTTATATCATAGGACTTGAGCGAAGTGATGAGATGTGTTGTATGCCACTATTTTCCTCTATTTTGTAGGAATATGAGTTATGAATAATCCTAAAGTGGGTAGTTGGATTAAGTATGGGATGTTTTATTTATACAAGTATGGTAACTCTTTAGAGATGTTTTTTTCTATGAGTTACCTTTTGTTGGGAGAAGTGTCTCAGGAAATTGGTGATCTACACATTGTAATTGAGTAGCAAGACATTTTCTAACAATTATTAGGGATGACTATGATAAATGAGGGTAACCCAAGATTGGGGTTTGCCTAGTCTTGTGTATTATTTAGATATGAGAATCAAAATAGGTTGTTTAAATTGATTTTGATTCATGTAAGTTCTAAAAAATACCAAAAATAGGTATGTAGATGCCCACCCTTGATGTTGTGGGGTGGTGTCTGGATTTTGAAAGGTATGATTTTATGTAGATTCCCACCCTTGATGTTGTGGGTAGGTGTGTTTAGTGTAGATTAATATTATTATTATGTAAGTAATCTTTAAGGTTGAAATTATATGTATAGATTTGGATGGAATGTGTGATATGCATCTATGCATGGTTATGAGGAATCTCCAGGATATGAAGATTGAGTTGGGTAAGTTACATGACCCCTGAGGTAAGGTCACAATAAAAGAATAAATTTTTAGTGGTTTATTTTGATGTTTCTGGAGTGTATAACGAAATTTAAGGTATGTGTGTGTTTGGTCCCTATAGAATCACTGGATTTATGACTTTTTGAGGTGCCTACATATCCCAGTGGGTCTAGTACTTCTTAGTTTATCCCGACTACGTGGAGTGTGGTCATGTGATTCCATTGGGAACATGGATGATTCACTATGAGGTGATGGTGGGAAGGTATGAGATGCCTTGTTTGGTCGATAATAGGGAGAGTTTATAGACCCTTGAGGATATGATGTATTCTTTTCATAGTAATAATGATGTAGGAGTATGACTAGGTGTAGTTTGTTCTGGGGAGTGGATGCATCAGGGTGTGACTGATTTATGATATGAGGTTTTAGTGTGACATGATGGAATGGAATTAGGGCAATGAGGACTTTTTTGATGCAGGGACAATCAAATCATGTGAGATATGATCTATGAGCTTTTGTGGTCGATTTTGGGATGTGGTGTGTTGACTGCTGGGTTTTGTAAAACTCCGAGTGACTCGGAGTGTTGGAAAAAGAATTAGAGAGTGACTTAGATATGGAAAGTTGAGCACTAGCCTGAATGTGAGATTCTATAAGGTCTAGGTAGGGCACATAGTAGGTTGAAACATGATATTCATGTGGTGGTGAGCTAGTCTGTGGACCTTGAGTTAGAACCATTTAGATCAGGTGTACGATGGTTGTTTGTTGATCAAGTTAGAAGGAAGAAGTGTGGGGCACTATAGCATTAATAAAATATCAAGAAGGGATCTAGTTGAGATATTATACAAGTAACATGATAAGGAAACAAGAGTGTTTATGTTTGGATAATAATGTGTTTTAGGTATGATATTTCTCATTGATCGGTAATAAAGAAGTCCTATGGTGGGTAGTACACTATGAACTATTTGTGTGGCTGGTCCTTATTTTGAATAGATTTTGGTGAACGAAAGGAGTAATGTGTTGAGAAAACCAAGTTGGATATATTTATGATTTTTTAAATTATTTTTAGTGAAATAATAAGAGTTTTACATAATAAGTATAAGGTACCCAAGTATGGATATCGATTAATTAGAGTTAATGGAATTGGCATGATCAATATTTGATAGCTACTAGATATGAGTTTATGGTCAGGTGGTGTGACTAGTTTGATTACCAAAATTAAGTTGGTGAGTGATATTTTTTGTGATACTTTGGTTATTTGGAGTAACATAATTATATGAATAATAAAATGGGGATCTATATTACACATAGTATTAGGAGTGAGATTAGGGGTTATGATGACAATAATCGAGTGAAAAAAAAACTGGTGTAGACCGATGGAAATAACCAATGAGGTGAGTTGTTAATGTTTTGGGAGTTCATTAATGCTAATGGAAGTGGAGAATCATGGTGTAGTTTCTTGAAATAATCGATTCCTTGATGAGTATTCCATTGGGGTTTTGAGAAGTAGAGTTTGTATGGGTATAGTGTTGGTATGACCATGAGTAGCAAGAGGAATTAATTTTGATTCATGCATTGGGGCACGATGATTGTGATGGCTCAAGAAAGAGGCATGGGGTAGTTTTTAGTGAGATTTTAAAAATATACTTGGTAAATTAGTGAATTTTAGCACTACTTATCATCCATAGATTGAAAGATATTCTGAGTGGACTATACAGAATTTTGGAGAACATACTAGGAGTGGGTGTCTGTGTTTTAAATGGTTTTTGGGAGAACCACTTGTATTAGTTCCTTACACCTCTATGTTAGATTGTGGATGGTGAGTTAGTGGTGTTTGAGTTGAGACTTTTTCATGAGACTTTATGGAGTGTTTAGTTGATATGGAAACTGATGGTGTCTTCACAAAGTAGGCATAGGTTGTATGGATATTTTCATTCAAAGATAGTGTGATTTGTCACATGTTTCATGGGAAAAAACCTATTTGATGCTTTATTTAAGGTTTAAAACCCATTTCAATGCTTTTTTAGGAGATGAACCCATATTTGATCACATGTTTTAGGGGGTGAACCATGTGATGAAATGTAGTGATGGTATCAATTAGGAAATCAGTGCTTAAGAAAGTGAGTTAAGTTGTTTCCATGACTTGTTGTTATAAGTGGGACCCTATATATGGGGTTGATAGTAAGAGTTTGAGCTTTTAGATAACAAATCCTTTAAAGAGTTTCCATTTTACATTATTTATCATAATAAAAAGGATATATATGGTAAAATAATTCCTTTAGTGTGGGTGTTGTGGAAGAATGACCATAACCAAAAGGAGACACGAGAGCAGGAATCAGACATGAGGGATGAGTGAATAAAGTCATTTGTCAATGAACCCTAATGATGTTTTGGAATATTACTCAAATATAAACTGCTATATGGTGGGGAGGCTGTAAAACCCCTATACATATTTCAAGGTATGAACTCATTTAATTTTTTTTGAAATGAATATATTTTTCTTAGGGTGAAGGTATTAGGGTTTATGAGTGGTTTGGTAAGGGTTTCATGATAAGATTTAGGGGTGAAATGATGGTTCATGAGATGGTACAGGGGGTGAATCATGTGGTGATTAATTTAATAGATTCTTTCTTGAGTGTTGTGGTTACGTGTACATTTATAGAAATGATCTTGGAGAGAGGGAGTCAGATATTTGGGACTATAGGTTGAGTTGTTCTAAAGAGACCCCTCGAGACACTTCTCAAGGATGAAAAGTCCTTAGAGGGGGATTTTTAATGCCCCTCAGATATTTCAAGGTGTATTTTAATTCACATTTTATCCCATACATGTGGCTCACATTATTTTTTCTATTCAGGGTGTTAGGAGGATTTGAGAGTGAGTTTGGGAGAAATGAGGTGGACCTAAAACTATCTTAGAGTTGTAGGGACACATTCATGATGTGTTACATTGTTTCACACTATAAAAAATCATACTAGGCCCCTAGGGTGTGTTGTCTCAAACTTTCATAGTGTGGAAGTATATTTCATACCATGAACTACTCTAAGGAAGTGTTTTAGGTGTTTTTTAAATAGGGTATCACTTAGGAACCCCTCAAACTCAACCCCCTGACCCCCTTATGAAATTTTGGAGGGAAATAGAGGGTTTATTATTATTATGGGAGATCCTTTAACCTCATTCCTTAGAGAATCAAAGAACTATTCATTGTTATTTATTACTCTCTATAAATAAAATTTTTTCCCTTACCTATATGATTATCCTCTCTCTATTTTATTTTTTTCCATCTCATAAACCCTAATATGATGTCTATGGAATATGATTAAGGGATCTTGGTTTATTGGGTTTGATTCAATTGGTGATTCTTGATGATTAATATTTTTTATTCTTGTTTTAGGTGGCCTATAAATTATCATGAAATCCTTACTTTGATTATTAATGCATGTGTTGTGTGGTCACTATAGATTTCCATTTGTTCGTCCTAGAATTAAATTAAACAAATTAAATCATGGAAATTATATTAAGATATAACCCCTTGATTTTTTTATGAACCCTAAATGGTAGGCTACCTATGTGGATTCATTATAATTGTTTATTAGCATGAAATATTTTAGAAAAAGTGATGAAATCGAAATTATTTTTCTTGATTTATAAATATAATATTTTTATTTATAAAATGAAGAATTGAGATAATCTAAAAGGTAAATAATGATGATGCAATGATGATAAATAGTGTTTTGGTTTATAAGGAAAAGTGGATGGAATTTACCTTGGGGTTTTCTATTATTTAACGAAGGTATTTTAAATGAAATTATAAGAGCATAGAGAGACGATGAATGAATTTATGTGTTTGGATTTAGGGAATGTTTTCAGGGTTGGTGCTTCTTTAGGGTATTTATTTATATATATAGAGATAGATTTACCTCTAGGTGTGATATTTTATTATGGGATAGGTATTTTTCCCAGATGTGGCTTTTTTTAAGATGGGTATATTTACATGAGTGTAACTTTTATTTCTAGGATGATTATATTTCTACAGGTGTAACCTTTTGTTTTCAATATGGGTATATTTCCCTAGGAGGTATTCTGATCATGGGGATGGGTATATTTTCCCTTTATGGATTTCTATTATTCAGATACTGATAGAGCTATTATTTACACCATTTTTCATGTGTATTTAAATTATTCAAACCCCACAAATTTACCAATTTGACTTCAATTTCATTGTTTTTAGATTTTAGGGATGTTTTGAGGTTAAAAATAAAAATTTCTTAATTCAAGAATTTTAATTATTTTCAATCACTTCTGTATTTTATGCATAAAGTATTCAATATTTATTGAAATTGAGTAATTATTTTTTATTATTCCTATATTAATGGACTAAAACTTTTTGAAATGTAAAAAATATTTATTCAAATTTCTTGAGGCCCAAATAAATCCTTCATTTTGGAAAATTGTTTTGGATGAAATAATTGACCCCACTTTATTAAATGAGGCATAAATCCATATAAATGCCTCCAAATGAGGTGATTCAAAATTAAGAATAAATACGACTTAATGGAGAGAATTAATGTTAAATTTCAAGAAAAAATTCACTCATTAATTTATTTTATGCATGATTCATAATTGAGGAAAATGAGGGGCCTCTTCATCCAGAAAAAGTTAATTTTAGTAATTAATAAATATATTTTTCACCATGAGTCCAAATGAATTTAAAGTTTTAGGGTCTAAATAAAATTTATTTTGAAACAAATCTATAGAATATCCTCAATGAATATTTATCCAAGAAGGAGGATAAAATCAATCAAACTTCAGATGGATAGAAACTAGACATAAGATTTTCCACCCCTCTTTCTCTTTGTATTTACGTGACCAAATATTTTCAAGGGTTGTTGTTGGATAGATAGAGAAAGGGGAATGATGAGATATATAGTTCTATGAATATGTTTTGAATTCATGCTAAAATGGAGAATATGGTGGCTGATCAAGTGATTTGAGGCTAATCACTAAGTGGTTGTAGACAATGAAAACCGAAGGACACTCTCTTATGAGTTTTTATCTTTATATGTAATATATTTTAAAATCTCTCTTGAAATTATATTTTTTGAATTAAATCCTTAATTTTATTTGTTGAATAAATTTTAAATTAGTTGTTTTTATGGTTTTACAATATATGGAGTAAAATAACTGATTTCACTATTTACATTTCTTTGGTGATGACTTTCTGTTGAGCATAGTGATTTCAATTAGGTTTGATTGCTTGGAGATATTTAAGTATTTGAATCACTTATACAAGAGGGAAAACAATCATATTGAGGTCTTGATATGATATCTTTTAAATCTAGGGTATTCATCTAGAGGTATTTGGATAGACATTGAGAAATTCAATTTAGAAATAATTTTAAAAAAGATAAGGGGAATTTACAAGAGGTTTAAGCTTGTAAACAACTACTTTTTTGGTTATTATTTCAAAACCCTTCAATTTTCTATCTTGTTATTGAGTTTTCTTTCAATTTAGTTAATATTTATTTTTAATATTATAAATTTTAATTAAACCGCTGAAATTTTTATTCTTGAAAAAAGAAAAAAAGAAAAAATGAAAGTTTTGTAACTCAAATTGCAAACTCCTTGATAGACAATATAGAGACTACTATATTGAATTTCTCTTGATGATAAATTTATTGATCCATGTTTTCAAAAAAAAAAAATTTCTCATCAACTGGATCCATTTGTAGGAAGTTTTATTGAATTTATTTCTAATTTTTTTGTATGACTCAAAATTATAACATGGAATTGTTATCAATTGATTTTGAAATAGATAGGACTTATCATTCTCAAGTTAGAGCTATTATAAATCCTTTTTCCCTAGCTGTTAATATTACACTAACACATAGAAGGAACTTGTTTTAACTTTAAATTCAAATGGATAACAATATAATATTAAAAGAATTGGCTTCATCCTATGATGAAAATCAAGAAAACCCTATGAAATATCCCGATGTACCTTTTGGATTCGAAATTAAATCTGGTTTCATTCACCAAATGCTAAAATTTAATGGAATTACTTATGAAGATCCACATAAACACCTTCAATAATTCATTTATATTTATGCCAACATAGAACCTAGATAAGTTGATGTAAATCAAATAAAATTGAGTTAATTTACTTTTTATTTAGAAGGAGTTTCCAAAAAATGGATTTCTATTCACATTCAACATTTATTAGATATTGGAATGAATTAAATAATATGTTATATGAATTTTTTCACTAATTTCAGAACTTCTTTAATTTGAAAGAATATTTTTTGGATTAGAAGAACTCAAGATGAAATATTTCATGAGTACTGGGAATGATTCAAAAGTCCCTGTTTTAATTTCCCCCACCATCAAATCAGTGACCAACTATTGATTAAATATTTTTATAAATAATTATGTCTAAATTATGGGAGCATGATTGATGATACTATGAGAGGGTATTTAGTTGACAAAACTATAACTGCTTCAAGGACATTAATTTTAACTATAGCCCAAAATGATCAACAAATTGGAATTAGAGGAAATATTCATGTGGAATTTTTCCAAGAATTTCACACTACTAGTTCTGAAGGCAATATGTTTTTTAGTTAATTTTTAATCTCACCATGGTGAGGTTTATGATGTTTTCCAAAAACCCACTAACCCCACCAAAATCTAAAGAAACTTTTCAGATGAAAGTTTATTGTAGAATTTGTTCTTGTAATGAACATTTTAGTGACCAATTACCACAAAAACAAGAGCCTTTTTAGAATTACAATGATGTTTTTCTTGGAAATACCTTTCAATAAAACCAATAAAGACCTTTTTAAACTAATTAAAACTTCAATAAGGGTTAGAAAAACTACTCTAATGAAATATTTTGATATCCTTAACAACAAATAAACCTCTTTCAAGTTCAATCAAGAAATTGTCAACCAAGATATTTCAATGAGAAAGCCAATGATCATTCTGGAAGAAACTTTCAACCTAATCGTCCCACATGAAATTCATATAGTAACCTTGAATAATCAATGAGGAAATAACAAGATGAAATAATAAAAACATAATAAGCAATGATATAACAACAATAATCCTCAAATAAACAACATAACATGATGAATACCTTGGTGACACAAATGGGTTAACTTGAATCTGACCTTAGTAGCATGAGAAATCAAATGAGTATAGGTTTACCTTCATAACCATAATTTAATACAATAGATAAATTAAAATAAAATGTAAGTTCTATAGAACTTAGAAGTAAAACAAGATTGAATAACCCTCAAAATAAGAAACTCAAACCTATTATTGGAACTGCTAATGATAATTCCACCACTGATGAAAATAATGAAAATTATAAATTTTATTTGAATGAAAACGAAAATTTAAAAGATGAAATTTTATTGTAAAGAACAATGAAATATTAGAAGAGGATGTATGGTCCTTATGTTTCTCAAATCAATGATCAAAATAGTAAAAAAATATTTAAACCACCACTACCTTATCCTAGGAGTGAAGCACCAGTGAAGTCAAGTGATGAAAAAGAGTCATATAAGGAGGTTTTTAAAACTTTTAATAAATTTCAAGTCAACATACCTTTTCTCGATGCTATAAAATAGATTCCAAGGTATTATATGTTTTTGAAAGAGATGTGTACCCACAAGAGGAATTTTAAAGGTGTTGAAAAAGTAAACTTAGGGAGGAATGTTTTATCTATGATTCAACATGATTTTCCTATTAAATGTAAAGACCCAATAATATTTTACATTTCCTATAACATTGGGAAATGTGAATTCAAGTATTTTATGATTAATTTAGGATCTTACTCTAATGTTATTCCATATTTTGTTTACTCATCTCTTTAGGTTGGAGAACTGAAACCCTATGGAATTATCATTTAACTTTCCAACTGAAGTACTACCAAGCCTACTGGATTTATAGAGGATGTTATATTTTAGGTGATAGACATGTTTTTTATTATAGATTTCTACGACTTAGATATGGAAGTTTATTGATTTAATACCCATTACCCTATCATTATACAAAGACCATTTTTTGAAAAATAAAAAATAAGTCATTAATGTTCACAAAGGGAACCTTTAAATTGAATTTGGAGGAGATATTGTTCACTTTAATATACTTAAATCAATGAAACAACCAATTGAGGAAAATTATTCCCCTTAGTTGAAAATATTTGATCAGTATTTTACTAGAATTGATGAATGTGAACCATATGGTTTTGGAAATTCTAAAACCAATTTCAAAAAAAATTGTTGATTATCTGAAATCTGATCTCAAAAAAATCATTTCCAACATAGAAAATAAGGAAGTTGATTTTGAAATAGATCTTGAGATCCTAAGGAGTGATCAACCTATTTTAGGACATGAATTTCCTTCTAAATCTAGAATTTTACTGAATAAACCTACCTTGGAGTAGTATAATGAACAACTTGATTATACTCACTTTGATATGAAACATAATTTTTTGGAGAATGAACTGAGTGATGAAATTGTTTTCATTGAGCCACCTAAACCTTATTTGACCATTAAAAATACCCCACCTAATTTATAGTTGAAACCATTTTCTAAGAACCTCAAATATTATTTCTTAGGTGAGAATGAAAAACTACCTATCATCATTTCAAAATATTTGTTAAGGGACCAAGAGAACAAACTATTAGGAGTCCTCAAAACCCAAAATAAATCTATAATATAGACTCTATATGCTTTAACTATAACAATTCAATCAATATGCATGCATATAATTTTTTTGGAGGAAAATTATAAATTATTGATACAATTTCAAAGGATATTGAACCCAATACTTTTATAGGCTGTTAAGAAGGAATTTAAGACATTTTTATCTATTGGAATTGTTTTTACCACCTTTGATAGTCAATGGGTGAGTCTTTTACAAGTTGTTCCCAAAAAAGTTAGATTCAAAATCTAAAAGAATGAATTTGATTATTTTTTCCCTGTTAGGATTACAAATAAATGGGGAATGTGAATTAATTATAGGAAATTAATTCTTATAACAAGGAAACTCCAATTACCATTTCCATTTCTTGATCAATTCCTTGAAATACTATCCGGGAAAACCCAATATTATTTTCTTGAAGGATTCTATGGTTATTTCAAAATTTATATTATAATAGAGGATTAAAAAAAACCACTTTCATGTTCCCATTTGGAAACCTTTCTTATAGGATAATTACCTTCAGTTTATGTAATTATCTTGTAACTTTTCAAAGGTGTATGATGAGAATTTTATATGAATTTATAGAAAATTTCATAGAAAATTTTATGGATGACTTCAGTATTTATGCCTCATCATTTGAAAGTTGTTTGAAAAGTTTAGTTCATGTTCTTGAAACTTTCATAGATAATAATTTTGTTCTCAATTATGAAAAATGACATTTCATAGTAGATAAGGGGATTTTTCTTGGTCATGTTGTGTCTCTAGGTAGAATTGAAGTTGATCAATCCAAATTTTCAATCATTTCTTAATTTCCATTACCAAAAAATAGTGAGATATGTGATATCCTTCCCTAGACATGCTGGTTTTTGTATAAGATTCATAAATGATTTTAGTAAGGATTCACATCCATTGTCTATATTTATCCAAAAAGTTAACCCATTTTTCTTTGATGAAAGCTGTAAATAGGCCTTTAGGGAGCTTAAACAAAAAATGACAACCCCTCCCATTCTTAAACCACCCAAATAAGACCTTCCATTTGAAATCATGACTGATGCATCTAACTTTTATCTTTAGGAAGTTTTAAGTCAAAGGATTGAAAAAAATATCATGTGATTTCTAATGACTATATAACTTTAGATCAGGCCCAGTAAAACTATATAATAAATAAGAAATAATTTATGGCTATTGTCTTTACTTTAGAAAAATTTAGGTGTTATCTGCTTTGATCCAAAGAGATTTTTTTCACATAACATTCTATAATCATATTTATGATGAAGAAAAATGATAAAAAACCAAGACTTTTGAGATGGATCTCATTGTTACAGTAGTTTGATGTTGAAATAAAAGATAATAAATGAAGTGAGAAACTTTTTTATGATCATTTGAGTAGTACACCATCTGTTTTGAATGGAAAACTTCATATATTTCTACCAATTAAAGAAACCTTTACAGATGAAAAGTTATGTTATTGTAAGAGAGAAAGACCATAGTTTGATGATATTTTATATTATTTGTCTACTGATGAATTTACCCTTTGGTTTTCAAAAAAAAAACAAATGCTAAAATTGTGATTTATTCAAATAATTAAATTTGGGATGATTCTCAATTTTGGCATGTTGGTAGTGATTAAATGATTAGGAGATGAATTCCAAATTGTGAATTTCAATCAGTCCTACATTTTTGTCACACTTTGAGATATGGATGACACTTAAAAAAATAAAAAAATACAATAAAACTTATTTATCTTGGTTTGTATTGGTTCACCGTTTTTATAGTCTCTTTTGAATTTTGTAGAACATGTAAAATTTACCAATTTCAATGAAACATTTATAAAAGGAATGAGATGCCTAAAAAACGCTTTTGTTTTTTGATGTATTTGATTTATGGAGTATGGATTTCCAAGGAACTTTATCCAATTATTTTTTATCTCTTTACATCTTTCTGGCTGTTGATTATGTGTCTAAGTGGGTAGAGGATATTACCATGAGGGCTGCTGATGCCAAAACTATATCCAAGTTTGTGAAAGGAAATATATTTTCTAGATTTGGATTTCAAAATTTTTTGATCACTAAGGAACCTAATTTTTAATAGGAAATTGTAATCTCTTTTGAAGAAATAAAAATTTCATCATAGGGTCTCTACACCCTTTCATCCTCAAACAAATGGAATAGTTGAGTTTTAAAATAGAGAAATCAAAAAAATTATGGGAAAACTGTGAACCTAAATATAAAGGATTATAGTTTGAGACTATATAATGAACTTTAGGTCTATAAGACTGCATTAAAAACCCTTATTGGCATTTCACCATTTATATTAGTCTATAGGAAGGCTTTTCACCTATTTTTTGAGTTAAAACACAATTATTTTTGGTCTATTAAAACATGTATCATGAATCTATTTTCTACTAGAAAAGAAAGATTTTTTTTTGAAGGAGATGGAGAAGATCCTACATAATGAGTATAATAACTCCAAGTTTTACAAGGAAAGATCCAAGGTTTTTCATGATGATATGATTATAAAAAAACCACAATAAAGGAGATAAATTGTTTCTATTTGATTTCATATTGAAGCTATTCCCAGGTAAATTTTGTTCCAAATAGTCAGGACCTTTCATTGTTACCCATGTTTTTCCTTTTGGTGAAATCCAAATAAAATTTCCAATAAAATGTACACCATTCACAATAAATAGGAACATGTTAAATCTATTTAGAGATAATTTTTAAGATCCTATTGGGGAGAAGATCCATATCCATGAATCTGAATACAGGTGAATCCAGGTTGTGTCTTTCATTCTCACTTATTTTTTGTTATGTATTTAATTTTCTCACATAAAACTATTGTACAATGAGGAAATTTCTCAAAATAAGTGTGTGTGTGTGGGGGGGGGGCATTCTATGTAGATTATGATTTTGTGTAATTTCTTTTCAATTTTTTTTAGTTTCTCTTTCAATTTTTAGTGTGTTTCTTCTTTTTTTTCTTTTCATTTTTTAATTTTTGTGTGTTTTTGAAACTTTTGATCTTATATTATTATATTTATAATTTTTTAAATCTATTTCAATGAGTTAAAAAATTAATCCCTTGAAACCAACCATAAATTAATGCTAAAAATGACTTTGTTTCAAGTTCAAAACTTTATAAATTTCATGAAAATGCCTTTGTTTTTTGAATATCATGCCACATCTCGCTATCTTTATCTATGAAATACCCTTCTGGTGAGGCTTCTAAAACCTTTTTTACATATTCTTTATATTCACCTCATTTCTTATGAGAACAAATCCATGATTTTTTAACGAGAACTTGATTTATTTTTATCAAAACTTGAGGGTTATTGTAATTTTGATTTACGTTAATGAGTAATTTATTTGGATTTTGAAGGCCCCTTGTCAAGAGAATCCATTTTTTTGTCCTAACCTATGAATTTTATCCTTGTGATCCCTTAGTATCCATGTACAACTTATTAGGTTAGCCAGATTATAAGCCAATTTTCCCTTTCCAACCTACTATGGAAGTGAAAATTTATGATCTAATTGAACTTAATTATGGGGGGATTCTGAATTGTGGTGTGATGAATCATTTGGTGATGCTTTGGGTGGAAAAATAAAACTCAGAAGAGATTTTTTTCTTTTAAAAAAGAGGTTTTTATTCAAAAAGATGTTCCTTTCTAGAGATTTTAAGGGAAAGGGAGTTGTGCCTTTCTATAGATCCCAATAAAAGAAAGCTGTTTCTATATATAGATTTCAAGGAAAAAAAGAGAAGAGAAATGTAATTTTTGATACTAAAATATTAATGGTGTGGGATAGAAAATATTTTTTCAAAGATTCTTTTAGCTGGTTTTCATCTAAGGGGAGTGAGTAGAAGACCATACTTAAGTGAAAATTAGAATCATGCATTTTTTCTTCAAAAAGAGCCAAACCCTCTTTATTAGAACTTGAAATTTTTGACATTTAAAAGATACCAACCTAAATCCATAGAACAAATATGAAAAGTACTCATGATAATCACATCTTCTTGTGTCACATTGGTTTGAGATGTATAAATTTATCAATCCTATGGTGATTCTTGCATGAGTTTGGATGAAAAATGACTTGTTGAAAATCCATATTTGTGTGTCGAGAGAAAATTATTATGAGGTAAGTTTGTTTTGTGAATGGGAGAACTTGAAATATTTGTTTTTTTGAGGAGGCATGATATCTTTTGTTTCTTAGTGATATATTGGTGAACCTCATGGGGATGTTTTTAGAATTTTCCTTGATTTGATTTTGATGCTCACTTGTCCAGGAGTCCAAGTTCTATGTGTGAGAAAATTTATAGAGCTAATATTTACATTATTTTTCATATGTAATTTAATGATTTAAAACCCATCAATTTATCAATTTGAGATAAATTGCATTGTTTTTGGATTTTTGGGACGTTTTTAGGTTAAATTTGAAAATTGATCAACTCTAGAATTTTAAATGTTTTCAATCACTTCTGTATTTTGAGAATTTAGCTTTTAAAATTGATCAAAATTGAGTAATTATTTTTTTCATCTTCCTACGTTCATGGAATAAAACTTTTTCAGATGGGAAAAGTGTCGATTTGAACTTATTAAGGCCCAAATAAGTCAGTCATTGTGGAAAATTGTTTTGGATGACATAATTGTTCTCACTTCAATAAATGAGTAATAAATTTGGCTAAAGGTCTCCAAATGAGGTGATTCTAGATGGAGAGTAAATAGGACTAAATATTTCACATTAATGTTAAATTTGAAGGAAAAATTCACTCATTAATTAAGTATATTCATGATTCAAAGTGGAGGAAGATTAAGGGTCAATTCAACCATAAAAATTTAACTTCAGTAATTACTGAATATATTTTTTAAAGTGATTCTAGATGGATTGATTTTTTTTGGGTTGATAGACAATTCATTTTGGAAAAACTATCTGAAATAACCCCAAAGAATATTTATCTGGGTAGTAGGAAATAATCAAGAAAACTTTGAAGAGACATAAATTAAATAATATATTTTTCACCCCTCCTCCTATTTATATTTTCATATCCACATATTTTCAAGGGTTTTTATTGGATTGAGGGAGAAAGTGGAAGGTTGAGATAGATATTTTTATATATATTATTTTCATTCATGTGGGAATATAAAATATTGGGAATACTCAGGTGATGAAATTTTAAGCACTAAGTGGTTTTGGATGACAGAAATTTATGAACACTCACTTTTGAGTTTTGATCTTAATGTGTAATATTTTTTGAATCTCTATTGAACTTATATTTTTTGAATTAAAGTGGTAATTTTATTTTTTGAATTTATTTTTAACTAGTTTTTTTGGATGGATTTCCAGTATATGGATTAAAATAATTTATTTTAATATTTAAATTTCTTTAGTGAGGTCTTTCCATTAAGAATTGTTATTTCAATTAGGTTTGATTTCTTAGAGGTCCTTAAGTAATTGAATCACTTCTATAGGAGGTAAAACTATAATATTAAGGTCTTGATATGATATCTGTAAGATCCCAGATCTTGGAAATGTATGTTATCATTTAATTTTTGGTTTGAATCCATTGTTTTGGTTAATTAAGTGCCTAACCAAGTCCTTAAGGAGGATTGGGGGTGTTCTGATGGTTTGGGACATGAAAAAGGAGAAAAATGGGGTTTTACGGGTAGGCCGCACGGTCTGCGCATGGTTAGTGCTAACCGTGCAGACAAACCAAGAAACCGTGAAGGAGGTGGGATTTTGGATAGTGGCCTCTATACGGTTTGTGCACGATTTGGAAAACCGTGCTGGTAAACTATACATCCTATAGACTTCTAAAAAAATTAAAATTTTGTCACTCCAGGATTTTAATACCCAACTCGGGATTTACTCCCATTTCTTCTCTCTTTACCCTAGGAACTAACAAAATATCCCAAGAGCTCCAAGAGATCAATATCCCTCATTTCTAAGTAATTTTTGGTGCCGTTGGATGTAGATCAAATCTTCGGGTAAGGAAAATCCAATCATTGCTTCTCTTTTGAGTTTAGGGTTTGTATCTTCTTATCCTCTCTTTTCGAAGCTCTAAAACCCTACTCTTTGGATGAGATTTATGTTGAATCCACAAAGGTTGGTTGAAGCAGAATCTAAGGGCTCTATTAAGAGCACGTTCACCCACATAATCGTGGTAGGTGGTCTACAAGTTATACTATATGGTTTATTTGTGGATTTGTGCATGTGTGGTTTTGTTCTTGGGTGTCTCTTGGTATGTTATGATCACCCTAGGAATGTTTAGGTAAAATGGCTATTAATAAGGTAAATAGAAACCCTCAAAATCCCCATGGGATGAGTCAAGGGTGATGGGACTAATCTAGGGCCACCCATGGGGTGTGAAGACTCTCCCGGTCCCAGGGATTTGTAAAGAAAAAGTGAGATTTTTGTGTAGGTATGTAGAGCCTTGATAAACGTGTTGATGTGTTTGATTATATTGAAGTAGAAGTTAGGTGATGCACCTAGAATTAGTAATAACCTAAGAGACATTGGATTAACATGGAAATGATTAAATACCATAATGAAATGGATTATAATCCTAGTAATGAAGCCTAGTGAGTTAGGCATAATGAAAAAAGCCTAGTGAGAGAGGCACAATGAATGAATGATTAGTGAGATAAGCATAATAAAAGGGGAATCAGGCTAATTAGATAAATGATGTGAAATGTGGTAAATGTGTTGATGGGTTAAGGCATGGTATTAAATATTATGTTATTGTTATAATTTATGTTTTCCTTAGGTAATGGTTGTGATGTTGTGTGAATGGTTAATGGATACATATATGTATAGCCTGTGCACATGGCTTGGTAGAGTGGGGTATTAACTTGAGGTTCTACGCCCACAAATCAAGTTGGAATGAGGCTCAAAACTCCACCCCTAATGCACAGGTTAAGGAAGAGGACTGAGTCTCTGTTCCCCTAACGGTTTCATCCACCTGGACTGAGGCTTCTAGGTGAGGATATGGTTAACATGAGTAAGTTAGTCCTAGTGAGATAGGATAATAGTGTGTTCCTCATGCATGTGATTGTGTAATTTAATCCCATGTAACTTGTTGCACTTGATGAAACTATGTTAAATGTGTTGGAAATGGTAAGTAATGGGAAATGGTATGAAATGGTAAGATAGGGAAATGGTAATAAATGTTGGTAATGGACCTAAATAGCTAAGATCACATAATATTTTTCTTAAAATTTATTATTCATTTCCCATTTTTATGAACAATTTTTTATACCGGGTATTTTGCAGACACCGTTGGTGGTGGCCTATTTACTTGTACTCACACCCTACTCAGGCTGCTGTTGGGTATCTGAGTAGACTTCATGTTTGCTAGTTAGAATAAGGGAAAGGACCTTTCTAGGCAGTTTAGTTGATATGGGTGTGTGTGGAGGAGGACCTAGACTTGGTGTCAGAACCATTTTAGGGATTTTTCAGTTTGTATTCATTTTGGGTATTGTTCACTTTTTCACTTGTAGCATGGCATATCATATTTACTATTGGACATGGTTGTACCCCATTTGGGGAATGGTTGTTTATGCATGATCTGGTAGTATTGGTTATTATTTTTCTATTTTTTTATCTTCTATTGTAGATTACTCTGATAAAAAGGGGGTATAGTCTCCCCAATTGACTATTTGGACCCCCACTGCTTGTCGGAAACCTTTGGCATATGGGGAGGCATGCTTAAGGTCATGTAACCACCCGACTCAGATCACCGGTATAGTGGCTTCTAGGTTGAGGACATTAGAAAGTGGTATCAGAGGAGGTCTTTCTTATCCTTCTCTAGAATCATGTTATTTAGGGATAGTAAAAAGGAGGTTAGGAAAGTGTCGGGCCTTGGTTATGAGCTCGTGCTTGGGAGTATCTAACCCATGTATGTGGGAAAACCCAAGTCACCAAGGGTGAGAATTGTTGTTATTTATTGCACGATGTTATAGTTGATGATATTTCACCATTGGGTGATGCACATGTTGTGTGATGCGATGGTTTTATGATATTTGGATTGTGGCCTCAATGGAATGAGGTTGTGTATTCATGAATCATTGTAGGAACCAAGAGAGATAGGTGACCTTCATCATAGTAGGCACACACAAGTTGAGTGTGTGAGGCATGAAAGATAGGATGCACCTTGCATCTTGGTAATTAAAAAGGGAAAAATGCCGTAAATGAAACAATGCAGGTGGGTAAAGATAAAATAATGATAAGTGATGATTAATGAAATATCTGTAATTAAAGGCTTGTAATGAATTGAAAATTTTGTTTGTAACATGTTGTGTGAGCCTTGTGGTGGTGTATGGTTGTTTAACCTTTATGAACCATGGCCCATGATAGGGATGGTCGAGGTGATGTTTTCGGAATGTTAAGGTTTTTTGGGATGGTGTATGTATGGTGGGTTGTTATGGCTGGTGAAGAGACTTCTTGTTATGAAGTTGTGAATGTTTTATGGTCTGTTCTAAACCTCTTGTTTGGTAATGTAGAAAAATGACACCACGACGTCGAGTGTTGGTTGGGAAACAAGAGGATGTTGATGAGAAAACTCCTCTAGTAGAGAAGAAATAGAATGTGGTGATCCAGGAAGGTATATAAGGAAAGTTCTGAGGGAATTTGTCTCGTTTTAAGAAAATGATGGATCATGACCCAGGGTGGGTTTCACCAATTATGTTTGAACTGACCAGAGATTTTCAGATACAACACCCTCTGAACTTTACTAGAGAGGGTGGGCTGGAGGTAGCATAAATCTAGATAGAGTCTGTCTAGATGATACTTGATCATCTGGAGACTTCTGTCGGGAATCGAGTCAAGTTGGAAGCTTATATGTTATGGGGCCAGTCAAAGCGTTGGTAGGACATCCTGGCTCAAACTGAGCAGGATGAGGGGATGTTGTGGAAAGATTTACAGGAAACGTTTCTTGAGAATTTTTTCCTAGAGACTTTGAGGTAAAAGTGGGCTACAAAGTTCATGATCCTAACTCAGGGATCGATGTCAGTGATGGAGTATACTGGTCACTTCAATGAACTGCGATGCTTTGTTCCAGCATTGGTGGGGGATGAGGAAACAGTTACAAGTAATTTCTAGGATGGGTTGAGACACGAGATCAGGTGTCAGTTGAATATATTTCGCTTGAAGAGGTTTATAGAGGCAATGTATCAAGCGTTGATCTCAGAAGGGAACCTAAAGGGAGCTTCAGATAGTGGGCCTGTCGTGACATCTGGGAAGAAAAGTGGTGTAGCTTCAAAGGTACAAAAGTGTCGTTTTGGAAGTTTTCAGTAGGTTAGAAGTGTACAAGGTGGTTAGAAGAGAGAATCCACCTCTCAGGGTGGTAATCAGGAGTTCTGATATTAGTGTAACAGACCAGGGCACATGTGTGGCTAGTGTCCTTGACCTCCTATTGAGTGCTGGTCATGCGACAAATTGGGACACGTGCAAAGGTTCTATAAGAACCATCAGCAGATGAGCATGAATATTGGTGATAGACAAATGACAAGTGGAGGAAAGGGATCAGTTTCTACATATCAGGTAGGAAGTTGAATCTCCACATGCCATACTGGTAGGGGCAGTGGATGTGGAACTCTGGGGAAGGATTTCCCACATCAGTAGGGAAGTGCAGTGTAGGGCACATAGATTGCAACCCAGGGTAGAGGGGAAGTTCAACTTCATGCAGTTCAGTTGGCAACCAGTGATGGAAAGGTAGGGTCATCGATTGTTCAAGGTACAATCCTTATAGTTTTTACGCTTTCTAGTGCGTTGTTTGAAACTGGTGCCACACACTCTTTTATTTCTATTCAGTTTTTGGTATCATTGTGTTTGACTATGGAGAGTGTGTGTGGGATTATGTCGATTGGCACTCTATTGGGGGTGCGAAAGGAAGATATCAGGTAGTGTAAGGGATGTACTCTGAAAGTCGGTGGCTATCATTTCCTGTGGGACTTGTTCATTCTCGAGATTTCATGATTTGACCTAATTTTGGGTATGGAATAGTTGGTGTTGTATCAGGTTCACATAGACTGTTACCGTCATAGGGTATCATTCAGGTCACTTGAGGGTAACACTTATGTCTATCGCGAAGAGTGGGATGTTCGAGCAGGTCGTGCAGGACCGTTTTTCCAGCAGTTAGGTAGGCTCACAGTTCAATTAGCTTGTATTATTCTTGATGATGAAGAAGGGGAAAATATGCCTTCCCTTCAATAGTGGATTGGTTTCAGGATGTGTTTCTTGAGGATTTCTCAAGGTTTCCACTCGAGAGGGATGTTGAGTTCACGATTAAGTTGATGTCGGGAGTAGATCCAGTTTGAATTTTTCCATACCAAATGGCACTGGTAGAACTATAATAGTTAAAGGTTCAACTTGAGTAGTTGGATAGTAATGGGTTAATACATCCTAGTACGTATCCTTGGGGATCTCCTATTCTTTTTTCAAAGAAGGCTGATGGGTCGTTAAGGTTGTGTACTTATTATCAGAAGTTAAATCAGATGACGGTGAAAAATTAGTACCCTCTTCCTAGAATTGATGACCTGTTTGACCAGCTGAGAGGTGAATCAGTGTTTTATAAGATTAATCTAAGACTAGGTTATCACCATTTGAGGGTGAGGCCTTTTGACATACCACTGACAGCTTTCAGGAGTTGGTACAAGTTGTTTGAGTTTGTGGTGGTGCCTTTCGGCTTGACCAACGCACCAACAACATTCATGGATTTGATGAACTGAATCTTTCATCCTTATCTGTACCAATTTGTGGTTGTATTTGTTGATGACATCTTGGTGTACTCAAAAACTCATGACAATCATTCCTAACATCTTGACATCGTTCTGAGTATACTAAGAGAGCATCGACTATACTCCAAGCTGTCAAGGTTTTAGTTCTATATTGTAAAAGTTCATTTTATAGGTCACATCATCTATAAAGTAGGTTTTTTGGTGGATCTAGAGAAAGTGAAGGCTGTCATGTCTTGGGAGCAGCCCAAGAGTGTTTCAAATGTTCAAACTTTTCTGGGTTTGGGCGGGTATTACCAGAGGTTCATTCAGGATTTCAATCGCTTAGTAGCACCACTATTAGGTTTGAAAAAAGGGAATCAGGTTTGAGTGGTCTGTGGCTTGTGGTAATTCCTTTCAAGAGTTAAAAAAGTGATTGACGACTGCACCAATCTTGATCTTACCTGAGCCAGGTAGTAAGTATGTCCTATTTTATGATGCGCCCAGTATCAGGCTTGGGCTATGTTGATGAAAGATGAGTAGGTTATGGATTATGGGTTGAGGCAATTGAAACCCCATGAGCGGAATTATCCCCCTCATGATCTTGAGTTGGCTGTAGTAGTGTATTCCTTACAGTGCTGGAGACACTATTTGTTGGGGGAATGGTTCACGGTGTATACCGATCACAAGAGTCTAAAGTATATCTTTTCATAGTGGGATTTAAATCTTCGACAATGAAGAGTGGTTGAGTATCTCTAGTATTTATACTTTGAGATGGTATATACACCGGGGAAAGGGAATGATGTTGCTCATACTTTG
This sequence comes from Viscum album, assembly GCA_963277665.1. Taxonomy (NCBI): domain Eukaryota; kingdom Viridiplantae; phylum Streptophyta; class Magnoliopsida; order Santalales; family Viscaceae; genus Viscum; species Viscum album. The sequence goes on from OY728161.1 coordinate 1,479,119,906, forward strand.
AGTAGGAAGGATCAGAGTCATCTGGTTCTGGAATCCAGCACCGAGTGGAAGGTGATGGATTTGTTCGTAGAGATGCACCTGGAGGTGTGGGATAAAAATGGTTAGGTGAATCTTGATTTAGTGGAGGTTGACTTGATTCTTTTGAGTTGAGTTAGGAAAATTAAGCTCCATGATCCTAAATCTTTTTCCCTGAAGGAAAGACTTAAAGGTGGGTAGTCACCTTCTGGTTAGTCCGTCTATGTTGATAGGGTTTTTTTGTGTTCATGGTCGTGTGGTTGTGTCGGTATGAATGCAGGAAGAGTTGAATCATGAGTTCCATGAATTAAAATGGGAAGAGTATCCTAGTTTTACCAAGATGTATCATGATTTCCACAGACAGTTTTGGTGGCCTGGAATGAAAAATGAAGTTGCGGGCTTTGTGGAACGGTGCCTTACCTATCAGCAGGCGAAGGCTGAGCATCAATGACTAGCTGGTTTGTTATATCCATTTCCCATTCCGAAATGAAAGTGGGATGATGTGATGATGTATTTTGTGGTAGGTCTTCCGAGGACACCTCGAAAGAATGATGAAATATGGGTGGTTGTGGACTGGGTAACGAAATTGGCTCATTTCTTACCGATTTAGAAGACTTACACAATTGACCAGTTGGGTGAGTTGTATGTTCAGGAAATAGTACGGTTTCAGGGTGTACTGGGGACTATAGTTTCGGATGATGATTTTCATTCCACATCATGCTTCTATAAAGGGTTGTAGAAGGCGCTTGGTACTCATGTTCATTTGAGCACGGATTACCACCCACAGAAGGGCGGGCTGTCAGAGCATAGAATCCACGTGTTTGAAGATATGTTTAGGGCTTGTGTGTTGGATTTTGGTGGTTCATGGGAGAAGTAATTGTTGCTTGTTGAATTTTACTACAACAATAGTTTTTAGGCCGCAGTTTAGATTGAACCATTTGAGGCTCTCTATGGGAGGCCATTTAGATTAATGTTGTGTTAATTGGAGGCCGGTGAAACAGAGTTGTTGGGACTGAGTCTTGTGTAGGAGACTTCAGAGAATGTTGAGTTGATTCAGAAGTGGATGGTAATGACTCAAATTAGGTATAAGTAGTATGCAGATCAGAGGCGTAGAACTCTTGAATTCGAGGTGGGTGATAGTGTGTTCCTTTGGGTGTCTTCAAGGTTGGGTCACCGACGGATTCAGAAGCAGGTAAAGTTGGCACCCATGTATGTGGGGCCATTTGAGATTGTGGAGAGGATTAGGTTGGTGGTGTACCGATTGAATCTTACACAACTGTATAGCAGTATGCATGATGTTTTTCATGTGGTGTAGCTTTGGCAGTATCACCCTGACCCAACTCACATGGTGGATGTTGGAAATGTTGAGCTTGAGGTTGATGCGTCCTTTTAGGAGCATCTGGTTTGTGTTGTGGATCGTAGTGAGAAAGTCTTGCGGGGAAAGGTTGTTCCATTAGTGCGAGTATTATGAAAACATGAGAATGTTCAGGAAGAATCTTGGGAGAGGGAATCAGATATTTGGGCTCAGTGGACCAATCTATTTTCCTTGGAAGTGCAATGAATCTTGAGACCTCGGCTCGAGGATGAGTCTTTATAAATAAGGGAGGTTATAAGAACTTGGATCTTGGAAGGGTATGTTATCGTTTAAGTTTTGGTTTGAATCCCTTTTTTTGGTTAATTAAGTGCTTACCCAAGTCCTTAAGGATGCTTAGGGGTGTTCTAAGGGTTTGGGACACAAAAAAAGAGAAAAGGGGGGTTTTCTAGGTAGGCCACATAGTCTGCGCATGGTTAGTTCTAACCGTTTGGATAACCCAAAAACCATGAAAGAGGTGTTATTTTGGATAGTGGCCTCCACACGGTTTGCACACGGTTTGGAAAACCGTGCAGGTAAACCATGCAACCTAGAAACTTTTAAAAAAATTACAATTTTTCCACTCTGGGATTTTAATACCCAACTTGTGATTTCCTCTAATTTCTTCCCTCTTCACTATAGGAAAAAACCAAATCTCCCAAGATCTCCAATAGATTGATCTCCCTCATTTCTAAGGTGTTTTTGGTGCCATTGGTTGTGGATCTAAGCCCTGAGTAAGGCTAATCCCATCCTTTCTTATCTTTTGAGTTTAGGGTTTGTATCTTCTTCTCCTCTATTTCTGAGGCTCTAAAACCCTACTCTTTGGGTGAGATTTAGGTTTAAGCCTCAAAGGTTGGTTGAAACAGAATATAAGGGCTCAATTAAGAGTGCGTTCACCTACAGAATCAAGGTAAGTGGTATACAAGTTATATCCCATGGTTTATTTGTGGATTTGTGCATGTGTGGTTTTGTTATTGGGTGTCTCTTGGTATGTATTTATCACCCTTGGAATGTTTAGGTAAAATGACTATTAATAAGGTAAATTGAAACCCTCACGATCCCCATGGGATGTGTTGAGAGCGATGAGACTAATCTAGGGCCACCCATGGGGTGTGCTGACTCTCCTAGACCTAGGGATTTGTAAATAACAAGTGAGATTGTTGTGAAGTTATGTAGAGACTTGATCAACATGTTGACGTGTTTGATTTTATTGAAGTAGAAGCTAGGTGATGCACCTATGATTAGTAATAACCTAAGGGATATTGGGTTAACATGGAAATGATTAAAGACCATAATGAAATGGATTATGAGCCCAGTAATGAATCCTAGTGAGTTAGGCATAATGAATGAAGCCTAGCGAGATAGAAACAATGAATGAATGCTTAGTGAGATAAGTATAATAAAAGGGGAATCAAGATAAGTTGATAAATGATGTAAAATGTGGTAAATGTGTTAATGGGTTAAGGCATGGTATTAACTCTTATGTTATTGTTATGATTTATTTTTACCTTGGGAAATGGTTGTGATGTTGTGTGAATGGTTAATGGATACATATATGTATAGCATGTGAACATGGCTTGGTAGAGTGGGGTATCGACTTGAGGTTATACGCCCATAGGTTGAGTTGGACTGAGGCTCTAAACTCCACCCCTAATGCACGAGTTAGGAAAGAGGACTGAGGATATGTTCCCACAACAGTTTCATCCACCCAGAATGAGGCTTCGAGGTGAGGATATGGTTGACATGAGGAAGTTAGTCCTAGTGATATAGGATAACAGTGTGTTTCCTCATGCAGGTGATTGTGTACTTTAAGCCCGTGTAACTTTTTGTGCTTGATGAACCCATGATAAATGTGTTGGAAATGGTAATTAATGGGAAATGGGATGAAATGGTAAAATATGAAAATGGTAATAGATGTTGGTAATGGGCATAAACTGGGTAAGGGCACTTAATCTTTTCCTTGTAATTTATTATTCATTTCCCTTTTTCATGCACAATTATTAATAGCAGATATTTTTTAGACTCTATTGGTGGTGGCCTACTGAGTTGTACTCACACCCTGCTTGGGCCGCCATTGGGTACCCAAGTAGACTTCATGTTTGCAGGTCAGGAGAAGGGAAAAGGTCCTTGCTAGGCAGTTGGGTTGTCATGGGTGTGTGTGGAGGAGGACCCAGACTTGGTGTCGGGACCATTTTTGGGATTTTGTAGTTTGTCTTCATTTTGTGTTTTGTTCACTTTTTTACTTATAGCATAGCATGGAATGTTTACTGTTGGGCATGGTTGTACCCCGTTTGGCGAATGGTCGTTTATGCATGCTCTAGTATTATTGGTTATTATTTTGCTATTTTTTATCTTTTTTTGTGGATTACTGTGATAAAAAGGGGGTATAGTCTCCCCAATTAACTATTTGGACCCCCACTACTAGTCGAAAACCTTTGGCGTACGGGGAGGCACACTTAAGGTCATGAAACCACCCAGCTCAGAGCACTAGTATAGTGGCTTCTGAGTTGGGGATGTTACAATATCCTTGAAAACTAGGGTGTTCATATATAGGTATTTGGGTGGGAATTGAGAAATTAAATTGATAAATCATTCTAAACAAGGAATATGGGAGTGTATGAGAGGTTTAATATTGTCTACAAATATTGTTTCAATTCTGATTTCAAAACACTTTAATTTCCTATCATTTTTTACATTTATCTTTAATTTTCTTTCAATTTATTTTATATTTATTTTATATATTATAAATTTTAATCAAATCCCCAAAATTTTTCTTCTTAGAAAAACACAAAACCAAAAGTTTTAGTTTTGTTACTCAAATTACAGCCTCATCAAGAGAAAATCCAGAGACTTATATATTGAATTTCTCTTGGGGATAAATTTCTTGATCAGGGTTTTTGTGAAAAAACCCTCACATAAGAGACATCTAGCATTGGATGAGGTAGGTATGGTTGGTCTTAGGTGTCATTAGGGAACCTGAGGATCAATAATGTATACTAATTTAATTTATTCTCTAGTTGTATATGTATATATATATTTTTCAATTTAGCATGTGATTACTTATATTGGATATATTTATAGACACTTTTGGTGGTGAACTACTGAGTTATACTCCCACTCTTATTGGGTTTCTAGTTGGTACCCAAAAAGACTTCATAGTTGTAGGATTGGACAAGGAAAATACCCTCTAAATAATGTGTGATTTGGAATGATAGGATATAGTATGGGATTATTGGAACTAGTCTAGGACTCAATAAATTTTTTTGAAGAGTCTTCCAATTTTTATCCTTTTTTCGTTAGGATACTTATGTTTGCAGTATCCTGCTACATAACTATCAAACATACATATAGTTCATTTTGTTATGACATAGGTTATATTTGATAATTTATCTAGCACTTACTATGACATATGTTTATTACTTATTTCTAGATTATTATATGATTTTATTTATTTACAATTTTATTTCACTCTGATATATGGGTATAGTCTCACCACTACATCACCTTAGACCCATGATACCAGTCAGAAACATCTGGTGTATTAAGAAGCACGCTTGAGGTCACCTAGAAATCTCTAGTCTGGATCTGATTAGTTTACATAGATAGAAGGATGTTGAATCTAGAATATTTTCATCATCATTTTCAACAATAATCTCTATCACTTAATTTTAACAATGAAATAGGAAATCTAATAAGATAACATCAACTTCTGTATGTTAAAACTTCCCAATATGTTCACCTTTTACTTTGATTATATAAGGGCTTACAAAGACTCTTAAATATTTAAAACTTTGGGAATTATTATAATACATATCATATGGTTACATATCTAAATTTGGTCTATAGAATCATTTACTTTGAAGTGAACTACTGCACCAATAACTTGAATCTATAAATACTGAGAAGTATCATATTCAATCAATATGGAATGAGTCATATATACCAAAAATATATTCTTTCATTTAATAAAACCATTTTGTTACGGTGTTTATGGTTTAGTGAGATCATGGTGATTACTATACTTCTTAAGATAAGACTCAAATATTTCAATTGTATATTTGGCACCATTGTTTGTATAAATCTTTTTCAAGGAGAAACCACACCCCTTTCAGCACACATTCCAAAAATCATAAACATTTTTATAGAAATTGATTTATACTTCATAAAAATTATTTAAGTTATATGAGTAAATTCATCAATAAAAGAAATAAAATACTTATATCTACTTTATTTCTTCCTCATAGGCCGACAAAAGTCTGAATGGACAAGTTCTGATAGATGGAATATTTAAATCTCAAATTTATCGTGTGGATAATTAATAATATTTCCATTTTGACATGTATAAAACATCTTATTTTTCTCTCATTTCACCATATAACATCATATAAATTTCCTCCTTATGTAATATTTCTCATTTTATTTTAGCTAGATGGCCAATCCTTAGATGTCACAATTTATTTTTTTTCTTTCAAGAATAAGTACTATGAATTTTCAGCATCAAAAACCTAAAACAAGTTACCCCTTATTTTCTGTCCTCTTGTCAACAGACACCCATGTTTAAAAATATTTACTAAGAACCCATATTTTAAAAATCTCTAAATTAAATTCATCACATAGCTAATATAAACTTAACAGACTATGTTTCAACCTATAAATATATAAAGTGTTCTTGGAATTCAACTTTTCTTTTCTAATGACTACTAATCAAACTACATTGATTTTAAGTGACCCATAATTTACAAAGTTCACTAGAACATGGTTGAATTTTTCTACTTCTATCAAGATCTTTAAATCTCTTACATGTGTAGAGAACATCCACTATCCAAAATCCAAGTACATCACCCTTTGGAGTCTTTATATGAAACTTCAATAAAATTATCCTTTTCCTTACTTTTGTTATTATTATTAAAAAACTTTTGAATATTGGAATTCATATCGAATTGGGCTGCTAGGATGTTGAGATAATATTTATCAAGGTGACCTAGTTTGTTACACCTTTCACAAACCTAATGGTTGAATTTTTTGTCAATGTTCAGTATAGATTTTTTAGGTTTCTTCTAATTTTTTTTTCAATGAGTGGATTAACTCCCCCTAAAGTTTTATCTCCCAAACCTTATAAGATCATTATAATATTTTTAATTAAATGAAAGGTATATTTATATATTAAAAAATCCTCAACAGTTCCAACAATATCTATAAAATGCATACTTACCTTTATAAACAACTTACTATCCAGATGTTGACACCTTATCTTATTATTTCTTTTGACCATAAATATTGGATCCTTTTTATGAACCAAAATTTTTATAGACTCATAAAATATTATTATTTTTTGTAAGATTCTATCTAACATTTTTTTGAATCAATGTTTATAGTAGTTTTTTTCAAGTTAGTACTCCCAAAATTTACAAATTTTTTATAATCACTTTGTTTTTTCACAAACATGGTCTTCTTCACCCATGAATTCAACTAAGAACTTCAACCAAAACTTCCAATATCTTTGTCACTCTTTGAGTGTGGTATGTTTTTGGTATAATTGAGCCTCATAATTCCATGAATCTTCAAAACCTATCACAAAAATTTTCTTTGATATTTTAACAAATTATTTAATGGAATTCTAAAAGTTGGATTTGTAGTTTTACAATTATTTTTCAAAATTAGTCAATTTCAATTAGAAATACTCAATCTCTTTCTAATTCACAATTAATATTTATTATATTTTAATTTTTAAAATCTTATATTCAATTAGAAACTCTTTAAATTTATAAATCTCTTTGATTAATCTTGATTCTTCTTTAGTATGAACTTATTCTTTATTTATTGAAAATTTAGTGTCTTTGTTTAATTTTTTGATATCCTTTTCCCACTTATATATATCTAAAATAAACTTCTTTAGATATCGTTTGAACATAAATTCCATTTATATTTCTTCACCTATCCCTGAATAACTACTTTATTTACTAGTGAACTCTTCCTCATTCACTTTAGCAATTAATAGTTTTCTATAAACATCAATGGAAGTATCAACTTTCTTATCATCATGGATACTCTCATCATCACCCAACTTCGGTAAGAAAATTCTCCAATTTTATTTAGAGAAATTATTATCCTTCCCTTTTAAAGGAAAATTTGATTTATCAAATTTTATTACTTTTTTCTTAAAGGATATACTTGGTCTCTATTCTTCATCATAATTATATTTTTCTTATTTTGTCAAATTTGGAATATTTTATATGAAATGTTCAATATATTCACACTTAAAACAATTTAGTGGAATATCTACCTTAAAAATTATCTTACCTCGTATCAAACTTTTAGTGATAAGAGATAAAATTTTATCAAAATTTACATCCCCATACTATTCAGAATAAAAAACCATCTTCATATTCATCAAAATCATTCTTATCCCTATATTTTCTTGTGTCTTTAAAAGAAATTTATTTTTTTATCCTTACCCACTTTTTGAAAACACTTTTCATATTTTATATGTAATAAGAATTCTTTGTAGATAATCTAAAGGAAGTATACATGGATCATGGTCTTTATGTAACACCCCGATATTTTATGAGATAGATTCGTTTTAATTTTTTTGATGTCTTGTATTTTACACTACACCAATATTAGCTTACTCTATACTCAACACCTTATTAGCTTGCAGTATACACAACACTATTCTTGGCTTGTGTTACACACAATTTCAAGTTATTTTGATGGAATTCATTTCACGCAACATTGAGTATATATTTTGTTAAATGAATAAATGAACTAAGTTTGGATTATGTTATACACAACACCAAAGGAATCTTTCACTACACTCAATATTTACTTCTCTTTCATTACACACAAGAGAGACCTCCCTCGATAGCTTGTTTTGTACGCGATACCAAGTTTCACTAAACAATGATATATTATTAAAATATTATTATTTAATGGGATATAAACTAGCCGTTATGAAATTTATTAACCAAATTTTTTATTTTATATAACATTATAATTCAAATTACACATTTTATAGAACATGATATGAGAAAAAAAATCAATTTTCAGATAAAAGAAGTATTTTTCAAAAAATGCAGTTTTACCGCCTTTTGATGGGGAACCCATTTTAAATATAGTTTTTGATAATTTTATAATTTAAACTTGAGAAAATAAACTTCTTATTTTGAATAAAGACATAAAAATTTAATTTTTTTGAATTTTTGGTATTTTTCTGACAAAATTCAAATTTTAATAAATATTGAAAAATACTGCATTTTAATTTGAAACTACCTTTTCATCTAATTTATTTATAAAGATATATTATATTTTTAATTGGTTTTAAAGTGTAATTTGATTATATTTTTATCATTTAATCCCATTTTCATCATTGTATGTAACTTCACTTTTAAATTGGACATAAAAACATGTCAATCTTTTGATAGTTATTATTTATTTAAAACCCGATTTTTGGTTTTGACAACAAGAATTTATTTTAAATTAATTACTGCAACTTATGTGCTTTTAATTTGGAAAAATGGATTCCATATTTTTAATTAGAATGTTTAAATTATGTAAATAGTTACCTTTTTTTTATGGACATTATGAATAGTAATTTCAGTAATTATTTTATTTACCATGGTTAAAGGGTAAATTTGGTAAATAAGGGTAAAAAATAATATTATAATAATATTAAACTACCCTAACACATGTACTAATACTATTGGATGCTAAAGTTTTGACTATGGGAATCCTTGGGTCAATTTTGGTACCCCATGGATTCACTTTGATGTGAAAATGACATTTTATAAGAATGAATTTAAAGTAAAGATAATTATAACCTAAACATATATCTTTTACTAAATTTATTTTAAAATAGAGTTATATAAATGATATATATGTATATAAATATTCATTATAAATATAAAATTATTTCCTACATCATGGTATTTTATTTATAATTTTTTCTACATTAGATAAATATATTTATTTATGACACAATTATGATGTAATGATTACCTCATTAATGAAAGATTCAAATAAATGAATTTATAAATATTAAAATAAATTTAATTTGAACATTTTGATGCCATACAATAATTTTACTGATGACATTGACATATTAAGAATGAGTTAATGCCTTAGGTTTGAAGTAATCAGGTTGTTATGAATTTTTAAAAAAAGTCAAGTATGAATAGTGTCCAAAATTGACACAATTCATAACTTAAAACATAAAATAGTTTATTAAATGATATTAAATTCCTAATAGTATAAGATTATGAAAAATTGTTAATATAAGTACAAATATTTCATAAATAACTTTTTTTGGGTTTTTTGATATGATATGTTAATTATATTAACACACAATATGTAAATAACATGATATCACGGTAAGATTAAAAAGGGTAAAATAAGGGTTAAAAAAAAGATAAGGATAGAAAATATATTCAAAACTTGTCTAAAAATTATTGGATTATGGTTATTAAAACCAAAATCATCTTATATTTTAATTAAATAATTTTTGGACCATTTTTAATAGAAATTTAATTTATAATAAATTAATATTTTGAGACTTTCCTAAAGTGCCCCTCTCCTCTCTTATAAAAGGGAACCACCTCCCTCTCATCCTCACTCTATTTCTAGCCTTAAATATCGTCCAAACCCTGACCATTTCTCTTATAAACTTCCCTAGTAAAATTTTAGAGGTTATGGTCTTGTCAAAAGACCAACTCTAGTGCCCTAAGAGGAAATTTAAAGGAGGTATGTTGTGGAAGAGGTAATCTCTTCTACCGATTCTTTCAAATTTCTGTTTTCTTCTACTTTATCTTAATTAATTATTTCATTATAAATTAATAAAATAAGTATAAATAATATAATGATATGTTATTATAAATATGAAACAAACTTTTTTCACCTTCTATCCATCCTACAAAAAATGAAATCACTAGACGTGTGTACGTACGACTTACAGTCTCTACGCCGTGGTGTAATCTGGTTTTTCACCACCACCTTACTTGGATGGGTATAATGATGGAAATAATAAATATATATGATTATTATAACATGATACTAATTATGAGATATTATACACTATCCAATTTAATACCATTCAAAAATTTTGGGAATGATATCGTCGCTCGTGCGTACGTATGACTTACCGTCTCCACGACACGATGAGATTCATTATCCACGTTAACAATTAAAGAATGATTATAAAGTATATATAATAAATAATCATGAAATATATGAAATAATAATTCTACTTGATTTATTTATATATATATTTCATTTAATTACTTCCATTCAATTTAATAAGGAAACGAAAATAGCGTTCATGCGTACGAACGACCTACCATCTCTATGAACGATGTATTCCATTTCATTTATCTATTTATTATATATATATATAATGAATTTATATAATTTATAAATCATGTTTTACATTATGGAATTAATTAAATCATTATATAAGTAATAATATCAAGAATAACAATTCAAAACACGTATGATAAATAAAATGATTATTACCCAAAACATTGCTTGAACATGGAATTGGCAAATGAACGGGTAATATAAAGTTGTAAGTGAATCATATATGATATCATAAATTTTTTATGGGTTTTTACAGGTTAATAATATGTTTAAACCCACTATACTGGAGTTTCAGACACATATAGAAGAAATCAGACCTATGGTAAGAGATAACTTTGCCAATCCTGTTTTTATTTGAGATTTTTTATTTATTAGCATTTACTGGGGATATATTTATCATCCATGTCCATGTTTTATAAAAATGTTTTCATAAATTATTTAATATTTTTCTATGTATATTTAAATTCATTTTTATACCTTTTTTACTTTTACTACGTGGTATTAAAGGAATCATTCTTTTGTTTACCATACGAGGTACTTTTTGACTTTTCCAGCAAAAGTATGAGGAGAATGTTTTTTAACTTATACGACATGAACTAGTTTTTATATATTCATAATTCCTTATTTCCATGAATCTTACTCTACATGTTTACAATTGTATTTTCAACTAAATTCTTTTCTTTTAAAGTTTCACGAATTTTTTAGAAAATAAAATGTTTTTTAAAAGGAAATGATATTTTCCTCCAGAATTAAGTTTAAGTGTTTTATCAAAACCATTTTTCATCTAAGATGAGATAAGGTTATTTTTATATCCCTATTATTAATTTGATTTGATTTATTTTATGATGGATTTATTTTTATGAAATACATTTATTTTATATGAATTTTGATGGAATGATGTTTAAGAAAACCATTTTATTTCACAGGTTATGCTATGATGAATGATTTGTGTTTTTATGGAACATGTAAGAATGATTTCATTATAAGATGGGTGAGACCTATATCTCCCTTAAATTCATTGGGTAAATATTTATATCTCATGAGATAGACATGAATATAATGAAAAGTAAATCCGATTCAGTAGTACAGGGTTGGAACGACAAGTAAATCCGGTTCAGTAATACATGGATGGAATGACAAGTAAACCCGGTTCAGTAATGGACTTTTTCCACTATGATGGTCTTGACAGCAATGAATTAGATACTATAGAAATCATATAATGTGCTTATTTATTTTCCAAAATTACATATTTTATTCCAATTCTATTTTATCATGGTTAATGTTCTTTTATGATCTATTCCTTAAGTACTACCATGATTTATTTCATGACTCAAGATTTTGATGTTTAAATTTTATGTTCATGTTTCTACATTCAAATGATTACGGTTTGTTTTATGTTCTCCTTGTTTACCCTTACTGATCATTTTAGCTCACCCTTTTTATGTTTTTTCTCTAGGATATAAATAAATAATTTAGTTAAGAAAACAAAAGGGGAAGATCTTTAAAGGATATATTGAATATATTTCACCAAGTTAGAAGATTATGATACAAGTTTCCAAAGACACTAAACTAATATGGTATTTGGTCATATTTTTATGTCATGTATTAAGTATTCCTCTAAAGTAATGAAATTTCCATGTACGTAAATCTTGGGTCTCTACACATTAAGTGATAATAATTTTTCATCAAACCTTTCTGGAAGAATGCGTAGTATCTTCTCAATAGTTTTTGTATCCTCAAAATTTTCAATAAAAGATCAAAAAGTGAACATGATTTTATTAACTCAAGTTAAGAAATCATTTACTATTTTATATTTCATCATTTTGAGGTCTTCATAATTCAACTTACAAACCTATATTTTAGTTTTATTTAATTTAGCATTTACTTCTTAGATATTTTCTAACTTGTCCTATATTACATTTTCCATCTTGATCCCTTTTTCATTTAGAAAATTTATCTGAAAGGGATGGATGAACAAAATTATGAGCATGATAATAATTTTAAAAGTTCTTTATTTTGGATTATTTCATAAATATATATTCATCATGAGGAATAAGTCCATCATTTTCACCCTCTAATAAATTCAAAATTATAGATAATAAGTAGGAAAAATTTATACCATTACATATGTTCCCATAAAATGTGAGAATACCCTTGTTAGTAATTTAATATTGGTTTTCCATATTAACATCAGTAATTTAGTACTAACTATATAAAAATAGAAGAATAATTTCCCTCTAAACTTCAAGTAAATATTCATCTTAAAAGGGAACTAGGCTCTGATACCACTTGAAAATACCCTCAAGATCACTGGGAAATCATTGGGGATGTGAGTGAATCAGTGATTATAATTTTTTTTATTTTACTTTTATAAACAACCTTCTTCTCTTGTTAAAGTGATTATTAAGATCATTATCACACACACTAACACACAATCACAGTAGGTACAATCTATTTTTTCAAGGTTCACCAATTAAAATGAGTAGTCTAATCCTTAGAATGATCCATATTCACCCAAGATCATATAGTACACTAGTTTTATCATGTGGATTAAAAATGAGTAAGATATATTCTAGAACTCATTTTGCACATATATCTCTAGACTATGTAAAATGATGCCCCACAAAATGAAATATACTGAATTTTATTTCTAATAACAAGAGAGTCTTTAATTGTATCGTATTTTCATTAAGTTGTCTTTGTGATAATTATTATTATTCATCTTCTTCCTCTTATTCCTCTCATTTTCCCTCTTACAATTATTTCTATAATTCATCTACTTCACCAACAATAATATTTTTCACAATGTTTAAATTAAAAATTCAAATTTCAATTCAAACCAAAAACTACCTCAAACCATCTTTCAACTTATCCCACTTATTTTTTATATTTGTATAATTTAATATATATTAGTCTCCATTAATAATATTATAGATGTTAGTGATCAAGAGTGAGTATCCCTTAAGTCATCAATTGATACAGATCATTATATCCACTCAAAATAAAGAAAATTTTATGACAAAAAATTCATATTCCATCACTATGACATGTTTTATTCCATTTCAAATACTTTTTACACACCACGAGTTTCACGATGGCATGTTCATTTCACCTTCACTTCAAACACCAATATTCAAACTCAATTTTTTTCAATCATTCTAAAACCATGGAACACACTTTATCTTAAATGAATCATTATGAAACACCTAATTTTGAACATGATTTATGTGTTAACAACAAAAAAAAGAAAAAATCACATCTTATCCATCTATTATTAACTTCACACTTTATTAAAAAAGGAATCAATAATTTACAAAAAATATTTTGGTCTCAATAGAATTAGATTTGATGAAGAAACATCAAAACTAGGGACAAAATTAGCTCATAAAAAGAGAAAAAATGATAGTAATTATTTTAAACATTTAGAACTCATAAAAAACCAATAAAATACTCATAGTATATAAATATGTGGAGAGAAAAAGAGAATATATTTACCATCATAAAGTGTAATTTTATGGATATATTGGGAACACAAAGAACTATTTTAAGGATGCATACATTTTCTTGAGAGTAGAAGCACTCTGGAGTCAACAATGAAGAATGAGATCATATCAAACACCTCAAATACAAAAATATTTATATGGATATTTTTATTATTATTATAACATTGGTCACAAAGCTATAAATTATAGGGACAAAAGAAGTCAAAATTAATTCTATAGTAACTAAAGGAGTATGGATGATAGATATCCAAACAAGATTCCATTTCAAAATTGTTTCATCCCACATGACCGAAACTATGAATCTATTGAAGAATTTTATATTCTATGTTGATGGTATAGATAGATTCAAAAGTGATGGAGCTTTAAGAATAAAATGAAGTGAAATGAAAAGTCTGAATAGAGATGAGTTAAAGAATACATAAGTCCTTTATATAGACTATATTCAATAAAATATATTTCATGTTAGTCAACTTTGTAACTTCATACATGAGGCCACATTAAATTAGAAGGGCTATTTTATTAATGTAAAAACTGGAAAATCATTGATAAATGGATGGGGAACCCAAAAAAATATTTACCAAGTAGATTTCAATGAGAAAAATTGTATCCTTAAGGTAGAATAAGAGAACAACCTTTGGTATCAAAGGCTTGATCATATTCATCAAACAACCATATAAATTTTTTTAAAGTTAAAAGTTACAACATTCCAAATCCAAGATAAAATCAGGAGAAGAATTTTGATACCTATGTAAGAGGGGAAATGGTGAGAAATACCTATTGTATAAAGAAGAATATGGCCCCATATTTTATTGATTTAATTGACATTGATATTTATGTTCCCATGAAGGTTAACATGATATAATGTGAGAAATAATTTGTCTTTTTTGTTGATTATTATAATATAATTGGTCGTATCATGGTTATGAAGGAAAATATAGAAGTTATTGAGTGTATTAATAGGTTTTACAGAATTTCTTTGAAATAAATTAAAGGAATTACTGATATTCTTCGCTTTGAAAATGGCACAAAATACACCTCTCATGAGGTGGAAAGTTAGTTAGAGAAGCATGGAATTAAGAATGAAGTCTTATTAGTGAGAACACCATAACAAAATGATGTCAAAAAAATATAGAATCAAATGATAAAAAACATTTAAAATAAATTTCTCATTGAAAGTGGGATAAAATAACATTATTTTAATAAAGTCATGAAAGTTCCCATGTACACAAAAAATCAGGCTTTTTTGTTCCCCATAAAGAATAAGACTCTTTATAAAATTTTTTAGGGAGGAAATAAAATGTTGAATCACATTAAAGTGTTTAGTTTCAAGTGTTACATCCTAAATAAAGATATAAATCTAGATAAATATGGAAATGCAGTAAAAGAAGGGATATTTTTAGCTTACTCTTTCAAGAGTAAGGCATATAAGTGTCTCAATAAGAGGCTAAACAAGACCATGAAAAGTAGTGATGTTAAAATTATTAAATATAAATTTGGAAAAATATATGGAATTATAGACTTTATAAAGGTTTATGATAAATAGGAGAAAATAAATACAAATTCATGTGGTATACTCAATTCAACATGTGAAGAATATTTTAAGACTAAATCGATGGGTGAAGAAGGTGTTGAAGGGGGTTAAATATTGACTCAGTAGATAAATATACAAGTTGTGATTGATGAGTAAGATATTATTAGTGATAAATATTATCTAACATAAACTTATAAGATGATAAATATAGATCACAATGCTCTATTATCTCAAGCAGATATATCCTATTTTAAAGAAGCAATGAAAGATGAATCATGGGTTAAGGCCATGAAAAATGATTTAGATCAAATAAAGAAAAATCAAACTTGGGAGCTTGTAAATAGTCAAATATATATCAATGTAATTGGAAGAAAGTGTTTCTTCAATAATAAATATGATGATTATGGAAAGGTGTTAAAAAAAGAAAGGTTGGTGTGCAATGGTTATGCACATGTAACATCCTAGATTTAAGTGTTCAGTTTATTTACCTAATTTTTTTTTATTCCTTATAATGAATCAAAATAGAAGTAGGAAATAAATTATATAATAAATTTATCAAATCAACAATTTATTCACTCATATTAGAGAATTACAAAAAAAGTACATGAAGCGATGTATTACATACAATAGATTATTACATACCATGGATTATCACATCCCCTAAAAGTGAATAAATTAAAATGTGATAATAAATAGAAAATAATAATATTTTGTTAACTATGAAATCCCCTGGATCATTTTCACCCTTGAGAATCACCATTAGTAGAACCAAACCTACAATGAAAAAAAACATCATGAAAAAAGAAAGAATTTTGTAAAATTAAAACTGAAAACTATAAGAATGAGAAGTGTGGTGTATAGAGTTATAATAGAATGAGTTTACATGATGTAATGGTGGTAATATATCCATTATATGACCATTATTAATGGGTATATAACCATTGAGTATAATACTAGTAAACATGTTACCAGTTTGGAATTATCAGTAAATAGTTAATATATATATATATATATAGTTTTATTAGATGTTAAAAAATATAAATTTTTATTAAAAATAATTTATTTTAAATAAAATAAATGATTTTGGAAAATAATTAAAAGGCACTAATTCACTTGGAAAAATACCATTGATTCTAAATAAACTATTTTTATTATGTACTTTTATCAATTTTATTAGTTTTTAAAGAATGATATTAATAAAATAAATTTATAAAGTTCACGAAATGATTCTTAAAATAAATTAATAATATTATATAAATAATTAAGTAACTAAAATGAATACTATTTTACTTATTCATAGTTAAACAAAATTTTTTTGCTTAAAAAATTGTTTTTATATTATATATTTTTATTTAAAAGTTGTTTTTATCATGTTTGAAGTATGAAATTTAATTAAATTTTTTGTTTATATATATATATATAAATTAATAATATTCACATTTATATTATTAATTATTTAGTAATATAGATAAAAACATTTAATGATGATAAACCTATTTTTCAAAGAATTGTTTTCTCTATATGTTGTGTTTTTTTATTTTAAGAAAATAAATTAATATCTATTAAAGAATTGTTTTAATGAAATAAATTATATATATATATATATATACCAATCATATAATTATTATTACTTAGTAAGTAATAAGAATAAATTCATTTTTATGCTTAAAAATACATTTTAATAAAAATAATTATTTTTATGGATCAAGCATTTTCACTTCGACAAACTAATTGTATCATGATTTAAGGATGATTTCATTAAAATTTAATTTTTAATAGTATAAATAAATAGTTTATAATTCATGTGATTATTATTAATTGATATGAAATAATAATAAGAACACTAAATGTTTAAAAAGTCATTTTTTAAAAAGATAGTTTTTCTATATATCTTATGTTTTCAATTTTAAAAAAATTATCATATTTAGAACTTTAATTAGATTAAACATATTAAAAATTTGGAATCATCACATTAAAATTATATAAATGGGGTAATCTTATATTTTTAGTTAAAAAAATTTCCATGATAAATATTTAAACAAGGTAAAAAAGGTAAACATGGGTAAAAAGACATAGATCAAAATTTTGTTAATTAAAATGATATAAGATCATTCTAGAAAAGATTTTTTAGGTGTGGGAATCAATCCTAAAATTATTACCAACATTTCCTTTCCTAAATCACTTAGCTCATATCTGATTCCATCATTACCATTCACCTAACTCAAGTTTCCAAAGAAATGTCTATCATTTTCACCTATAAAAGGATCGCTCTTATACCCATTAAAAAACAATTATATATTTTATTTTTCTCTTAAATATTAAAAAAAATACCTCTAATATATCCATAAACTATTTTTTTAGCCTTTGATCCTACGAATGAGGCCAAATTCCTTTATTCCAAAGGAAGGCGTTGCGAGAAGGAGCGATTTCGTCAAAGTATGTAACAAGTTTTTGTTATTTCCTTCAATTTAACTTATCATATGCACTCTTTCTAAATATCATTTTACACTATAATTATGAAATATTAGAATAATTAATCTTAGGTATAAATGATATTATCATAACATACCTCTATATTTTTACTCATTCATTAGTTGTAATGCGTTCTTATTTGGGTTGGTTTTACCACCAACGTGAACTATGATATAATGTAACCATTATAAATGATTAAGAAAACTTAAATTATGGTAATATTATATAATAATTATGAATTTAATATGTTTTCATAATTATATAATGGAAATATATAAAAGTATATTCATTAATAAAATCAATTGTTTTTATTGAATCAAAACCCAGAAAGAAGATTTTAACTACTCTCAAAGAACCATTTCCAAAATTTCTATAACATGTCCATTGAAATTTAGAACTATATCAAACACACCTATGTAACCCCCATGTAAAATTTTGAGGTTATGAAAACATTATCAAGGATAATGGACTGGAACTGTCACACCAAAGCTAGAACAACACAAAGAAAACAATTAACATCAAAATATTATTTTAAAAAATAATTATTAATAAATGGTTAATAAGAATTTATTAATGAATGAAATAAATTAAGATAAATATAAATATAGTTTTGATATAAATGAATAATAAACCTAAATTTATTATACAAGGGTATAGAGTGCGTCTGATCGAATATGAATCCAATGTAAGGGTTTTTTATCTCAATTTCCCTTATTTGAGACATGTTTCATATTATGCATCTATTTTTATTCATGTGATGTATATTATTAATTTTTGAAATATTTAATCTATCACGAACCAAGTTGTGTCATCATCCGAACCGGTGCCCAACCCAGTTTTTCGCAAGGCCCGAATGACGTTCCTGATCCCCACGGGCTGGCAAAAGTTCCTGGGTACAAATACTAGCAAGTGGGAACGATTTTACCCAAAAAATAAAATAAAAAAACAATCAAAAAATTTAAATAAATAGAAACTAAAAATTCATGACCAAACTAGCCTTAACAAGGTTTCAAATTTGAGTCTACAAGTTTATACAAATAGAAAGAGAGATACTACAAAAGGGAACTAAAAACATCTCCAAAAACCACCATAAGGCAAGGGGAACATCTCCCTCAATCCATCACTGCAACACCTCCCAAGAGGATCACTATCATCCTGAACCACCATAACCAAAAGCTTTACCCTTTCCCATAGTAAACATAATCAAGTCTTCTTACACCCAAAGGTGTAAGCAGGGTGTGAGCTATTGCCCAGTAAGATGCCACTCAAAAAGGATTCCATGTTCTAAATGTTAGATGAAAAAAATACTTTAATGTTTAGTATATGAAATTAAAATATATAATAAATTGAAGGGAAGCAGTTTTAAAAGGAAAAACTTGTATAAGAATGAAATTTTAAATGAAAACACCTTTAAATTTAACATAACCCCAAATGCCACACTGTATACCGACGGTAAAGACAACATAGTCAAGAGAGAACTAAACATGGGAGTGGCCCTATGGGTAATAGCTAGTAAATGGGACCCTATAACCTCGCATCTTGGTGCAAAGTTGTATAGAAACCAAAACCATCCATGTTGTCATGCATGATCCACTAGAGAGGAGAAACATCCAAAATTATACTAGTCTCTATTCATTATAAACATTTATTTAGAGTTTTCATCGCCAATCCCACTAAGTGAAACTGGGAAATAACCACTTCCATGTCATTAGCACACTAGTCCTAGTCTACCCTCCTAGATACCCAAGCTTACCTTAGTGCTTAACAATTTTCCACATGCCACATGATATACCACATTCACCCTCACAAGCTAAACGAGGCACTAAACACACCAAAATCCACCATTTTTACACCCAAAACCTCTTTCAAAAATCAGAATCACACCCAAACCTTTCCAACCACGATTCACATTCTGAAAACAACTCAATTAAACATTTAATCAATTTATAAAACTTTTCAAATACACACAACAAGGATTAACTTCAAGAACACACCAATTTCACATGAAAAATCAATTTTAAAATCAACTGAATATCAAAACTCTTCAAAAAATACATTCACACCACACCCATAATTCACAAAACATGCTAAAGAACGCAATAAATCATAATAAATTCATCAAGTAATGTTTAAGCATGAAATCACCTACCGTTGATATGGAAAACCTCAAAAACTGATGCGAAACTCCAACCAAACCTCCACCACACCACAAGGAAGAAATATCAAGCCCTAAATAACAAGATCGACCAAAAAAGATCAAGATTAAACCCTAAAATCATAAACCTAGGGCTGGATAAAAGGAAACCCCAAAAAGAAGATATAAAACCCTAAAATAGAGGGAGATTGGGATAAGGAAGAGGGATCACTTGAAGATTCGAGGAAGAACCACACCAAATATAGCAATAAATCGAAGATCCAGGGGAGGATAAAGGAAGGGGAGGTATGCCTAGGAAGGAAAATCACAAAGGAGGAGAGGAATGGGGTTATTTGGGGGGTCAAACCTGAGAGGTGATAAAAATTTTAATGTGATGGAAGATCTACATGGTTAGTCCGCATGATTTTTAAAACCGTATGGTAACCATATGACCATTCTGTCTGGGCAGAGACCTTCGCACAGTTACTTGGGACAAGGCACATGGATGTGTGGAGGTCGTGTATTAGGTTCTTCCTCCTACCACATGGTTTTTGGGGTGAGAGAATAGTTACTACTAATCGTATTCCAACCGCACGTAGGGGCCTATCCACCCAACATTATCCATTTTACTACAAAACTCAAAAGGAAACCAAGGAAAAAAGATAGACTAAAAATAAAATAGGAAAATACCTTAAAAGGAGATCATGGATGTGACATTATCATATTTACATCTTTAATCATGGTATTTAAAGTTCCATTTCAAGTTATCTTTTTCATTTTCAATTTCCTTATTCATTAAAAAATTTGTAAGGGTTTTATTGACTCAATTTTTATTTCATTGGATTATAATACCTATACATTTATTATGTTCTTATAAATTTGTTATTTTCTATATTTTATATGGTATTTCCCTTTTTATTTAGGAAAATTACATTTTATGTCATACTTTTTTTCTTTGATGTATTTATTTCTTTATAAAAATATGATTTTGTTAAGAATAATTCACATACTCTCTATTAGATATTCATCCTTTATATTTATATTCATTCTTACTAGAAAAGTTTTATTTTCTTATTTTGAAATATAAATATATATTATCTTCTATAATCTTCATTATTCTATTTATATATTTATAAAAGTAAATTTTATAACCTTTTCATTGATGTGGGTTTTCTCTAAAACTACCTAAAAAGATTGCAAAATAATTTCTTTTCAATTTTATATATATTTTATCTTATACTACACATTTTATTACCAAACCTTTATTTTTATTAAATTTTATATTTTGAAGGTTCCTTTAAAAATAAAATTTTAAAAATTATTCTTATCACCTTCATGAAAATTATTTTTTATAGTGACTTATAACTTTGTCGTTTTTTGATAATGTTAAAAATATTTTACGAAAAATCTTTGATTTCATTTACATTTTCCTCTCTATAAAAAAATATCTATCTTATATGGAGTTATGTTTCATGACTAAACCTTTAAATTACCTTATGAAATACTTCCTTTGTGAGATTAAATATTTGTTATCAACTAATATAATTCTTGATTTCATTTTATGTGATGCCATTTATAAATGTCTTATAAACCATTTTACTTCTACGTGTTTTTCAAGATAAGATGTGTGATTGATTTCCTATAGCAGACATGTTTATGGTTTATCATTATGTGATGGGTGGGTTTGATATTTCCCTCCAATTCATTTGGTTAAGCTTTATATCTCACAAGATAATGATGTTATGTGTGGACCTAATTGAATTTAACTATGTTCATAACTCTATAAATGTACTAATTTTCATTTAGATATGTTCAAAAATCTATGAATGGAACTAATTGACTTTAAGTATGTTCAAAGCTCTATGACAGGACCTAATTACATTTATCTATGTTCATAAATCTATGTGTGGTCCTAATTGAATTTAGCTATGTTCATAACTGTATGCATGAAATTAATTATGTTTAGTTATGTTCGCAACTCTATGTGTGAACCTAATCACATTTAGATATGTTCACGAATCTTTGTGTGGACTTGATTACACTAAACTATGTTCAGAAATTTATGGTTTACCTATGCTTGTGTTTGTGAAACAATCCCTTTTTATGCTCCCGGGATCATTATATTGGATCATGTTTCTGTATTCTTACACCAAGGTATATCTTATGTTTCCATAATGATCCTTTTGAGGTTATATTGCAATACCCTAAGTTTTTATGGACCTTTTTTCTCTTGAATAAATTAATTTTTAATTTATATCTTTCACTGCACTAATTCAAACATTACTTTAACATGGAATCAACTCAGAATGCATTACACACAACACTGACTCAGTGTATGTTACACACAATACTGACTTGGCATACGTTACATGTAACATTGAGTTTCAACAAAACATCTTTTTGTTGTTATAATTATTTAAATGAGATAATTATAACATAGTGATTAACCTTATAAATATGAATAGTAATAAATAATTTTCAAATGTTTTTTATAATGGTTTTATATAAATAAAACATATTGATAATGAAAGATAGAATTTTTGGTGAAGTCCTTATATGTTTTAAAATACCATTTTCTCAAATGAACTGTTTTTCATGTCCTTATGTGAAAAAATAAAAAATTAATTATAGACCCATTTAGAAATTGAATTTGATAAAATAAGATTAAATTTTGAATTTATAATGTCTAAATTATCTGAGGCTTAATTTTTGGTATTTTTTTTCTGAGAAACGTCATTTTTGGATGAATAGCGAATAATAATGAATTTTAATTCAACATATAATTTATTTATATGTTTAAATTATAATTTAAAATTTATTTAAAGTTAAATTAGATTAAATTTTTATCAATTAATCCAATATAGGTCATTGTAACCAATTTTACATTTAAATCAGATATAAAAACTTAGCAAACTTTTGTTCATTTTTACTTTAAAAACCCGCAATGTTGTCCCGTCAGCGGGATTAAATTTAAATTAATTTCTATCAATTATGTGATTAGAATTTGGAAAAATAGATTCCATATTCCTAATCATAATAATTTATAATTTCTAAAAAGGTCAACTTAGTTTTTTACCAAAAATATTAGTGAAAGTAATTAAAATTAATTTTAACGATTAAGGTAAAATTAAGCCTATTTAGAGAATAAAACTTAATATTAAGGGCTCAAATGACTTATCCACTAGTCAAAAACCCATTGTATGGAAATTATTCATCCATTAAACTTCCATTATTGAGTTTTTTTGGATTGGTATGACTTGTTTAGGTAAAAACGTGGGTACACCTAACTTGTTTTAAAAAATGCCAAGTATGTCCCCTCCCTTCCCTATAAAAGGCCACAACCTCTACCCATTCTTCACCCCACTCAATGTAAAACCCCAGAAAATTGTTTTTATAATTTTAAATACATTAAGTTATAAAAAATAATAATTTAATATTAAGTTTTTTAATTAATAATAATACTTATAAATAAATATATTTTAAATTTATAGATTTCAAATTAATGTTCTAAAAAAATACTATTTTATAGTATTATTTTTTTGTAAAAGAATATTTTAACATTAATATATGTATTTGATTATTTTTTCAATATATTATTTAATTAAATATTTTAAGAATAATTTATATAATGACTATTATAATTATTTTGATAAATTCTAAATAATGTTATGAGTATATTCACTATTAATATGATAACCCTATATTTTATGGTATGTTACTTCATAAATAATTTCAATTAATTAGATAGCTTATATGCCCACAATAATGAGTCTCTATGAAACAACACTTTGTTATATTCATAACCCATCCATTAAACTGAATTTTTCCTAATCTGTGATTTGAATTTTAAAAAATGTACATACATGGTTACAATTAGTAAGATATTTAGAGCTTGATAGAATCAACTTAATTTTTGGTGAATAGTAACTTACCCTTAGGAATAGTAATGTTACCGTTGTGAATAGTAATTTTTCCTTTATGAATAGTAATATGGCCCTTATGAATATTAACCTCACCCATGATAGTATAAATAAAATTTTGGCACCTTATAAATAAAATAGAATATTTTAAAAATTAATAATTAAGTGTAGGTATTTTTGTGAGTGATAATTATTTAATTACAATTTTATAATTAATAAATTTATTTAAAAGAAAAATAATTTTCATAAAATTTATTTATAAACCAATATTTTATTGTCCTATGATTTTAGGATAATTTTATGATATCTTTGTTAATTTTTAGAGTGTTATAAAATTAGTTTTAAATTTAAAATCTGTATTTTTCATGTAAATAATGATTTTATTTAAAAATTAAATTTTAAATATTTATAAATTTATTTTGATAAAATTGAGACCATTCTTGAATTCTACATATTGAAAAATGGTTATGGTGAATTTTTTGGATTTATCTAAAATACTTGAATTTTTGGTGAATAGTAAAATATGACAATTTATGATAAATGATAAATACATGATTTATTGAGTCATGGGTGAATTATGGATGAGTAAACACACTTGGTATGAAATCAAATGAACTTATTACTATTTTTGGTCACAAAAATCAACACTATTTCTTGTCTTAAGAAAAATAATAAAATAATGAATAAGATATTCAAAAATCACCCCTCTTCTCCACTATAAAACCACCCTCACTCCATCTTATCCTCACTCCTCTAAGCCTTAAAGCTTCTCAAAGTTATTTCAAAATAGTCTTATCTATTTTCTCTCCACTTCCAGGAGATCTTGGTATTTCCAAAATTCCAAAACCCCTTCCCTTAAGGAGGTTCTCAAAGACGATATTTCAAGAGGCAAACCCTCTTCCCTTTCTTTAAATTTCATTTTAAATTTACTTTATTATATTATATTATCATAAAATACTCTATTAAAATGATCATGATAAATCCATTATCATATATATACTATAATTACATCATGTTAATGGAAGATACATCATCAATATTTTTATTCACTCTCTTTTATTTTAAAAAGGAAATCATTGTTCGGGAGGTGCCAATTTACAACCTTCATGGATGATGAACCTTCGTTCTTCAATTTATCCTTAAATTATGGTAATGAAACCATTTTTATGGTTGAAATATATTCTAAAATATTTATTATATATTATTTAATGATTATGGAACAATCATTTTTACATTATACTAAATAATAGAACAAAACTAGTTCATTGGGATCGAACAACCGCCGTAAACATCTAAACGATTTTAACTAAATGAATTATCCAATGATTCATCCTAATACCATGTAACAAAATGATATATATAACCATTTAATTTTTTTTCATTAATAATATATTGATTTAATCCTATAGAATTATATCCATTCCACATGAACTTCCATACTTATAATCAAGAGAACCGATCATGAATATCAAGAAACGAACACTCTGGAACAATAGAATTCAATCTTATAACTTATCAAAAGTCCATAAATGAAATTAATAAAATTATAATAAATTATATAAATATATAATATTTTCTTAATTAAATCATTAATGGGTCTAATTTCATATTCTAGGACCTTAAGTTGAAGTGAAGAACACATTCATACATAAGGTAAGAGCTTTCTCATCTCACTTCCATTTTTATGAGATATTCCATATTCACCACTATTTATTATGTATGCTGTATGTAAACTTCCCATTGATGTATCATATAATGAATATATTTATTTTAATGGTATTAAATGTATCATTTTATGATTATTAAATTTGGGGAATATGATTTTATTGATTACAAAGTGGTAAGGGTTTTCTACCCGAACCTCCATTTTCATTTGGGTTACTCTTATTCTCTACTTACCTCAATGAAATTATTATTTATTCTTATGAAATCCTCATAAATTATGTATGAATCACATATATATATATATATATGTACCAATCATAATCATTCTTTATTTTATTGGTAGTTACATTTTTTAAAGGGATCTTTAAAAAATTCTTCCCGATAAACAAGCCCGTTTCAAAGGAATTTATCGATTTCTTATCTATTTTAAAATTCACTATATAATATGTTTTAAAACACCATTATTTTTATAAAATAAAATATTTTATTATTAAAAACTACCTTAATTCACTTCTGGTTTTATGCAAAGTTTTTTTTCCAAAATAAATCTTCTTTTCTAAGTAAAAGAGTATTTCTATCAAGAATTACACAATGATTTTACAAGAGACTTTTCATCTATTTCAACACTCTTGTTGATTATTATATTTAATTGGGATAAATATTATATTATATCATCTACCATATTTTATTTAATGGTTTATGATTAGTTTGACTATGAATGTATTATCTTGAAACCATTCAACATATTACTCTGAATGGTTAGTGTTATGTTTAATGATTGGGGAAAATGATTTACATTTCATATGTTAGTTTCAATATGAATGTATATATTTTTTACGTTTCAACCCTTTCATATAAAGAATGGATTGGACTTAGTAAGTGTAGGGTGGGGCATGATATATCCCTTCAGTGCATCAGTGGGTCTCATGTGATGAACTAGTTTGGGTTTTTACCCGTTTATGTATGGTCTTTGCATGAGGCTTTGACAGAATGGTTATGATGTCCCACATTATGCATTAACTCATTATGAAATCCAGGCGGAGACATTATTTTTGGGTACTGTAGAATTACTATATCAGGTACTGTTTGGAACTGTAGCAGGTGGGAATATGCCTCCGTTTGGGCCTTCAGGCCACCCAGGCTTTCGGGTTAGTAAGGCCTTCGGGCAACCTCAAGGCCTTCGGGCCACCTTAAGTGTAGATGAAAACCAGACAACCTATGAGGAACAAGCTCTACAATGAGGATGAGCAAAGGAGCTTTCACCATAGTAGAAGCTAAACAGATTTCAAGAATGAGAGTGTATGACACCTACCATCAAGACAAGCCTATGCATGCATCGGAATGCCTAGCCGAACAGACATGCGAAGGTGGAGAGATGATTTCACAATGAAGATGCTGGGGAGGAGCAGTTCCAAGTAGTTAGTCTGGGTTGTATGTATGTTTGAAGCCTATGGGAAAATTAATTCCTCTAAGGCCTACGGGACATGTAATATGCATACGGGCCTTATAAGGGTTCCACTTCACCCCTTGAAAGGTGGATTATCAAAATCAATAAAAAATGAAGGCCTTCGGGCCATTGGAGGACCATTCCTAATGTTTATGTTTATGATAACTTTCATTGTGTTACTTACCCTTAATGAGAATCTGAGTTCACCCCTTTCCTAGGTTTTTCCCCAGGTTATGAAGAAGAAAACATTGAATAATCTTTTAAGGATTCAAATTATTTCATAATGTATCATGATTTATTTTCTTTTACCAATGTATTAGGGGGTATCATGAATGTAATCTAGTCTTCCAATACTGTTAAACTAATTGGTACTTTGGGATTTGATTATTTTTAATCATGAAAATTTATTAAAATAATTCACCAAATAAAAGATTCTAGGGTCAAAGAGTTATAGTTGGTATCATAGGAAGTTTAATAGAAACCTTGGAAACTAGATTTAGAAAACATAGATTAGAGAACATAACCCTAAGATAGAATTTTAGGATAAGCATAAAAGAACATAATAGAATTTTGGTGAGGTATAGATTATGTGAGTCTTCCAAGAAATACATCCCTATCTGGATACTACAAGTATGTGTGGTTCTGGCATAAATGTACCTAGGAGTAACAACTCCGACAAGGTGTTCCGGGCTTGACTCGGGGTAACCAGGTACATGAAAATGGGTCTTACTATGCACCTGGTTTGACAC
Organism: Viscum album; assembly: GCA_963277665.1. Classification (NCBI taxonomy): domain Eukaryota; kingdom Viridiplantae; phylum Streptophyta; class Magnoliopsida; order Santalales; family Viscaceae; genus Viscum; species Viscum album. Next base: position 1,479,148,041 of record OY728161.1, read on the forward strand.
TCTTGGTGGATATTCTTAGGATAATTCAAATTTTCATTACAAACCATTATAAATTATTTAAAAGTAAATATTCCCAAAAAGAAACCATGTTTATGATTATGCAATTTCAATTTATGTTAAGTATTTAAAGAGTATTATAATTATACATTATGTTTCATAATGTTAATATCTAATCTAGTGTATGCCATTGTTCAGAAATAGAACCTACTTAATTTATGGGAACCACATTAATGTAAATAATTCAAAGAGTAAGAATGATCATTTCTTCGATGGGTTTAATCCAGTATTTTGAAGGGAAATAGTCTCTCAAACTTTCTCATCATACGATGAGATAATATCATGTCCTAAAAACAAGGATAAAGAGTTTTCTAAGCATTATGGTTTCAAAAGGAAGTAAGATAAGAATGGGAAAATTGTGAATAAGATAGATAAACAGAAGAAGAGAAATAAGTATTTTCCCACATGTGATAATTGTGAAAAGAAACACATTGGTATATGCTTAAGAGGAAAAGGGGTTTACTTCAAGTGTGGAGAAAAAGGACACCATGATCATAATTTCAAGAGAAGGAAAGAATTTTCTAATATTCAATGCTTCAACTGTAAGGATATGGGGCACTATGAAAATGAATTTCCCAAGCATCAAGGAAATATAGATTAAAAAAAGTAAAGCGATCATTGTCAAGATTATGATGTTACTATGGTCGAAGTCGAATAATTAATGTATTTTTGGTTTTTGGATTCAAGAACTATGTTATGATATTCTTGTTATAATAATTATGAGATACATAAAGATTGTATTACAGTACTGTTTCATTAAGGATTTAAGAATACATGATGGTACCAAGGAAAAGTGATTCAGTAGAAAGTTAATATAATGGGAAAGTATATGGTTAAGTAAAATAAAACCTTTAATATGTTCCTAATACAAATATATATATTTTGGAATAAAGATATTAGTGTTTTAGATAATGTAAATTGGATAGAAATTACTATCTTGGATCTAAATAATGGACCACTGACAAAGTCATAGAGTCTAAAACATTTTGGACATAAGAAATATGTCCAAATTATTATGTTTTACATAAGGAATAAAAAATAATGGACATATAAAATAAGGTTTTATAGTAATTCAATTTTTTACCATGATTTAAGAACATACTAGGAGAATGTACTCACATGTTTGTATGTAGAGCCGATTCATGTTGTTTTATAAGTTAATTATATAAATTTAGTGAACTTCTTTCTAAAGTGTTGGATCATTATATTTTGCAAAAGTTAACCATTTATGAAATGGTTGAATTTGATCTTTATACAAGGTTTTAAAAATCAATTTACCCTATGATATAACTTGTTCAATGAAATGAAGTAGGAATAGTTAAAGGCACAACCGAAGGATAAGATTGTGTATCAAGTACTTATATTTACTCACATTATTGAGTGAAATAATTTTTTAACTTTAGGGAAAGGATATTGAAACAAAAAAAAGTTATCCTAGTACCTTATTTTCCGATGAATCAAATGGTCCCTTATATCATCACAAATTTATGGCTTTGTTAACTTCCTCATGACCATGTCCTCTACCACTCTCCATTAAAACTTGATAGTCAGATTATTATTCAATGTCTATATTTTCACTTTATACTAATTTATCCTATTAGAACGAATAGTTTTGTGGTAACCTATGCATTTCCCTTTTACTCCTATTAAGAAGATGATTTATTAACACTATTTCTGATATGGGTTTCCCATAATAGAATTTTCAATTATCAATCTTTAACATTCAAAGTGCAATTTTGAGTTGCAAGGATGCAATTCTATTGAGGGGGGAATAATTTAACACCCCAGTATTTTGTTTTATAATTTTAACTAAATTATTTTATGAAAAATAATAATTTAAAATTAATTAATTTAGTTAATAGTAATACTTATAAATAATTATATTTCAAATTTATTTCTTTCAAATTAATTTTAAATTAATGTTCTAAAAACAAATACTATTTTACAGTATTATTTTGTGTAAAAGAATATTTTAATATGGATATATGTATTTTTTTCTATAGAATATTTAATTAAATATTTTAAGAATAATGTATATATTTACTATTATAATTATTTTGATAAATACCAAATTATGTTACGAATATATTCACTATTAATATGACACCCCTACATTTTATGGTATGTTTCTTTATAAATAATTTCAATTTATTAGATATATTATATGAACACAACATAGAGTATCTGTGAAAAAACACTTTGTTATAGTTATAACCTAGCCGTTAAACATAATTTTGCCACTTCTGTGATTTGAATTTTGAAAAATGGGCATACACGGTTGCAATCAGTAAGATATTTAGAGTCTGATAGAATCAAATTAATTTTTGGTGCATAGTAACTTGCCATTATGAATAGTAATGTTACCCTTGTAAATAATAATATTACCCTTATTAATATTAATATGACCCTTATTAATAGTAACCTCACCCATGATAGTATAAATAAAATTTAGGCACCTTATAAATGAAAGAAAACATTTTAAAAATCAATAATTAAGTGTTGGTATTTTTGTGAGTAATAAGTATTTAATTACAATTTTATAATTAATAAATTTATTTAATAGAAAATTAATTTTCATAAATTTTATTACTAAACCAATATTTCATTGTACTATGATTTTAGGATAATTTTATGAGACCATTGTTAAATTTTCAAGGTTATAAAATTAGTTTTAAATTTAAAATATGTATTTTTCATGTGAATAATGATTTTATTTAAAAATTAAATTGCACATATTTAGAAAATATTTTTGATAAAATGGAGTATTTTTTAAATTATACATGTCAAAAAATGGTTATAGTCAATTTTTGGGATTTTTCTAAAATACTTGAATTTTTGGTGAATAGTAAAATATGATAATTTACAATAAAAACTAAATACATGATTTTTTGAGCCATGGGCGATGTATGGATGATGTAAGAACAATTTTTTAGAACTCAAATTAAATTATTAATATTTTTGGTCACAAGAATCATCACTATTTCTTGTCTTAAGAAAAATAATAAAATAATTAATAAGATATTCAAAAATCACCCCTCTCCTCCACTATAAAAACCACCCTCACTCCCTCTTCTCATCACTCCTCTAATTCTTGAATATGATAAATGTTATGACCAAATAATCTTACCTAGTATCTCCCCACATATAGTAGCTCTTGTTCTTGCTAAAAGACCAACACCCCTTCCCTTAAGGAGGTTCTCAAGGAGGATATTTCAAGAGATAAACCCTCTTCCTTTTCTTTTATTATCTTCTATTCACCTACTATATAAAAATGATCCTGATAACTAGATTATCATATATATACTATAATTAAATAATTTTAATGGAAGATACATCATCAATATCTTTACTCTCTCTCTTTTATTTTAATAACGAAATCAACGTCCGGGAGGTGCCAATTTAAAACCTTCATGGACGACGAACATTCATTATTTAATTTATCCTTCAAGTATGGTCATGAAACCATTTTTATGGTTTAAAAAGATTCTAAAATATGTATTATATCTTATTTAATGATTCTGGAACCATCATTTTTACATGATACTAAATAATAGAACAAAACTAGTTCGTTGTGATCGAAAAACCACCGTAAAAATCTAAATGATTTTCACTAAATGAATTATCTAATGATTCATCCTCATACCATGTAACCAAATGATATATATAACCATTTAAACTTTTGTATGTTAATTATTAATATATAAATTCAATATTGTATAATTATATCCATTCCACATGAACTTCCATACATATAATCAAGGGAACTGATCATGAATATCAAGAAACGAACACTTTAGAACAACGAAATTCAATTTTTTAACTTATAAAAATGCCATAAATGAACTTAATAAAATTATAATAAATTATATAAATGTATAATAGTTTCTTAATTAAATTATTAATGGGTATAATTTCATATTCCAGGACCTTAAGGTCAAGTGTAGAATATATTTGGACATAAGGTAAGGGTTTTCTCATCTCACTTCCATTTTTGTTGTTCCATATTAACCACTATTTCTTATGTATAGTGTATATAAACTACCCATTGATGTATAATATCATTAATCTATTTATTTTCATGGTATTCTATGTATCATTTTATGATTATTAAATTTGGTTCATATGATTCGATTGATCACAAATTGGTAAGGGTTTTCTACCGGAACCTCCATTTTCATTCGGGTTACTCTTACTCTCTACATACCTAAATTAAATTATTATTTATTATTATGTACTCCTAATAAATTTTGTATGAATTCTCTATATATTTTTTACAATCATAATCCTTCTTTATTTTATGGAAAGTTACATTTTTTAAAAGGATCTTTCAAAAATTCTTCCCGATAAACAAGCCTGTTTCAAAGGAACTTATCAAATTCTTACCTATTTTAAAATGCACTCTATAATCTGTTTTAAGAAACCATTATTTTTATAAAATTGCTAATTTTATTATGAAAAAAATACCTTAATTCACTTCTTATTTTATAATTTTTCATTCCAAAAGGTCTATTCTCTTCTAAGTAAAAGAGTATTTCCATCAAGAATTACACAATGATTTTATAAGAGTATTTTCATCTATTTCAACACTCTTGTTTATTATTATGTTTAATTGAGATAAATATTTTATGATATAATCTACCATATTTTATTGAATGGTTTATTATTAGTTTGAATATGGATGTGCTATCTTGAAACCATTCACCATATTACTCCAAAAAGTTAGTGTTCTGTTTAATGATTAGGGAAAGTGATTTACATTTAATATGTTAGTTTCAATATGAATGTATATTTTGTTTAGGTTTCAAACCATTCATATTAGGAATTAATTGGAATTAGTAAGTATCTGGTGGGGTCTGCTATAGCCCCATGATGCATCAGTAGGTCTCATGAGACAAACTAGTTTGGGTTTTTACCGGTTTATATATGGTCTTGGAATGAGGCCTTGGATGAATGATTATGATGTCCCTAATTATGCATTCTCTCATTATAAAACAAGTATGTGATAGTCCATGTGATTATTCGACTAGTAGAATATCCATGGTTATGATTTATTATGGAATTATTCATTCATCTTTTATTCCTACTATATTATGCTCAAGTATATGTTTAAGGACATGTGTTCTCAGTTATTCACCATGCCTAATGTTTATATTTATGATAACTTCTGTTGTATTACTTACCCTTACTAAGCATATTAGCTCATCCCTTCTCTATGTTTCCTTTCCCCAAGTTATGAAGAAGAAAACGTTGAATAATCTTGTAAGGATGTATTTTATTTTATAATTTATCATGAATTATTTTCTTTTTACAATATATTATGGGTATCATGAATGTAATACGATATTACAATGCTTCTAAACTAATCGGTCCTTTAGGATTTGATTCCTTATAATCATGCCAATGTATTAAAATAATGCATCGACTTTGGGATTCTAGGGTTGGAACGTTACACTCAAACCACTTAGGTTTAGAAAATATATGCCCAATACACTTCCCAAAATACCTACCTTCCTCCTTGAATCCTCCCTTTTTGTAAAAAACCTTTCAAGGAAGACCTTTGGTGAAAACCAAAAGGTGTTACCTGATTAAGAGGAAACACCCTCCCTCAAGCTCCTTTCTTTTATTTTCTTTATCTAATCTTTAAATTCTACTTATTCCATGATTAGTTAACAACACCAATATACTAAATATTCTGATATTTGTATATACTAAATGTTTTACCTATACTTACACACACTTCCATCTAATGGGTAATGAATATACCTTTTCTATATAAGAAGAACTACCACCACATGAAACGATGATTGTTTGTTTTCCTTTACCACCTTTCATGATGAGAATTATGATAGACACTATGTTTATATATGATATATATGATATATATAATATATATTCAGTCTTCAATCTTCTGTAATTATTTTATAGAACATGTCTTTATACTTTCTATTTTGTTGAATACAATAATTTTGTTTGAGGAAGTGTGGACTACCTCCCCCTCAAAGAAATGTGATTCATTCACACACTACATGTAATGTATTAAGGATGGGTTTAGTGAACTTATATGATATAATCATTCTATTATAATAATGATATATGTATATATATATATACATATATGTCATTTACTTTCTTCCTTTCAAATACTAAAATTAAACGGAAACAAAGTTCATGTGTACAGACGACCTACCGTCTCTATGAATAGTATATTCCATCTCATAATTATATATTCTATGGATTATTATAATACACATATAATGAATGTAAATGATATTTATATCATGTATTACATTATGTAAATCATGATATAAATATAAGGACCAATAATATAACAAATTATGACACATGCAAAGAATAAAACAAATATTACCTGAAGTGAAACCTTAACATAGAATTGTTAACAAGAGAGTAGTATAAAGTCACAATAAAAACATATATGGTATTAGATATAAGAATATGGTTATGTATAATAAAATTATATTTATTATATATGAGGTTTTAATGAGTATGATGAGAGTCAAGACACAAGGTAAGGTGATTTCTAGTCTCACTTTTATTTCTATGAGATTTAAACCTTATTCACAAATCATCTATTTTGTGTGGTGATTATACTACCCATGAATATATTGTATGATTTTTATCCATAATTTTATGGTTATTTTCATATCCATTTTATGATCTCTCTTTTGTGGGGATTAGGTTTTAAGAGTTACCAAATCAGAAAATTAGTTTTGTCTCAATTTTCATTCTTTGAGACACATGCCATGAACTTTAAGAACCATGTTTTCAAAGAGATATTTTAAGATAATTTTCAAAGAAAAATGATTTTAATTTTTTTTATGTTTTTCATGATTCCTTTAAAAATTTTCAAATTATTTTCAAAGAAATGGTTTTCAAAATGTTTTCTATCTTATTTTATAAGTTTTCAAAAAAAAAATGTTTTTTAAAATGTTTTCAAGATATATTTATATGTTTTAAAAGAAAATTGTTTCCAAAAGGTTTTCAAATATTTCCTTATAAGTTTTTAAGTTTATTTTCAAGAAAATGGTTTTCAAAATGTTCTATGTTTTAAAGATCCTTTTTTTCAAAAGGAAGGATATTTTCCTCAAGATTTTTTTTCAAAATATATTTCCAAGTTATTTTCCATCTAAGATAACACCCGTTGATGTTACTCATTACCTTATAAGAAAAGATCCAAAGGATACATTCAAATTCTTTATTTAATGGTTTATGTTTTGATGGAACAATTCTTGTGACACACATTTCTCTTCCAGGAGTTATATTCTTTTGAAACCTGCTTATTTTCATGGGTTATTCTTTGATGAAATGACTATGAAACCTATATATTTTCCATAGGTTATGATGTGATAAAAAGTTATTATTACCCATTTAATTTCATGGGATTATGATGGTATGGTTATAAAACCCATATTTTTTTACGGGTCATGATATGATGAAAGTTTTATTATCTTATGGAACATGTATGAATGATTTTATTATGAGATAGGTGAGACCTATCTCTACCTCCAATGCACTGGGTAGATATTTATATCTCATGAGATAATGATGTGAATCAAGTCAACAGACTTGATCCACTATGGGAAGATGTAGAAACCCTATCCCTTACAAGGAAATCACTATGGCTATGGATGGTGGTGTGTCTCACCCAATAAGTGTAGTCACCATGAAGTTGGAAGATGGGGAAATTCAATCCACTATGGGAAGATGGGTAAACCCAATACCTTAAAAGGAAAGAACTATGATTGGGTATGGTGGTGTGTCTTTCCTATTAGGCGTGATTCCAATGAATTTCCTTGATAAGTTCTTGAAATGTGTTATGACTTATAGGGAAAGATATTGCAACACCCTGACCCTAGTTACCCACAGTCGGTGCATTATTAAATAACATTGGCATGATCACATGGGATTAAATCCTGAAAGACCGATCAATTTAGTAGACTTGGAAGTACTAGATACATTAATAAGTTTTACATTACATTATAAAATGAAAAACAACAACAACATTGTCTCCATTGACCACATTCTCATCCCTTAGACTATCCCTGCAGGTCAGTCATAATATACTTATTTTCATTCTAGGAAAAATAAAACATAGAAAGGGGTGAGCTCAAATTCTCAGTAAGGATAACAATATAGCAGAAACTTTCATAAATAAGTATAAACATTTAAGGCAATGTATAAGAATAAAACACAAGCCTTTTAAATATAAACTTCTGCATAATATGGCCAATATAAATCAAATAATTCTATTTACTTATTCACATGGATATTCTAATAGTTTAATAATCGCATGTAATATCAATATCCAATTTCATATTGATGGAATACATAATGCCAGACTTCATAACCACATAGTCAAGGCCTTGTTCCAAGACTACAAATAAGATTTTGTCAAGGACTTGTTCCAAGACAACAGTTTGTCTCATGAGACCTACTGATGCATCGAGGAGCTATAGCAGGCTCCACCCATCACTTACTAAGTCCAATGCATTCCTCATATGAAAAAGTTTAAACATAACATAAAAATTCGTATTAAAACTAGCATACAAAATGTCAATAGTTGTAACGTCCCGGACCCAAGTGCCACTCAACGGGTGACCAAAACCCGGTTGGTCACATGACCTCAAGTGCATTTCCCCAAATGCCAGAGGATCCTGACTAGCAGCGAGGGCCTAGGTCTGATAGTAGGGAAACTATGCCCTCATTTTTAAAGTGTAATGCAGTGGAACAAATGAATATAAACATACAAAAGCAGAAGTAGTAAACAATACCAATGCTGAAATAGATAGAGTACTGAAGTAAAGAAAAGACCAACAGTCATATATAATGATGCAATATGTACCTAAGTATAATAAAGCATCCAAAATAGGATACACTGTAATCAGAAAAATAAAATACAAGGGAAAAATATAGCAAGAAAAAGAAAACAACACAACAGGAACTCAACAACATCGCAAGCCTAAGCTCGCTCCCATGATCTCCCACTCCTCTATAACAATCAAGTACCTGTATAGGGACCCTTGAACTTATCCATACCTACAGAAATATAATCTGTTTTGTCCCAATACATGACCCAAATAGGGTGTGAGAAATAAATCCCAGTAGGCAACCACCAAAGGCCCATGCCCAACTGTCGGTGAATTTGTGTAACAGCAGTGTGCAGTAATGGAAAATCAGTAAACTACGAAGTACACAAAAGCAGATACTCCTACCAATTCCAATTACATTTAATTATTATTTTAACAATTCAATATATTTGAATTATAAGTTCTTGAGACTCAACCTTAGCCAACAATCTCCTATACAGTGCTGCAGAAAAAATCACAACAAGCTATCTAACAAGTACAAGGTAAAAAAATACCAAGCATATGCTATAGCTTGAAAAATATATCACGTGAATCACCGCAGTGAACATGAAAAGTAGACAGAGTCCTCAGAAATGAAAAAAATTACCCTCAGGTAATCAGAATCTAAACCCTCAGGTGATTTTCCAGAGGCATAACGAATATTTCCCTCAGGTGTACTAGATAATGCCCTCAGGCACGGAAGAAACTGCCCACAGGCATAAGAAAAGTTGCCCTCAGGCTAAACAAAACACTGCCCTCAGGCTAAACAAAACACTACCCTCAGTCTAAACACTGCCCTCAGGATAAGCAAGTAATAAATATGTTTCCTCTCAATAAAACCCAAAACATTCTATCTCAGCATACCCTTGGGTAACCTATCCAAACGGCTAAACAAGGGAAATGCACCCATGGGGTGGCCCTGGATCCAAGAAATGATCCCAAACAGAAGTTACATATATTAAATAAATTACCTACAAAATTTTTGGTATTTAATTAATCAAGGCCTCAGCCATACAACACCCCAAACATGGGTACGTAGCACAACAGTACACAAAAACCACAGGGGTGTTGGAATTAAACATTAAACCACCTACCTTTATCTCCTCTGATCAATATAAGTGAACGATGCCTTCTGAAACGTCCAAGAACAATGTAGATCTGGGATAAAAGAAAACGTGTTCAAACCTAAATAACTTCCCCTAAGGAAATAATTGGAAGGAAGGGTTCAAGAAGAGTGAAGAACTCACCTGCGCGGTTCAATCGAGATCGTCAGCGAAGGAATTCGAGTTCCAGTGTGCAGTCGGGAGATCCTCCAAGCTTCAGACTTCTCTCCTGGTGCTCCAAATGCATCCACTACCTCCTCTACCGAATGAGGAGGATACTGCCCATTTTAAGCGAAAAAAACTACATGGTGTGTACTCTCAAGTACACTATGTGTAATTTTCACTTTTTAACTGTTCCTCTGGCAGAAACTTTTCACCGCCACACTGTTCATCTATCAACATGAGTACACACATGTATTTATGAATACACGGCCTGTACTGTCACTCCGATGGAAGATACTCCTCCCGCCTTACTGTTCACCTGCCGACTGATTACATGGTGTGTAAATACCAATTACATGACATGTAGTCAGTTTTTACACCCTTCATCGCCGACAGGCCTACACGCCTTGTGTACTCATCCCACATGGCCAAAGTACACGGAGTGTGGAAAAGTACACGGTGTGTACCCACAAAATTTGGAATTTCCCCCCTTTTCCTTATTTTCTCAAAAAAAATTAAGGAATGAAGAAAATAAGAAACCCGTTCCTCAAGAATAAGAACTTTGTTCTTACAAACTTCCCCCCTTAAAGAAGTTCATCCCCGAATTTCCCTTCCAAAGGTAGTAAAGATAAATCTCCGAACAACTCTGGACACTGAGCATGTACGTCAGTCTCCCTCTCCCAGGTTTTGTTCTGCACTCGGCCATGCTACCATAGCACCTGTATGAGAAGAACTGACCAACCTTGTAGAACCTTCATGATCCTATCAACAATAAAAATCAGATGCTCCTCAAAGGATGCATCGTCCTAAATCTCAACCTCCTCGGGTTGAAAAACGTGAGATGGGTCAGAGTAATGACGACGTAGATGAGATACGTGGAAGACGTTGTGCATGGCCCGATACCTCTGTGGTAACTACAACCGATAGGCAACCGTCCTGAATCTATCTATAATCTCAAACGGTCCCACATACCTCGGTGAAAGTTTACCCTATCTCCTGATCCGCCTGTGTGACCATGAACTCCAAGGGTTATCTGTGGCGATCAGCATAAGATTTCTGACGAGACTGTGTAGTAGCCATTCACTTCTAAATCAACTGGACCTGCTTTAAAGTCTCTTGCACGAGACGTGGTCCCAGTAAAGCTACCTCACCTACCTCCAACCAGCACAAAGGTGATCAGCATGGACTACCATATAAATCCTCGTACGATGCCATATCAATAGTTTCCTGAAAACTATTATTGTAGGAATAATAGAATAGGGGTATGCATCTCTCCCAAGGGCCCTCAAAGTCTAGGACTCATGCACGTAGAATGTCCTCAACCACCTGTATAGTACGCTCTGAATGGCCATCGGTCTGAGGGTGGTAAGATGTGCTCAGAAGCACCTGTGTACCCAGTGCCCTCTGAAAAATCTTCCAGAAACAAGACATAAAATGGGTGTCCCTATCTGAAATGATAGAACGAGGAACCCCATGAAGATGTACTACCTCTCAGATATACAACCTTTAGAGCTCGTCAACACCGAAGGTATCCTTGATTTGAAAAAAGGTGAGCTACCTTCGTAAGTCTGTCCACAAAAACCCACATGACATCACTGCCCCGAGGTGACCTCGGTAACCCAGTCACGAAATCCATCGCAACATCGTACCATTTAAACTCCGAAATGGGTAACTATTGTAATAGTCTGCCTAGCCTCTAATGCTCTTCATTCACCTATTGACAGGTGGAACATCTCACAACAAAACTAGCTACTTCATGTTTCATACCCGACCACCAATACTGACGTCTCAAGTCACGGTACATTTTGGTAACTCTGGGATGCACTGCCCAAGCTGAAGCATGAGACTCCTGCATCAACTCCTCGTGTATATCCCCTAGAACCCACACTCATTCATGGATACACATTACCTCATCATTTCCTAACATCCAACCAGGAGGAGGGTCCCTACTTGCCACCGAATCCTGTAGAACTAGGCCTTCTGAGTCTGATAGCTGTCTCATCCTCACTCTATCCAGAATGGTAGAAGTCATAGATAAGGAAGAAAGATAGGTTTTCCCCTGACTGCCGTGCACCTCCAAATGAATCTCAGTGAAAAAATCCATGAGCTTCCACTCACCACTGGCCTCCTACACTACTGGTATCTGAGTCCTCCTAATCAGTGCATCAGCTACTACATTACCTTTACCAGGTGTATAGGCAAGCTTGAAGTCTAAGGACTGAAGGTATTCAACCCACCTTCACTATCTCAGATTCAAGTCACGCTGGGTAAAGATGTACTTGAGACTTTTGTGGTCCGTATACACCAAAAAATGTTCTCCCAAGAGATAATGTCTCCAAAAGTGTGAAGTATGAACAACTGCAGCCAACTCGAGATCATGCGTCAGGTAATTCCTCTCATGTGGCCTGAACTGCCGAGACCCATACGCAACTACTCGATCACCCTGCATCAACACTACTCCCAACCCAATACCTGATGCATCATAGTAAACTATATAGATCTTACCCTGTTCTGGAAGTATCGGGATTAGTGCTGATGTCAACCTTCCCTTCACCTCCTGAAAGGCTGTGTCGCAAGATTCTGACCAAACGAACTTCACCCCATTCTTTGTCAAACCCGTTAACAGCGCTTCTAAGAGGGAGAAGTCCTGTATAAATCGCTTATAGTAACCATCCATCCCCAAGAAACATTGTATCTCAAACACATTCTTAGGGTGATCCTAGGAAACTACTGCTCTCACTTTCTCTAGGTCTACAGAAACTCCAGCCTCTGAGATGATATGACCCAGGAAGTGTATCTGGTCCATCCAAAAGTGGCACTTTGAGAGATTAGCATATAGATGATGCTCTCTCAGTGTACTCAAAATGATCTCAAGATGAGTAGCATGGTCGTGTCGAGTGTGAGAGTACACCAATATATCATCCACGAAGACTACCACAAAAGAAACCAGATAGATGGAACACACGGTTCATCAGAGCCATGAAAACTACTGGTGCATTCTTGAGTCCAAACGACATAAACAAGTACTCATATAGACCATATCTGCTCCGAAAATCTATAAGCGGTATGTCCAATGGTATAATGCGCAACTAATGATATCCAGATCTCAAGTCAATCTTCGAGAACACTCATGCTCCTCAAAGTTGACCAAAAAGATCATCAATCCTTGGCAAGGGATATCGGTTCTTGATCGTCAACTGGTTAAGTTTCCGATAATCCAAAAAAATTCTAAGGGTACCGTCCAACTTCTTCACAAATAGAACATGAGAACCCCAAGGAGAAGTACTGGGTGGGATGAAACCCTTTTCTTGTAACTCCTCTAACTACCTCTTGAGCTCCTAAAACTCTGGTGTATCTATCCTATAAGGAGTAATGGACACCGGTGCTGCACCTGGAACAAGATAAATAGAGAAATACACCTCTCTCTCTGGAGGAAGACCTGAAAAGTTTTCTAGGAAGACATCCCTGAAATGATCAACTACTGGAGGGAAATCCTTATGACAAGTTCCCTGGTCATCCAGATATAAACTCGCAATCTGGGAAGTCACTCCACCCCACCCACGATGCTTAGGTTCAGCTCGACTCGCCTGGACATCCCATTCTCCCTTCTATAGAAACTAACCACCCTATGGTGACGTGAAACTCACCGTGAAAAGATAGTAATATACAAAGGCTCGAATGGGTACCGACCACTCTATCCCGAGAATGACATTATAGCTCGTCATCTCCAAGACATAGAGGTCCCACAGGAAGTGACACCCACCAACCTCTAGGGGGAACTCCTTGCACTGACGCACACTAGCCGTTCTAGTCTCAAACGGAGTTTCTAGCATCATAATATCAGAAGAAGAAGAAACAAAAATCCCAAGGTTCTCCACAACGGGTACAAATATAAAGCTATGTGTAGCAACCGTATCAAAAATTACTGAAGACAGAACAAAAGAAACTAGAATAGTACCTCTGACAGTAGAAGGTTCGGGATCCTTCTCCTATTGGGTTTGTTGCACTGCATATGCCTGCCCAGTGTCGTGGCCCTGTGAAACAGCCTGGCTACCCTAAGCTGACCCGCGCTACTGTCTCTTAGATCCTGGTGTCTGGCTACCATGGACACGACCACCACCTCGGCCTGAACGTTCTGACGTATTCCAATTCCCTGACTAGTATGAAGCTGCTGGCCCTTCTCCCACACGCAGAGTCTGCATAGAACCCCTCTCACTAGCCACTGGTAGAAACGCCCTGCAAAACCGCTGCAGATGACCCATCTTGCTGCAAGATCTACACTCCAATGGGTCACATGGACACTACGGTCTCTTGTGCCCCTCTTTACCAAACTGGTAGCATGTCACCTGGCCACCTGAAGAGTTCTTCTGGCTAGTACTGCCACCGTGAGAGAAATCCATCTACCTCTTCCTCTTACTGGTAGAAATAGTACCAAAAACTGGTGCCGAACCACCCTGACCTGCACCACTAGCTTCCCGTAGGTTCCACTCAGTAATCAGTGCCTGGTTCATAATAGAATTCACTATAGGCAACCAGAAAACATTCACCAGTTCTCAGATGTCATATCTAAGACCATACTCAAAGCGTCTACCCCTCAACGTCTCATGACCCACCAGAAGAGGTGAAAAACGCTGTAGCTCGGTGAAGTGGGCAGAATAGTCCATCACTAACATGGAGCCCTGCTGCAGATTCATGAACTCTCAAGCTCTATCTTCCCTCTGTGTCTCTGGAAATAAAATGTCATAGAAGACTACTTGAAAATATTCTCACTCCATGTCTCGGTGATGCTCGGTCTGGGTGGTAACATCCCACCATCCCTTGACAGAATCACGCAGCATGTATGTAGCGAGTTTGACCCTCCACCCTGGAGGTGTCTCTAGATGCTTGAAAATAGTATGCATAGAACCCAACAAAGACTCCACAACCTATGTTCTTCCATTCCCAGAAAATATAGGCAGATGCTGCTGTTGGAATATATGAGTCAGCTCTGCCCTAGATGTGGCAGCCGACAGTGCTCCCTGGAAGGTCTGCATAAATCGCATAAAGCCTTCATAGAACTATGCATCCACGCCTGCGTCCGGTATAACAGCTGGTGTCACATCTGGCTCTGTTGGAGGATCCATGAGTAGCCCATGGCCTGCTATATCTAGAGTATAATCATTGCTGCTCTCCTGGAAAACAACTCGAGGTCGTCTCGGTGGTATGACTCTACAAGGTCAAACACACGCCTTAGATTAAGACCATCAAGGACTGTAAACAAGGATTGTAATAAGGAAACATGAGAAATAAATCACTCAATTTTTAAAAAACAAGACTATACGACGTGTATAATAACTACACGGTGTGTTCCCTTAAGTCTTTTATATGGGTGTGTACTCATCCAGCACTGGTCGTGTAACACCCCAAACACACGGCGTGTTGTCCACACACACGGCGTGTACTTGAATTTTCTTCCCCTGCCTGAGTCCTTCTACATGGCTTAGCCATACAAATCTCTTTTGAACGAGACTACACTGTGTGTATAATAACTACACAATGTGTACTAGACGAGCTTCATCGACCCGTGTTGTCTGTTACACGGCCGGGTACACAACTCTGACTACAGGACGTGTTCTAGATAGACACGGCGTGTACTGCTTAAATTCCAACTACTCATGTTGTTAGTGACATGACCGGTTAATTGGCTGACACTACACGGTGTGTTACACCTGCACACGGTGTGTACACCACCCCATTTCCCCAGCCACACATCCAAGTCCACACGGTCTTTCAACGGTCAAGACTACACGGCATGTTTAAGAAATGGTTACACCAACCTGTGTTTGTTAGTTACACGGCTGGATTCCCATGTCAAAGTAAACAACGTGTTCGTCATTTACACGGCGTATATAACCTCATATTTCTCTGCCCGTGTTGTTAGCTACATGGCAGACACAGGGTCAACACAACACGTCATGTATAATAACGACACGGTGTGTGCCTTCAAGTTTTACTATCGCATGTTTCTGCCTACACGACCTATGACATAGGTAGAGACTACATAGAGTGTACATACGGTACATGGCGTGTACCTTTTATTTCATTTCTTCCCGAACAGAAGATTAAACGGTGTGTAATCAAAACTACACGATGTGTATTCTGGGTTTTTCCAGACAGTAAGCCTTAGAAACTACTCTAGAGCCCAGAAAAACACTGAAACCAACACCTAAGTTCCAAATTCTGATCCGTGAGGGCCCATACTCCCCGTGAATCAAATCTTGGAATCTTATGAGTGTTATAAAAAGGTAAACAAGTTGACGATCCACCAAATTCCTATTGATGAGGGGCCATACTCCTCAAAAACCAAAGGTTGGAGTTCATTCATAAAACCATACATAACAATACCCTATCAAATAACAGGTATTTTATCAAGGCATTTATCACAACAACATGAATGTTCTAGCATGACATCTATCACAACAACATGAAATTTCTAATGCACCTACATGGCATGGAAACTATGAATGAATGTGATTCTAACATGTTCATAAATGATGAAGGAGATGGCATACCCTCATCTCATTGGGTTGCAAATAAATAGAACCTGGTTACAAAAATATAAACAGTACACAACAAGTGCATCACCCAACAGTGAAAATCAGATCAATTGTAAAGTGAAAAATCAGTAAAAATTGCAACACGAGGTAAATTGGTTTTTCCCTGTACACGGGTTAGCTACTCCCGGACACAACTTATTACCAAATACCAATTCTATCCTATCCCTGAATATAGGCTCCAAACAGTAAGTCAATTAAAATAAACCCCTCTGATACCACTTTGTAACGTCCCAGACCCGGGTGACACTCAACGGTTGCCCCGAACCTGGTTGGTCACATGACCTCAAGCACATTTCCCAAAATGACAGAGGCTTCCGACTGGGAGTGAGGGCCTAGATTTGATAGTGGGGAAACTATGAACTCATTTTTCAAGTGTAACGCAACGGAACAAATGAATATAAACATACAAAAGCGGAAGCAGTAAACAATACCAAATAGACAGAGTACTGAAGTAAATAAAAGACCAAAAATCATATATAATGATGAAATATGTCCCTAAGTCCAAGAAATAATCCAAAATATGATACACTTCAATCAAAACAATAAAACACAAGGGAAAAATATAGCAAGTAAAAGAAAACAGCACAGTAGGAACTCAATAGCATCGTAAGCCTAAGCTCGGTCCCATGCTCTCCTACTCCTCTGCAACAATCAAGTACATGTATAGGGACCCTTGACCTTATCCACACCTAAAGTAATATAATCTATTTGGGCCCAAGAAATGACCCAAATAGGGTGTGAGAAATGAATCCGAGTAGGCAACCACCAAAGGCCCGTGCCCAACTGTCGGTGAATTTGTGTAACAGCATTGTGCAGTAATGGAAAAGTAGTAAACTATGAAGTACACAAAATAAACTACTCCTACCAATTCCATTTCCATTTAATTATTCTTTTAACAATTCAATATATAAGAATTATAAGTTCCCGAGACTCAACCTCATCCTACAATCTCCAAGACAGTGCCGCAACAAAATTCACAACCAGCTATCTAACAAGTACAAGGTAAAACAATACCAAACATGTGATTTATATTGGCAGATATAACATGTGAATCATTGCAGTGAATATGAAAAGTAGACAGAGTCCTCATACATGCAAAACCTTACCGTCAGGTAATCAGAATTGAAACCCTCAGGTGATTGCTCATAGGCATAATAAATATTACCCTCAGGCGTACGAGATAATTCCCTTAGGCATGAAAGCAACTGCCCACGAGGATAAGAAAAGTTTCCCTCAGGCTAAACAGAACACTGCCCTTAGGATAAAAAAACACTGCCCTCAGGCTAAGAAAAACACTGCCCTCAGGCTAAGAAAAACACTGCCCTCAGGATAAGCAAGTAATAAATTTGTTTCCTCTCAAGAAAACCCAAAACATGCTATCTCGGCATACCCTCAGGTAACTTGTCCAAATGACTAAACATGGGAAATGCACCCACGGGGTAGCCCTGGATCCAAGCAATGATCCCAAAAAAAGTTACACATATTCATTAAGTTGCCTACAAAATTCTAGGTATTTAATTAATCAAGGCCTCAGCCATACGACACTCCAAAGATGGGCGCGTAGAACAACGGTACACAAAACCACATGACAGTTGGAATTAAACATTAGACCACTTACCTTGATCTCCTATGATCAATATATGTGAACGATGCCTTCCGAAACGTCCAAGAACGAAATAGATCTGGGATAAACGAAAACACGTTCAAACCCAAATAACTTTCCTCAGGAAATAATTGGAATGAAGGGTTCAAGAAGAGTGAAGAACTCACCTGCGCAGTTCAATTAATACCATCAGCGAAGGAATCTGAGTTCCGGTGTTTGGTGAGGAGCTCTTCCAAGATCTAGCCTTCTCTCCCGGTGCTCCAAATGCATCCACTACCTCATCTACCGAATGAGGAGGCTACTTCCCTTTTTAAGAGAAAAAAACAAACTACACGGCATGTACTCTCAAGCACACAGTGTGTACTTTTCATTTTTTAACTTTTACTTTGGTAGCTACTTTTCACTGCCACACTGTTCATCTATCGACATGAGTACATGACATGTATTTTTGACTACATGACGTGTATTTTCACTCTGCTGGCGGCTAATCCCACCACTTTACTGTTCACCTGTCGACTGATTACACGACGTGTAAATACCGAGTACATGACGTGTAGTCAGTTTTTACACCCTTCATCACCGACAGACCTACACACCCTGCATACTAATCCCACACAGCCAAAGTATATGGCATGTGGAAAAGTACATGGCATGTATCCACAAAATTTGGGATTTTTCCCCATTTTCCTTATTTTCTTAAAAACACTTAAGGAAGGAGGAAAAAAAGAAACCCGTACCTCAAGAATAAAAAACGGGTTCTTAAAATACTTTATCCATAAACAATGAATGGTGTAAAAATAAAAAATCTATAGTCAAATATATCACAAAAACTTCAATACAATATGGAATTTTTGTATCATAATAAATCAACTTAAAACAAGCTTAAAATCCATCAAAGGATGTTGACATAGATGAAATCAAAACTTTTTTAGAGAAAAATATATTTCTATTTTGAAATAATTTAAAATTCATATAATTATAAAATAAAACATTTATTTTGAAAATATTCTTATAAGCTTGTATGGGAAGCTTTGACGATGTTATAACGGCGAAAAATAGCCGCACCCTCCATATAAGTTAAAAACAATACATTCTTATATTAATTTTGTCGAAAAGGTCATAAAGTACCTTGTTTGGAAAACGACGGAAAGATTAATTTCAAAACATATATGGTAAAATAAGGGTATAAATTACTTTAACCCATAGTCTAGTAAATATTAAAAGTGTTTTGAATTTAATTTTTAAGAAAACACGGATGTGGATGATAAAGAGGTCCCTGTAGACACTTACGTATTAACAACCTCAAATAAGTAAAGAGATTGTAGAATTAACCCTTACCTTGTACTTTTCCTTAGTCGATGGTATGTTAAACTCTTGTATAATAGTTAAAAAA
The DNA here is from genome assembly GCA_963277665.1 of Viscum album. NCBI lineage: Eukaryota > Viridiplantae > Streptophyta > Magnoliopsida > Santalales > Viscaceae > Viscum > Viscum album. The sequence continues at coordinate 1,479,167,819 of OY728161.1, forward strand.
TTGTTATTAAATTATTTAATAACTATATACATAAATATTATATCATATATGATCCTCTAATATTTATTTGTTAATAATATTTCGGTAGTATCATCGTTTCAGGTATTAGCAGATTCATTTTCCTTTTTATGATTGGTTACGTAAGACATGTTTGTTATGGATAGTATATATTTGATTCATATACAGAATGATATTATGTTCATAAACATTATTTTTAATCATAAAATGAAAATTATTCTAGAATGATTATGATGGGGAATGAATCTCATCGCATCCGTGGAGACGGTAATCCGTACGTACGCACGAGTGAAAATATCCTTATATTGATGGTGAAATCATATATAATTGGATACTATATCATTTATAAATAGTCATTAACATGTTATATTCATTATTTACATCAGTTATACTCATTATTATACCCATCCAAATAATGAAGTGTTTGAATAACAAACTACACCACGACTTGGAGACGGTAAGTCGTACGTACGCACGTATGGTGACTTTATCATTTATAGGATGGATAGAATAATGAATATAGTTGTACCATATTTATAATAACATCACATTATATATAAGGTACTGGATTTATTATTTTGTTATGGAATCAAAAAAAGAGGAAGTGGAAGAAGAAAAGAACTTAAAAGAGGGTGCTGAAATTGTTACCTCTTCTTCAGGTGCTTCCTTTTGAGTTGATCAAAAGGGCTCCTTATGTTAGATTTAAGATACAAGTAAGGAATCTAGGTTGATTTTAGGGAAGTTTATAGGATATTTGGGTATGTGTTGGCCGAGAAAAATGGATTTGGAGGTGTGAAACTAAGAGAAGGGGAAGTATCCTTTTATAAGAGAGGTGAGGGTCACTTTAGGAAAAACTTGAAATATTATTTTATAATAAAATCATTTTCGATTTATAATGGCACCAAAATGATTTAATTTGAGGATAAGGTTGGTATGGGTTGAAAAAATTACAAAAAATTCATTTTGGATAGGTTAGGTGACCATATTAACCTTATCTGTTAGATTTAACTCGTAGTTAAATAGTTTGACATTTACCATGTCTCTTTGTATTTTTATATTATATGGTTAATAAAATTAATATAAACTTCAAAGAGAACCCCAAGTGGTTAATTATTAATATATATGACCTTATATAAGTACTTTGGTCGAACCTTATATTTTTATGAATATTATATCAATTAATAATAAAGTATTTTTTTTAAAACTCAATTATGTCAATTTTGACACTATTTAGTATTTGATTTTTTTGAAAGCTATAAAAACTTTATCACTTAGAAAAAAATTTATTTAATCAATAATAACATGTCATATTAACCTATAAAATTAGCGGAATTCATTAGAAGTCTCAATTTATATTTATTTAGAAATATATAATATCAATTATTTTAATATTTCATTAATAAGGTAATTACTGCATCATCATTTTGTCATAAATAAATTAAATTATTAAATGTATTAAAATTATAAATAAAATACAGTTATGTAGGAAATATTTTTATTTTTCTAATGAATATTTATAGTCAAATTTATATTATGTGTAACCCTATATTAAATTTTTTTTAGTTATTAAACTTTGAATTAAACACTTTTAACTCTTCTTTAAATAAAATAATAATAAATGTCATAATCTAATCCAAGTAGACCAAAGGGGGTAATATTTTATTCATAATGTTGTTTTTTGTCGAATTACACTTATCCAATAGAATTAGGACATATGTTAGGGTAATTATAATATCATTTTTACCCTTAATTACCCTATTTACTTTTAACCGCGGTAAATAAAAGAAAAAAATTACTATTCACCAAAAAATATTTTCATCTTATTGAACCACATTTTACTTACTGATGTTAACCATGTCTCTCGTATTTTTGAAATTCAACTCACAGAGGAGGTAAAATTACGTTTTATGCAAATTTGTAAATGCTCTTAGAAGGTGGGTAAAAGACTATAAAAAGTTCAATAAAATTTTATATATCTAGACTTATTATAAAATGACTCCAATGAATTACATTGAATATATATAGGTATTATGTATCTATTTTGACCTAAAATAAAATAAAATAAAATAAAATAGCTAATTATTTAAATAAAAATTCGGTTTTAAACAATAATGTAGTGTTTTTCACTATTTATCAAAACTTGAAAGTTTTCAGAAAAATACCAAAAATTAACCCTAAGGTAATTTTGTTATTCAAAATCCAAAAATGAAGTCCATTTTGAAAAATAAAATTTATAAAATTCCAAAAATTGGGTATTACAATTCATAAAAGTTATTTTCATTGGTCGTGGTGTATTAAAACTCCATGTTGCATACAACGCAAGCTACTAAATTATTCAAAGGGAAACGTACTGTGGAAGCTTGGGGTGTTACATTCTCCCCTCCTTAAAACAATTTCATTCTCAAAATTTATATAATATTACTAGATAAAAAGATTTGGGTGGTTTTTCATCATAAGTTTCTCGGGTTCCCACACCACCTCTTCCATCTTATGGTTTCTCCATAGAACTTTTACCAGATGAGTTGTCTGGTTTCTCAACACTCTGGTATCAAGAATTTTGACAGGCTGTTCACAATAAGACAGATCGGGTTCCAGTTCAATTTCTTCATAGGTGATTACTTGCGTTAGGTCAGGCATGTATTTTCTCAATAGTGATACGTGGATCACATCATGATCTTTAGAGATACTTGGAGGCATTGCTAAACGATAAGCTACAACTCCAATTTGTTCTAGAATTTCAAAAGGTCTGATGTACTTGGGACTCAATTTACCCTACTTACTGAAACGTATAACACCCTTCCCTGGATATACCTTCAAGAAAACATGTTCTCATACTTGAAATTCAAAATCCTTCCTTCGGTTACAGACATTTCTATTTTTTCTACCTTAGGATGCTTTGATGTGGGTTTGGATAAACTTCACCTTTTCCATTTTTTCCTCAATAAGTTCTGGGCCTATGAGTTTTCTTTGACAAACATCATCCCAACAAGTTGGTGTGCGATATCTCTTTCCGTATAATGATTCATATGGTGCCATCTGAATACTTGAATGAAAGCTATTGTTATAGTGAAATTCTACCAGAGGTAAATATTGATCCCACATACCTTTAAAGTCAAGTGATCAAGATATCAAAATGTCTTATAAGGTTTGAATAGTCCATTCTAATTGTCCATCGGTTTGAGGGTGGTAGGCAGTGCTCAAATGAAGTTCAGTATCCAGGGCCTTCTGAAGACTTTTCCAGAATCTTGATGTAAAACATGGATCGCGATCATAAACAATCGATAGGGGTACTCCATGATGTCTTAAAACTTCATTAATATATATTATTTCCATACATTCAAGTGGAAAATCTTCTCTTATAGAAATAAAATGTGATGAATTGGTAAGACGATCAATAATGACCCATATTGCATCATTCCTTCTAGGAGTCTTTGGTATCCCCATGAAAAATTCTATAATAATATTATCCCATTTCCACTAAGGTATGGGAATAGGTTTCATGAATCATCCAGGTTGTTTCCTTCCAGCTTTCACTTATTGACAAACCATACATCTTGACACAAAATCAGTAATCTCCCCCTTCATGTTTTCCCACCAAAAATGTTTCTTAAAATCTCTATACATCTTGGTGCTCCCATGGTGTATAGAGAAATTGGAGCTATGAGTATCATCCAAAAATTCCATTTTTAGATCAGGTATGTTAGGAACACAAATTCTCTTCCCAAATTTCAAAATTCCATCTTCATATATGAAGTCACTCAATCTGCCATCTTTCACAGCTTTAATATTATTTTGAAACTCCTCACCATCAGTCTGAGAACTCTTTATCCTTCCTAGTAAATATGGTTTGTAAACCATTTGAAAAAGTATTGATGTTTCACCTTCCATGGTTATTCCCATATCCATATTTACTAGATCCATGAAAATAAAATCCCTTTCAACTCTCATCTTGTTCAAAACTCAATGATCCTTTCTACTCAAAGAATCTTCCACCTTATTTGCCTTCCCTGGGTGGTAGTGTATAGTGAAATAATAATCCTTGAGTAGTTCAAGCCATCATCTTTTCCTCATGTTGATTTATTTTTGTGAGAAAATATATTTCGAACTCTCGTGATCAGTGTAAACCTCAAATTTTTCACCATAGAGATAGTGTCTCCATATTTTAAGAGCAAAGATTATAGCTGCTAACTCAAGATCATGAGTAGGATAGTTTTTCTTATGAATTCTTATCCGTCGTGAGGCATAGGAAATAACTCTATCATTCTGCATAAGGACACAACCAAGTCCTTTCTTTGAAGCATCACTATAAATAACAAACCCATTGTTCCCTGATGGTAGATTCAAGATAGGAGCATTGACGAATCCTCTCTTATGTTCTTAAAAACATTATTCACACTCTTTTTTTCAAACAAGTTTAACCCCTTTATGTGTGAGCTTGGTTAATGGGTTAGCCAACTGGGAAAAATTCTGGATGAAACATCCATAATAACCTGCTAAACCAATAAAACTGCGTACCTCAGTTATACTTGTCGGTGCTGTCCATTCTTGGATTTCCTTGGTCTTTGAAGGATCAACAAAGATTAAATCCTTAGAGATAATATTTCCAAGAAAAGAAATCTCTTGAATCTAGAATTCACATTTAAAAAACTTCCCATATAATTCATTTCTTCCGAGGGTTTTCAGAATAGTGCGTAATTGATTTTCATGATATTCATAGATTTTTGAGTATACCAAGATATCATTAATAAATACCACTAAAAATTAATCAAGATATTTATTGAAAACTCTATTCATTATATCTATGAATATAGAGGGTGAATTAGTAAATCCAAAAGGCACTACTGTAAACTCGTAATGTCCGTACCTGGTTCGAAATGCTGTCTTCGGAATGTCTTCTTTCTTCACGCACAACTGATGGTATCCAGATCGAAGGTCAATCTTTGAACAATATTGAGCTCCATGAAGTTGATCAAATAAATCATCAATGATAGGTAGGTTATACTTGTTCTTTATTCTTATATTATTGATCTTCCTATACTCAATGCACAACCTCATAGATCCATCTTTCTTCTTAACAAAAAGGACAAGGGTTCCCCATGGATAAACACTAGGGAGAATAAATCACTTATTACTCAATTCCTCTAGTTGTTTCTTTAGTTCCACTAATTACACAGTGTACATTATATAAGGTGTCTTCGATATGGGCTTTGAACCATGAATTAAATCAATAGAAAACTCAATTTCTCATTCTAGAGGTTGTCCAGGTAAATCCTATAGAAACACATCAACATATTCTTGCACAATAGGTATATTGTAACGTCACGGTTCCAGAAGCCACCCAAAGGCGCCCCGTACCCGGTTGGTCACATGGCCTCAAGCGTGTTTCCCCAAATGCCAGAGGATTCCGACTAGCAGTGAGGGCCTTGGGTGTGATAGTGGGGAAACTATTCCCTCATTGGAAGAGTACATAGAATAAAAGAAACAAATAAGCAATAGTGGAAGTAGTAAAATATCCATACACAAATGAACATCAGAAGACTAAATGATGAACAACTGAAGCACATACATATAAAGTAATTCATGATACATATGTCTAGGAAAACAGCCAAACAAGTCACAATGATGAATATAAATAGTAATAAACCAAAAATACAAGGGTAACAGATAACAGCTCCTCTGCATCGTAAGCCTATGCTTGGTCCTATGATCTCCAGATCCACAACAAGTCAAGTACCTGAAGAAGAAGGGTGCTTTCCCTTATCTATACCTGCAACAATATAATCTGTTTGAGCCCAAAATCATGGCCCAAACATGGTGTGATACTAAATCCCAGTAGGTAACCACCATGAGATATGTTCTTAACAGTCAGTGAATATATGGCATTAAAAGTACAGAAACATGTAAACCAAAAAGTACTCAACAATAAAAAATCCATAGTTTTAAGCATTTAATTCACAACAAGTAAACAACTACTCAAGCAAGTAGAAAAAAAAACAGGTAACCCTATGGGTAGTTCTCACAGCCTGGCCCCTATGGTTCAACCAATAAGTACTAGCAACCCTCTAGGAGGCCCATACAGTCTCACCCCTCTAGTTCAACTAAAGTATAAACTCTATGGGGAAGCACTCACCGTCAATTCCCCGTATAGTCTCGTATCATACTAAAGACGCTTTGGTGAAGCAATCAACATCTCATTCCCCCTGTGTCCCATGTCAAGGAACTACAAACACTTTGAGGAAGCACTCAACGTCAATTCCCCCTGTGGTCTTGCATTGTAAAATTATAAAGACTCTCTGGAGAATACCTTATGTCCATTCTCCCTATGATCTACTACACTAGGTTTTCACGACCCTATGTAAGTAAAAAGTATAGTGTGCATAACGACCAAAGTAAACCTCATGAACTACTTGGCTAGAATTCTATGGAATATCATCATATTAGAACTACAGTCATATCATCCTACAATACTAGGCATGAAAAGTAAACAACATCCAAAAAGGGAAAACTAGACCCAACGGTCCAGACAGGAAAAACATGCATGGTAAACATTTATAAAGCATAACAATTAACCCTATTCACATTCAATATCCTCTACTCTAGAATATAAGCAAAGCAGGAAAACAATAGGTCTAAAATGGTAAACACGCAATACCCCGTTCAAGGGAATTGGTGGAATTCTTACAAAATATTCAATGACTTTCAACGGAATAGCACAAACCACCTACCAAGGGGTTAGGAGATCAATATAATTGAACCTAGAAGCTTGAATCTCCTTATAAAATCAAATATCTACAAAAATTTCTAAAACTTTCAACCAACGATAACTTGGAAAAGAAAAGGAATCATGAAACGAGGCTCCAACAGAAGAGAAAACTCACCGATGCGATTCCAACTCAACCGACAGTGTTTGATTCGGAGGACAGATGGAGGCTCGGGGGTTCGTCGAAGATATACGGCCATACCCTCACTCTCAAACAAACCAGACCTAGAATAAGTCATTTCTATCTGTCAGACATGACCCTGATGCGTTTAATGAAAAAGAAAGAAAGTACACAACGTGTAATTTTGAAGTACACGGTGTGTAATCGCCTTTTCTGTACTCCGCTTTAGGCGGCCTCTATGTCACCCCTACACGGCCATGTGTGTGGCCATGACACGACTAGTACATGGCCTTCAGTGGCATCATAGTACATGATGTGTACTCATAAAGTACAAAGCGTGTACTTTGAAAATTTCCATATTTTCCTCTTTTTCTCAAAAATGACTAGAAAAGGAAAAACATTCATGAAAAGAAGATCTGGGTTCTTACATACATCCTCTATTCGAACATTATTTTTCTCACCCATATTTATTTCATTCTCTTCTTCCCTAATAATTGAATTTAGTATAGCTACTGGGGGTGGATCTAGATAAGAATCAGGTGGTGACTTTTCTGCTCTAAAGATAATGTACTCCTTATCATCATTGAAAATTGTAACCTCCTTCTTACAATAAATTTTCTCATCATAGTCCAAAATTTAATCCATTCCATGGATTATATCAAATTCAATCATGGGTATGACGATGAGATCAATAGATAAAGAACATTTATATACCCTAATGGTAACTAATTCACAAGAATTTGTTACAATGATAGTTCCCTTAGGTGTTTTGACTGACAACTCCCATGTTAAGTCAAATTGAAAATATCTAATTTTCTTAGAAAACTAGGAATATATGAAACAATATGATGATCTAGAATCAAATAAATCATTGAATAAACTTGAGGAAACCATTAAATTACCTACCACCACGTATTTTGGGGCTTCAACCTCAGCAGTAGTGATCGCATAAGTCTGGACTTGTTCCCTTGGCCTTTTTTGTGGTAAGTTCCCTCAGAGATTAAGATATTCATTTTCATAATGCCCCTTTTCTCTAAAATTGTATCATTAAACATTGAAAACCTCTTTCTTCCCCTTGAAATCACAATCTTGGTGATATTTTTCACTACACTTATAATAACAGACTCCCATTCCCTTCAGGTAAGTACTAGGGTGTTTCTTCCCAGATTTACCATAGGATGGATATTGAACCTTTCCCTTCTTCCCCTTATTTCCATTTCCAGAGTATTCAACAAATCTCTTTTTCTCTTACTTTGCTTTAAAGTCGTAAGACTTAGAGAATTCCTTTTCTGTCTTGATAGCGCATGAGACTATATATTCGTACGGTGAGAAGGATTTTGAGACTAATTCTCGACGGTGAAATGGTTTTAACCCATAAAATAATCAATCAATCTTACTCTTTGGGTTATGTATATAATCTGTTGTATGCCTTGATAACTTTGTAAAGTTAGCCTCATACTTTGTGACATTCTCATCCTCCTTTTTACTCAGACTCAGAAATTATATTTCCATATCTGCTCGATGGTCACGAGGAAAGTATTCTTCTAAGAAAATATCTTTAAACTCCCTCCATTACATGTTCAATAATTCTTCATATTCCTTTGTGTTTTGGATTAATGACCACCATTGATCTGCATCTCCCGTGAGGAGATAAATCGCCATGACAACGTTTTTCCTTTCGCTACTCCCCAAAGAATGAAATATTTTTTCTAAGGAATTTATCCATTACTAAGATGCTAATGGATTTTTACTCTCATTGAATGTTGGTGGTTGTTTCCTCATGAAGCAGTCTAACATTGATCCTCCTCATTGTGGATCGGGGTGCTCCATACGGGTAAGGTTATTATTCATAACCTAAGTGAGTTGTCCCAGTATGGTGATAAGCTGATCATCACAAGTTGCATCACCAGCTCCACTAGAATTATATTGATTAGGAGGAAAGTACCTACATGGATTAAGTGCATTGATATAGTTTCAATTACTTCCACTAGGTTCCATTTCTAAACAATGGTATACAATATATTAGTTTATGATTCACAATACATAATTCCAAACTTGTAAAAAAATTAACATAAATTGAACAGTTTATAGATATAATCCATAATCATAAAAATGTTTTCTTTGAGGAGGTATATACTCATAAATCCTTCATAATGGTTTGTAAAAAAATGTGAATTATCCTAAGCATATCCCATGGGAGTGTTGTAACCAAAAGTGCAACAAGGCCCGTTGTCGTGCACCGGTTCCCGTTCGAGTCTAGCTCAAAGCTGTGTTTTTAGGTTTTACCCCTAGGTACATCTAGGCCAGAGCCGACTCTACCGGCTCGTATCCAGACAGGGATGTATTGCTTGGAAAATACACAAAATATCTATATTACCAAAATTCTAATAATTTCTTCTATACCAATCCTCAAAGTCTATCTTAGGGTAATGTTCTCTAATCAGAGTTTTTCTAAATCTAGTTTCCAAGATTTGTACTAAACTTCCTCTGATACCAAATATAATTCCCCGAACCTAGTTACCCAGAGTCAATGTATTATTACATAACATTGGCATGATCACAAAGGATCAAATCCCAAAAGGCCAATTAGTTTAGTAGCCTTGGAAGTACTAGATACATTAATAAGTTTTACATTAAATTATAGAATGAAAAACAACAAAAAAATTCTCTCCATTAACCACATTCAAATCCCTTAGACTATCACTGTAGGTTAGACATAATATACTTCTTTGCATCCTGGGAAAAATAAAATATAGAAAGGGGTGAGCTCAGATGGTCAGTAAGGATAACAATATAGAAGAAACTTTCATAAATAAGAATAAACATTTAAGGAAATGTATAAGACCAAAACCTAAGCCTTTTAAAAATAAAATTCTGAATAATATGGCCAATATAAAGAAAATAGTTCCATTTACCTATTCACAGGAATATTCTACTAGTCAAATAATCACATGAAATATCAATAGCCAATTTCATATCGATGGAATGAATAATGCCAGACTTCATAACCACATAGTCAAGGCCTTATTACAAGAATACAAATAAGATTTTGTCAATTCCTTGTGCCAAGACACTACTTTTTCTCATGAGACCCAATGATACATCGAGGAGCTATAGCGTGCTCCACCCATCACTTACTAAGTCCAATGCATTCCACATATGAAAAGGTTTAAACATAACATAAACATTCGTATTAAAAATAGAATAAGAAATGTTAATACTTTATCCATAAACCATGAATGGTGTAAAAATAACACATCCACATTCAAACATATAAAAAAAATTCAATACAATATAGAAGTTTTTTTATCATAATAAATCAAATTCAAACAAGCTTAAAATCCATCAAAGGATGTTGAAATAGATGAAATCTAAACTTTTTTAGAGACATATATCTTTCTATTTTGAAATCATTTAAAAGTCATATAATTATAAAATAAAACATTTATTTTGAAAGTATTATTATAAGCTTGTATGGGAAGCTTCAATGATGTTATAACGGTGAAAAATAGCCGCACCCGCCGTATAAGTTAAAAAAAACATTCTTACCTTAATTTTGTCGAAAAGGTCATAAAGTACCTTGTTTGACAAAAGACAGAAAGATTGATTTCAAAACATATATGGTAAAAAAAGGGTATAAATGAATTTAAACCATAGTCTAGTAAATATTAAAAATGTTTCAAATTACATTTTTAATAAAACATGGATGTGGATGATAAAGAGGTCCCAGTAGATACTTACGTATTAACAACATCGGATAAGTAAAGAGATTGTAGAATTAACCCTTACCTTGTAATTTTCTTTAATATATGGTATTTTAACCTCCTTTATAATAGTTAAAACATTTTTATTAAATTATACAAAAACTATATACATAAAAATGATATCATATATTATCCTCTAATATTTCTTTGTTAATAATATTTCATTAGTATCATCGTTTCGGGTGTTAACTAATTCATTTTACTTTATATGCTTGGTTACATAAGCCATGTTTGTTATGGATAGAATGTATTTGATTCATATACATAATGATATCATGTTTATAAAAATTATTTTTAATCATAAAATGAAAATTATTCTTTAATGATTACGATGTGGAATGAATCTCATCGCGTTTGTGGAGATGATAATCCATACGTACGCACGAGCGACAATATCATTATATCGATGGTGAAATCGTATGGAATTGGATGGTATATCATATATACATAATCATTAAAATTTTATATTTATTATTTACATCAGTTATACTCATTATTATACCCATCCAAATAATGAAGTGTTTGAATAACAAACTACACCACGCAGTGGAGATGGTAAGTCGTACGTACGCACGTATGGTGACTTTGTCATTTATAGGATGGATAGAATAACGAATATGGTTGTACCATATTTATAATAACATCATAGTATGTAGAAGGTACTGTAGTTATTATTTTGGTATGGAATCAAAGAAAGAATAAGTGGAAGAAGAAAGGAACTTGAAAGAGGGTGGTGAAATTATTACCTCTTCTTTGGGTGTTTCCTTTTGAGTTGATCAAATGGGATCCTTAGAATAGATTTATGATTAAATTAAGGACTATAGGTTGATTTTATGGAATTTGGGAGGATATTTTGGCATGGTTTGACCGAGACAAATGGCTTTGGAGTTGTGAAATTAAGAGAAGGGGAAGTACCCTTTTATAAGAGAGGTGAGGGTCTCTTTAGAAAAAGCTTGAAATATTATTTTATAATAAAACCATTTTCATTTTATAATGGCTAAAAATGATTTATTTGTGGGATAAGGTGATTATGGGTCAAAAAAATCTAAACAAATAGGTTTTATATGGGTTTATGTCACCATATTAACCTTGTCTTTTATATTTAACTCTTTGTTAAATAGTTTGACATTTACCATGTCTCTTTGTATTTTTATATTATATGGTTAATAAACTTACTATAAACTTACAAGAGAACACCAAGTGGTTAATTATTAATATATATAACCTTATATAACTACTTTTTCCAAAACTTATATTTTTAGGAATATTATATCAATTAATAATATAGTATTTTTTTTAAAAACTCAATTATGTCAATTTTGACACTATTTAGTATTTGATTTTTTTGAAAGCCATAAAAACATTATCACTTAAAATAAAATTTATTTAATTAATCATTACATGTAATATTAACCTATAAAATTTATGTAATTTATTATAAGTCTCAATTTACATTTATTTAGATATTTATAATTTCAATTATTTTAATATTTCATTAATAAGGTAATTACTGTATCATTATTGTGTCATAAATAAATTAAATTATTTAATGTCTAAAAATTATAAATAAAATTCCATTATGTAGGATTTTTTTTACCTTTCTAATGAATATATATAGTCTAATTTATATTATGTTTAACCCTGTATTAAAAATGGTTTAGTTATTAAACTTTGAATTTAACACTTTTATCTCTTCTTTAAATAAAATAATAATAAATGTCTTAATCTAATCCAGGTGAACTAAAGGGGGTAATATTTTATTCATAAGGTTTTTTTCAGTCAAATTACACTTATCCAATATAATTAGGACATTTTTTAGGGTAATTATAATATCATTTTTACCCTTAATTACCCTATTTACTTTTAACCGTGGCAAATAAAAGTAAAAAGTTATTATTCACCAAAAATTATTTTCATATTATTGAACCAAATTTTACTTACTGATTTCAACCGTGTCTCTAAGAGTTTTTAAATTCAACTCACAGAAGTGGTAAAATTATGTTTTATGCAAATTTGTAAATGCTCCTAGAAGGTGGGTAAAAGAGGGTAAAAAGTTCAATAAAATTCTATATATCTAAACTTATTATAAAATGAATCCAATGAATTAAATTGAACATATATAGGTATTATATATCTATTTTGACCTAAAATAAATTAAAATAAAATAACTAATTATTTAAATAAAAAGTCGGTTTTAAACAATAACATAGTGTTTTTCACTATTCATCAAAAATTGAAAGTTTTCAAAAAAATACAAAAAATTCACCCTAATCTAATTTTGATATTATGAATCCAAAAATGAAGTCCATTTTAAAAAATAAAATTTATAAAATTTTAAGAAGTGGGTATTACTATTCATAATGGATAGTTTCATTGGTCATGGTGTGTTAAAACTCTATGTTGCGTACAACGCAAGCTACTGCATTATTCAAAGAGAAACGTACCGTGGAAGCTTGGGGTGTTACAGATATCACATGTTTATGTATGCCATAATTTCATGTATTATTCCTATAATACAATTTCATGACTTATGTTTCTTATTTAATTATGATTCATGTCTTATGAACTTCAAAGATTTATTCCATGATCCATGTTTCTGATCTTATGATATGCAAGGTATGATCTTCTAATGTTATGATCACATTTGCATACCCATATGCTCATGTTTATGCTTACATGTCTCCCTTGTTTACCCTTACTTAGAATATGAGATCACCCATTTTTATGTTACCTTCCCCAGGTTATGAATATATGTATTATGTTTGATGTGTCTAAGAATGGTTCTAGTCATGAATAACATAGTGGGAGATAATATATCTCACTTATGTATCGGTGTTTTTGTTTCCATGTTTCCAAAGGCACTAGACTAGTACGGTCTTTGGGCGTATATTTGTATAATGTTTTAATTATTTTTCAATAGTTATGTAATGTTAATGTTTGAAAAGTGAGGGTCAATATATATATATATCTATATGTACTTCTATCATTCTTTATGAACAACTCTTATTATTCCATGTTCTTTTCAATCATTTATTTCTACAATGTTTATGTTTTCTCACATTCTAATTATATAACCCTTTATGAATTGTTGATAATTTTTTCCATTACTAGGCATTTGAGATCACAAATTTATATATTTCTCATTTTCCTAAAGAATTATATACTATAATATTTTTATGAGGAAGTCATGTTAGGGGAATTTTTTGTGAGATTTTTAATAAATACTCCTTATTTTTCTCATTTTCATAAGGAATTATATCTTATTTTCTTATTTATGGGATGTAATTTTTAAATTATGTATATGATGTAAAATATTTCTTGTTATTATTGGTAAATATATTTTGGTATAAAATATTTTTTATCTATTTTTTGGGATTAGGTAATTAAGAATTAGAGTATAGAACCTAAAATAACCTATGTTGAACCAAAAGTGATGTAGAATGAACCTAAGCTATCATATGTTAAAATGAAGGTGTAATAATTTAGGATATATTAGGATTTTTTTATCATATGATTTCCTAAAAAAGTTATTATTGTTTTAAACTCACACTAAGAGTTTTTGTTTTAGTTAATGGATAGAACAAATAGGAATCGAGTTGAAAATGAGTGCGATAGAAAATGCAGTGATTATCCTAATAAAAAACCAAACATGATTTATTCTAGCATTGAAGATATTTTGGTTTTTCTTAACCAACTATATAAAGTTATGATTAACATCCCAAATCATAATGAACTCCCAAACACAACAAATAATAGAAAAATTGAGTTTTATAGAATTTTAGGTGATAAATACCATGGAAGAAAGAAGAGTCAAATTTCTAAATTTAAAAAACATTGGAAGAAGAACCAATGGAAATATCTTAAAGGAAATATAATATGTTTTATATATGGTAAAGGATGGAATCAAGTTGAAAAATATATAAGAAAAATGAATATTTTGGTTAAAATGATGGAGGAAATTAAATTTATTCCTATAGAAACTTTAATAATTCAATGTTTTAAATGTAATGAATTTTATAATTATGAAGAAATATTCTCTAACCCAAGTGTTAATGGGATAAATCAATATCCAAAACCTCTTAAACCCAAAAAAAATGGAAGACTTATGAAATCAAAACAACTAAAGTGGGTCATTAAAATGAAATTGTAAAAGGTATACTAATTATCTACTAAAAACTACACACATCCTATTTTATTCTAGTTCTACCCACTATTTTATATCAACAATGTTTTCTAATTGTATCAAATAACCTAACCAATGATTAGATATTGAATTATATATGAAAAATCATAGTGGTATGAGGATTAAATCCCAAGCATATAACTCCTCTCCAATAGATTTTTGTGGGAATTTTCTCCCTTTAGTTATATTTGATGTGATTTTGGGCATGTATTAGAACTCTCTATATCGATACCACATTAATTTTTGATATAGGGAAATAAAATTTCATATCCTAAATCAACCCATGATCATATATAGTTGAAAGGTTGACTATATACCCCCATGTAAATTACTTCCATTATATTGGTATTAATACCCAATCATGAGGGTTATTTAGCTCAAATGGTAAGGGAGAAACTCACTATTGAGGATATAATGATTATGAATAAGTAAATTAATGTTTTTTATTTAATATTTGTATGTTATCACCATCGATCATGAGGTCGAGTTTTATATAGAACTCATATCTAGTGGTATTACTATATCAAAGAATCCATATAGAATAACACTGGTTGAATTTGAATAATTAAAGGAGAAACTCCAATAGAATCCAAATAAGGGTTTTATACACCCTAGTGGTTCACCATGGGGTGAACTAGTCCTCTTTGTCAAGAAGAAAGATGGATCGATGCATCTCTGAATTGATTATAATTAAATTTACAAGTTCAAAATCAAGAGAAAGTATCCCATCCCCCATATCAATGACTTATTAAATAAACTATGATGGGATCAATATTTTTTAAAGATTGAACTTTAATATAGATATCACAATTAAGGGTGAAAAGATAAAAATATACCCAAAAAAACCTTTCCTAAAAGATATGGACACTATGAATTCATAGTGAATCAATTTATAAATATAAATCCCCCTTAAATATTTATAAATATAATGAATATACTTTTTAGTGAATACCTCGATCAATATTTTTCTGCCTTTATAGATGATATTCTAATATATTCCAAAATCAGAGCATTATAATCATTTTAGTATTGATCTAAAGACGTTGATAAATTATAAAATATATTCCAAATTTAGTAAGTGTGAATTATGGCAATAAAAAGTATCATTATTGGGTCACATGATCCCAAGTAGGGGTATATACATTGATCCTTAAAAATAGAGGTGATTGAATAATTTACTAGGTCAACCACTATAACATAGATCCACATATTTCTTGGATTGGATGGATATTATCGATTCCTTGTGAGAAATTTCTCATGGCTATCAAATCCACCAACCAAGTTAACACTGAAGGGAGTAAAGTTCCTCTAGATAGATGATTGTGAAGAAAAATTCAAGAATATTAATTGATGGATGGTCACTACCCCTGTACTCAAACTACCCTATAGTGGAGAAGGGATTGTGATATACAATGATGCATTGAAGAAGGGACTAGGATGTGACCTCTTGCAAAATTATATGAAACCATGTATTATATACCATGGATTATTGAATCATTTAAAAGTTCATAAATTAAAATGGGATAATAAATATAAAATAATAATATTTTTTACAACTATGAAATACTTTAGATTATCATCACCCTTGAGAATTGCCATTATTATAATTAAACTTACCATGAAAAAAATATCATGAAGGGAGAAAACATTTTATAAAATTCAAAATGAAAACTATAGCATTGAGAAGTGTTCTTGTTATAGTTATAATGAAATATATTTATAGGATGTAGTGAGGGGTAATATATCCATTATTTGACCATTATTAAAGGGTATATATCCAATGTGTATAATACCAGTAAAAATTTTATCAGTTTAAAATTATTAGTATGTAGCTAATATACACAAAGTTTATTTAGATGTAAAAAACTATAAGTTTTAATTATAAAAAATTTATTTTAAATAAAATAATTTTTTTCTTGAATATAATAAAAAGATACTAATTCACATGGGAGAATAACATTGTTATAAAGAAACTATTTTTATTACATATTTGATTTTACATTTATTACTTATTAAATAATTATATCAATAAAATGAATTGGTAAAATTTATTAAATTATTAAGAAAATAAATTAATAATATCCTATAAATAATTATGTAACTATAAGGAATACCAATTTAATTACTCATAGAAAAAAATGTTTTATTTTAAAACATTATTTTTATATTATATGTTTTTATTTAAAAGTTAAATCTGTAACATCCTATTACTTTCTTTCAAGTTCTTATAAACCCTTATTTGAATCTTTTTATTTTTAGGGCTTGTATTAGGTTATTTTTGGTGACTTTTAAATTATTTTGGAGGTTTTGGGGGCTGGGCATGTTTGAAGCACAATTAGGAAAAACCGTGCAGTTTGGCTCAGTCTACTGTTCACACTATATTGGTGCACTAGAGTGGGATGCATGATTAGAAAAAACCATGAAATTTCTCCCTCCAACTGTGTACCCTTGGTCATAGAGGTTTTTAATGGTTTGTGTAAGGTTAATTTAATCATTTTTCCAAATTGTGAACCCTTTCTAGAAGACTAGTAAGGCCACATTGTTAGGGTGAACGATTACTACGAACAATGTGGCCTAACTAGGAAACCATTAACATGGGTTTTAATCTCCCTAAAAATTTAATTTAAAATCTCGATACCCCCATTTAGGATTATAAACTCACCCCATTCAACCATAACTATATCCTTTAACTTTTGGAGACTTTCGAAAGGATTTCTTGGCTCATCCAATCTCTTCTCTTACAAATCGAAGTACTGGTGGAAGATCCAATCCTATTATAATATGTGTTTTCTCCCTTGATTTTGGTTTTCTCTATCCCTTATTTCTATAACTTTTTAAAGAGGTGAATCATCACATTGTTGATGGATTAGATATTTTATTTGATGGATCTTGATTCTAGGTTTAATCCCTTAATCTTATTTTCCTTCATTCTTCATTAGTGTTTTCTATTATGGGTGTTAATTCGATTCCTAATTAAAGGTAAGAAATTACATAATAATTTACCCTACAATTGAAACCCATTTTTTTTATTTAAAATAAAATTTTAACTGATTTAAAAAACCCAATTTAGATGATTTTATGTTTGATTTAAAAAGGGAATTATAATTGTGGAAAACCCCAATTTCAATGGTATTGAAATTATTAGGTTTATTTTGAGAGAAATGATGTCTTGAATTGAAATATTATTTATTGAAATTATTTGAATTTTATTCTTGATAAAATTGGATTTAAATGAATTTAATTTTGAACGGCAATAATTTATTAAAATGTGTGATTTGGTTTTGAAATTAAAAAGGCATTTTGAAAACTAACTTTGACCATTTTAACTGAGAATAATGAATTGAATTGAAATGAATGATTTCCCAATATTGATTGATTAAAGCACATGTGAACCCGAGTAGTTAGTTGGTGATTATGTCAAACATGCTGGGAATCTAACTCCCTAGTAATGGATTGATTATGAAAACTCTAACTAAAAGCTTGTTTAGTATGATTGTCCCCATTTGGAAATTTATTTATTTTTCATGAGGACCTAATTCTTAGAGACATGTGAACACATACTTGAGCCATGTTTTATGATTGATAAGTGTGAGGATCCAAAATACCATAACTAATGTAACTTAGGTCATATTACTGTGGTGGTTAGTTTTGTTTGATTTGATTATACATTCCATTGATTATAGAAATTTTTTATGTATGCCAGCTTTCTTTTATAACTGTTTTATAAAAAATGTTCATTTAATACTATTTTGATTTGTCTTCCATCCTTTTTATTTGAAATCATGTTTTATTGAAAATATGTAAATGACTTGATATGCCTTATTTTTATTTAAATTGAAATAATAATTGGTTTATTTATATGAAATTGATTATGTAATATTTGGTGGTATCATACTAGGATCTTTTTCTAAAACCCTAATTTTTCCTTAGAGTGCTTATAGATTATGATTTTCTAGTTTCTAGTAAAGGTAAAATGAAACTTGGAGGTGGAAGGAGCACTTGATTAGTATGGACTTTGGGTGATGGTGGTGACTGGTGGTGATGTGATCCCCTTATTATAGGGGTTTTGAAGCAACCCTTATGTTTCATACATAGATATCACATCTTAATAGATGAATATTCATTTAATAACATAATGATCCATGCAATAATCATATGGTTCTGGTGCCTTTGGAAACTTGGATACATAAACAACTTGTTCACAAGTGAACTACATTATCTCTCACTAAGTACTTCTTAACTATCACCCTTATTAAACATATCATACATAATACCTTTCATAATAACCTAGGAAAAGGAAACATAATAAAGGATGAGATTAGATACTCAGTAAGGGTAGACGTGGTAGATATCAATCAATAAACATAAGTTAAGTATAAGTGTATGTGTCACGAACCAAGCTGGGTCACCATCTGACCCGGTGCCCGACCTGGTCCGCAGAAAGTCCTGAAGGGTGTTCCCAATCCCCATGGGCTGGCACAAGTGCCCGGGTATCAAATAAATGCTTTGGGAACAATTCACCCATATTTACCATGTTAAAATAACCAATAAATCCCAAAAACCAGATCTAAAAAATGTAACTAGAAGCACCTTTAATAAATTCAGAAATTTAAAATTTTCAACTAAACAAATTCCAAAAAGGGAAATGACACCAAGGGAAACCAAAACGAACCTAAAAACTTCGTGAAATAAGAGGAGAAACATCCTCAAGACACTGCTTCCAAGATCCCAAAACCAAGCCACTAAAAAAATGAACTGCCAACCTGTCACATCTTACCTTAATCTGAAACAAAGAGATAACAAAGCCTGTATACACCCAAAATTGTATGAAGGGTGTGAGCCAAAGGCCCAGTAGGATACCACCAAATTAAAGGTTCCATGCCACAACATCCAAGAGATAATTTAATGTGCTTATTCAAAATTATACTTTTAAACCGCTTTTAAGGAAAACATCTTCAAGCTAAAAGTTGAAAAGGAACACTTGATGAAAACTGCTTCATAGGAACTATTTTAAAGAGAAAGAGAAAAATTCATTAAGAACACACACACAAAAACACTCTCTCTTTCACAAAAGTGGTCCTCCATATGCTGAGGGAAGGCACTTCTTTATGGATAGTAGATCACTGTGGGTAAATCCCCTAAGGTTCATCTAGCTCGAGGGGGACCCTAGAACCTCATGTCTCAGTGAAACGTGGATTAGAAACCACGACACTCCAAAAACGTGCCTTAGAAACCACAAACCTCAGACTACATGGCTTAAAAATCACAACCCTCAGTTATTCATCTGTTTAGTTAGTGTTTCAATCGTCAATCTAGCTATGTGAAATAGGGACAATACCCTTCCGGATCAATAGCGAACTAGTTCTAGTCTACCCACCTAGATACCCAGGGTTTTCCCTTGTGCTCAAACAAGTTTCCACATTCACATATCACACTCACCACTACTTACATAATTAAATAAATATGTTTCGAAATTTACAAAAACACTTCCAAAACTAAAAAAATGTTTTACATTTGGAAACCACTAAATTATTTTAAGAAAACCCTTTTTATACCACACGCACACCAAAAACTATTTCACTCCATAATTCGCATCACCTTGATGAATTGATAAATTATAAAAAAAATTAATGAACATTTTTAAATAGAACGTAATGTGTTTTCACATAAATATGACAATTTAAAACCTAACTCTTGTTTAATGCTATCAACCATCAGTTCTGCCCATCACATTTGAATAAATAAATCCAATTAAATGGTTCATTAAACACTCCAAATTAGCACACGAGTGTATACACCAAAAACAAACTTTATTCCATATGGAAATGTTACTCTAAAACCAAATGCACAATATAACTATACCAAAACATGTTTTAAATCATTCAAACATTTTACAATTTGACTTAAGATGGACCAAAAAGATAAAATTACAAAAACAATCCATTTTCGAATAGAAATCTCATTTAAATACACACACACATAAAGTTCATTGAATTTTTTTTCGCACCTACCAAACAACCCTTAGAACACGTTATAGAAACATTACATCAAAACACACATAAAAACACAACCAATCCCTATATTAAAAATCCAATCGCGACTATTAGGCACACAAACCACTTTAAAAACATCATACACACCACATGATTAAGGTAATAAACCATTTGAATAATTTATAAAACCTCCACAAATGGTGAAACCAAAGATTAATTCTAAAAAACCCTAGTTTCACATAAAAAACCACTTGAAAACTAATCACACAATATCATCACACTAAAACATGTCTCACACCCAACAACTGACCCATAAAACATTTTTATAAAACAACGCACCCGTTTTCACGCACAAAACATAGCTACTTTCTGTTAAAATTTATATTCCCAACACTTAAACATATAAAAAACCTTAGAAATATAATTCTCACCCAATAAACAATTGATTTAACACTCCTAGAAATTAACACAACAAAACCAAAATGAAAACACACCATTTCTAAAAAAAATTCAATTTTATCACACATACATGTCAAAATATTTGTAGACCGCATTTCTCACAACCTATAAAGAACTACCAAACATTTATACCACAACACACACATATATGACAAGACTATATTACTTCCAGAAATCCATTTTCTTCTAAAGAGTATGCCAAAACATTTTAAACATAGTTCGCATCATGAAACTAAATCATAGAACATATTAAATTTAATTAAACAAACAAATTAAATTATCTAAAAGATGAAAAGGCATGGAACCACCTACTAGTGTGTAATAGCTCTACAAATTCGGTGCATGACTCCAAATGATCACCAAACACACCACAAAAAATCCAAAATGAAAATAAAAACAAACAACATATTCTCAAATGCATTAAAATCAAACCAACCATAAAAAACCCTAAATAACTAAGACAAAAAACCTAGCATGAAGGAAGAATGGTCTACCCGAAGGAAGGTGCATGCGCCGGAGGAGAGAGGGGTACCTACAGAAGGTCATGGTCACTGGAGGAAGGTGAGGTGTGATAGTCTAAGGGGAAAGGGAGGTTATCCGGGGGAGACAATGAGCTGGTTAGGAGGGGGGAGGGAGTCCGACGGTTGGCCGAGAAGGGTAAGGCGGGGCGGAGATCTCCCGACAGAGCAAGAGGGTAGTGAGGTGGTGGTATCTAGACAGAGAAGGTGGGTAGCGGGGCGGTGCATTTATGGATAAATCAGAAAAGAAGTGGGGAAATGCATCGCCGAACGAAGAAGGAAAGCAGCGGGGTTGGCCGAGAAGTCGGGGTGTGGCATGATAGGGCTGGTTGGGAGGTCGGGGCACGACATGATGAGATTTAGCCATCTGGGTGATGCAAAAGGCATCTGGGAGGGTGACGGTGGGTTTCCAAGGCTGGACGAGGATGGGGTGCCGATGTGAGGGAGATGGGGGAGAAGGTCTGGAGGCGCGACATGAAGAGAGGAGGGGAAGGGGATGTGGTTCGTTGGACGGATGTCAAGGATAGGGTGGCGTGAGCGGCTCGTGAGGGAGTAGGGTGCGACAGACTAGGGGGGTTGCAAGGCGACGATGAAAGGGGGAAATAAGGGGGAAATAAGGGGGAAATAATGGGTAAAGAAGGGGGGGTCCTTAAACCCTAAGGAAAAAAAAAATAAAAAATAAAAAAAGAAAAAGAAAAAATAACTAGATATATAACAATAATTACAATAGTAATAATAATAATAATAATAATAATAATAATAATAAAGTAAAACAAGAGTAATAATAATAAATAAAATAACTTAATTATCACCCCTAATATAAATAATAATAATACTCCATATTAATTAATAATATCCTCAAATAATAAAATTATTATTATCCATAAAACAATTCATTAAATTTTATCACACTTCTTATTTTATTTTATTTTTATTTATTTATTAATAATACATTTTATTTATCTGCCTTGAACATCGGGCAGGCGTGCGGGGAACTGGGCAAGGCCATGTGGTGACTCAGGAGAGACAGCGCTACTTTGACAGTGGTGCGCTGAATGTTGTCAAGGCCAAAATGTGCGTTTTTAAATAAGCACTAAAAAAAATAATGTCGGGATTCAACCTGCACTACCCGACACAAAGAAAATTAATAAAATAAATAATGTAAAAGAGTTGGGTGTGAAAATTATCCCCACCATAGTGCTTTCCATCCCCAAAAATACAAAACTAATACTGAACCCCAAAGTAGCAACTGGTACCCCCTCGAGGTTCAAAAAGGATCCCGACGAAAAGCAAGTGAAAGGAGGCGAACACATCATGATAAGAGAAAGTGACTTAAATGAAAACCTTAAGAAACTCGTATAAATACTTTATGATATGTGTCACCCTCCCCAAAGAACTAGAACACCTCCAGTTGACTGATCAAGGAAAGAAACTCCCAGACCCATAGAAACTAACCTCATAAACCGAAACACCTCAAGCACCATAGAACGAAAACCACACTGTTTGTCTGGAAGAACCAAACAAGATCAAACCACATTCCAAGAACACTCTTATCACCTATTACCAAGTCACCACTAATAATTAGAACAAAAGGCCAACATGGGGAAGTCCAAAGGGCTCACCACCATTACGAACCTACCAACACTCGAGATGAGATTGAAAAAACCGACATGGGGAGGCACGAGAAGACTCCCCATCATTATGAAAATGGACAAAACTGATTCATTCCAGTGACATTTGAGTGAGACTCACCGTGGGTCACCCCATCATTAGAACTGACAGAAGATACCGAACTTTGAAAATTTCCGGACGGAGACCAAACACCCCACCACAAGGGGTGGGGAGGGTGGGGCCCAACTACCGAGGCATCAAAATCACAACCCAAGAAAAACCAACATCTTCACATCCCTAAATGAGTTCTATTCAAATTTGAGAACGATATACCCAACAAACCCCATAAGGACCACTAAAAGCAATTAAATTAGATGGTACTCAACCCCCAAGAATTTAAGGTTACGCAATGACTATGCCTCCTCATATCCACAGAAAACCTCACACACCCAAATGGGTTTTTTCAGAATGTAAAAACCATAGAAAATAATTTAAACCGACTTTACCTTCAATACCAATGATAGAAATAAAGCTGGGGTGTCATAAAATCCTGGGAATCTTGACCACGTATCAGCTTCACTCTGAGGCCTATTGCTGGAGGCCTAATGTTCAAAGCCTCTCTTGCCTCGCAGTCAGGCATTGAAGACTCCTGAACAGATCTTCTACTTTAGGTTACACACACAACCACACCACAACCGAGACAACAGCACCAGACACAACACACTCTGAAATCCACCCACTCCCTTGCGGAATGTCCACCAGAACAGGGGTTTAGATGATGCACATGCATCACCTCTTCACCTTATCTAAGAAACTTAAGAATTAAAGATGCATGACAAACACCCCCCTTTGAAAAAAAATTATAACTCCCTAAGAGGGCACACTTCTATGAAAACTGGGATTTACGAAGGATTCTATGAAATTCACCCTTTCTCTTTAAATAGGACTCATGATGCAAAACATCACCAAACATGACCCATGCGGCCGATGAAATCACTACAAGACTTTCAAGCCATTAGTTAGAACTGATAATTCTGAACTTCCTTCACCCATCCCCGCTGGAATTCCTTTCACCACTTCCAAGGGGACCTTCAGATGCAACAGTGCCAAACTTCATACCTGGTGACCCATACAACTCAAAGAGACCAAAACTCCCTCCAAATCCCCTCACATCTTTCATCCCACTGCAAGAGGATCCACTTAAATGAAAATGAAAAAAGGGATAGACTTATCACTATCACTAAAAATGAAGAGTCTTTTCTTTAATCAACCGGAGCGTCAGCCAACAAATAATTACCCGTAGCCGCACTTCAATCGCATGCTACTACTTTATGGGACCGTGCACCAGTCAAGAAAGAAAACCATGGAGCCAATGAAACTGGTCCAATGTCTAATACATACTTCAAACGAACACTAAAAGTGTAGGGGGAACCACTACAAGGGATTCCCAAAGAAATTTTCAAAAGAAACCACTAACCACATGCTTTCAGACCAACTTACAAATAAGAATTCAAACTCATGACACAAATAATTCCAAAAGGATTCTCAACTCGAAATGCCTCACATCCAACATTTCCAAAATATATGGACACACCACACAATCAATGATTATTAAAACACCAAATCATTTGTACTTAAAGGTCCGATTTCCATGAATTCAAAACAAAGAGACGGGGAATGATGCAAGATGAGACTAGTGTCAGTGGGTGACTAGGACATATGGTTGGCAGCCATACGCCAATCACGCCACTGCCATAGAGAGTATTCTAGGATAGTGTCCCCAACTCCACAAGGCTTGCCATACCATGTGATCTCACTGAGACCACTGAACCCAGTCCCTTTTCATTTTCAAAAAATAATATTAACCTCAAGGACCAACGACTCAGACAAACCTCAAATTATCCTGGTAACTCAAGTCCTGCAATGAGGTGTGCTGGCTAGAAACCTTTCTTGTATCTAGAACATCGAGTTCTGACACTACTAACTTTGGTCTACCTTGAATGAATCCCAAACAAATATGAACCAAAAGAGAAAACCACCTATGATAACATTTTGTCATGAACCAAGCCGGGTTTCCATCCAACCTGGCACCCGACCTGGTCCGCATCAAGTCCCGAAGGACATTACCAATACCCACGGGATGACACAAGTGCCCGGGTATCAAATGAATGCTTTAGGAATGATTCACCTGCATTTATCATGTTAAACTATCCAATAAATCCCAAAAACCATATCTGAAAAATGTTACTGGAAGCACCTTTAATAAATTCAAAAATTTTAAATTTTCAACTAAACAAATTCCAAAAAGGAAAATGACACCAAGGGAAACCAAAACGACCCTCAAACCTTCATCAAAAAAGAGGAGCAACATCCTCAAGCCACCACTGCCAAGATCCCAAAACCAAGCCACTAAAAAAACAAACTGCCATCCTGTCACATATTGCCTTAACCGGAAACAAAGAGACAACAAAGTCTGCATACACCCAAAGGTGTATGCAGGGTGTGAGCCAAAGGCCCAGTAGGATACCACCAAATAAAAGGATCCATGCCACAACATCCAAGAGATAATTTAATGTGATTATTCAAAAGTATACTTTTAAAACTCATTTAAGGAAAACATTTACAAGCTAAAAGTTGAAAAGGAAAACTTAATGAAAACTATTTCAAACGCACTATTTTAAAGAGAAAGAGAAGCATTTATTAAGAACACACAAACACACACACACACACACAAGTGCTCCTCCCTATGCCTACAGAAGGCACCACGTCATGGATAGTAGAGCACTATGGTTAAATCCCCTAAGGTTCATTTAGCTCGAGTGAGACCTTAGATGATCATGTCTCGGTGAAATGTGTCTTAGAAACCATGACCCCTAGAAAATGTGGCTTAGAAACCACGACCTTCAGATAATTTGTCTTAGAAACCACGACCCTCAGTCATTCATATGTTTATTTATTTTTGAAATCGTCGATCCAGCTAAGTGAAACATGGATGATACCCCTACGGATCACTAGCGCACTAGTTCTAGTTTTCCCACCTAGATACCTGGGTTTTCCCTTGTTCTCAGACAAGTTTCCACATTCACATATCACACTCACTACCACTTTCACAATTAAATAAATATGTTTTGAAATTTATAAAATCACTTCCAAAACTCACAAAAATGTTTTAAATTTGGAAACCACTAAATTATTTTAAGAAACCACTTTTTATACCCCACTCACACCAAAAAATATTCCACTCCATAATTCGCATCACCTTGATGAATTGATAAATTATAAAAAAAATTAAAGAACATTTTTAAATATAACTTCAAGTTTTTTCACATAAAAATGTCACTTTAAAACCTAACACTTTTTTAACGCTGTCAAACATTAGTTCCGCCCATCAAATTTGAATAAATAAATCTAATTAAATAGTTCATTAAACACTCCAAATTAGCACACAGATGTATACACCAAAAACACACTTTATTCCATATGGAAATGCTACTCTAAAACTGAGTGCACAATATAACCACACCAAAACATATTTTCCATCACTCAAACATTTTACAATTTGACTTAAGATTCACCAAAAAGATAACATGCCAAAAACAATCCGTTTTCAGACAGAAATCTCATTTAAATACACACACACCTAAAGTTCCTTGAAAAGACATTTCGCACCTACCAAAAAACCCTTAGAACACATTATATAAACATCACATCAAAACAAACATCAAAACACAACCAATCCCCATATTAAAAATCCAATCGCGACCATTAGACATACAAACCACTTTAAAAACATCATACGCACCACATGATTAAGGTAATAAACCATTTGAATAATTTATAAAACATACAAAAATGGTGGAACTAAAGATTACACAAAAAAAATAGTTTCACATAAAAAAACAACTATAAAACTAAACACACAACATCATATCACTAAAACATGTCTCACACCCAACAAATAACCCATAAAACATTTTTATAAAACAACGTAGTTTGCACGCACAAAAAAAAGCTGATTTCTGTTAAAATTTCCATTATCAACACTTAAACATATCAAACACCTTAGAAATATAATTCTCATCCAATAAAAAATTGATTTAACACTCCTAGAAATTACCAAAACCAAACCAAAATGAAAACACACCAATTCTAAAAAAATGCAATTTTATCACACATGCATGTCAAAATATTTGTAGAGGACATTTCTCACAACCTATAAAGCACTAACAAGCATTTATACCACAACACACACATATAAGACAAGACTATATTACTTCCAGAAATCCATTTTCTTCAAACGAGCATGCTAAAAAATTTTAAACATAGTTCATATCATGAAACTAAATCATAGAACATAATAAATTTAACTAAACAAACAAATTAAATTATATAAAAGATGAAAAGGCATGGAACCACCTAACAGTGTGTAGTAACTCAACAAATTTGGTGCGCGACTCCAAATTCTCACCACACACCTCACAAAAAATCTGAAATAAACCTTAAAAAAACAATATATTCACAAATGCATTAAAATAAAACCAACCATAAACAAAACCCTAAATAACTAAGACCAAAAACCTAGAAAGGAAGAAGAATGGTCTACCAGAAGGAAGGTGCATGCGCTGGAGGAGAGTGGGGTTCCCACATAAGGTCGCGATTTTTGGAAGAGGGTGCAGTGTGTTGGTCCAAGGGGAAATAGAGGTTGTCCAGGGGAGACGAAGAGCTGGTTAGGATAGGGGATGAAGTCCGAAGGTTAAAAGAGGAGGGTAAGGCAGGGCGACGGTCACTGGACGAAGCAATAGGTCATCAGGGCGGTCGTTTCTAGGTAGAGAAGGAGGGCAGTAGGGTGGGGCATCGCCGGACGAAGCAGGAAAACAACAGGGTGGCACATCACCGGACGAAGCAGGAAAGCGGAGGGGTTGGCCGGGAGGTGAGGTCATGACACGATAGGGCTGGTCGATAGGTTGGGGCATGGTGCGACGGGGTTTAGCCATCTGGGTGGTGAAACATGAATCAAGGAGGGCGATGAAGGGTGTCTGAGGTTTCCTGAGGATGGGGTGCCGGTGCGAGGGAGATGGGGGAGAAGGGCCGGTGAAACGACATGAAGAGAGGAGGGTAAGGGGGTGTGGTTTGTTGGACGGAGTCCCAGGAGAGGGAGGCACAGGCAGCTCATGAGAGAAGCAGGGCTTGGCGGACTAGGGGGTTGCAGGGAGATGGTGAAAGCGGTACAGAAGGGGGGAAAGAAGGGGGAATAGTGGGGGTCCGCAAACCCTAAGGGAAAAAAAGAAAACAATAAAAAAATAAAAATAAAAAAATAACTAGATATAATGACAATTATAATAGTCATAAGAATAAGAATAATAATAATAATAAACTAAAAAAATAGTAATAATAAAAAATAATATAACATAATTATCACCCCTAATATAAATAATAATAATACTCAATAATAATTAATAATATCCTCAAATAATAATAATATTATTATCTGTAAAATAATTCATTAAATTTTATCACGCTTATTATTTTATTTTATTTTTACTTCTTCATTAATAATAAATTTGATTTATCTGCCTTGAACATCGGACAGATGTGCGGGAAACTGGGAAAGTCTGCGCGGTGACCCAGGTGAGGCCGCGCAGCTTCGACTACAGTGCACTGAGCACTGTCAGGGCCAAAATGTTAGTTTTTAAATAAGTACTCAAAAAAAATTATGTCGGGCTTCAACCTTCACTACCCAATGCAAAGAAAATTAATAAATTAAATAATGTAAAAGAGGTGGGTGTGACAGTATGAGATCGTGAATATAACTTACAAAGTTCATACCTAATATATCATGGTTAATAAACATTATTCATTGCATAAAACATGATCATTTTAAAAAACATGAATCATAAGAGTGAGGAGTTATCATAAATAAACCATGAACCATAAGTTCATGTCATATAAGTGTGGAACCATAATAAATATAGAAACCATTTCACAATTCAAGGTTAACTACCAAGAACATCAAATCATAGTGGATATATCATCAAAAACTATTTCTCATATCATAATGGATCTGTCATCATCACCCGTTTCCCATAGTGGATAAAAAACATTGACTTTTTCCCATAATGGATCAACCACATCAGCTTGTTTCCTATAACGGATCAAGAACATCAACTTTTTTTCCATAGTGGATCAAGCACATCAACTTATTTCCCATAATTATCTCACGAGATATAATACTTTACCCAATGCTTTAGGGGGATATATAATTCTAATACCACCCATAAAATAATAAAAACCATACATATTTAGGCCATAAAATCATTAAAAATTCATCATATAATTATATCATAACCCATATAAAGAAATCAGGTTTTATAAACATTTCATCAATCCATCATAGCATAACGCATAGAAAAATAAATGGGTTTTATAAAAATCTCATAATCAGAATCATAAAACATCCATAGAAGGAATAAGGATTGTACAATTGGACCGTGTCTATATTAAAACATAAGGAACACCCAAAGTTGTTGTCATTGATTAATATAAATTATATAAAAATATAATTAAAACATTATTGAGGAAAAAATACTCTACATTTTGAAATAACTTCTCTAAAATATGAAAATTTCCCAAATATTAAAGAAAATATTTTCTTTTAAAATAAAATAGGATACTTGTAATGTAATATTTAAATCATATAGTGGTTATGACATTGGGAAATACCATTCATGTTTTATACTTAAAAAAAATATTCCTTTCACATTTTTGCTAAAAATACCAAAGAACCTTGTTCGGAAAATAGCAAAATGATTAATTTTAAACTATTTTGTAAAAAGTAAAACATAGTTAAAAATTTCATTAAACAAGAATTGGGGAATAAAAAAACCTTTTTTACCATATTTTTATGTAACATGGACATGGAATAAAAAATATTTTCTACTTAAGGGAGAAATAAATTTGTTTTTTATGAAAAACATTATTTCAGTCACTTGATTACATTAAGAGAGTAAATAAAAAAGGAAAACATGTATTATTAAGAAAAAAATATAGGTTAATAAAATTCATAAGTTTATTAATGCATATATCATAATATTTCATCATCATAAACTTTTTCATAAACAATCTTGATAAATAATGTGATTGTGACATAAAAACTTTACCACTTTGGTAACTTTTGAATCATAAGTCCCATTAAAGAAAGAACCATAAATGCATATAAATATC
The DNA here is from genome assembly GCA_963277665.1 of Viscum album. NCBI lineage: Eukaryota > Viridiplantae > Streptophyta > Magnoliopsida > Santalales > Viscaceae > Viscum > Viscum album. The sequence goes on from OY728161.1 coordinate 1,479,198,467, forward strand.
CCCATAATTTTTATAAGAAGAACCATAAAATATGTTCATGGGAATAATATAAACTACATAAAAGAAACAAGTGGTGAACATGGAATCTATCTCACAAAAGTAAAAGTGAGATAAAAATACCTTACCTCAAGAATCGACTTACTTCATACGCACTCGAACCTCCTGTATAATAAATATGGGTTTATTATATATTTATTTTAGAATAAAAATAATACATATTATAACATATATGATTTAATTATAACCTTTTAACACTAGTTTATTAACAATTATTTGTTAAAATCACTATTCTGTGTGATATGTGATTCATTTTCATATATATTTTGGTTCATTTGTTTTGATCCTTATAATCTAATTATTGATAAATCATCTATAGAATGTTAATAATTATTTAAATAGTATATATATTTATTATATATATATTTAGATTCATGCATAAAATTTATATTCATAAAAATGGATTACACCGTTCATAAATGCGGTTGGTTGTACGTATGTATGACCATTGTTTCCATTTTCTTGACGGATGGAATGAAAGAAAGGTAAAGGGCCCTATGGGGTGTTAGAGAGGTCTCTGGTTCGAGTCTCCCCAACTTATTTCATGATTTTTTTTTGTTTTTTCTTTTTATCTTTGTAGTTCCCCTTCCCCAACCATTTTTAATAATATATATTCATTAAATCTATCCTTATTACCATCCATGTCGAAATAAAATGAATAAAATATCACATTTCTTTGTTGAGGGGGTAGTCTACACGTACAAATGAGCGATGTTATCATTTCATAAGAGACTGGAAGGTTCTAAGGTCATAATTACAGAGGTATAATTACATAAAAAATATCATATATATTCTTTAAATCCATCATTATATCTACTTGTGAGAGGCGGTGATGGAAAATGAATTACTTTGGTTTATGAGCCGGTACTCCACTATACACATGATAGATGATTTCGTTTCTCATTTGATGAAAGAGAATATTAATGTAGGTTATGAAACTAACATAATAAAATATCAGTATATGTGAGATAATTATGTTATTATATCAGTGTAGTTGAAGAATATTTGAAGAATATGGAATAAGAAATAAAACAAAAAATGCATGGCTTAAGACTATACCTCTTCTCTAGTGAACCTCTTTAGGTTTACACATTAATATTTATTAGAAGGGTTTAATAATAAAAAATGACTCTAGGATAAGGTAAGGGAAGTAAGTAAATTATTTTGGTAGCTATTTTCTAAACAAAAAACGCTTTGTAAGTTTGAATAAAAGATTATAAGGGTGTCCTTTTATAAGTGGGGGAGGTGGCACACATGGAATTTTTGAAAAGAATAATATATAACCATGTTTTAATCAAGAAAAAAGGCTCCAAAATGGATCATTATTGAACCTTAAATAATATAAGGTTAAAATATGGATATAAAATAGGAATTGGTCAAATTTTTATGTCATTTAAACCCTTATCTTTTTAGTTTAACCCCTGATAAACCTGTTTTAACCTTAACCACAATAATTCATTTTTACTATTAATTATAAAAAAATTAAGATAACCCTATTATTTAATATTAATTATGATGATTCCAAATTTTTTAATCCATTTTACAAAATTAAATTCAGATAATTTGTAAAATTTAATTTAAAATTAAACTTTCTAATATGATGAAAAAGTGGGATTTCAAAGAAAAAGTTTTCATAAGTATAAAATGTTTTTATAAAACAATTGAATATAAAATTTAATTAAATATAATAAATTGGATTAATAATAGTATAATTTTTCTAATTTAAAATTTAAAACAATCATAAGAGAAAATGTAACTTGTAAATTATTCCAACCAAAAGAGAGTTTTTAATAAAAAACGTTATTTTTCACTATTAATTGATAAATTAGTCTTTTTAGAAAATTAAAAAAAATTCACTATAAGATAATTTTGACATGTTGATCTCAAAAATAAAGATAATTTTTTAAAATATATTTTATAAAACTGGAAAAAATTAATTTTATTATTTGTTCACAAAAACAATGAAAATCATTTTTTGAGACAAAAGTATTTTCAAAGCATATAAAGACTTAACTAAAAATTATGCACTTATTTATAAATATATTTTATGTACTTAAAAACTTCATAATTGATTTTAAAAATTTATTTATCTTATTAATAATACTAAATTTAATGGATAGGTTATAATGATCATGTTTAAATAGTAATATTTTTAATAGTATATTGTGGTTCGTCACAACTCAATGTTGCATGTAAAGCATAATATTAAAGAAATTAAATTTATTTGAAAAAAAATATTTCATAAAATATCTGGGGGTTTCATTATACCCCCATTAAAATTAATTTCACTCTTGAATTTTCATTAATCTGATATATACAATTGAGGATCCTTCCGCCTCATCATATCCTTAGGTTCCCATGTAGCTTCCACAAATAAATGGTTTCACCAAAAAGTTTTAACCAGGTGAGTGGTATTGTTTCATATCACTTTCTCTCAATAATAAAGAATCTAAATTGATTGTTCCTCATAATAAATATTTTTCTACAATGGAATGAAATCATAGTTTAGTAAATTTGAAGGATTAGGTATGTGCTTCCTCAGGAGAGATACATAGAACACATCATTAATTTGAGAGAGGTTTGGTCAAAGTCCCAAGAGATATGCTACCGTCCCTAATTGATCAAGAATATCAAAAGGTAAAATATACATATGAATCATATTTTATTTCTTCCCAAATCTCATAACCTTATTCCATGGTGAAATTCATAGAAAAACCCTCTCGCCAACTTCAAACTCCAGATCACACCAATGATTGTGAGTGTAACTTTTCTATCGACTATGAGCTTCTTTAATGTGCTATTGAATGGATTTAACGTTCTTTTACCTTTCCTTAGCTAGATGAGGTCCCAATATACTTCCTTCCCCAATTAAATCATAACACATTATATTTAAACACTTCTCTTCATAGAGGTATTCATAAGGAGCCATCTGAATGCTTGAGAAAAAGCTATTGTTGTTAGAAAAATCAAATAGTGGGAGGTGTTGATACCAAACACCTTTGAAATATATAGAACAAGATCTTAGAATATCCTATAGGGTTTTAATTATTCTCTCAAATTGAACATATATATAAATATAATAGGTAATGTTAAAACTAAATTATGTATCAAGAGATTTCTAAATACTTCGCCAAAACTTCGAGGCAGACCTCATATCCCGATCAGATAAAATAGAATGCGGTACTCTATGAAACCCTACCACTTACTTATTGTATATCATGGAAACTTTATCTTTAGATAGATCTTATCTAATAGTAATGAAGTATGATGATTTTTAAGGTGTCTGACTACAATCCATATAGCATTTTCCCCTTTATTTGTTTTGGGGAGTTCAATGAAAAAATCCATGGTGATGTTTTCCCATTTCTATTTTGGTATGGGTAATGGTTGTAACATCCCATTATAATTTTGTCTCTTAGACTTAACTTATAGGAATACCTAGTATCAAGATATAAACTCTGATATACCTCTCTTCATGAAATCCCACAATAGGTTCTCTTTTATCTCTCTATACATCTTCATACTTCTTAGATGAATATAAAATGAAGAACTATGAGCCTTATCCAACATCTCCTTCTTTAAATTTGGTATGGATGGACCAAATACATGATTTTGAACCTTATCATTCCATCATAACCAAATAAAAACTTAGGAAAATTTCTGACCTTCTTATGTACCTTTATATCTTCTTTTCTACACCATTTTAATATTCACTAGGATAGATGGTTTAACAATCATTTAAGAATGATAATATTTACCCCCTTACATCAAAATTTTAAGATCCATACTTTGAAAATATAGAAATATTAGATCCTTTTTGATCATGATCATCGATAAGCTATCTAATACTTTCAACTCAAAGCATCAACCACCTTGTTCACTTTCTTAGGGTGATAACATATTGATTAGTCAAAATATTTAATCAATTTTAACCATATTATTTGGGGCATATTCGACTCACTACTAAAATAAGCACTTTTAATAACACTAAAAATTGGATTTAATAGCACTATAAAAGTGCTTCTAATCTAAGCACTATTAAAATCCTCTTTTTTCATTGCTAAAAAAATCACTAATAAAGGGGGTATTTATCAGTGTTTTTTTAGTGCTGATAAAGGGGACCTTTTTCATCACTAAAAAAGTGCTGATAAATCCCCATTTACCGGTGCTTAAAAAAAGCACTGATAAAAGTACCCATTGTCAGTACTTTTTTAAGGGCTAATAAAAGGGGAAAAATATTTTTTTGGAGTTCTCCACCCCCTTTTTCAGAACTTTCCTCCTCTTTGTTATCTATGTTCACCCACTGATGACCCACCACACTTGTAACCCAATTTCCACACCACCCACCCTTTGTTAAAACTCATAATGGCCCTTTTTCAGCACTTTTCCAAATTCCACCCTCCTATTCACCCCACACACGATCCTAGAATTGATTCTTATACCTCTCTTTTGAAACTGAAACACCTTTAACACTACACCAATGTGTTTTATGTCTATTTATTTATATTTATATTTATTTATATATAATTTTACATATATAATTTTTATTTATATATTTATATAATTATTTTTAAATATATTTAAAACATATATGTTTATGTGTGTGTGTGGTATATATATAGTTAAATTTATTTAAATATATTATATATTAATACAAATTTACACATATTAGAATATAAAGATAAATATATTTCTTGTATTAATACACACACATATTTATATATAAGCATTATATATATTTGTATAATTATGTATATATATATATATTAAAATATTTTTATAATGTAAAAAATTGTTAGTTATTATATTAAATACATTTTTAGAATATTTTATGTAAATATGTTTAAATATGTATTTATAAAATTGATCTATTATAAGTAAATATAAATAAATATGCTTATATTTAATTATTAATTAAACTACATTATGAAAAACGATAAAATTTCCAAACCAAAATATCTATATAATTTAATCCCTAGAAATAAATTCAGTGACCACTAAAAAAGACAATAATACTAGATTAAACAAAGCTGATATACCATCTAATATTAAAAAATTACGGCATCACAACAAAAAACTCAATTTTAGAGGCCATTGGGCCTTTTTGACCTCAAAAAATTAGGTACATGGATCCCCCAAGTGAACATAGCATAAATATCTTCACAAGATTCGATTTGATATGTAGTAGAGCTAAAAGAGACTCTTGGATCAAAATTTACAGCCATTTGAAGTTTATGTCATGTTTTCAACTTATCTTAGACCGTCCATTTGCTTATTGAATTTTATTTCCATAAAAATGTTATTAAATTAATATTACTCAATATTAATTAGAAAATTATTAATTAATATTATTTCTTTAATTATTTTTAATCCAATTTTCACTAAATATCTTATATATTAATTGTAAATGCATATTTAGCCTTATCTAAATCATATTTAATAAAATATATTATATTTATATCAATATAAATATATTTATATATTATTTTTAATAGAATATAAATTTATTTTGAAATATACCCTTGATCAGGGCTAGCAAAAACACACTAATAAAGGGAACCCTTTATCATCACGTTTTTAGCGCTAATAAATGCCCCCATTTATTAGTGTTTTTTGTAGTGTTGATAAAGTATTCCTTTATCAATTTTTTATTAATGAAAATAAATAACCCCTTTATCATCACTTTTTTATTAGCACTAATAAATCCCCCCTTTATCTATTCTTTTTTTCTAGAACTGATATGTGGTCCTTTATTAGCGCTTTTTGATAGTGCAGATAAAGGGTGCCTTTATCAGCACTTTTAGCTAGTGCTAATAAAGGATTGCAATGGATAAACCCAAATTTGTATTAGTGAATCATTATATGTGAATATATACTTTAATATTTTATGATTAGTATATATAAATCACACCTTTCTACTAAGGATAATGTCTCCACATTTTTAATGCAAAAAATTACCACAGCTTACTCCAAATCATGAGTTGGGTAATTTTTCTCATAAACCTTCAATTATCATGAGGCATAAGCTATAACTTTGTAATTCTATATGATAACACATCCCAATACCTTATTTGATGCATCACTATATATTACAAACCCTTCTATACCATAGGGTAATGTAAGAACATATGAGATAACTAACCTTCTCTTTAGTTCCTTTATTTTTTTTCACATTCATTTTTCTAAAGGAACCTAGCTCCCTTTCGAGTTAACTTAGTGAGTGGATTTGACAACTATGATAAATTTTTCACTATGAATCAACAATATCCAGCCAAACCAAGACAACTATGGATCTCAGTCACTGCGGTTGGTCTAGGCCAACATTCAATAGCCTCTATCTTTAATGGATTCTCCGATATACCCTCATTTGAGATTATATAAACAAAAAATGAAACCTTTTGTAGCCAAAATTTGCACTTTGTAAATTTTTAATACACTTTATCCTTCATTAGGGTCTTCAGTATAATTCTCATGTTATATTCATGCTCTTACTTTCTCTTTAAATATACATGAACATAATATATAAATACTACCAAAAACTAATCAAGGTAATAGTTAAAGACTCTATTCATTAATTTCATGAATATATGTGGGGAATCAGTAAGACCAAATGGAATCAATATATATTCATAGTGTCCATACCTTGTATGAAATATTATCTTGGGTATATCCTCCTTCCTGACCCTTTATCGATAATCAATGTAGATTCACATCGATCCATATATATTCTTAAAAAAAAGAATAGGTGCACCCCAAGATGACACACTTGGCTGAATGAATCTAGTTTCAAGATTCTCCTATATTTGCTTCTTTAATTCTTGTAACTCAATCAGGTCCATTCTAAATGGAGTATTAAAAATAGGTTTATCACTAGGTGAAAGTTCTATTGAGAACATAACTTAAAAATTTGGTGTAATAATAGGAAACTATTCTATAAATATATCAAAAAAATCTCGCACAATAGGCATATCATCGGCGTTGAGTTTCTCCCCAACCATTTGAGATAAACACCCCTTTTGAATAGGAATCAAAACCTATAAAATGGATGTGATTTACACAAGAAGTTAATATTTATCATCTCACCAATAGATGATCATATGTTGTTTAATAATATCAAAAGTGACTTCTATTCCTTGGTAATTAATGTATAGAAATCCAATCCATGCCTAAGATAACATAAAATTTAACCAGAGGAAGAATTACAGATTTGTAGGAAGCACATTACCGTGAAATTTAACTAGAGAATAATCTTATATGTGTGATAATATCATCATACCATTAGGGGTTTTCACTTATAATTCAATGTATAATAATTATCATGGAATTTTGACACTAATAGAAAATTATTCAGATATAAAAGAGTGTACCTTTAATCATGTAATTATCATACCCCTTATCATAGATAGTAATCAACTGATATTTCCCTTTATCTATTGGATTAATAGTTTTCTAACATTAATCATCACCATTAACCTTTATAATTAAGCACAAGTTATCATAATTCCCATACTCCTTTGATTTGAATCATTAGAGTGTGGGAGGTGCATTAATGGGAACATTCTTATCTTCCATTACATAAACCAAACCATTAATTGAATTTCAAAATTTACAAGAATTATGACATGTACTTCCACATTTAAAGCATCACCCAGTTATATTCAAACAATACCCTTGACATTTCTTCCCACATTTTTGGCATGCAAATGGTTGTAATTTCTTCCCCCATGTGATTTATTTGAGTTTTACTAATACTCTATTTTCCTTTTCCTATCTAATCCATGGGAATGGTGGGAATATCTAATTTCCATTTCTACCTTCAGTGTACATCAAAAAATTTCTTTATATCTACTAAAGTATCTTATAACTAATTCCTTTCATAGAATTGTTTTTAGGACACTATAGAATTGATCAATATTACTTTCTATTTTGATGATAATATAAAAATCATACCACGAAAATCTTATAAAATTTTCCTCATACGTACTGATAAATTCATCATGATTCTACTTAAGCTCAATAAATTAATTCTCTATTTTTGTACAAAGAATACATAGAATATACTTATTGAAAAATAATCTCTTAAACTCATACCACTCCATAGAGTCAATTTATTCCCATTCCATTGTTCTTTTGACAAGAGTCCACCACTGATATGATTCACCTTCCAAATGATGAATAAAGAAAATAATATTTTCATGCTCTAAACACCAGAGAATAGAAAATATATTTTTAGTGGCATTGATAAATTTCTCAAAACTAGTGGATTAGTGGAATCACTAAAATAAGGTGGCTGTTGCTTCATGAAGGACTCAAAAGAACGTTGTTACCTCCTTTTCTTATTTTGAAGTTCAACATGATTCATACCTTGAGAAAGTTTTGTGATCATAACAAAAATATTTTTCATTCTTACTACCATAACATTTGTTTTATCAGAAGGATAATCATTGCATTGTATTTAACATTAAAAATTGACATTGTTTCTTCGAGTTCCATCCATTGACTAAAACCAAAAAAACATAGCGCGAGAAATACTAATCATATTGGAAAACCACATAATCATGAAAAAATAATTTATAGGATGTCTTAAATCATGACACCTACTTTTCAATCTATAACACCTTAGGTTTAACATAGTTAATTTAGGGTTATAGTTGATTTAAATCCTTAATAATGTTTTATAAAGAGTTTGTGATTCCAAAAACATATCCCTTGGGAGTATCAAACTAGGTGTACATCAAGGACCATTTTCATGCACTAGTTGACAATTGAGTCAAAGACCAATATTCTTTTTTATGTTATTACCCTTAGGTAAAACTGTTCTGGAGTCACACCCAGTTGTAGTATCTAGTCAAGGATTTAGTTTATTGGTAACCACTTACTATATCCTTTACAATAATTCTAGGCCATTTTTCTATACTTTGACTTATCCCTAGGGTTATCACTAAAGTTTTCTTATAATAGATTCTTAAGGTGAACTAAACCTTTTTCTGATACCAAATATAGTGATCCTAACTTTTCATACAAAGATATAAAATCTTAAAAGATAGATGTTCATTACATAGCATAAAAATCCATAGTATAATCGTATGGTTCTAGTGCATTTAGAAATTTATATACACAAATAAACATTTCACAAGTGAACTGCATCATCTCCCACTATGTTCTTCATAACTATAATTGTTTTTAGACATATCATACATAATACCTATATTCACAACCTTGTAAAATGAAACATAATAAAGGGTGAACTCAGATGCTCAGTAAGGGTAAAAATGGGAGATATCAATAAATGATCATATGAAAATATAAGACAAGAATAAGGATATGAGATCATGGATATAACTTACAAAGTTCATGAATAAAAATTGGTCATTTAAAAATATATGAATCATAAGAGTGATAAATCATCATAAATCAATCATGAACTATAATTTCATGCCATATAAGTGTGGCACCATCAAAAATATAGTAACCATTTCATATGTCAAGGATAATTATCGAGACCATCTAATCACGGTGGATCAGGAATCAACACCAATTTCCAATGTTATAACGGATTGAGAATCATCACCTGTATCCCATAGTAGATCAAGCACATCATCTTGTTTCTTATAATTGATCAAGCACATCAGTTTGTTTCCCACAATGTATCAAGAACATCGTCTTGTTTCCCATAATAGATCAAGCACACCAACTTGTCTCCCCAAGTTATCTCATGAGATATAATTCCAAGACCACCCACCACATAATTAAAGCCATATATATTTGTTCGATAAAATAATTAAATATTTATCACATCATTATATCATAACTCGTGAAAAGAAATCAGGTTTCATAAACATTTCATCAATCCATCATAGCATAACCCATGGGAAAATAAATGGGTTTCATTAACATCTCATCATCATAATCAAAGTCCATCTAGAAAAAGAATAAGGACGGTACCATTGGATAATATCCCCAGTAAAACATAAGAAACATAAAATTTTGTTTTCATTTATGAATAAAAATTCCATAAAAATATCATTAAGGCATTATTGTATAAAATATCCTTTCCATTTTAAAAATAACTATTTAAAATCTAAAAATTACCTAAATATTAAAGAAAATATATTATTTAAAAATAACCATGAAAACTTTTAAACAAATATTTAAATAATTGAGTGTTAATTGTGGTGTTAAATACCATTCATGTAATATATGTTAATATAAATATTCCTTTTTCATTTTCGGTAAAAAAGAAACTTGTTCAGAAAATGACAAAAAGATCCCTTATAGATAATTTTGTAAAAATTAAAACATGGGTTAAAATTTCTTTAAAAAATCATTTAGGAATAGTAAAAAATTTATTTAAAACATTTTTATAAAACATTGACATAGAATAAAAGTTATTTTCAATCGAAGAGATAAATAAAGCCAATTTTTATTTAAAACGCTATTTTGGTATCTTGATTACATAAAGAGGGGAAAATGAAAGGAAAACATGTATTATATAAAAATAACTAGAGGAGAATAAAATTAATGATTTTATTGAGATATATATCATAATATGTCATAATCATGATCTTAATGATATACAATCATGATAAACAATGAGATTGTAACATAAAACCTTTACACTTTGATAACTTTTGAATCACAAGACCAATAAAAGAAATAAAATTAAATAGATATAAATATCCCCAAAATTTTCAAGAGAATAATCATAAAAAACATTCATGGGTATAATATACACCTTATAAAAGAAATAAGTGGTGAATATGATATGTATCTCACTGAAGTAAAAGTGATATGAAAATATCTTACCTCAAGTCTCAACTTCATTTGTATGCTTTCAAAACCCATGTATAATAAATATAGGTTTATTATACATCTATTATATAAACATAATCATACATATCATAGCATATATTATTTACTTATAACCTTTTACAATCCATTTATTAATAATTATTTGTCAAAATCACTATTCTGAGTGGTATCTACTTTGTTTTTTATGTACGTTTTAATTCAGTAGTTTGGGTTACTATACTTTTATTTGGTTACATAATCTCAAGAATTTTAATAATGATATAAATAACATATATTATATATATATATATAGTATCATTCCTAAAATATAGATATAGTAAAATGAATTACACCATTCATGGAGATAGTAGGCTATATGTATGACTGTCTAAAAATTAAATTTTTTATTTCAAAAACACTTTTCCATAAAAGTGGGAAACCTCACAAGTTAATGTAATAAGGTCTTTAAACATATAAATAAATCAAAAAATCATTAAATAATATGCTAATATTATTATAATCAATCACCCAATATAATCCTCATTATAGTTTAGACACCTTAGTATCCGGGTCTTCCTTGATAATATCTTCAAAATGATGGTCCATCTTGTCTCAAGTCTGGATATATTAATCCAAATTAATCATCATTTGATTGAATCCTAATGAAAAAATGTGATCTTTTTTATTTATCTACACCATTTTATCTTTATTAGTATAAAAAAATCATTATTTCATATATTCGGTTAACATCATCCTTTGAAGCATTATTATGAAGAACTCCTTTGATCATTTGTTCCTTCAAGTAGAGAATGAGATCTAGAATTTTTCTTCTTCTTCAACCTTTATAGATATTATCTTCAATTAATTAATAGGTACAAATTCATAAAACACTAAACTATTGGAGAATTTAGGAATTTTGGGTTTTCCAACACTTTTAGATTCACCCATAACTACATAGCCTCTCTACACTTGATGTGAAGCTTTAATCTTGTCACCACCCTGATATTGTTCCTTAGATACATCATCCTAGACTATTTGGTTTTCATCATAGAGATTAATGTTCTTCTTATGAGTCTAATATTGTGTAGTGGTTTTTCATTCAAGTGCCTTGTTGGCCCCAACCTTTTTGGAAGACCTTGTCTCCATGGTTTTAGGTAAGTAAGAATAGTCCTTACGCCATTTGGATTTCTTCCCCTTAAGCACCATGTGTCTCCCTAAGTCATAGTCTTCTTATGAACCTTATTACTCTTTAGGATGTAAATTCCTCTACCATGAATTCTCTCAAGAATATACACTAAGAACTGACTAGATATTTTATCACTGGTTATGTGAATATTCTTCTCACCGTTTGAAACAAATAAGGAATTTTTTTATTTATCACTCATAATTAGATTAGCGTAGGTCTTGAAACTAGTAAAATTATTTTTCCAATTAGGAATAACCATCTTCCACACTTCCTAGTAAGTATATCTAACCATAGGTTCATATAAAGGTTTAAAATTATTCTAAATATGTATTAAAACAAATGATTGTATGAATAACATGATCAATATAATGCCTTTCACACCCCCTAGAAGACACCGTTTGAGGACACAATAAAGTAGTGGTGGAGGTCTAGGACCCTGTCTACCCTTAAACTGGAACAATCTTCTTGACTTCTTCTAAATCATGACTCAAACCATAAAATATATGATCAATATTGAAGTATAGTTGTAGAATCACAACCACCTTCCAAAGAGTATCACCCGATGAGAGACCTGAATTTCTTGAGATACTAGTAGAGTGGCTCTCACAAAGATCAGATATTGAATAGATAACAAACATAACTAGAGTCTTCCCTTGAGAATTCATATGAAAATTCTATTTTAGGAGACCCAAATGAGAACACAACACAAAAAAATCACACCAGGTCTTGAAAACCAATGGATGATGGAATCAGAGCTCTTCACCTACCTTAATACATAAAGTGTCAACAGAAGGCCTAGAAACATATAATTCCATGTAAATTTGGGGCACAATGGGGTGATATAAGGATCTCAACTAGTCATTAAAATCTAAAAAAAATTCCAAAATGATTACCCAACATTCGAAGAATTGAGGGATTTTGTAAGGGAAGGGGTAGTCCTGGAAAACATACCCAAATACCCATGGTGGGGGGATCTTGCTTCTAGTGAAATGTGTAATCCCATCTGAAAATGAAGAAATGAGATCCTTCGTATGAGTGTTGGGACTTGGACAATGAAGATGCAAGGTCATCATCACTAGCGAATCGAAGATGGAAGTGGTGGGGATCTAGAAATATGAAAATGGATTTCTCTTGTAGGGGGTCAAAACCATTGAAAAATCTATTTACGTAGTCTATCAATGGGAATAATTGTCTGAAATGATCCACTAAGGACAACCCATGAAGTGACGACGCCTCTAAGAACCCCTAGAAGGAGAGATGAAGAGAAGATAACCCTTGTTGAAGAAGAGATGTATTTAGTTTTTTATAATAACATAATAAAATATAAGTATATGGTAAATAATTATGTTATTATATCATCATATTTGAAGAATATTTGAAGTAGGTGGAAGAAAAAATAAATCAAAAAACACATGTTTTAGGAATATACCTCTTCTTTAGAGAACCTATTTAGATTAACACCAAACACCTTTTTAAGAGGTTTTAATATTCAAACTAAGGACTATCAGATAAGGAAAGTGAAATAATTAAGGGATTTGGGTAGCTATTTTTTTGAAACAAAAGGATTTGTAATTGCGGAGAGGAGAGGAGAGGGGGTGTCCTTTTATAAATAGGGGAGATGACACACTTGGAATTTTTGAAAAGAATAAAATATACCCACATTTTAAACATGAAAAAAGGATACAAAATGGATCATTATCAAAACATAGTTGATATAAGGTTGAAATAGGGACATAAAATATGAGTTGTAAAATTTTTAGGCCATTTAAACCATTATCTTTTTAGTTTAACCCGTGGTAAACCCGTTTTTACCATAACCGTGGTAAATTATTTTTAATTTTCTTACTATTAATTATGACAAAAAATTAAGGGGTATATATTTTATAAAATTATTTACTATGATTCCAAATATAGAATACATTTTAACAATTCATAGAAGTTTTAAAATTTAATTTAAAATTAAACTCACAAAAGCAACGACAAAGTATGGTTTCAAAGAGAAAGTATTTATATGTATAGAAAGTTTTTATATAAAAATTGAAAATAAAATCAATTTAAATGACCTAAATTGAATTAATAATAATATAATTGAACTAATTTTTCTTTTAAAAACATATTGAAACAAAATTTCATTTATAATTTCTTTAAATGAAAAGATGGTTAATAAAAATAAGTATTTTTCACTATTCATAAAAAAATTAATCTTTTCATAAAATTTAAAAAATTCACTCTAAGATAATTTTTACATGTTGATTTCAAAAATGAAGTTAAAATTTTCAAATAAATTTTTTAAAAGTGTAAAAAATTAATTTTTTATTTTTTTAAAAAGAAATGAAAATAATTTTTTAGAAAAAGTATTTTTAAAGCATATAAATACTTCATTAAAAATTAATTACTTATTTATAAATATATTTTCATTATCTAAAAAATTCATACTCGATTTAAAAAAATTGTCATCCTATTCAAAGTGCCAAATTTTATAGATAGGTTATAATGGTCATTTTAAAATAGTTTTATTTTTAATATTATAGTGCGGTTCATCATAACTCAATGTTTCATGTATTGAAAGATATAAAAGAAACTAAATTTATCTAGAAAAATATATTTCATAAAATCTTGAGGTGTTATAGTTTTGATGAGAATTTTTATTGACAGATGTTTTTTATTTTGAGGATGTTCTGTTTTGTTTTTATTTATCTATATACTAGTGGTACTTTCTCCTTTTTAAGTGTTTGGGATGATGACCATGTATTGATTTATATTCTCCTATTATACCATTATTGTGGAAAAAATCATTCCCTTTGTCTTTTTTTTGATTCCAGGTGCTAGTCGCCAAACTTTGGGGATTTCGAACTCCCTTCAGGCTATGTTAGGGATCAAGTATCAGTGTTGTAGTCTATCTGGGTTGGTTTCTGAAAAAATGGTATTAGGTCTAGATTTTTTTATCTTTCCTCACTGTTGGTATGCAGTCTTGGATGTCTTGATAGATAGAAGGTAGGATCACTGGGACTTAAGTGGTAGTAATCCATTGGTTTCCTAACCCGTTCTCATTATAAAAATACTTAAGTCACCATGGGTGTTTGGGAAAATCATCTTTAAGAATCTGATTCTACTATTTTTCAAATTCGATCCAAGCATGTTGAAATCCCAAAACTTGAATTCTATTTGATGGAATTGATGTTTATGTATCTCTTTATTGAGTGAAGATCTGAGTATTTTTTGGTAATATTCTCATGTTTTCTGTTAATGTTCTGTATTATCATGCATCTGGGAAGATGTTTGAATATGCCATAGGAGGAAGTCGATGGTGAACCACAACAAAAAAATGATATAGTAGAACAAAATCTTGTTGAGATAGTGTTGCATGCTATCCAAGACCTGAGATATTTAGAATAACTCTTTCATATTTAGGCTCCAGTAGTGGAACCTCAAAGGGATGACACCAGAAATAATTATCAAGTGTTTCTTCACCAGGTTGCACCAGAATTTCAAGGTTTAAATGATCCTCAAGGTGAATAAGATTTGTTGAAAAATATTGAGTTTATTTTTGAGTTCTTAAAAATTCATAACTCCTATTAAAGTGAAATGTGTTACCTTAAAGCTTGAGGGACCTAATAAGAGACAATGGGATTCAATGGTGACAAAAAATAAACATGAGGGTTTGGAGGGGAAATAATTTAGAGTTCTTTTTATAGAGAATTTTTATCCCAAATCCATGGTGTTTTCAAATTATATAGAGTTTCTCTACCTCCAGTAGGGCGATAAGACCTTGAATCACTATGAAAAACATCTTTCTAAACTTGTTTAGTTTTATACTGAGGACATGATGAATGAAAAACTAAAGGCTCAAAGATTTTATATGGGTCTTTGTTATGATATCTAATCTCATGTTTTCATGTTGAAACTCTCTTCTTATAAGGATGTGCTAGATATAGAATTTATGGATGAGCATGACCTGGATGGTAAATCAAGGTTGATGAGATTTCTGTTTCCTCCCAGTGGAAGTTCTATTAACTAATTTAAAGTAAAGAGAAAGGGTGGTGAGTCCTATAGTGGATATCGATATTAGGGTATATAAATACCTATTTTAGTGCTTGTAAGAGGCCCTTTAACTTTCTTTCAGTATAGAAATGTTGAATATTTGAAACAGGTTTTCACTGAGGCACCCAAGATCTATGGTTTATGTAGACTCTTAGGCCACCTTCAAAAGTTTTGTCACATCTTTTCCACTCCTCATAGTGACATGGGATCATTAAAACCTACAATAACTGTAGTTAAATTTAGTGCTTCATGAATTAAGGGGTTCTATATAGAGGAATCCATAATGAAGCTTCATCATATAGTGGAAGAGTCTACAGAGGAAGACGATGTAGGTCCATAAACAGTGAGAGGTACCCCAAGATGTTTTTAATTTCAAGGGAATTTCCCCTCGTGTTCCTTCTCATCTTCAAGGGTTAAAACCAGATAAAAAAAATAAGATACTTTTCTCTTTCTCTCAATAGATTCCATCGAACTTTATCGCCTGGTGATAATTCTAAGTACATCTCCTTTTAATGATTTATTTCAAAGTTTGGAATGACTATGTATTAGGTGAACAGATTAATATGGATTATATTTCTAAAGTGTTATATAGTATTAATATTTCTATTTTTGTGGTTTTGAAACAAAAATAAAGAAACTATATAATTCAAGATTATGAATATCAGATTGGTTTATGTGAATTCATGCATAGATATCCCAAAAATCATCATATATGGATCTTTTGGAAATCAAGTATCCATGTTGAAAATATTGATGATTCAATTAAATAAATCACAACCATGATTTTAAAAGGTCTTTATAGTTTCTACAACTCATTTACTAATACAAAATGTGATCCTCCCTTGAGGGATGATCTGTGACAGGGTCTTGGATCATTCAACCCAGGTGACTCTTTTTGGTTTTTTGAAGGTGATTTCAATGTGATCCTATAAAATTTAGAGAAGAAAGGTGGTAATAAAAATACAAGGAAATAAAGGAAATATTTCACCTCATTCATGACTCAAATAGGGATACTAGACTTAGGATATGGAGATGATAGATTCACCTGGTTTAATAATAAAAAAGGATCTAACTACACTTGGTAACTCTTGTACCAGTGTCTAGCCAATATCCATACCATCTACTCTTTTCCCTCAGTCAAGGTGAACCATGTTGTCACATATTTTTATGATCACTCTTCAATTATGGTGTCATTAATTGGGAACAAAGATCTCAATGAGTACTTCTATTTCTCCAAAATATGGACTATTTTTCCAAGATATCACTAGGCTCTGAGAGAGTTTTGGAATAAATCAATTCAAGGTAGCGGTTGGATTGGTTTTCAAAATAGTCCATGACAATTTAAAGGGGATATTCTACAATGGTCGAATAGGAAACATATCAGTGTTAAAGATATTTCATTACTCAAAACTAAAATTTATAAATTGGAGGCTTCTCTTGAAGAATCTTGGAGTGATGACCTCTACTCTATGCTTGTCCATAAAAGGAGATTCCTTGTTGAGAATCTTCTAGAGTAAGAACTTATGCCTTGAGATAATTTTAAATAAAAATGGCTGCAAGAGGGTGACAGGAACACAAACCAATTTCATTCATGCATAAAATAGAAAATATGTATTTCTTAGACTAACATTCTCATGGAAAATGTGTCCTTTTTTAATGACTTAGAGGTGGTTGGAGGTTTGGATGAATCTATGTTTCATTCTATTTTGGTTGATCCTAATCTCAGTATGTAAGGAGGAAACTTGAGAGGTCACATAAAGTTTTTTGATAACATTCCCTATGTGGTTTCGAATAATGAAAATAATATTATTGGATCTATATCAGATTAGGAGGAAATCAAAGAAGCTATTCATTCTCTTAAACACCAAATCTCCCCAGGAATTGATGAATTTCTTGGATCCTTTTATGTGGTATCCTAGAATACGGTTAAGGAAGGACTTTTTCTCACTATCCAAGACTTCTTTCAAGGGGGACAAATTTCTAGAGTTACTTCTTCTACTTCCATTATTTAAATTACAAAGGTTAAAATCCCTCTTTGTTGAGATAATATAGACCGATCAGTATGTGCAACTTGCCTTATAGGGTTTATTCTATTATTCTTAATACAATAATTTTACTATTCCTTCCATCCTAGATTTCTAGAGAGTAATATGTTTTCATTCACCATCGATCCATTCATGGAGAAATCAATATTTCTCAAGAGATGATTTCTAATTTCAATAAGGTAACTCATTTTTCTAACATTGCAATCAAAATTAACATGGAAAAATCATACAATAGAATTGAATGGAATTTTATCTTGAAGGTCCTTACAGGCATGGGTTTCTATACTTGTAATTCAAATTTAATCTTTAGATTATTTATCTCCTATTTCTTATCAATTTTATTCTTGGGAAGGAGATGTGGATTCTTTAAATATGTCCATGGTCTAAGAAAAAGGGACACCTTATCTCATACCATTTTCATTTTGGCTCAATATTCTCTAAGTAGGACGACTAAACAAAACCATTTGAAGGGAATTTTTAATCCTTAGAGATATAGGTCTCACTCTCATGGATTTTCACATCTTATGTTTGTAGATGATATGATTATATTTGAAAATGGCAAAGAAAGGTCCATAAGAGGTATTATTAAAACCCTGGATGACTACTGTAAATATAGAGGGAAAACATCTATCACAATAAAAGTAGTATTTATATATCAAGAAACTACTCAGAGATAAGGGCCAACCACATTGAATAAAGTTTGGGTATTCAAAGAAGGAATTTTCCCATGGAATACTTGGGGGATCCAATCTATTTGGGGAACTTCTGTATTAATCACTATGATAAATTGGTAGATAAGATCATGAATTATATTAATAATTGGAAGACATATTTCTATCATTTGGAGGAAGTATTACTTTAGGAAATTTTGTTTTATACTCGATCCCTATGCATATTCTCTTGGTTATCAAGGTGTCAAAATGTATTATCATGGAAATTGAATCCCTCATGAGAAATTGTATATGGGATTCCCACTAAGAGGAGAGGTTCCATTATTTGTCTTGTAAGAGAATAAAAAATCCTTACATCATGGGTGATATCAATCTAAAATGTGTGAAGTAGATGATGGAAAACCTACATGAAATAATTTCATGGTCAAAAATTGAAGGGAAGTCTCTTTTGGATTCCTTTACTAAAAATAGATATGAAAGATATCCTAATTCTTGTGTAAATCATTCAATGTTGTGGAAAATGATAAAAAACCACTTTATGAATCTATAGTGACACATTCAGTGGATCATAGGATATGAAGATATCAACTTTTGGGATGATAATTGGGTTGGTTCAAGGCTAGGTTTTCTGGGTTACCCAACGCCTAACATGACCTTCCATCAAACATGTTATTTTCCTACTTTCATTCATTCTATTCTTAGTGAAGAACAATAGAATTTTTTCAACCTTATTTCATTAACACCTGAATAGGATAGATACATATTTACTAGCTCTTACTCTAGGGACTTCATGACAAAATCATACCACAGACTAGTTAATGTACACGAAGCCACCAATATTTTGGGTATCTATCATTGGTTAAAGAAGGTTCCAGGGAAATTCAATTTTATCATATGGAGAGTTAATAACCAAGAACTAATCACATATGATTCTATTAAACACAAAAAAGTTAAAATGTATTATAAATTCTATTTCTATACCAATCCAAAAGAATAATTTATTTTCCACTTATTTTTTTTATAGGAGAATGGGCGAATCTTATCTGGAATTTAGTCGGTATCTTTATGGGCATGCCATCAAATGACTCTAGTTGTAATGAATTCTTGCAAAACTGGTTTTAGGGTATAGATAATAACCTCCACGAATCAAAGGTGAGAGTCATCATGTTTTATATAGGTTGTTGGTGCTTAAAAAATGCGAGAAATAAAGCTCACTCAAAAGGAATTGGGAGCTCAAGTTTGGATCTAATCGTGAGGACCAAATGTGTTGTGGTGGACCTTACAAATATTCTCAAATGATGGGACCTTTCCCATCCCTCAGTCCACTCATGTAGAATAAGATTAATCATTATTGTGTTATCAGTTACCCTCCCCATGGTCATTGGATCTTCTTGAATCCCCTTGATAATGGTTTCAAACTGAATTTTTATTGCTCTTCTTCATTAGAGGAGATACGCGGAGGAGGTTTAGTCCGAGATAATAATGGTTCTATGGTGTTTTATTTCACTACTTATTTTGGTATATGAGACTCACTCAAAGTTGGGGATTATGTATCACTACAAGTCTTGGACCTATGGAAATCCAAGAACATCAATCTGGAAGCTACTAAGATAGAATATCCGGTCCTTCATGCATCTCTTAAGACACGGATCTCCATCCCGTGGGTTATTATCTATTATATTATGAAATGTATACAACTCATCAATAACCAGGTGAAGATACTCTATATGTGGAATGAAGGAAATCGAGCCATAAATTACCTATATTCCATAGATTCTCAAGTTCACCCTTTCCACTGTTTTACCATCTTGATCTCCATTCCTAGTGATTGTGCTGATATTGTGAGAGTAGATTCTCTTGGTCTCTACTTTTACAGACCCCCTTGATTTGTTTCAGATTATTGTGTGCTCTACTATATTTTTTCCATTTTCTTTAATAATTTTTTTCCAGTTATATTCCTAATGAAATATCTTCTATCCATACATTTTATCATCTCCTCTTATTCAAAGAAATGAAACCATTGTCCAAATTATGGTGGTTAAACATCTTTATGGATAGCGAGTTTTCGTTTCCCATTACCACATTAAAGGTCGGTCATAAAACTATTATTATGGTTAAATAATATTTTAATAACTATATTATAACTTATTTCATGTTTTGGAACTAATATATATATATATAATATAAAATAAAATAAAACTAGTTCATGATGGTCGGTAAAACCGCCTAAATGAACTCACCACAAAATGATAACGTTTTTATTTAAACCATACACATGCCAGAAAAAATGATATATGGTACCATTTATACTTTTTTAAGCTAATTAATATAATTTTATTTCTCTTTTGGATAATTATTTTGATTTTACAAGAACTTCCATAATTATACACAAGTGAACCAACCATGAAACCATGAAACGAACGATCCGAGAACAATGAAATTAAACATTATAACTCATAAAAATGTACATAAATGAACTTAATGAAATTATAATAAATAAAATATATGTTTAATATGATTTTAATTAAGTAATTAATGAATATAATTTTATTATATAGAACATTAAATGCATGTGAAGAACACATTCATACATAAGGTAAATGATCTATTCAAATCTCTATATTTCCATTGGGAAACACTTTATCTCTATTTTACTCAATTTATATTTTATTTATTCTTATATAATTCTTCTATATTCTATATATATGTTAAAAATATATATATACCTCAATTCATCTTCTTTTATGGGAAATACATGTTTTAAAAAGGTTCCCTTCTAAATTTCTCTTGACAAGAAAACACTATTAAATGGAACTTCTATGTTTATTACCCATTTTCAAGTACACTCCATAAATTATTTTAATCTACCAAATATTTTATAAAATAACTCATTTTAACATGATTTTTTAGTTAATTTCTGGTTTTATGGAAATAATTATTCCTTCAGCCCCTTTAAACATCTTTCATTCGTTTCTCTAAAACTTTGATTAAGTGGCATATTTCTAAAGTTACCTTGACACTATTTTTCATGTTTTGAATTTAATTGGATTTAATTATTCATGATATTTCCTTATAATTTCCCTTATGACCAATAATAATTTAAACCCCTTCTTTCATGGATACCATTATGATACAACCTTTGGTTTTTCTTTATGCATGATTATGAAACCCATTTCTTTCCATGGGTAACACTTATAATTATTACTTATGTTTTATTTATTTATTTGAAACATATATTCATGTACAAGTTTTTATGGGTGCACCCAGATAGTAATCCAATTAATTTGGTAATTTTTTAGTCTCATGAGACTTTATTTATGGGTTTAGGGAGTATAACTAATCCATTATGGACTCTATCCACCATGTGATATCATCTTAGTAGTTTTCTTTGACTCATGTTTATATGATGATATATGTTGATACCACATTCCTATATTTCCATGATCATATGAGTCCATGTTCTATATTTTATTCCACTATATGTTTTTTATGAGGGATTCCTTTTATGTTATAATTTTATTCCTTCTAACTCATGTGATATGCTTCTTTTCAATTTTTATTTCCTTATTGGTTTTCTAGATCATCCCTTTTGTCAATTTATTCCTTAGGTTATCCTATGTAGTTATAGGAGTTCAAAGGGAGTTAGGATATCATTATGGAAATTAATAAATATATATTTTTATTCTAGTTTCATTATTTCTAATTATGCACTCATTCGTCCAAATACATTATGATTTTAGATCCTAATTTTTCTTTGTTGGATAATTATGATTAAATCATGTAATAATATGTGTAGAAGTCTTGTGTCACTATAATTGGTTTTAGAGGATGGTCTAGTTTTTATTGGGGATTATGAATAGAAAAATTTAGTAATAACCCTAGGGATAATTCTATCACCATGGATAACCAAGATTGAAACCTAGGGAATCATAAGGTAAGATGTGATTTTTATTTATAATTTTATCCTTATATGTTCATAGTTTCCTTTTTATATAATGATTATCTAATTATTGAATCCCCCTAATTTTATTTTTATTTTTTTAGTTAATGGATGGAAATAGGAGAACCCATTCTAACAACCAATGTGATAGGCAATGTGACGATTTCCATAATGAGATGCCAAACCTAATGGGAATGGGAGATTTGAACTTTATGATAGTACTGAATCTACTGGATCAAGTTATGAGTAATAACTTGAATCATGTAGAGCACCCTCCTTCTCCTTATAAAGATCAAGTTGTGTTCAAATCCTTTATGTGAAAAAGTGATCCAAAATTTAATGAATATTATAATCTCTTCATCACAAAACAATGGATTAAATCCATTGAGAATATATTCTCTATCCTCTAGTACACATAGAAAGAGAAATTTATGTTGGTGGTCTATCATTTTGATGGGGAAGATGATCAATGGTGGAAAATAATAAAGAAAATAAATTCTAAAGAGGAAATTGATTCAATGGAATTGGAAAGATTCAAGAAAATATTTTTCAATAAATATTTTCTCTAAACTCTCTATCTTAAGATAGAGAGGGAGTTACTTAGAATGAAGAAAAAGGAAGATGAGTCTATCAGGGTGTAAAATAAATAATTCACAGGGTTTTCATTTTAAACCTCTGTATTTTTCATTAACACTGAAATCAAGGTGGATTAATTCTTCAGTGGATTAAAGTCAAGTCTATGAAAATACTTGGGGATTCGATACTTTGATAACTATGAGAATATTTTCTATTGCACCCTTAAGGTTGAGATAGGTATTGGAGACTCTCAATAATCTCATGGGATTAGAGATAAAAAGATGAAAATGGAGATTAATATGGGTGGATCAATAGATAAATCCCATAGAGGAAAGTAAACCCAACATCTCATGTGTCAATAGTTTGGGAAGAATCATCTTGAGAACTATCTAAATGGAACTAGGAGATTCTTCAAATGTGAGAAATAGGGGTATCCAAATAATCATTTATGAAGTGATATGATGAATCCCACTAATTTATAAGAAGAAATTTAGGATTATATCAACACTAAAACTTCAATATAATGTTCCAACAATAATGAACATAGATATTATTCAATCCAATACCCTAATACAAGGGTTTTCATAGATAATCAATTAAAAAAACCTCCAAGGAAGCAAAGAAGGGGATATGCTATCTCTAATACCGAGGTGGATCCTCATAATGATGTGGTGACATGTATTCTAGTTATTAATTAAAGAATATCAAATGTACCTTTTGATTCTGGTTCTAATTTTTTTTTCATTTCTTGCATGTTTAGTATAACTATTCAAAAAATGCCTTTATGAGAACAAAAAATAGATAAATTGTTTAATTTAAAGTATATAAATACTATGTCATTTTTTGTGGAATAAACATCCCATAAAATCTCATCTTACTTCCATTTCTGGATTTTGATGCTATATTTGGAAGGTATTGATTGTCTTTATATAAATTCAACATCAACTTCTGGGAGAGGGAGATTACTCTTCACATCTCGAGGCATCCTCCAATTCTATAAAAATTTAAGTAGGAGGATGAATATCCTTTGGAATCCACTTTTCAATCATGGATAAAATTTCCTTATAATAAATCATATCTATCTCAAATGATTGAGACAAATTATAGGATCATGGTTGACTACATGCCCATTGTGAGGCACTACACTGATGTGTTCCCTATAGAATTGCCCGGTCTTCCTCCTGAACAATAGGTTGAGTTCTCAATTGAACATATTCTTGGATATATACCCATATCAAAGACTCCTTATAGGATTGACATGATTGAGTTGGAAGAACTGAATAAGTAGTTACAAGAAATCTAAACAAGGGTTTTATACTCCTGAGTGCTTCCCTGTGGGGTACGCCTATCCTCTTCTCCAAAGATAAGGATGGATCAATGTGCCAATACATTGATTATCATGAGATCAAAAAAATAATGTTAAAGAATAAGTATCCCCTACCATAGATAGATGAATTTTTCAATCCACTACGTGGGGTCAAGTATTTCTCTAAGGTGGAACTTCAGTCAGGATATCACTGATTAAAGGTGAAGAAGGAAAATATTACCAAGACTTGCTTTTGAACAAGGTATGGGAACTATGAGTTCATAGTGATGCACTATGAACCCACTAATTCTCCAGAAATTTCCATGGACTTAATGAATAATGTCTTTAGATAATACCTTGATAAATTTATGGGAGTCTTTATAGATGATATTATGATATACTCCAAAGGAAAGGATAATCATGAGGATAATTTTAGTACTATGTAGAATCAGTGAGGGGAGAAACTATATACAATGAAAAATAAACATGACTTCTCGGTAGAGGAAGTATTTTTTCAGGGCATGTTATCACCAACAAAGGTATTTCTATGGACCCTTCTAAGACAAAGGAAATTGACGAGTGGCCCATTCTAGCATCTGTAATGGATATCCATAGTTTTTTTGGTCTAGCTGGGTATTCCCGATGAATTGTGAGGAAATTATCATGATTTCCAAAACCAATAACAATGATAACTCGTAAGAAAGTAATGTTTTTCTGTAAAAGGGAATGTGAATACTGCTTCAAAGAATTAAAAAAAAACTTATCACTGAACCAATATGTACACTACCCATAAGTGGGGAAATTGTTTTTGGTATATAGAGGTGAATCAAAGAAAGTCTTAGGCTATGTACTGATGAAAAAATATAAAGTGATATCCGAAACCTCAAGGTAGTTAAAAGTTACTGATAAAAACTATATCACGCATGATCTGGAATTGGGAGATGTGATCTTCACATTGAAAATTAGGAATCATTATCTTCATGGGGGGAAGTGTGAGATATATACTGATTATAAGAGCCTCAAATATATATATATATATTCACATAGAAGGAGATTAATATGAACCAATGAATATGGTTAGAGATCAGAAAGGATTATGAATGCTCAATTCACTACCATCCCGATAGAGAAAATAACGTGGCATATTCTCTAAGAGTAAAGGATCCAACAACATTATCAATGATAATAATGGATAAGGATCCAATATTTTTATGATTTAAAAGGATGGAAATTGGAATCATAAGGGAAATAAAATCATCATTCCTTTTTCAAATTATTACTCAACCATTACTTTTAGAGAAGATAAAGGATGTTAAAAGAGATGATATGTAAATTCAAAAGAAGGTGGAATCTATAATAAATAAGAAACCCTCGAAGTTCAAAATTGATAAGGAAGGATATGTAAGATTTAGGCCATGACAATGTGAACCATCAAATACTGAGATAAAGAGGGAGATTTTGAGTGATGCATATATATCAACCTTCTATATACACTTATGAAGCAAAAAGATGTATCGAGATCTTCAAGAGTACTATTGGTGGGAAAATATGAAGAAGAAGATTTCCGAATATACATTAAAGTTCCTGGTATGTTATAAATTTAATGATAAAAGGGAATAGTCTAAGGGGATTGTGAGAACATTACCCATACCTACATGGAAATGGGAAAACATCAACATGGACTTTTTCATTGGACTTTCAAAGACATGTAGAAGAAACAATGATATATGGGCTGTTTTGTATCATATTACAAAGGCTTATCACTTTATTTCAATTCAAAATTACTTCTAACTCAATCAACTTTCATAGATATACATCAAAGAAGTGGAGAGGCTGTATGTAGTACCATTATTTATTTTATCCAATACAGATCCAATATTTATATAAATGTTCTAGAAAAGTCCCCAACATGCCCTAAAAACTGATTTGAACTTCATCACAGCTTATCACCCCTAGACTTATAGATAGTATGAGAAGACTATTTAGAGATTATAATATATATTGAGAGAATTCTCTATGGACTAGAACAGAGGATTGGACCAATATCTTCCTTTGTTTAGATTCCCTTACAAAAATAATTTCCACTCAAGTATCCAAATGGACCCATAAGAATCCATTTATGTGAAATAGATAGAAAAAAATCATGATGGGATGGAGTTGGCGAACATAAGAATATGGGACCTGAAATGGTTAAATAAATGGTGGAAAGGTGAAGAACATTTAGCAACATACTAGGTTTTCCTAATTTCAACAAAAGAGCTATGCAACCAATTATTGATAGGACTTGGAATTTGAGGTTAGAGATAGGGTATTCCTCCAAATATCTCCATGGAAAAGATTCATGGGATTTAGTAAGAAGGTAATGCTAAGTCCTAGGTACATCATCCCTTTTCAGATTCTTGATCACGTCAGAGCTGTGACCTATCGACTAAAACTTCCACTAACCATGTCTCAAGTACATGATGTATTCCACTTATACCTCTTAAGAAAGTATATACTAGACCCCTCATAGGTACGAAATTCAGAAGTTTTATAGTTGGAAAATGATATCTCTTATGAGGAATGGATAGTGAAGATATTGGACCATATAGATAATGTTATATGAAACAAGACTACTCACCTAGTCAAACTACTATGGGGGAACCATAAATACCAAGAGGTGACATGGAAACTAGAGGAAGCGATGGAGGATAAGTACCCTCACATGTTTTCCCTATAGTATGTAAAATGAAATTTTGAGAGTGAAATTTCATAAGGGGGTAAGAATGTAACAACCTAGAATTTTATCAATGGAATTTACCTTCATATAATTATGACATGTGGTATAAAACACATATATTAAATAAAGATACCACAAAAACATCATTCTCATAAATGAATAATGATACATTAGTTAGAAAATAAACCAATAATAATTCGAAATATTACAATGGGAAAATAAATAGAAAATAAGAGAATAAGAATAAGATAATTTAGATTTGATCGATCCACCAAAATTACCGCACTTACGAACAAAGTTGTAGAAATAAAAAATAATGTTAATAATACAATATTCATTTTGAATTTGAAATTATTTATAAAATTGAGAGAAAATAGAAGTGAATTAATAATGAATGTAATAATATGTATTTATAGGAAGTAAGGAACCTATATGGATGT
The DNA here is from genome assembly GCA_963277665.1 of Viscum album. Classification (NCBI taxonomy): domain Eukaryota; kingdom Viridiplantae; phylum Streptophyta; class Magnoliopsida; order Santalales; family Viscaceae; genus Viscum; species Viscum album. The sequence continues at coordinate 1,479,226,239 of OY728161.1, forward strand.
TATAAATTTGAACATTGGAATAGTAATCTCACCATTGGAATAGTAACTTGACTATTGTGATAATAATATAACCATTAGAAATAGTAATATGACTATTAGAATAGTAACATAACCTATGAAAATGTAAAATAATTTTCCATGTATCTTATAAAATGAAAATATGATATATTTATATCATTGTATAAGTAAATAAATGTTATAAAAATGATAAATTAATTGTTGTTTTTTTATAAAACGTAATTGTTTTATTTTTAATTTTATAATAAACATAATTATTTTAAAGAAAATTTAATTTCATAAAATGGATTCAAAAATTAATATTATGTTTTATTTTTGTGAGACCATAAGTAATTTTCTAAAGGTCCATAAAATTGATTATAATATTAAAATCATATATTTTTTTGAATAAATGAGAATTTTATTTTAAAATTAAATTTCATATATTTATAAAATTAATTTAATAATATAAATTCATTTTTTGAAATCTACACATTAGGAAGTGGTTTGGGTTATTTTTTGGGTTTTTTTTCAAAAATAGTTGAATTTCATGTGAATAGTGAAGTACGATAATTTACAGTATTTAACATTATAAGACAAATACATGAATTTTTAAGTATTGGATTCAATATTTTATGCCTAATTTACTGTATATAGTTACAAGAATCAATAATGTTGATATTCTTGAGCCAAAAGTATAAACAAATGAATACAATAATAAAAAATACCACACTCCTCCCTTTATAAATACTGACCTCACAACCCCTTCTTATCACACATTCTAAGACTTTAATATCTACAAATATATGCCAACCCCTCTACACCCCACTCTAACCACATAAAAGTGCAAATGGTATGACCAAAATACCGATTCCAAGTTCCTTAGGGGGTCCTTCAAGGAAGTGACATTCAAGGGTAACATTCTCAAACCAATTCTTTTAATTTCTTTTCTTATTCTACCTTATCCTCACCTAATTAATCCATGAAATCATAATAACTCTAGTATAATTTATATAATAAAATTTTATATTTCTAATGGAATATATTTTATCCATCCCTTTTCCCATCTCCTGTTATTCAAAGAAATGGAACCATTCTCCAAATTATGGCGGTTAACGGTCTCCATGGATAATTAGTTTTTGTTTTCCATTATCACGTTAAAGGAAAAACATAAGACTATTATTATGGTTTAATAATATTTTAATAAGTGTATTATAACTTATTTCATATTCTGGAACTAATATATAGACATAATATTAAATAAAATTAAACAGGTTCATGATAATTGGTAAAACCGCCTAAATGAACTAACCAAACAATGATAATGTTTTTACTCAAATAATCATACCCATGTTAGAAAAAAAAATATGGCACCATTTATACTTATGGAAGTTAATTAATACCATTTCATTTCAATTTTGTAAAATTATTCCCATTTGAAAATAACTTTGATAATTATACACAAGCAAACCGACCATGAAACAATGAAACAAATGCTCCCAGAATAACAAAATAGAACTTTATAACTCATTGAAATTGACATAAATGAACATAATAAAATTATAACAGATCAGATATATGTGGAAGAGGTTCTAAATTATTTAATTAATTAATATAATTTGATTATCTAGGATATTAAGTACAAGTGCAGAATACATTTGAACAAAAGTTATGAGATATCTTTGAAACTACATATTTCATTTGGGTAACACTTTATATCTATTTTACATAATTTAATATTAATTATTCTTATATAATTCTACTATATTATATATATATATATTTTCCACACACACACACACATATATATATATTAATTCATCTTCTTTTATGGTAAATACATGTTTTAAAATGTTTCCTTCTCAATTCCTTTCAATAAGAAAACCTGATAAAAGAGAAATTCTCTATTTCTTACCCATTTTTAGTTACACTCCATAAACTATTTTATGCCACCAAATTTTTTATAAATTCAATAATTTAATCATGAAAAATGTTTCAGTTTATTTTTGGTTTTATGGAAATAATTATTCATCTATTCTCTTTAAAGAACCTTCAATGTTTTCCCTAAAACTATGCTTAACTGGCACATTTCTAAAGTTACCTTGCCATTATTTTTCATATTTTCAATTCATTTGGATTTAATTATTCTCAATATATTCTTATATTTCCTTTGTTAATGACCAAGAATAATTTAAATATTTTATTTAAAGGATACCATTTTGATATTCTCTTTGGGTTTTCCTTATGATATGATTACATAACCCATTTATTTACAAGGGTAACCTTTATGATAATTCCTTATGTTTGATTTATTTTTGTGGCACACATATGAACGTACATGTTATGATTGGTTCACCCAGATACCACTACAATAAATTGGGTAATGTTTTATTCTCATGATAAATTATGTATGAGATTAGGGAGTAAACCTAATCCATTATGAGACTCTATCCACCATGTGATATCATCTTGGTAGTTATGTCATGACCCAACCCATCGGGGTCCAACCCATGACTAATCAAAGTCCAACTCCAATAGGATAGGGGTTGGAGACCATTATTGAGTAGGAATATCTAAAAAATAAGAGGAATTATCCTAATTTATCTATATGACCACACACATCTATAAGCCCATGCAATGTAGAAATGTCAAATAACTGAAATAATGCATGCATACATCTATGATCCCACAAACAGAGTATTATAGTAAAGTAATAAAATAGAAAAAGGATCCAAATATAATACCACCAAAAAACTATAGGGAGTCCCAAATTCTTCAAGGGATAGGACTATGATCAAATGAAAACACTTGGAAAACACCTTGGTATGTCAAGTTCAATATATGCTCTATCTTCTACCTATCCTATTAGGACACCATCAAATGGGTTGTCATCTGCATAAGACACAACACGTGTAGGTAGATCCCATATAGGGGTGAGTAAAAAAATATCCAGTTGGACACCCCTAAATCACTAAAAATTAAGAATCAAGAATAGTGATATCATAACATTTATACAGTACTGAAAAGAAACAACAGGAAACCCAGATATACTCAGGAAGGACACCACACCACCAGGCGACCAAAACCAACTGCCTGCCATAGGTTTCTACTTGAATCAATACTTGTTCTAGGAGAATCCACTCTATGAGAAATTCTATCACTAGAGACACTCATTCAAGAGATCAATATCATTGGGCGCCACCCAAGAAATATCACTGGTGAAGAAGACCCAAATACTTATATAGGGGGTCATGACCAGGACCGCTGGGGGACACCACGAACCCAATCTGGATCAAACCACTACATAGGGAATCATATTCCAATGATACGATGAACCTTACCAATATTTCATACTATATATATAATCAACACCTTACTCAAGGATGTCATACCAATTCAACAAACCCCTCCTAATGTATAATGATAATAGAGGATCTCACTCCAGTATCACGAAGGGACACCACAAACTCTATCTGAGACTCATCCTCTAGATGGGACCACAATCCTAATATGTGGACGTAATACCACTCTATACCCTCAAGGGAATGGACCAAGGGAAAAACCAATCAACCAACACTATTATGAACTAAAGATATGAAGAGATTCAAGATGTCTTTAAAGGAGTACACAGTATGTAAGCAGAGTACACAACATGCATCAATAAACCTAGATCTTAATGTGTGGTGTTTCCCCACATTACATGTAATATCTATATACATGGAATGTATCTAGAGTACATGATGTATAGAGATCACTTAATACCCTACCCATGTCATATGGCTATTCTGTGTACACCTGGCCATGTCCATGTCGGAGTACATGGAGTGTTCAAGCTCGTGTACTCCTGGCCATGTATGTGTATCCTCTAAAGTACACACTGAGCCACCTAGGGAAGGGTCACATGGAGTGTGACCATATCACATGGCGTATGATATATAAATTTAGTGGAACCCTAGAACCACAACCAGAGGTCCCACACATCTTGTAATCTCGAAATACATGCCATGTATCATGGGATTTTCTAGAATCCATAGGTTCGTTTCTGTTCTTCCACACGTGTGAGTGCCGCCTCGTTTCTAGTCAAAAATAATTATGTATATCTTAGATCTAGGTCAATCAAGCCCTACCGTCACTTGCTCATTGGAATCCATCCATCAAAATAGACTGAGAACACACCTATGATATTCATATTGCTATACGCTGTTCGAGAAGATGGATAACCCTCAATTCGATCTGATTCTCCTTTGATCTATCCATCGTTATCATCGATTCTCAAATTGAAACCTCTATTTTTAGTCATACTCGTGGTATCATTACGTTTCACTAAAGAATGGTCACATAATTATTGGATACTGGGAATTGGTTGAACTATTGGCCAAGGAAAATTCGAAAAATGATTAAATAAATAAATGGGGGAGAAATACACAAGTCATAAAAACTAAGGAATGTACCTAGGCCTTTGTTCATTTGGTATGATCCGTTGTCGTATAAATAGGAAATCAAAGAGGAATAAAAAATTACAAATAAAAAATATTCCATCAATTTAGTTTACCGTCGATGTGTGAATCAATTATGTTTGTGGAATTGATTCACATTCAAATGAGATAAAAAAGGGATGGAAATTACAAATATAATATCCAACCTAGTTTTTGGATTTATTTTTGATGAAGAATGGTTCTATGCTTCCATTGTTGACAAGATCCATGAACTCTGTTGATGCAACGACCCACAATCTTAGTTTGATCCGGTTTTTTCTACCAAGAATGAACTCCAACAGTTCTCTAGGCCTCTAAGGTTTAGCAGCCAACCCTATGAAAAAATATATAACCATGTATTTATAAAAAAAGGTAGTTGCTACATTAAATAAATTAAAATAAATAAATAAATAAATTTATCTTATTAATTTCACACCCGTGATGACTTTTTTATAAACACCCCACACCAAAAAAGGTTATGTTGCACCTAGGGTAAATCCTATGTTATAAACTTAATGGTGCCATCATATTTCTAATACAGACCCCATTCATAATTTATTCCACTTTTTTAGAAAACCTTCATGTGCATGATATGTTATATATTTAATATATTTTCAAAATTTATTATTGGCACACCGAGCCTCAGAATCAAATTTCGCCTCATTACATGATCTTGAAAATATTTCATATAATATTAGAAAAAATAATGCATGGAAAATTTGAGTCATTAAATTATCCCCACCTAAATATTTTTATCCTGAAAAGAGGAAAACCTACTCAAAAAGACGAGGGTACTAGGCTTGCATATGGGTCTCCCACTCCCAAGTGCTCTCAAGAAGATTACTATACTTCCACTGGACATGCTCTAGGGAAATCTATTGCCCATAAAGGATCCCATCCTACTGATCCTCGATCTCCACTGGGAACTCAACAAAGGTATCCCCATCCTTAATGTCTATTTGTCCCCAGTCGATAACATGCAATGGGTCATTCACGTACCTCCTCAACTGCGACACATGGAAGACGTTGTGTACCTGGTCCAATCGTGGAAGTAGAGCTAAGAGGTACACCACCTCACTAACTCTACGCAATATATAGAAAAGACTAATGAATATCAGATATAACTTTCCACCCCGGAAAAACATCTGCAATCCACTTCGAGAAGAGACCCTCAAGAACACATGGTCTCCCTACTCGAACTCCAAAGGTCTCCATTGTCAGTCCGTATAAGACTTTTGATGTTCCACATTCATTCATTTGATGATTATAATCAAAACAAATATTTAACTAGTAATCCATTCTCAAAAATTTCATGATGTTCACTACTTTCATATATCTCACATAACCTTCATGAAATTGACCAATTCTTCACAAGAATATTCAGCTTTCATGAACCCCAAAACTTTCAAAAATCTCACCCCTTTCGTGAAGCTCACTTAGTATTCATGAAGCTCATGAATTTAACGATGCTCACTTATCCTTCATGAAGCTCACAAATTTCACATATATCAACCATTTCAAAAATCAAACATAGCCTTCACAAACTTCCTTTGTTCACAAACTTTTTCATAGTAACAACCTTCACAAATTTAGAGCGTTTGGATTTTTGTTAAGGATTTTTCAACTCTTATAAAGGGGTAGAGGATTATTTATAGGCATTAAATATCATTCCCAAATCTTCCAAGATCAACATCATATTTTTGAAAAGCTTTCCAATATTTTTCATGAAGCTCTCTATTTTCATGAAGCTCTAGGGAATTTTTTTGTTTGTGAATCTTCTTGTAGTCGTGGAGATGACGTCTTTCCATCGCACATCTGCAAACCGTAAAACCTTCATGATACCAGCTTCATTTATGAAGATAAAAATATTATAAAAGATCCAATATTTGTAAAAAACATTCCTTTAATATAAATATTAAGAATAATTTCTAGAAATCCAAATTTTTTGAAGCTTGATTCATTCTTCAAATTTGGACACAAAAAATTTGGCAAACACTGGGAAATGACACCACCTTGTATACTCAAATTTCTGTACCACCTACAAAGAATCCATTATTTTTCATGGATATTTTATAATATAACTAGTCAAAAACCATGTTAAAACACCATAACTAACCTTTTCCACCTACTTTTTCAACAAACACAATAAATCTAAAAGCACTGTAAAGTTGCCTTTAAGGATTTTCCAAAAACTAGCACTATAGCTAAGGGGTTCCACATAGTGTGTAATACCAAAATACACATAGTTTATTTAAAGATTTTCTAGAATACATTGTTTCTTTTATATTCTTGCACGTTCAATGGTGCTGCCTCATTTCCTACTGGAAAACACTCTATAGATCTCTAATCTGGGTCAACCGAGCCCCACCATCACTTGCTTGCTAGAATCCCGCCTTCGAAATGGATCTGAAACACACATACAATGTTCATATCACTATGAACCACTTAGAAAGTTGAAGAAATATAGATTTTTTCTCATTGTACTTCAATCCATCCACAATCATCATCGATTCTAAAATCACAAACTCCATTGCGAACTATACCCTCAGTATAGATCTGTTGTACTGAGTTTCACAATGATCAGATACTAAGTATTGGTTGAATCATTGGACAAGGAAAATAACAATGATGATCAAACAAATAAATAGGGTAGAAATCCATAATACATGAAAATAAAGGAAGGAACCTCGACCTTTTTCATTTGGACTTGATCCATTACCATAGAAATAGAAAATTGAAGAGGGATAAAACACAATGAACAAAACAAATTCCATCAGTTTAATCTACCATAAATGAAAGAATAAATTTTGTTCATGGAATTGATCTATGTTTGACTGGGATAAATGAAATGGATAGAAATCACAAAGAAAACACCCTACCTGTAGTTTGTATTGATCATTGATGAAGAATGGTTCTATATCTCCAATGTTAACAAGATACAAAAACTCCATTGGCACAATGATCCACATTCCTGGTCCAATCTAACATCATATGACAAGAACGATCTCCAATGTTTCTCTAGGTCTCTATGGTTTAGTTTCCAACCTTGAGAAAAAATCTATAACCATGGATTTATAGAAAAAGTTGGACGCTGCGTAAAATAAAATAAATTAAATCATTTATTTAATTTATCTTATTAATTTCATGTTTGTGACCGCATTTTCAAAAACTCCCAGTTTCAACAAAATTTATTTCATGCCTAAGGTAAATACTACATCCTGGACTCAATGGTGCCCTCAAATTTCTAATTTGGGCCCCCATTATAGAGTTATTTCACCTTTTTAGGAAAATGAATGTGCATGATATGTAATATATTTAATATATTCCAAACATTCATTTCAGGAACATCAGGCCTTAGAATCACATGTCGTCTCAGTGCCTAGTCTCAAAAATATTCCATATAATTTCCAAAAAAATAATACAAAGAAAATATGAGTCATTACAAGTTATCCAAGACTCATGTTTATGTCATTATATATGTTTCTTTCACATTCCTATATTTCCATGATCATATGATTACATGTTCTATATGTTATGTCTCTATATGTTTATTGATGAGATTTTCCTTTTAGGATATCATGTTATGCCTTATGACTCATATGCTATGATTATTTTCCATGTTTATTCCCTTACTGGCATTTTAGCTCATACATTATATCTATGTACTCCCTAGGTTATACTATGAAGTTGTAGGATCTCAAAGGTAGTTCGGAGCTCATTTTTGAGATTAATAAAAATATATTTTATATAGTGACTCAAGCCTTTTACATATATCATTTCATGATTTTTAAGCATAATTATACATCAGAGTACAAGTCAAGGATCATTAAGTCTAGTGTCTTGGAATACTAGGTACATAAAACATAAAACATGGGGCTAAAAAACACATTTCTTTATTTAATCTGCATAAAGAGATCCTAACTTCCTTTGAGCCCTTACATCTTCATAGGGTACCCTATGGAACACATGAACAAAGGTATGAGATGAAAAGCCCAATAATGGAATGAACATAAGGATACATCTTAATCACATGGGTTAGAAGGTATTACATAATGATATCCAAAGCATGAAACTTATAAAATCATTTCATATAAGCATGGAATCATATAAAAATGGAATCATATAAATGTGGAAGAATCATAAAACATGTCTTTAGTATGGGTCAAGGCTAACCGCCAATCTCGTTTCCCATTTTTGTATGGTTCAAGGCTAACCGCCAATCCCGTTTCACATTTTAGTATGGGTCAAGGCTAACTGCCAATCCTGTTTCACATTGAATCTAATGAGGCTTAACTTTACACAATGCATTGGAGGGATATCTAGGTGAACCCATCTAAAAATTGTCTTGAATATTATTTCCACATAAATATTCTTACTATATAAATAATCATACATAACCAACCATACTTAAACATAAGGGTACCCATGGAAAGAATTGGGTACCACAATCATGACATAAATCATAACCAATGAGCGTATCATGAAAGTGTCCATGAAAGAAAAGGATTAGAACATACATGAAATTTCATAGGGTAAAATAGGAATATAACATGGTAAGTTTTGTCAAATATAAGTGAAAACATATATGAAGTGTATTTGAGTAACATTAGCATTAAAACATTTTTGTGCGGTTTTAAGGAAAATGCTATAGAGATTTTAAAATAGAACAGAGGACAATATTTTATATAAACCATAATTGAACTGAGAAGGTTTTCATAATAAAAAGACTGATTTTATAAAGATAATTATGTCTTAAAAACAGAGTATATAGTGCACTTGTAATTGGGTAAAAATTTGGGAAGTTCCCGTAAAACAGGTTTTCTTATCGAAAAGTTCCAAGGAGGGAATCTTTTAAAAACATGTATATCCCTAAAAGAGAGTGATGAAAGGGTCTTCATAAATGAATTTTTTAAAAATAAACAAAATTTAGAATATGTTCCGAAATATATAAAATAACTCCATTTTGATATAAAGAAGGATAAGAAAACCCAAAAGAACAAAGAAGGTTTAGGTGGAATTCGTTACGGTTTATCGGCATGGTATCTGGTGTAACTAAGAGGGATTGATGAGATAGAAAAGGGTTTTATCATCACTTATACATTAAGAGGGAATTATGGGTGAGGTTCATAATCATACCCATCCAACGTTTACATTTTTATTTATGAAGGGAAAAGACAAAGGGCCATGAAGGGCCAACATACAAAACAACCCGTACGAAGGAGGTCGGAAATAATGGAGCCCAAGGGCATCGCCCCATACAAGGTTCATCCCCTCTAGTTTCAAGCAGGACACATTGGTAAAATACGTCACTCGCGTACCTGGAACCGCAATAGAAGCCATATATTCCACCACTTTGTTCCCCTCATGCCATGTGTGCGTAATACTAACTCTGTCACCGAGGAGGGACTTACACCGTCTAATCGTGTAGATGATGGAACAAGGATTGGTTCCTCTACCGAGAAGGGAGTCATGTATCAACATAGAGTCCGTTTCAATTTGGGTAATAAGAAAACCCTTGAGTATGCATAAAGAAAGGCCTGTAAGAGCCACCATTGCTTCCGCTCGTAGAGAAGAACCACTGTTATAGTGAGATGAGAAGGCCAACACTAGACTCTCTTTAGAGTCTCAAAGAACTCCACCTCCTCTAATGTCACCCAAGACACAAGAACCATCTGTATTAAGCTTGAGGCCTTCAGATGGAGGAATCCATTGGATCCATCTGCCGTGTTCTGCCCCGCTATTCCAAGTAAAGCTCCTCCAAGGCCCCTGTAGCGTACCCTCAGCTGACCTCTCTCTCCCAAAGCCCGTAGTGCCGATCAAGTCTATCAGCAAGTACTAGGTACTTGCCACCACAAACCGACCCATGGCACTTCTCCCCTCGTATTTGGACCTGTTTCTGGCTTACCATAGGCTCCAGAAGATCGCATTGAAGATGGCGGCTCGCACCTTGGACTCCTCCGCTGACACAGTTGCTTCCTTGAACCAGCTCTCCATTAACGACTCCACATTACCCCCAAGAGAATGGTATCCTGAGCAGGCACCAAAAAACCTCCACACATTCTGAGCCCATTCGCCTTAAAAAAAGATGTTATCCAAGGTTTCTTTTCTTTTGTTATCGCAGCATTATAAGTAAGAGGCGAGACTGATTCCAAGGCATTTAATATGATCATCTGAGGGGATAGATTTATTATGTATCCGCTAGGAAAGGAAATTGAGTTTCGCCACGATCTTGTGGCACTATGCCATGCTATTCCACCTATCACTTTTCCCTTGTGTACCGTTTGATCTTCGAAAGTCTTTTGCATTGACCCCCCCGAGATGGAAGGCGTGAAGACGCATCTGTCCTGCTCAGGGCTCATAACGACAGAGTCAAAAACAAATTGCTGGGAGGCTTCCAGGACTCATCTGTGAAACAGGGGGTACAAGCTTGCCTCCCTGAAGGAGATCAAGGGGGACGGGCAACCCGGGTATCCTAGGACTTCCCCGGCCCAGTTTTGTTTCCATAAAAATATACTCCCTTCTCTGAAAATCCAACGTGAGAGCGGAATGAGAGTCGAAATGATGTTAAACACCGAGGACCAGAGCGGGGACCCCCTAGCTAGCCCGAAAACCGTATCGTCCTTATATCTCTGGGATTGCTATTTCCCCCACAAGGTTTTAGCTTTAATGGACTCCCATTCAAGCTTCGCGTGCAGGAAGTGAGTTGTCTCTGCCAAGCTCCTGACATTAATCCCCCCTTCACAAATGGGCCGCGCCAACTTGCCCCATGACACCCACTGTTGCTTTCCCTCACCTGACGCGTCCCAGATGAAGTGCGCAAGAATCCTGTCGATAGACCTTATGACCCCCTTCGGCACGCTCGTGGAAGCCAGGGCATGCACTGGGATTGCTGAAAGCACGCTATTCACCAGGGTGATAAATCCTCCGAAGGAGAGAAAGTGATTTTTCCAGTTCAGGATACGATCCGTAATTCTGTTCACCACTTTGTTGAAGTCTCTGATTCGCACCAGACCTTCCGAGATAGGGAAGCAAAGATAATCCATGGGAAAAGAGCCTCTCCCCATACCCAGCACGTTCTCCATCCTGGCCACCCTCCTCGGATTGCAAGAGGCCGGAGCGTAGAATATTCTCTTCTCCCTATTTATGAGTTGTCCGCTCCACTCGCAGTAATCCGTGAGAATCCGATTCCGCACTCGAAGGGACCTCCACCCGGCATTCATGAACACTATGGAATCATCCACAAACATCAAATGCAACACTGGGGGGAGACCAATATTCCTCCAGAATGGCCCTATGGATCCTTCATGAACGCCTTTGATGATCATCCTAATCATAGTGTTTTTCATGATAATAAATAAACTTGGGGAAAGAGGATCGCCTTGCCGAAGGCCACGAACGGTTTTAAAGAACCCATGTGATTTTCCCATAAAAGACACCACCATCCCCGGCGAGCAGACGCACCTGAAAATAAGATCACATGCCCAGTTCGATACGCCCATCTTTCCGAGAACTCTATTAATGAATCCCCATTCCAACCTATCAAAAGATTTATTCATGTCAAGATTTATTGCTACATTGGAGCCTTGGGATGGAGTATTCAGATCCCTTAAGAGATCCTGAGTCATTTCCACGACCCCCTGGATCGATCTGCATTTTACGAAACTGTGTTGTTCCAAGACAATCCACCGGGGGAAAAAGCTGGCCATCCGCCTAGTTAGAATGCTTTCCAAGACCTTATAAGGGAAATTACACAAGCTCACAGGCCGGTAGTGCGAGAGGGAGGAAGGATTATTAACCTTAGGCAGGAGGACCAGGGTAGTCGCAGACACTATCCGTGGAAGGACACCCCCTCAGAAGAAATTGTGAATAGCATAGATAAGGTCTCTTTTCACCTCCTCCCAAGAGGCCCTGTAGAAAGCACCCGGGAATCCATCAGGGCCTGCCGCGCTATCAGGGTTCAAGCCCCACACTGCCCCATGCACTTCCCCTTCGTCCGGAATGCCTTCTGGTAGGGCATTCTCCTGAGCAGAGACAGAATTTGGAATCCCCTCCCAAAGCTCTGCCTCCCCTGAAGGGTACCCACGAGACATGTTCTCATTTGAACCCACCATGAGATCTTTAAAGAATGCACAAGATAGGCCCCCGACCACATCTGGATCATCCGAGAATGACCCATACTCCATCGCAAGATTGGGTTTCACCGCTCTCCTCCTCTCCCGAATGCATGCATGGAAGTACACAGTGTTTTTGTCACCTTCCTTTAGCCACTTAACTCTGGACCGGTCCCTCACCTGCCGCTCCTGAGGGAGAACCAGCACCTCCAGAGAGCTCTTCAACTCTTCCAAGGTACCGAAAATTCCTTCGTCCCATCTCTCCTCCATCTCGGCCTCTAGTATTTGGTTACTTAGAGTGAAGTCGAATTATTATATAAAACCATAGTGACAACCGTTTTTGTTAATCAGTGGGTTTGATTACAAAGAACATATTTTTCTTTATAAATTAATACCATTTGTAAAAAAGGATTAAAGAACCAAAATAGGATATATTACCTATATAATAATCTAGTTAAACCATAAAAAAATGGTTTCATGACCATAATTAAAGATAATAATAGAAATTGATAAACTGTTATCCTTGAACGTGCTAAATTAGCACATCTCAAACAGTGCTTTCATTTCTTTCAAATAAAAGGTGGGGAAAGAAGAGAAGATAAAAAAAATATCCCATTAGCATAAAAAAATTCTAGTACATGTATGTTACTGGAGTTATGATACTATTTGGGTGAAGTGAGATGATGAAAGAAACAAAAGAAAAGAACTTAAAAGAAATGAAGGAATGGGAAAGAGGAATTTACCTCTTAAGACTTCCTCCTTTGAGAACCTCTTTAGGGGAGAGGTTTTAGTATTTTAAAGAGTCTAGGAGATTGTGGGAATGTTTAAGGAGCTTGGGGAGATATTTGAGCATAATATTGGTAGGTCACATGACTTGAGAGTAGTGAAGAGAAGAGGGAGGGGGGGTTTCATAATTTTTTAATTATTAGTTTATTATTTCTTTATAAGACAATGAATAGTAAGTATTACATGACCAAGAATAGTAATACATGCATGTGACTTCGAACCAATTGGTGTTACATCAGCAGATCATCATCAATGACTCAATAAATCCCTTATTTATCATTTATCGTAAATTATTGCATTTTACTATTCATAAAAAATTCAAGTATTTCAGAAAAATTCAAAAAATTCACCCTAACCATTTTTCAACATGTGGAATCGAAAAATGAAGTCCATTTTTCAAAAATAACTTTATAAATACGATTATTTTAATATTTAATTAAAATTATAATTTATTATCATAAACTAGTTTTAAAACATTCATTTACTTATTCTAAAATATAGGTATATCATACTTTCAACTTGAATATTATTTATATATTATCATAGGTAAGGTTACTATTCATTAGGGTATATCACTATTCATAAGGGCATGTTACTATTCATAAGGGTAGGTTATTATTCACTAAAAATCAAGTTTTTTTTATCGAACTCCAAATAACTTACTAATCGCAACCGTGTTTGTCAGATTTTCGAAATTCCAAACACAGAAGAAAAAACTTATGTTTAAATGTCACTTAGCACTTAGTAGTTCATTATGTTGTATTTTCATGTGTTTATATGAAATATTTATAAGAGAGGAATTTCCATTTATAAAACATTAGGTCGTTACATTCTTCCCCCTTATGAAATTTCTCCCTCAAAATTTCATTTTACATTCTAATCCAAAAATAGGTGTGGGTACTTTTCCTTCATTGCTTACTCCACTTCCCATGTTTCCTTTTCGTACTTATGGTTTCGCCATACTACCTTGACCAGATGAGTAGTCTTGTTTTTTAGAACTTTGTCTCTAGGTTCCAAGATCTTCACTTGCTTCTCCTCAAAGGAAAGATCATTCTCCAACTGTACCACCTATTAAGAGAGTACATATGAAGGGTCTGGTATATACTTCCTTAAGAGGGATACATGAAAGAAATCATGTACTTTTGACATGGTAGGTGGAATTTCCAGTCGATAGGCCACAACTTCGACTTGATCATGGATCTCGAAGGGGATGATGTACCTGGGACTTAACTTCCCTTTATTTCCAAACCTAATGACCTTCTTCCATGGAGATATGCATAGAAATACCATGTCTCCAACTTTGAACTCAAGGTCTCATCGACAGTTATCTGCATAACTCTTATGTCGACTTTGGGCTGCCTTGATATGTTTCTGAATGGTTTTCACCTTCTCTACCATTTCTTCGACCATTTCGGGTTCTAACAGCTTACGCTCACTGACTTCATCCCAACACACCGGTGTTCTGCACCTTTTCCCATAAAGGGCTTCATATGGTGCCATTTGGATGGTCGAGTGGAAACTATTGTTGTCAGAGAATTCAACCAGTGGAAGATGTTGGTCCCATCCTCCTTTGAATTCCATATAACACGCTCTCAACATGTCTTCCAGTGTCTGAATAGTTCGCTCATATTGGCCATTAGTTTGAAGATGATAGGCCGTACTGAAGTTCAGTTCAGTGCTTAGAGCATGTTGGAGACTTTTCCAAAACATTGAGGTGAATCTCGGATCACGATTAGATACACTAGATAGTGGTACTCTGTGCAGACTTACCACTTATTTGATGTAAATCTGTGCAAGTTGATCCAATGAGAAGTCCTCTCGAATCGTGATAAAGTGAGATGTCTTTGTAAGATGATCCACAATGACCCATATAGCATTTTTTCCTCTGGATGTCCTTGGAAGTCCAGTGACAAAGTTCATAGTATTTTTCTCCCACTTCCATGATGTTATGGGTTGTGGTTGCATCATCCCTTTAGACTTTTTCCTCTCATCCTTCACTTGCTAACATACTAGGCACTTTTATGTATATTCAGCAATCTCCCTTTTCATATTATCCCACCGAAATTTTTCTCGTAGATCTCGATACATCTTTGTGCTCTCTGGGTGGATACAGAAGGTTGAGCTATGTACATCATTTAATAGATCCTTCTTTATCTCTGGATTGGGTGGTACACATAGTTGTGCCCCAAATCTTACAACTCTTTCCTCATCAATTTTTAAATCAAAGGATTTCCCATTTCTGATAGCTTCCACCCTTTTATAAATTTCCACATCTTTTCTTTGATCACCCTTTATTTTATCCAAGAGGGATGGTTGAGAATTCATATGATAAAGGATTGATGATGTTCCTTACTTAATGATTCCCATGTCCATCCTTTACAAATATAAGAAGATAAGATCCTTTTCAATTCTTGTCATTGATAAAGATGCATGATCCTTTCTTCTTAGAGCGTCTTCCACCTTGTTTGCCTTACCAAGATGGTAGTGGACTGAGCAGTCATAATCCTTGATGATCTCTATCCATATTCACTAGTGTATATTAATCTCCTTCTATGTGAATATATATTTGAAACTCTTGTGGTTAGTATATATCTCACAATTCTCCCCATTGAGATAATGCCGCCAGATTTTCAATGCAAATATCACAACCGCTAACTCCAGATCATGCGTGGGATAGTTTTGCTCATGGATTTTCAGATTCCTTAAGGAATAGGCTATCATTTTATCATTTTTCATTAGCACACATCCTAAGACCTTCTTAGAACCATCACTATACACCAAAAATATTTCTCCACTTGTAGGGAGTGTGAGTACTGGTGTAGTGATAAGCCTCGTTTTCAACTCCTTGAAACAATCTTCACATTATTGAGTCCAGAAAAACTTTACATCCTTCTGTGTAATCCTGTTCATTAGGTTTGAAAATCGTGAAATGTTCTTCATAAATTGTTGATAATACCCAGCTAGACCCAAAAAGTTGTGGATCTCCATTATAGAAGTTGGCCTGGGCCACTCTTCAATTGCCTTTGTCTTGGAAATGTCTACATATATACCATTTCTAGTGATAAAATTACCCAAGAATGATACTTCCTCTATCCAGAACTCACATTTACTGTACTTTTCATGCATCTTCTATCTTTCCAAAGTCTTTAACACAGTATTCAAATGCTCCTCATGTTCCTCCTTACTCTTGGATTATATTAGAATATCATCAATAAAGACTACGAAAAACTTGTCAAGGTAATCTCAAAAGACTCTATTCATTAAATCCATGAAAAATTGAAGATAATTAGTGATTCCTAAGGGAATCACTATGAAATCATAGTGTCTATACCTCATTCGAAAGTTATTCTTGGGAATATCTTCCTTACTCACCTTTACTTGGTGATATCCTGACCGAAGGTCCACCTTAGAGAAATAACTAGCCCCATGAGGCTGATCGAACAAGTCATCTATCCATGGAAGGGGATACTTGTTCTCTATCATGATTTTATTGATATCATGATAATCAATGCATAGGCACATTGATTTGTCCTTCTTCTTGATGAAGAGGACTGGTGCACCCTATGGTGAAGCACTCGAGCATATAAAACCCTTCTCCATATTATTCTGTAACCGCTTCTTCAGCTCTTCTAGCTCTAGGTGGCCATTCTGTAAGGTTTCTTTGAGATAGACAAAGACCCAGAGATAAGTTCAATTGACAACTCAACCTCTCAGTTAGTAGGAATACTAGAAAACTCTTCGGGGAATAAATCAGTGTAATCCCCCACAATGGGCACGTCTTCAAGCATGATTCTCTCCTTTTCTCAATCATTTGAGCTAGATATGCTTGCTCACAAGGCAAAAATATCCACACTTGATATGAAGATTATAAATGAGATTATTATTCCTCCTTACACTTGTAATGAATTAGAGGATGATTTTGGTGTGAACAATGATCTCCCTTTCCCTACAGTTGATGTTGGATTTGTATAAAGATAGCCAATCCATTCCCAAGATAGCATCGAACTACACTAAAGGAAGTATGGCGAGATTTGACGGGAGGTTCAGTCCAAAAACTTTAACCGGGGAGGAGTTATAAACCATGGAAGCAATAATTTCACCATTTTCTGTTCTCATAGATAACCTTTCCTCTAAATTTTGAGGTGGTGTTTGAATAGTGCTACTAAACTTTCAAGATATGAGAATTCTTAGAACTAGAATCAAATAATACATTCTATATTCTTGAATGACTAACTAGCATACCTTTCACCACACCGTTGTCCGGATCCAACTCAATAGTAGTGATAGAATAAGCCCTTCCTTTTTTCCTTAGAGGTTGTTGCTGATTGCCTCCAACAACCCTTGACTTAGGGAAATTGTTCGCATAATGACCATGCTCCTTGAAGTTTTAGCACTGCACTGTTGGCTGAGTGTTGATCTAAACCTTCCATTCTTCTTCAACATTAACGGGATTTTTCATATCCCTTCGATAGTTCTTGTCTAGATGACCAAACTTTCCACATTTGATGCAATTCTTGGTTCCCTTCAGATAGTTACCAGGATGATTCTTCCCACAAGTTTTACAAGGGAAAAAGTCAGGCTTATTTCCATCATGATATTTATTCGATGAACCACCCATGTTGTTGTCCATTTTTCGCTTCTTGTCACTAGGCCCATGAGACCACTAAGAGTCTCCAATCTTCATTTCAGCCTTGAGGGAATAACATGCAATCTTCTGATAACTATCAAAATCTTGAATTGCCAACACTTTTCGTAGACTCAGTTTTAGTCCTCTAATGAAGTGATCCACCTTGTTTTCAATGTTCATGACAAAGCCACATGAATACCATGAAAGCCTTGTAAAGTTTGCTTTATACGCCCCGATGGACTCATCTTTCTTCTTGTTGAGTCTAAGGAACTATTTTTTCATCTTGAGATAGAGGTTTCAAGGAAAATATTTATTGAAAAAACATCCTCTTGAATTCATCCCAATCAATGGAATAAATTTCCTCTTGGTACTTTGTATTCTTGATCAGTGTCCACCATTGATCAGCTTCCCCATCAAAATGATAGACTGCCAGTACAACTTTTTCTTTTTCCGACCACTAGAGGATGTGGAATTTCTATTCAATGGAGTTAATCCACTATTACACAAGGAAGGGATCAGAATATCGGCTAAACATGGGAGGCCTTTTCCGCATGAAAGATTCTACATCAACTTGATATTTTCTTGGAAGAGGAGGGAGTTCCTCGTGATTCAATTTATTATTCATAACTCGAGCCAGCTTAGCAAGTACTTTCATGAAGATTTGAGAACCCGCTCCCATCATATCAGGGATATCATTAGGAAAATCTTCACATTGCCTATCACATTGGTTTTTGGAATGTTTTCTTTTATTTCTCACCATTAACTAAGAAAAAGAACATATAATTAGAGGTCTTGAATACTTATCTATTGAGCATAAAAATAAAACTTTGAACATAAAAGGATAAACTTATAAAGAAGAAGTATATCCTAACTTTCAACTCCTTAGGTTTATATCTAGGTTATGCTCATTCTATTTCTTAACATATATTCTTATGGGATTTTTTGTCCCTTATTAATGGTTTGTACTAATCTTGTGAATCTACCAATGCATATCCCCTGGGAGGGTCATAACCAAGAGTGCATCAAGATCTGTTGTTGTGTACCAGGATACACAAGTCAAGATCGAAACTCCTTGTTAGAGTTTTCACTCCTAGGTACATCTATGACAGAGCCACCTCTACCTGCTCGTATCCAGACGCAGATGTATTTTCTTGATAAACTACTTACTCAATACTCACCAAAATTTAGGAATGTTTTCTTATACTTAGTATCATCCTTAAGGTTCTCACTAAGGGGATCTATTCCTAATCTCTAAAAATAAATAAAACATCCTCTGATACCAACTATAGATACCCAAGCCTTTTACATATATCATTACATGATTTTAAGCATAATTATACATCAGATTACAAGCCAATGATCATTAAGTCTAGTGTCTTGGAAAACTAGGTACATAAAACATAAAACATAAAACATGAGGCTAAAAAAAAGAATTTCTTTATTTAATCTATATAAAGAGATACTAACTTACTTTGAGCCCTTACATCTACATAGGGTACCCTGGGGAACACATGAACAAAAGGATGAGCTAAAAATCCCAGTAATGGAATAAACATAAGGATACATCTCAAGCACATGAGTTAGGATGTATGACATAATTATATCCAAAGCATGAAACTTATAAAATCGTTTCATATAAGCAAAGAATCATTTAAACATGGAATCACATAAATGTGACGGAATCATAAAAAATGTCTTTAGTATGGTTCAAGGCTAACCACAAATCCTGTTTCCCATTTTAGTATGGGTCAAGGCTAACTGCCAATCCTGTTTCCCATTTTAGTACGGGTCAAGGCTAACTGCCAATCCCGTTTCACATCACATCTCATGAGACTTAACTTTACCCAATGCATTGGAGTGCTATCTTGGCGCACCCATCTCAAAATTTTCATGAATATTCTTTCCACATAAATATTCTTACCACATAAATAATCATACATAATCAACCATACATAAACATAAGGGTACCCATTGAAAGAATTGAGTTCCACAATCATGACATAAACCATAACCAATGGACTATCATGAAAGTGTACATGAAAGAAAAGGATTAGAACAAACAAGTAGGTTAATAGGGTAAAATAGTCATATAACATGGTAAGTGGTGTCAAATATAAGGGACAACATATATGGAGTGTATTTGAGTAACATTATCATTAAAACATTTTTGTGCGGTTTTAAGGAAAATGATATAGAGCTTTTAAAATAGAATAGAGAACAATATTTTATATAAAAATAGAATTGAAATAAGAAGGTTTTCATAATAAAAAGATTGATTTTATAAAGATAATGGTGGATTAAAAATAAAATATAGAGTGCACTTGAAATTGAGTATAAATTTGGGAAGTTCCCTTAAAACAGGTTTTCTTATCGGAAAGTTCTAAGGAGGGAATCTTTTAAAAACATGTATATCCTCAAAAAAGAGTGATGAAAGAGTATTCATAAATTCATTTTACAAAACTAAACAGAATTTAGAATATGTTACTAAATAGATAAAATAACTCCATTTTGATATAAATAAAGATAAGGAAACCATAAAAACAAAGAAGGTTCAGGTAGAATTCGTTACGGTTTATCGACATGGTATCAGGTGTAACTAAGAGGGATGTATGAGAGAGAAAAGGGGTTTATCATCACTTATAAGTCAATAGGGAAGTATGGTGGAGGTTCATAAACATACCCCATCATTATGAATTACACATAAAAAGGTATAGCATAGAGGACAATCTTGATTTAAGAGTGAAAAGAAGAGGATCACTTACCTTAAATCCGTTGGCGTTCACCACCTGTTATTAAAGACATGAATAAACAAATTAGGTTTATTAATAAATAATTATAGAACCTATTCTATAAGTAATTGGTTTAGTATAATCATTTTAAGTTCATTTATAATCGTTTTGATTGGTTATGATGTTCAATTTCATTGTTCGGGTCCGTTTTCTTACTTGTCTTTAATGACTGGTTCGCTTATATTCATGTTTGGATAAACATGTAAGATGAAAGTGGTTGTCCAGAATTGAAGTTATATTATAGTAGTGAACATTCAGAATATTACATGGTTTTAAATTTAATTTGGTTACTTAGAGTGAAGTCATATTATTATATAAAACCATATAGAAGACCGTTTTTGTTAATCAGTGGGTTTGATTACAAAGAACATATTTTTCTTTATAACTTAATACCATTTGTAAAAAAGTATTAAAAAAATGGATATATTACCTATATAATAATATTTTAAACCATAAAACAAATGGTTTCATGATCATAATTAAATATAATAATAGAAATTGATAAACTGTTGTCCTTGAATGTGCTAAATTAGCACATCTCAAACGGTGCTTTCATTTCTTTCAAATAAATGGTGGGGAAAAGAGAGAAGATAATGAAATATAACATTAGAATAAAAAAAAATTCTATTACATGTATGTTACTGGAGTTATCATTCTATTTGGGTGAAGGGAGGTGATGAAAGAAACAAAATAAGAGAACTTAAAAGAAATGAATGAATTGGAAAGAGAAATTTACCTCTTGAGACTTCCTCCTTTGAGAACCTTTTAAGGGGAGAGGTTTTGGTATTTCAAAGAGGCTAGGAGATTTTGGGAGTGGGGAAGGAGCTTGGGTAGATATTTGGGCAGAATATTTTCAAGGAATAGGGCTTGAGAGTAGTGAAGTGAAGAGGGAGTGAGGGGGGTTTTTTATAGTGGAGGGGAGAAGGGTTTTCATAATTGTTTAATTATTAGTTTATTATTTCTTCACAAGACAAGGAATATTTAGTATTACATGATCAAGAACAGTATTAAATGCATGTGACTTTGAACCAATTGGAATTACATCAATATATCATCATATATGACTCAATAAATCCTTTATTTAGCATTTATCATAAATTATCGCATTTTACTATTCATAAAAAATTCAAGTATTTCAGAAAAATCCCAAAAATTCACCCTAACCATTTTTTGACATGTAGAATCTAAAAATGAAGTCCATTTTTTAAAAATAATTTTCTAAATATTATTATATTAATATTTAATTAAAATCATAATTTATTATCAAAAACTAGTTTTAAAACATTCATTTACTTATTCTAAAATATAGGAATATCATACTTTCAACTTGAATATTATTTATATATTATCCTAGGTAAGGTTACTATTCATTAGGGTATATCACTATTCATAAGGGTATGTTACTATTCATAAGGGTAGGTAACTATTCACCCAAAATTAAGTTTTCCTTATCAGACTCCAAATAACATACTGATCACAGCCGTGTATGTCAGATTTTTGAAATTCAAAACACAAAAGTGACAAACTTATGTTTAAAGGTCACTTAGAACTTAGTAGTTCATTATGTTTTATTTTTTTGTGTTTATATGATATATTTTGAAGAGGGTAATTCCCATTTATAAAACATTGGGTCATTACATTTTATTCTAGTTTCATGTTTTCTAATTATGTACCTAGTCTTCCAAACACATTAGCAGTTCTGATCCTTGGTTTGTATTTGATGAACAATTATACTTAAGATAATTTAATAATATTTGTAAAAGGATTGAGTCACTATAAAACCTGTTAAAATCATTAATGGTATAGATTGACTAATTTCC
Organism: Viscum album; assembly: GCA_963277665.1. Lineage (NCBI taxonomy): Eukaryota > Viridiplantae > Streptophyta > Magnoliopsida > Santalales > Viscaceae > Viscum > Viscum album. Next base: position 1,479,248,844 of record OY728161.1, read on the forward strand.
CATAAAGTATGAATTTATTTTTATCTTTGACAGGTCTCGTTTACAAGGCACGATGGGGTGTGATGTGTTTTCTAGAGAGAGTGGTTTGGAGGTCGAATTGAGACAGACCATCTTTAATAGATTCAGGTAATTAAATATCTGGGTTTTATTTTTGACATAGAGTGAGAATGTTTGAGTGATGATCTCCCTCTAAGTTTCATCAAGTTTCCTGACATGTTTGCATCTTACTTTTTTGGTTTTCCACCAGTGTGGGAGGTGGGGTTTTCCATTGATTTTTTTGTCTAGAAGTAAACCCATATCCATTACCTCTTACCACATGGTACCAACTGAACTGATGGAGTTAAATTATATATTGGATGATCTGATGGAGAAAGGATTTATTTTCCCATGTGTGTCACCTTGGGAGACACCTTTAATTTTCATAAATAAAGTTTATGGTACCATTCTTCTTTCTATTTATTACCAAAAACTCAATTGATTTATAGTAATTAACAAATATTTGTTGCCTTGGATTGATGATTTGTTTGAATAGTTGAAAGGGGAAATTCCATTCTCAAAGATTTATCTTTAGTCTAGTCACCACCAGTTGATAATTATTGAATCTGATATTTCAAAGACCACCTTTTGGAGAAGGTATAACCATTATGAGTACCTTGTTATTCCTATTGTCTTGACCAATGATACTATATTTTTTATGGAATTAATGAATAGGAAATTCCATGAGTATCATGATATGTTCATGGCGGTGTTTGTGGGATATTTTTTTTGACTCCAAAACCAAGGAAGATCATGCACGTCATTTGAGAGTAGTTATAGAAATCTTAATAGATCACCAACTATATGTGAAGCTATAGAAATGTAATTTATGGATTTGGGAAGTGAAGTTATTCAGACACGTGGTCTCAGAACATGTTATTTCAGTCAATATTGATAAGGTGAAGATTTTTTTAACATGTAGAAACCACATAATGTTTTCGAGATTCAGAGCTTCATGGTCTTAGTGGGATATTACCATATGTTCATCAAATATTTCTCAAATATGGCTTGTCCAATGAATTTCCTCACATAGAAGGGAGTGAAGTTTATTTGGGATAAGAAATGTTAGAGTTCTTTTGATGAGTCGATGCTCCTTTTGACTTCTGCGTCGGTGTTGAATCTTCCAGAGGTTAGGTAGGGCTATGTTGTATTTTGTGAAACATATGGTTCATGTTCGGGCTGCGTTCTTATATAGGGTTATCATGTGGTATACTATGGTTCCTGATATCTTATTCCACATGAGAATAAATACATGACCCTAATCATAAACTTTTAGCTATGTTGAATGATCTTAAGAGTTGGAAACATCACATTTTCAAAGAAAGGTTCATTATTTATTCTGACAAAAAAAATACTAAGTTATATTTTCTTTCAAAAACATTGAAACATTTGGTAGAGGCGTTGGGTGGTGTAACACCCTGAGATTTTATGAGAAGTATTCTTTTTAATTTATTTGATGTCTTGTGTTGTATGCTATACCAAGATTATCTTGGGCTATACGCAACACCGTATTAGCTTGCAGTATATGCAACACCATTCTTGGATCGTGTTACACACAATTTGAAGTTCGTTTGATAAAAGTTATTCTACGCAACATTGAGTGTATATATATATATTCAATGTATAAATGAAATATGGGTTGATTCTATTATACTCAACAAAAAAAATAATATTTCACTACACACAACCCTAACTTCTCTTGCATTACACGCAATCATGACCTTCCCCAATAGTGTGTGTTGTACGCAATACCGAGTTTCACAAAACAACGATATGTTATTAAAATATTATATAAAATAGCTGTTATGAATAGTAATACCCACTTTTTGAAATTTTATAATTTTTATCTTTCAAAATGGACTTCATTTTTCGATTCGGAATATAAAAATTAGCCTAGGGTGAATTTTTGGTATTTTTCTGAAAACTTTCAATTTTTGATGAATAGTGAAAACACTGAGTTATTGGTTAAAACCAAATTTTTATTTAAATAAAAATTTATTTTATTTAAATTTATTTTAGGTCAAAATAGATACATAATACCTATATAAGTTCAATGTAATTCATTGGAGTCATTTTATAAAAGTTTTAGATATATAAAAATTTTATTGAACTTTTTACCGTCTTTTACCCACATCCTGGGAGAATTTTAAAATTTACATAAAAATTAATTTTACCACTTCTGTGAGTGGAATTTAAAAACTTCAAGAGACACGGTTGATATCAGTAAGTAAAATGTGGTTCAATAAGATAAAAATAATTTTTGGTGAATAGTAACTTTTTACTTTTATTTACCACGGTTAAAAGTAAATAGGGTAATTTAGGGTAAAAATGATATTATTATTACCCTAAGACATTTCCTAATTCTATTGGATAAGTGTAATTAGACCAAAAAAAACCTTAGGAATAAAATATGACCCTTTAGATCCACTTGGATTAGATTAGGACACTTATTATTATTTTATTTAAAGAAGAGTTAAAAGAGTTAAATCAAAGTTTAATAACTAAAACATTTTTAATATAGGGTTATATATAAGATAAATTCGACTATAAATATTAATTATAAAGCTAAAAAGATTTCCTACAAAATAATATTTTATTTATATTCTTATACATTAAATAATTTAATTTATTTATGACACAATGATGATGCAGTAATTACCTTATTAATGAAATATTAACAAAATTGATATTATAAATACCCAAATAAATGTAATTTGAGACTTTTTATGAATTAAAATGATTTTATAGGTTAATATAAAATATTAGGGTTTTTTAGATGAATTTTTTTCGAAGTAATAATACTGTTATGAATTTAGAGAAAACAAAATACCAAATAGTGTCAAAAATTGACATAAAAGAGTTTTTAAAAAATATATTATATTATTAATTTATATAATGGTCCTAAAAATCTAAGGTTAGGAAAAAAGACTTATATAATAATATATATGACATTAATTAACCAATTGGGGTTCTATTTGTAGTTTATAGTAATTTTATTAACCATATAGTGTAAGAATACAAGAAGACACGGTAAAAGTTAAATTATTTAACTTAGAGTTAAATCTAAATGATAAGGTTAAAATGGTAAACTAAACTTGTCTAAAACCTATTGGTTGAATTTATTTTCACCCCTAACTACCCTATACTCTAAATAAGTCACTTTGGATCCATTATAAACTGAATATGAATTTATTATAAACTAATATTTTATGTTTTTCCTAAGGTGCCCCTCTCTTCCCTTATAAAAGGGCACCTCCTCCCTCTCCTCTTTACACAATTTTGAAACTTAAAGCTCGGCCAAACCATGAAAATTTCTCTTCTAAACCTATCTAGTTATTTCATAGAGGTTCTGGTCTTCTCAAAAGACCAACTCTAGTGCCCTAAGAGGAAGTTTAAAAGAGGCACGTCGAAGAAGAGGTAATCTCTTCTACCGATTCTTTCAAGTTTCTTTCTTCTTCTACTTCATTTTATTTATTAGTTTCATTATAAAGTAATAAAATCAGTATCAATAATATACTGATATGTTATTATAAAAATTAAACAACCATATTTCACCTTCTATCCATCCTACGGAAAACGAAATCACCGCGCATGCGTACGTACGAAATACCGTCTCCACGCCGTGGTGTAATATGTTTTTCCACCACCACCTTACTTGGATGGGTATAATGGTGTAAATAATAACTATATATGGTTATTATAACATCATACTTATTCTGAGATATTATATCATCCCCTCTAATTCCACTCAATAATTATGGGAACGATATCATCGTTCGTGCGTACGCACGGATTACCGTCTCCACGACTCGATGAGATTCATTCTCCATGTTAACCATTAAAGAATGATTATAAAGTATATATAATAAATAATCATGAAATATATTAAATAATAATGATACTGGATTTATGTACATATATGTTTCATTTACTTAATTCCATTCAATTAAATAAGGAAACGAATACAACGTTCATGCGTACGTACGGCCTACCGTCTCCATGAACGGTGTATTTCATTCCATTTATTGATCTACCATATATATTTATATTATGTATATATATGTTATATATAAATCAAGTTTTAAATTCTTTAATTAATTAAATCAGGATATAAGTAATAATATCAAGAACAACAAGTCCAAACACGTACGATAAATGAAATGATTTTACCCAAAATGCTACTTTAACATGGAATTGACAAAAGAACGGGTAATATAAAGTCATATGTGAATCATATATGATATAATAAATATTATTATATTTCTTTTACAAGTTAATAATATGTTTAAAACCACTTTACAGGAGTTTCAGACACGTATAAAAGAAATTGGACCTAAGGTAAGGGATAATTATTCCAATCTCATTCTTATCCGAGATTGTTTATTCGTAAGTATTTACTGGGTTTATATTTTTCATCCATGTACATAAAAATGTTTTCATAAAGTGTTTAATATTCTTCCATGTATGTTAAAATTCATTTTTACCCTTCATTACTTTTACTTTGTGTTATGGAAGGAATCTTGCTTTTGTTTACCATACGTGGTACTTTTTGACTTTTCTGTTAAAAGTATAAGGAGAATGTTTTTTTAACTTATACGGCATGAATGAATTTTTACAGTTTTATAATGCCTTATTTTAATGAAGATTACTCTATAAGATTTCATGAGTATTTTAAATTGAATGGAATTTTTGTGAAAAGAAAATTATTTTGAAGAAGAAAGGATATTTTCCTCAAGAATTCATTTCAAGTGTTTTATCAAAACCATTTTCCATATAATATGAAATTATTTCATATGTGTATGTTTTAAGTATAATGTATCTATTATTTACATGTTTTCACTTTTCTTATGATGAAATGATATCCATTTGTTTTATATGGATTATGTTATGATGGGATGATGATTATGAAACCCATTTTATTCTTTGGGTTATGATGAATGATTTATGTTTATGTTGTGGCACACGTAAGAATGTTTTTTATGATATGGGTGGGACCTATATCTCCCTTCAATGCATTGGGTAAAGATTTATATCTCATGATATATACATGGATGGAACGGCAGGTTAATCCGGTTAAGTGATACAGGACTGGAACGAGGAGTGAACTCGATTCAGTAAGGGACTTTGTCCACTACGATGGTCTTGGAAGAAATACCTTGGCTACTATAGAAATAATATCATGTGCTTAATGGTTTTCCACAATTCCATGTTTTGTTCCCATGTCACTTATCATGATTAATGTTCCTTTATGATCTATGCCTTATGCATTGTCAAGATTTATTTTATTACTCATGATTTTTATGTTTTATGTTCATGTTCTTACATTCAAATGTTTAGGGATTGTTTTAGGTTTCCATGTTTACACTTACTAAGCATTTGAGCTCACCCTTTTTATGTTTTCTTTTCCCTAGTATTTTAAGAAAGGTTTTAGGTAAGAAAACAAATAGGTAAGACCTTTATGGGAGATGTTGAAGATCTTTCACCATGACTAGAAGATGATGTTCTGAGTTTCCAAAGACACTAAACTATTACAGTCCTTGGGTGTCTGTTTTTGTTATGTATTAAGTATTCTGTCAGAGTAATGTAATGTCTATGTACATCAAGATTTGGGTCTCTACAGTTGGTATCAGAGTAAAGGTTTAGTTAGCCTTTGGAAAATAGGATGTGAAAACTTTAGTGAGATCCCTAGAGATATTTCTAAGGTATGTCTAGGGATATCCCTAAGGTTTAGTATAACTATAGGTTACAGTTCTAGAATTATTTTGACGATAATTAATAACCTAGGGTGAACCTAATCTATCATAGGTTAAATAAGGTGTCATAAGTTATACATACTATAAGTGAATTTTTATGATTATGCGGTTCCTCATTATTTTAACTGTTTCTTACACAATGGTTTCTGGTTTTAGATAATGGAGGGAACCGAAAGGAATTGGGTTAACATTGAATCCGATGAAAAAATTGGTGAATATGAGCAGCGAAATTGTGTAATTCCTAGAGAGAAAGATATTATGATTATTCTGAATCAGACATCGTGATATATGATTAACAAGGTGAACTTTAATGGTATTCATAACTCATCAAATAAGAGGAAGATGGACTTTTATACATATTCTCATGGTGAGGATCATAGATAAAGAAAGATTGATATTTCTAAAGAAGGGAAGAAGAACCTTGAGGAATACCTCAAATGGAGGGGAAGATGTTATCTATGTGGGGAAAAGGGTCATGGAGTGACAGACTATTATGGAGTCCAATGTCTTATCTGTGGAGAACATGGGCATTACCCAACTCAATGTCCTGACCTAAGAGGTTACTTCTAAATCGAGGAAGGACCTATTCTATGCCAATCATTGAAGAGGATGGATTGAATGGTTTATTTATTGGAATTAAATAATAATGTTGTTGAGATACTTTTATGGTATACTGGAATATCTTTGTATTGGTCCATTGTGGTTTTCCATAAGAATATGGTACTGGTAACCATATAAAGTGATTGAAATATTTTTGGAAAGCAGATGATATGCGCATAATTATAGGATAAAAAGAAAATAATATGTTTGATATTATTAATGAGGTCATGACTAATATAAGGACAAAGTGATATCATGATTTGAGTATATAGATATTTTTGGATTTTGGTATGTGGAAAGAGTTAACTTTTGACAGAATTCATGTTTTCACTAAGGTTCTATGGTAATTCATGTTTCAAGAGAATACATGAATAAGGTATTCACATGTTTGGAATGTGACCAACAAGATATATCTTATGATATATGGGGGATAAATGATGGAATTTACATGCTTGGTAGATAACCATTCTAGTGATTGTTTTCTTTATACTATGAGATTGGACAAAAGTATTTTGGATAAGCCTAAAGGTTAGAATGGATTGAGTTAGACATACGATAGTATTGTTTAAGTCTAGTACTTTTGATATTATGAAATTTTATAATAGTATGGTTTTTGAAAAAGGAAAACCCATTGGACGGGCGACAACCCGTCACGTCGAACAAGGTTGCAGGAATCGAACCCACAACCAAAGTGCGATAGGCCTTTATCGCCTACCACTAGTCTATAGGAAGTCCCTGGTTAGTAGAAACTAGTTTTATTTTATTAAGCCGTATGATAAATTAAGTATAAGTCCATTTTTGGAACCATATACGATTAATCTCACCATAAGATGGACTTATGTATATAAATATTTCTAATCTTATGTTTGAAACAGATGGAATGACCTATCATTCTATCACATGACCTGCTAACACTTCATGGAAGAAAAATTCAACTTCATTTCTTTAAGAGATGAAGTGGGAATTGTTCAAGGCACAAAAAATAGCGAGATTGTACCAAAATCAAGTAAGTATTTCTTTAAATTAAAAAATTCTTCAACATTAGGGAAATGATCTTGAAAACCAAAAAATGTTTTCCAAGTGCCCTCATATCTAATGAATCAGATGGTACCTTAGATCATTACAAATTTATGGCTTTGTGATTGTTGGATTTTTCATAGCCATGTTCTCTACCACTCTCCATCAGACATTGATGATTAAATTTATCTTCCATATCCACATTTTCACCTATGTTCTCCTATGTGGAAACCCAATGATGAGTTAATTTGGGTAACCGTTACATTTAATAATTTAGTTTAAAAATTATGTTTTAGTATTCCTTTTTACGATGTGGGTTTCTATGAAAGAAACTTTCAAATAGTAAACTATTTATAACCCCAATGAATTTTGAGGGCAAAATTCATTTTAAGGGGGGTAGAATGTTACACCCCGAGATTTTATGAGAAGTATTATTTTTAATTTATTTGATGTCTTGTGTTGTATGCTGCACCAAGATTATCTTATGCTATACTCAACACCGTATTAACTTGTAGTATATGCAACACAATTCTTGGATCGTGTTACACACAATTTCAAGTTCGTTTGATAGAAGTTATTCTACTCAAAATTGAGTGTGTATATATATATATTCAATGTATAAATGAAATATGGTTGGATTCTATTATACGAAAAATCAAAGGAATATTTCACTACACACAACCCTAACTTGGCTTTCATTACACACAATCATGACCTTCCCCGATAGCGTGTGTTGTACGCAATACCGAGTTTCACTAAACAATGATATGTTATTAAAATATTATATAAACTAGCCGTTATGAATAGTAATACACACTTTTTGAAATTTATAAATTTTATCTTTCAAAATGGACTTAATTTTTGGAATCATAATATCGAAATTATCCTAGGCTAAATTTTCAGTATTTTTCTGAAAACTTTCAATTTTTGATAAATATTGAAAACACTGAGTTATTGGTTAAAACCGAATTTTTATTTAAATAATAATTTATTCTATTTTAATTTATTTTAGGTAAAAATATATACATAATACCTATATAAGTTCAATGTAATTCATTGGAGTCATTTTATAATAATTTTAGATATATAAAAATTTTATTGAACTTTTTACCGTCTTTTACCCACCTCCTAGGAGAATTTGAAAATTTACATAAAAATAAATTTTACCACTTATGTGAGTGGAATTTAAAAAATCCGAGAGACACGGTTGATATCAGTAAGTAAAATTTGGTTTAATAAGATAAAAATAATTTTTGGTGAATAGTAACTTTTTACTTTTATTTACCACGATTAAAAGTAAATAGGGAAATTTAGGGTAAAAATGATATTATTATTACCCTAAAACATGTCCTAATTCTGTTGGATAAGTTTAATTCGACCAAAAACAACCTTAAGAATAAAATATGACCCTTTAGGTCTACTTGTAATAGATTAGGACACTTATTATTATTTTATTTAAATAAGAGTTAAAAGAGTTAAAATCAAAGTTTAATAACTAAAACATTGTTAATATAGGGTCATACATAATATAAATTGTACTATAAATATTCATTAGAAATATAAAAATATTTTTTACATAATGGTATTTTATTTATATTTTTAGACATTAAATAAGGTAATTTATTTATGACACAATGATGATGCAATAATTACCTTATTAATGAAATATTAACATAATTGATATTATAAATACCAAAATAAATGTAATTTGAGACTTTTTATGAATTATAATAATTTTCATGGTTAATATAACATATTAGGGTTGGTTAGATGAATTTTTTTCGAATTAATAACGCTGTTATGAATTTATAGAAAATAAAATACCAAATAGTTTAAAAAATTGACATAAAAGAGTTTTTAAAACAAGTATTATATTATTAATTGATATAATGGTCCAAAAAATATAAGGATCAGAAAAACGACTTATATAATAATATATATGACATTAATGAACCAATTGGGGTTAGATTGGTAGTTTATATTAAGTTTATTAACCATATAGTGTAAGAATACAAGAAGACACGGTAAAAGTTAAATTATTTAACTTAGAGTTAAATCTAAATGATAAGGTTAAAATGGTAACCTAAACTTGTCTAAAACCTATTGGATGAGAGGATTTCGACCCATATCCACCCTATCCTAGAAATAAGTCACTTTTGAGCCATTATAAACCGAATATGAATGTATTATAAAATAATATTTTAAGTTTTTTCTAAGGTTCCCCTCTCCTCCCTTATAAAAGGGAACCTCATCCCTCTCCTCTTTACAAAATTTTGATCCTTCAAGCTCGGACAACCCCTGCCAGTTTCTCTTCTTAACCTCTCTAGTTATATCATAGAGGTTCTGGTATTCTCAAAAGACCAGCTCTAGTGCCCTAAGAGGAAGTTTAAAAGAGGCACGTCGAAGAAGAGGTAATCTATTCTACCGATTCTTTCAAGTTTACTTCTTCTTCTACTTCCACTTATTTATTTGTTTCATTATAATGTAATAAAATCATTATCAATCATATAATTATATGTTATTATAAATATTAAACAACCCTATTTCACCTTCTATCCATCCTATGAAAAATGAAATCACCACGCGTGCATACGTACGGAATACCATCTCCACACCGTGGTGTAATCTGTTTTTCCACCACAACCTTACTTAGATGAGTATAATGGTTTAAATAATAACTATATATCTTTATTATAACCTCATACTGATTTTGAGATATTATATCATCCACTCCAATTCTATTCAATAATTATGTGAACGATATCATCGCTCGTGCGTACGTACGGATTACTGTCTCCACGACGTGATGAGATTCATTCTCCATGTTAACCATTCAAGAATGATTATAAAGTATATATAATAAATAATAATGAAATATATTAAATAATAATGATACTAGATTTATGTACATTTATGTTTCATTTACTTAATTCCATTCAATTCAATAAGGAAACGAATACAATGTTCATGCGTACGTACGACCTACCGTCTCCATGAACAGTGTATTTCATTCCATTTATTAATCTACCATATATATTTATTTTATGAATATATATGTTATAACGACCCATAATTTACATAAATGGTTATTACTTCAAAATTGAATCATACTTATTACAACATATAACAAAACTATGAAAGGACCGTATAGGTATAGTGTCTTTAGAAACTGGGAAACATAAACAACTGGTTCATAAATCATCTACATTATATCCTATTTATTTCATCATATATAGAGTCCCTTTTTGGCATATCATACTTAATATCCTTATTCCTGACCTGGGGAAAAGAAAACATACAAAAGGGTGAGCTCAAATGCTCAGTAAGGGTAAACAAAAGAAATATCAAACATATCATATTCATAAGAACATAACATTTTGAAAATCTTATCCTGCAAAAGAGATCATAACATAGGATAAACCATAGAAGTGAAATATAATCCCAATAATCATAACTTAAAACATGAAGCTTTTTGGAATACACACATAATCATAGAAAATCATTTCTTAGTAGTCAAGACTCATTTCCAAGACTATCTTAGTGGACAAAGTCCATTTCTGAACCGAGTTCACTCCTCGTTTCAGTCCTGTTTCACTGAACCGGTTTAACCTGCTGTTCCAGCCATGTATATCTCATGAGATATAAATCTTTACCCAATGAATTGGAGGGAGATATAGGTCCCACCCATCTTATAATGAAACCATTCTTATGTGTTCCACAAAATCATAAATCATACATCATAGCATAACCCATGTAGTAAAAATGGGAATTTTAAACATCATGCCATCATAACATAATCCATATAAGATAAAAGGACATAATAAAAATAATTCCATCATAACATAATCAAATCAATGTAAAAATAGGGATATAAATATAACCCTATTTTATCTTATATGGAAAATAATTTTGATAAAACACTTGAACTCCATTCTTGAAGAAAATATCCTTTCTACTTCAAAAACATTTTTCCTTTCTTAACATGTCAAACAAGTTTAAACTAAAATAAGTTGATTAAAAATAAACTTGAAAAATTTTAAAGGAATATTATTGTAAATAATGTTCTAAAAATCTATTCATGCCGTATAAGTTAAAAAAAACATTCTTCTCATACTTTGGCCGGAAAAGTCCAAAAGTACCTCGTACGAAATACGACAAAAGATTCCGTTCATATTTTTTTCTAAAAACTCACCAAAGGATAAAATTGGATTTAAAAAATTGTAGGAGTATAGATATAATATTAAATATTGAGGAAACATGGATGTGGATGATAAATATTCCTCAGTAAATTCAAAAGTATAAACAATCTCGGATAAAAATGAGATTGCGAGACTTTCCCTTACCTTTGGTCTGATATGCTTTGTATGAATCCTAAAATCCTGTAATATGGTTTAAATAATGTCAATTGACTTATTAAAGAATCATATTCATTGTTATGATATCATATATGGTCATATTTGTATCTTCTTAGTAGTAATATTTCATTGCTACTTTTCATTCGGGTGTTTATTGCTTATTGTTCTTATGCATGTTTTATCGAATAAATTCTTATTACTATTTATAGGATATAGATATATAATCTACAGAATGGTATTAGTGTAATATATATCTTATTAATTAATTCAATTCATTTGTATAATCATTATTCAATGAAGATCATATAAAACGAGTCGCATCACATCGTGGAGACTGTAGGCCGTACGTACGCACGAGCGATGATATCGTTCCTATGATCGTGGAATTGTATTGAAGTGTATGTATAATATTTTAGAATCATTAACACTTTACAATAATCATATATAGTTATTTATTTGCACCATTATACCCATCCAAGTAAGGTGGTAGTGTAAAACATATTACACCATGGCGTGGAGACGATATTCCGTACGTACACACGCACGGTGATTTTGTTTACCGTATGATGGATAAGAGATTAAATAGGATTGTTTCATATTTATAATAACATATTAGTATATGAGGGATACTGATGTTATTACTTCATAATGAAATAACTAAAGAAGAGGGAGTATAAGAATAATGGAACTTGAAGAAAACGGTAGAAGGTATTACCTCTTTCTCGAAGTGTCTCCTTTAAACTTTCTCTTAGGGAACTAGAGTTGGTCTTTTGAGGAGACCAGTACCTCTAGTAGGTTTCTAAGGAAGTGGGGAAGTGAAATGGGCAGGGGTTGGCCGAGCTTGAAGGATAAAATTGGTGTGTGGAGGAGAGGGAGGAGGTGCCCTTTTATAAGGGAGGAGAGGGGCACCTTTGGAAATATAAGAAATAGTAGTTTATATTAAATCCCAACCCCACTTAAAAACTTAAAAAATGACTCATATCCAAAGATTAGATGAGATAGGGTTTTAATATCATGAACCAATAATATTTAGACATGTTAGGAATTTATTTTAAACATTATCAACTTGATTTATCCTTATTTATCAATTTAATTTTATTTGTGGTAATAATATTCTAAATTTTAAATTATTATAAATAATTATACATGTGTTGTGAATTTTCAATAATTTGACACTTTATGAAATTTTCGACCATATAAATTTTAATTTATAAATTTTAAATATTTTTGTGATTTTTAAACAATTTTATAATATGTTATTTTTATAAAATAACAATAGTGCCAATTTTGACACTATTCATTTATTTGAATTTAAATAAAATATATACAGAAGATATGTTCAAACTGAAAGCTTTAATAGATTCATAAAATGTCATATGTTTCTATAAAATTAGTGTATCACATTAAATAGTTCATATAATATTTGGTTTAATATTTTTAAGATCATTTATTTGATATTTCAATCAATAAAATAATTTCAACATCACTATTGTGTCATAATTAATGATAATTATTTAATCCCTAAAAATTATAAATAAATTCATATTATGTATATAATTGTATTATATTTTTGGACACTATTCATGTTCTAAGTTTCATTAAGTTTATCACTAAATTAAAATTATTATACTTATAAGATTTAAGAAGGTGACATGTTGTCACTTTCTTTGGTTTTAATAATAATTAAATTATTTTCATGGAAAAAAGTCCATTAAATGAATCTAATCCGACCCTTAGGTGATATGGGTCGACTTTTAGTCATCCAATATGATTTTGGTAGGTGTTAGGGTAATTTTATAATCTTATATTTACCCTTAATTACCCGATTTACCTTTAACTATGGTAAATAAAATTCACCGTAGTTACTATTCATAATGCCCAAAAATAAAAAGTATACTATTAACATAATTTGGACCCAATGATTCCAAATATGGAATAAATTTTTAAAAATTAAAAACACATAAGTTTCAGTAATTAATTTAATGTTAATCTCGTTGTTAAGAAAAAGGGTTTTAGAAGTTAAAACATTGCCAAAGATTGAAATGTTTTTACTTATGAATTCAATGTGAAATTAATTCTAATGACATAAATTATATTAAATGGTAAAAATATATTCTATTTATACTTTAAAACCATTAAATATTATAATTTAACAATATAAATTATCTCAATGAAAAAGTTTTTTTAATTAAAAATTAACATATTTTTACTATTCATCAAAATATGAAAGTTATCAGAAAAGTATCAAAAATTTATCCAAAGTAAATTTTTATATCCTGATTCCAAAGAAGAATTTATTTTTTTAAATTTAACTTATAAACATGTCAAAACTAGATTTAATGTGGGTGCGCCATCAAAAGGTGGCAAAACTGTATTTTTTGAAAAATACTTATTTTACCCGAAAAATTTATTTTGTTCTCTTACCATGTTCTAGAAAATGTGTAAGATGAATAATAATGTTATAAAATTCAAAATGTAGTTAATACTATTCATAACAGCTAGTCCATAATAATATATCGTTGTTTAGTGAAACCTGGTATTGCGTACTACACACGCTATCGAGGAAGGTCGTGATTGCGTGTAATGCAAGCAAAGTCAGTATTGTGTGTTGTGAAAGATTACTTTGGTGTTGTGTATAACATAAGACATAAAAAAAAATTTCTCATAAAATCTCAGGGTGTTACATTCTACCCCCCTTAAAATGAATTTCGCCCTCTAAATTCATCACTTCATTACAAACAGATTAGGATACCTCTCCCTCATCATATCCTCAAGTTCCCATGTAGCTTCTTCTAATTGGTGGTTCCTACAAAAATATTTCACCAAGAGAGTGGTCTTGTTCCGTAGGACTTCTTCTCTACGATCCAGAATCTCTATCAGTTGTTCTTCATAAGAAAGATCTTGCTCCTGCGGTACAACTTCCGAGCTTAGTACATGTGAAGGATCGGGTATGTACTTTCTTAGGAGAGATACATGGAACACATTGTGAACTTGAGATAGATTCGGTGGAAGCGCCAATTGGTAAGCTACCTTCCCAACACGATCCAGAATTTCAAAAGGACTGATATATCTACGTCTCAACTTTCCCTTCTTTCCAAATCTCATTACCCTCTTCTAGGGAGATATTCATAAAAACACTTTATCACCCACTTCAAACTCTAGGGATTTTCTTCGGTTATCGGCATAACCTTTTTGTCGACTTTGAGCTGCTCTTATGTGTTGTTGAATAAATCGGACCTTTTCTGCCATCTCATCAACAAGATCCGGTCCTAATAGCTTTCTTTCCCCAACTTCATCCCAGCAAGTTGGAGTTCTTCATTTCTTTCCATAGAGGGCTTCATACGGAGCTATCTGAATACTGGAGTGAAAGCTATTATTATAAGAAAATTCCCCCAAAGATAGGTGTTGATCCTAACCACCTTTGAAATCCATAGAGAAAGCTCTCAAAATGTATTCTAGAGTTTGAATTTTCCTCTCAGACTGACTGTCTGTCTGAGGATGGTAAGTAGTGCTGAAACTCAAATATGTATCTAGAGCATGCTGAAGACTTTGCCAGAATTTCGAGGTAAACCTCAGATCCCGATCAGATATAATGGAACTGGTACTCCATGCAATCTTACCACTTCCTTTACATATATCCTGGCAAGATGATCAAGAGAAAAATCTTCTCTAATAGCAATGAAGTGTGCCGACTTCGTAAGATGGTCAACTATAACCCAGATAGCATTATTACATTCGGATGTTTTAGGAAGTCCAGTGACAAAGTCCATAGTGATTTTTCCCATTTCCATTCTGGTATGGTTAATGGTTGTAACATTCCCTTATACTTTTGTCTCTCAGCTTTAACTTGCTGACAAACAAAGCATCGAGAGACATATTCAGCAATATCTCTTTTCATGCCATCCCACCAGAAGTACTCTTTCAGCTCCCTGTACATCTCTGTACTTACACGATGAATAGAAAATGAATAACTATGAGCCTCATCCAAAAAATCCTTCTTTAATTCTTGTATGGGAGGAATACAGACACGGTTCCTGAACCTTATTATCCCATCACAATCAAGGTTGAATTCAGGAACATTTCTCACATTCTTTTGTTACTCTACATCTTCTTTCTGTGCCTCTTTAATTTTCACGTGTATTGATGGTTGAACATTCATTTGAGAAAGATAAGATTTTTCCATTTCCATTATAATTCCAAGATCCATCCTTTATAAATCCATAAATATTGGATCTTTTGTGATCCTTATAATTGATAAGCTAGCATGGTCTTGTCGACTTAATGCATGTGACACCTTGTTTGCTTTCCCAGGGTGATAATGAATTGAGCAGTCGTAATCCTTAATCAGCTCCGACCATCTTCTTTGGTTCATATTAAGCTCCTTTTGTGTGAAAATATACTTTAACCTTTTATGATCAGTATAAATATCACACCTTTCACCATAAAGGTAATGCCTTCAAATATTTAATGCAAAGATTACCGCAGCTAACTCCAAATCATGAGTTGGGTAATTTTTCTAATGGATTTTCAACTGTCGTGGGGCATAAGCTATCACCATATCATTTTGCAATAGAACACACCCTAGTCCCTTCTTGGATGCATCACTGTAGATCACAAACCTTTCTCCACTGCAAGGTAGTGTGAGCACAGGTGCACTGGCTAACCTTCTTTTTAGCTCTTTGAAATTCTCTTCACATTCCTCCATCCAAACAAACTTAACTTGTTTCCGAGTCAACTTGGTGAGTGGGTTAGATAACCTTGAAAAATATTTCAGAAAACGTCGATAATATCCAGCCAAACCAATAAAACTTCGAATCTCAGTTACTATTTTTGGTCTCTACCATATTTTAATAACCTCTGTCTTTGATGGATCCACAGATATCCCCTCTTTTGAGATTATGTGACCCAAGAATGCAACTTTTGGAAGCCAAAATTCAAACTTGGAAAATTTGGTATAAAGCTTCTCCTTTATGAGGGTCTTCAATACAATTGTCAAGTGATCTTCATGTTCTTCCTCGCTCTTTGAATAGACAAGAATATCGTCTATAAAGACTACCACAAACTGATCAAGATAGTCTCTAAAGAATCTATTCATCAGATCCATGAAGATAGCAGGGGCATTAGAAAGACCAAATGGCATCAATATAAATTCATAGTGTCCATACCTTGTACGGAAAGCTGTCTTTGGTATATCCTCCCTTTTGAACCTTAATTGATGATACCCTGAACGAAGATCAATCTTGGAAAAGTATTGAGCTCCGTGTAGTGGGTCAAATAAGTCATCAATGCGTGGGAGAGGATATTTGTTCTTGATAGTGATCTTGTTAAGTTCTTGATAATCAATGTAGAGTCTCATTGATCCATATTTCTTTTTAACAAACAGAACAGGTGCTCCCCAAAGTGACGCACTAGGGCGTATGAATCCTTTATCAAGATTCTCTTGGAGTTGCTTCTTCAATTCCTGCAACTCAATTGGGGCCATTCTATAAGGTGTCTTTGAAATGGGCATAGCACCCGGTATGAGTTCTATTGAAAAAAAACTTCACGATTTGGTGGAAGACCTGACAATTCCTCCAGAAAGACATCATCAAACTCCCGTACAATGGGAATATTATTAATCATGAGTTTCTCTCCAACCATTTGAGAAAAATAACCTTTATTTAGTGGAATAAAGAACCATAATATGGAATAAATTTCCACTGGAAGGTTATGTTCATCCTTGCATTGATAGAAGATCATACTTTGATCAGGAATATGAAATGTGACTTCCTTTCTTTGGCAATTGATATGAGCTCCATATAAAGAAATCCAATCCATGCCAAGAATCATATCAAATTCCACTATAGGGAGGATCACAATATTTGCAAGAAGAACTTTCCCACAAACTTCTATCGGAGAAGAATTGTAAACTTTTGATGAAACCGTTGTGCCATTAGTGGTTGTCACAGCTAACTCAACAACTAATCGTTGAGGTAATACGGCGATACCCTTAGAAAATTCTTCAGAAATAAAAGAGTGGGTGGATCCAGAATCAAATAAAACATTTGCTACTTTAGAGTGGATGGTAAGTGTACCTCTCACCACTTCGTTGTCGTACTCCACATCGCTGATAGTAATTTCATGTGACTTTCCTTTGTCTTTGGCCTTAAGAGTTTTTTGACATCGATCATCATCATCAACCCTTGGATTTGGGCATTGACTGGCATAATTCCCCATATCCTTGCACTTGAAAAATTGAAGTGTAGTAGGTGTATTCTATGTATCCCTTCCTTTGTTTGCATCACTAGACATCTTCTTCCTATTATTTCGACATTAAATTGCCCGATGACCTTCTTTTCCACACTTATAACATTTTATTGTTCTCTTAAGACAATTTCCGCCTTGTTTCTTTCCACACTTTGCGCATAAGGGAAAACTCATTTTCTTTTTAGTGTGGCCTTTAGATTTTACTTTGAATTCAATTTTCCCCTTCTTATCAAACCCATGTGACTGATGGGTTACTCCAATCTCCATCTCAACCTTGAGAGCATGTCGAATAATTTCCTTGTAACACCCCGAGCTTCCACGATACGCTTCTCTTTCAATAATGCAATAGCTTTCATTGTACGCAGGTTCGAGTTCTAAAACACCGTGACTAATCAAAGTAGCCATTATGAATAAGAATAACCACTTTTTAAAATTATAAAAATTTATATTTCAAAATGGACTTCATTTTTGTATTCATAATATCGAAATTATCCTAAGTTGAATTTTTTGTAATTTTTTGAGAACTTTCAATTTTTTTATGAATAGTGAAAAATACTTAAAAACAACTTTTTTAATCAAAATAATTTATAGTGATAAAATATAATATTGAGTGGTTTTAAATTATAATTAGAATATATTTTTACCATTATATCCAATGTTGGTCATTAGAATTAATTTCACTTTGAAATTGGACATAAACAATTGTCAATCTTTTGATATATATTGTTTCTAAAAAACATGCTATTTGTTGTGACAGTGGGAATTAATTATGAAATTAATTAATGAAACTTATATGTTTGGAATTTTTTAAATAGTAATCATTTTTGAATTCGGAATATCAATTATAGCTTAGGTTGAAATTTTGGCATTGTTCTGAAAAACTTCAATTTTTGATGAATAGTGAAACCACTAAGTGGTAGTTAAATAACTAGTTTTTTTCATTTAAATGAAATATTACCACTTCTGTGTTTTGATTTTCAAAAATCTGACATACATGGTTGTCATTAGGAAGTAATATGTGGTTCAATGGGATTAAAATATTTTTTTGGTGAATAGTTACTTTTAAGTTTAATTAATCGCGATTAAAGGTAATTAGTGAAATTTAAGGTAAAAATGATATTATAAAAATATGAAAATACATTTACACTTGTTCTACCCCTATTGGATGAGTCATGGCCGACCAAGAAAATCCATGGTTCAACTTGAGGACCCCATGGAGCCACTTTGATAGGAAAATGACATTAAAAACGTTTTATTTAATGTTAAAATAAAAATGTCACAAACAAGAGTTGTTTTACTAAAACAATTTTTAAATGGGGTTATACAAGTCATATTTTTGACAAAAAATATTCATTATAGATCTAAAAAGATTTCCTACATCATTATATTTCTTTTATAATTTTTATACATTAAATAAATTAAATTATTTATGACACCATGATGATACAGCGATTACCTCATTAATTAACGATTTAAATAAAATGAAAAGATAATGTAAAATATAAGGCTTAAACTTGTCAAAAAACTATTGGATTAGTATATTTATAACCCTTATCACCTTATCCTTGAAATATATAAGTGTGGGACCTTTATAATCTGAAAAGAGTTGTATAATAAAGTAACATTTCATTACTTTCCAAGAGTGCCCCTCCTCTCCACTTATAAAAGGCCCCCACCACTACCACCTTACTCACACTATAAAAGCCTTTTGGCTCAGCCAACCTTTTCCCAAATACTCTCCCAACTTCCCTCCCTTACTCCTAGAAGCCTCAATTTGGGCATAATTCTTCCCAAGGAAGCCTTTGGCTCAAATCAAAAGAGTTTCCCGATTTTAAGGTAATGTCTTCTCTTATGTTATTTTGTATTATTTTTCTTATCCAACCCCTTAACTCTTTTTATTAATTTCTTTTGTAACAACAACAGTTTACTCAATATACTAGGATGTTGTTATAAGAAGTATTCGAGCTACACTCACACACACCTACATCTAATGGTTAAAGAACATACTGTTTCTGTGGATGTCGAATTTCTGCCTCACGAAACGATGATTGTTCAACACTCATATAACACCTTCAAAGGTGTCCATTAATATGTAACTCTATTTATATATGATATATAATATTTTTATGTTTTACTTAAGGTTCTGTATTTTTCATTTATGGCATACCTTTATTGTTTCCATTATGGGTAAACGCGATATTTTCATTTTAGGAAGTGCGGACTACCACCCCCTCAAAGTGATTTGAATCGTTAATGCCATATGTGGGATGTATAAAGGATGGAGTAAAT
Source organism: Viscum album (assembly GCA_963277665.1). Lineage (NCBI taxonomy): Eukaryota > Viridiplantae > Streptophyta > Magnoliopsida > Santalales > Viscaceae > Viscum > Viscum album. Next base: position 1,479,269,140 of record OY728161.1, read on the forward strand.
GATATTATATATGATATTATACTGGAATTATAATATACCTTTATATCATTATGATTTAATTAAATAGGAAATATAAATGAAAGTATCGTTCATGCGTACGTACGGCTTACCGTCTCCATGAACGATGCATTTCATTTCTTACCTCTAAACGTTATGGAATATTATAAATGCATGTATATACGGGACATATATGAGATATATGATATATATATCATGAATATAATTCTGGATATAATGGATATTTCACCACATGAACAACTTGTAATTATAAGAAGTTTATTTTTGACTCAAGTACCAAAGATCGACAAAACGACCGTTATTAACTTAAATAATTACATAATGTTCATAACATGGTAATAAGTGATATTAAAGGAATAAGAAACTTGAAAAGGTTATTAAGAAACTGTAAATTAACTCTAGTTTATTATTCAGGAGGTTAAATAATGGTCGAGTCAAGACAGGACGCAAGGTAAGGGAATTTCTTAACCCAATTTCCAATCTCTGGGTTAATATCCTACTTTCAAATTATTTCATGATATTATTATGTCCTATATTGTATTTTTACTTTCTTTATGCGTACATATAGTGAATACACATAATAGATATATTTTATTTTAAAAATGATCTTTGTAAGGACTTCATCTCAATCTCCTTTCATTGAGGCATATTTGGTTTTATACACAACTTTCATTGATACGGTGTATAAACCCCTTTGACTTTTATGTTTATTCAAAAGGAATCTTTTTTGTATGAAGAGTTCTACTAAATGACAAAAAGGAATGTTTTTCTTGTTGTACATATGCGGCGACAACGACTTCTCCGCCGCCGTGACCATTATTTGAGTTTCAGCTTCTTCTACAAGCCATAACTTTTTAAATAAAAAATAATTACAAAGTTTTAATTTTCTTTTATTTTGTTTTTGAAAGTGGTTTTGATAAGTTTTTTATTGTATCAATGTGTTGTATTGATATCTTGTGATTGAAATGTGTAAATGTTATGTTTCCTTTATGCATGTTTTATGTGATACGATTATGTTATGGGTTATGATATGTTTAAACCTGTTCATATGAGGAATGAATTGGACTTAATAAGTGACGAGTGGAGCCCGCTATAGCTCCTCGATGCATCGGTAGGTCTAATGAGACAAACTAGTGTCTTGGCACGATTATTTGACAAAATCTTATTGTAGACTTGGCACGAGGCCTTGGCTACGTGGTTATGATAGTCTGGCATTATGCATTCCATCATTATGAAAGTGGTTATTGATATTGCATGTGATTATTCGACTAGTAGAATATCTATGTGGGTAAGTAAATGGAATTATTTCATTTTACTTTAGCCATATTATGCTAAAGTTAAAGTTTAAAAGGATTTTGTTTTAGTTATACATTGCCTTAAATGTTAATGTTTATTTATTAAAGCTTCCGCTATATTGTTATCCTTACTGAGCATCTGAGATCACCCCTTTTAATGTTTTAATTTTTCTAGGATGTGAAGAAGTATATTATGAATGACCTGCAGGGATAATATAAGGGGATATGAAGAGAATATGTTGTAGTTTTGTTTTACTTTATGATGTAATGTGAGACTTATGAATGTATCTAGTGTTTCCAAGGCTACTAAACTAATCGGTCTTTCGAGACTTGATCTTTTGTGATCATGCCAATGCTACGCGATAATGCACCGAATCTGGGTAGCTGGGGTCGGGGCGTTACAGTTGGTATCAGAGGCAGTTTAGTACTAACCTTGGAAGCTAGATTTAGATAAACTCTGATTAGAGCACATAGCCCAAAGATAGACTTTGAGGATTAGTATATAAGAACTTCTTATAATTTTGGTATTATAGAGATTTTGTGAGTTTTCCGAGCAATACATCCCTGTCTAGATACGAGCAGGTAGAAGTGGATTTGGAACAGATGTACCTAGGGGTAAAACCCGAAAACACCGCTTTGAGCTAGACTCGAACGGGAATTGGTGCATGACAACGGTCCTTGCTGCACTCTTGGTTACGACACTCCCGGGGGATATGCTTAGGATAATTCTCGTTTTCTTTACAAACCACTATGAAGGGTTATGAGTATATACTTCCTCAAAGAAAAAATGTTTATGATTATGGATTATATCCATAAATAGTTCAATTTATGTTAAGTACTTTATAAGTATGGAATTATATATTTTGATTCATAAACTAATCTAGTTTATTCCATTGTTTAGAAATGCCGCCTAGTGGAAGGAATGGAAACCGTATCAATGCACGCACTCCGTGTAGGGATTTCCCTCCTGCTCAAGATAATTATTATGGAGCTAGATATACAACTGGTGCTGATCAACTTATTACCATACTGGGACAACTCACTCAGGTTATGAATAATAACCTTACTCGTATGGAGCAACCTGATCCGCAATGTGGAGGATCAATGTTAGACCGCTTCATGAGGGAACAACCACCAAAATTTAATGGGGGTACAAATCCATTAGTAGCTGAGCAATGGATAAACTCCTTAGAGAAAATATTCCATGCCTTGGGGAGTAGCGAAAGGGAGAAGGTTGTCATGGCAGTCTAGCACCTCACTGGAGATTCCGATCAATGGTGGTCGTTGATTCAAAACACAAAGGAAGATGAAGAAGTATCAAGTATGGAGTGGAGGGAGTTTAAGGAAATTTTCTTAGAAAAATACTTTCCGCATGACCATCGAGCAGATATGGAAAGACAATTTCTGAGTCTGAGGCAGAAGGAGGATGAGAATGTCGCAAAGTATGAGGCTAACTTTACAAGGTTGGCGAGGCATGCTTCAAATTATATACGTAACCCAAGAACTAAGATCGATCATTTCTTTGATGGGTTAAAACCATTTCTTCATTGAGCATTAGTCTCACAAACCTTCTCATCATACGAAGATATTGTCTCGTGTGCTATCAAGACGGAAAAGGAATTCTCTAAGTCTCATGACTTTAAAGCAAAGAAAGAAAAGAAGAGAATGGTGGAACAAGAGTCGGATAAAGGGAAAAAGGGAAAGAAGGATTTTCCATTATGTGATAATTGTGGGAATAATCACCCTGGTACTTGCCTAAAAGGAATGGGAGTTTGTTATAAATGTGGAGAAAAAGGTCACCAGGCGCGTGATTGCAAGGGGAAGAAAGAGGCTATCAATGTTGAATGCTACAATTGTAGAGAAATGGGGCATTATGCAAATGAATGTCCTAAGAGTCAGGGAAACTTACCTCGGAAAAGGCCAAGGGATCAAGGAAAATCTTATGCTGTGACTATAGTTGAAGCGGAATAATTAATGTTTTGGTGCTTTTGGACTCAAGGATTATATTCTGGTTATAAGAATAATGTGATATATATAAGGATTGTACTGCAGTACTTGTTCCTTTCATTAAGGTCTTAATATGATGAAGGTAATCATATTTTTAGTATGTGACAATAAGAGAAACTTTACTTTGTTTGGGGAATATGATAAATTGATTTTGGAATTAAGAGACCTTTTAGAGAAAGTCTGGACAAAGGTATTTTGGATAACTATAAAGGTTGGGATGGATTAAGTTGAACTTTTAATAGTATTGTTTAAGGTTAAAACATTTCTGAAGATTATTTTTGGAATATTATAATACTATAGTTTTAGGAAAAGGACAACCTGCAGGGTGGGGCATAACCTGTCGCGTCGGACAAAGCTGCAAGAATCGAACCCACAACCATAGTGCGACAAACCTTTATTACCTACCACTAGCCTACAGGAAGTCCCTGGTTATTACAAAATAGTTTTACTAATCTAAATGGTATGTGTTAATATTTGGAACCTTATACAATTAGGATATATAGAATATTTTTGAGTTCAATTACCTTTTAGAGTGAAAGATGGGTTTGTGGTAAAAAATTTATTAAAGAATGAAAGTCTACATGACAAGTATGTATATTCCCTTACGTTCTTAGTAAATCTCCTAAATAAATTCCTCAACTTTATAAAAGGTAACTTAAAACAAAAACGTTGCCGGTTAACTTTTCCAACTAGGGAATCAATGACTGTTTAACCAATCACAAGTTTGTGATTTTCTTATGGTTAAATTTCTCTTAATCTAGTTTTCTACAACTCTCCATCAGACCTTGATGGTTTGTTTTTCTTACATATCCATATTTTCATAGAATCCTAGTATGGGCTATCTCGGGTGACCTTTGTACTTATCTTGATTTCTTTTAATGTTATATTCTTATTAACCCTATTTCCGATGTGGGTTTTCCACAAAAGTATTTTCTATTTTCAACCTTTTATTTTCAAAGAAAAATTTCAAATTGCGAGGACGTAATTTATTGATGGAGGGAAGAATGTAACACCCCGAGCTTCCACGATACACTTCTATTTCAATAATGCAATAGCTTGCATTGTACGCAGGTTCAAGTTCTAAAACACCGCGACTAATCAAAGTAGCCGTTATGAATAGTAATAACCACTTTTTTAAATTATAGAAATTTTATATTTCAAAATGGACTTCATTTTTGTATTCGTAATATCGAAATTATCCCAAGTTGAATTTTTTGTAATTTTTTGAGAACTTTCAATTTTTTTATGAATAGTGAAAAATACTTAAAAACAACTTTTTTAATCATAATAATTTATAGTGATAAATTATACTATTGATTGGTTTTAAAATATAATTAGAATATATTTTTACCATTATATCCAATGGTGGTCATTAGAATTAATTTCACTTTGAAATTGGACAAAAACAATTGTCAATATTTTGATATATATTATTTCTAAAAAACACGCTATTTGTTGTGACAACGGGAATTAATTATGAAATTAATTAATTCAACTTATATGTTTGGAATTTTATAAAATAGAAATCATTTTTGAATTCGGAATATCAATTATATCTTATGGTGAAATTTTGGCATTGTTCTGAAAAACTTCAATGTTTGATGAATAGTGAAACCACTAAGTGGTAGTTAAATAACTGATTTTTTTCATTTAAATGAAATATTACCACTTATGTGTTTTGATTTTAAAAAATATGACATACATGGTTGTCATTAGTAAGTAAAATTTGGTTCAATGTGATTAAAATATTTTTTTCGTGAATAGTAACTTTTAAGTTTAATTAATCGCGATTAAAGGTAATTAGTGATATTTAAGGTAAAAATGATATTATAAAAATATGGAAATACTTTTACACTTGTCCTACCCCTATTGGATGAGTCATTTCCGACCAAGACAATCCATGGGTCAACTTGGGGACCCCATGGAGCCACTTTGATAGGAAAATGACATTAAAAAATTTTTATTTAATGTTAAAATAAAAAATGTCACAAACAAGAGTTGTTTTACAAAAACAATTTTTAAATGGGTTTATAAAAGTCATATTTTTGACTAAAAATATTCATTAGAAAGATAAAAAGATTTCATACATCATGATATTTTTTTTATAATTTTTAGACATTAAATAAATTAAATTATTAATGACACCATGATGATGCAGCGATTACCTCATTAATTAACGATTTAAATAAAATGAAAATATAATGTAAAATATAAGACTTAAACTTGTCAAAAACCTATTGGATGAGTATATTTCGAACCCTTATCACCTTATCCTAGAAATATATAAGTGTGAGACCTTTATAATCCGAAAATCACTGTATAATAAAGTAACATTTCATTACTTTCCAAGAGTGCCCCTCCTCTCCACTTATAAAAGGCCCCCACCACTACCACCTTACTCACACTATCAAAGCCTTTTGGCTCGGCCAAAATCTTCCCAAATACCCTCCCAACTTCCCTCCCTTACTCCTAGAAGCCTCACTTTGGGCATAATTCTTCCCAAGGAAGCCTTTGGATCAAATCAAAAGAGTTACCCGATTTTAAGGTAATGTCTTCTCTTATGTTATTTTGTGTTATTTTGCTTATCCAACCCCCTAAAATCTTTTTATTAATTTATTTTGTAACAAAAACAGTATTCTCAATATACTAGGATGTTTTTATAAGAAGTATTCGAGCTACACTTACACACACCTACATCTAATGGTTAAAGAACATACTATTTCTGTGGATGGCGAATTTCTGCCTCACGAAACGATGATTGTTCAACACTCATATAACACCTTCAAAGGTGTCCATTAAGATGTAATTCTATTTATATATGATATATAATATTTTTATGGTTTACTTAAGGTTCTTTATTTTTCATTTATGGAATACCTTTATTGTTTCCATTATGGGTAAACGTGATATTTTCATTTTAGGAAGTGCGGACTACCGCTCCCTCAAAGTGATTTGAATTGTTAATGCCATATGTGGGATGTATAAAGGATGGAGTAAATGATATTATATATGATATTATACTGGAATTATAATATACCTTTATATCATTATGATTTAATTAAATACGAAATAGAAATGAAAGTAGCGTTCATGCGTACGTACGACTTACCGTCTCCATGAACGGTGCATTTCATTTCTTACCTCTAAACGTTATGGAATATTATAAATGCATGTATATACTAGATATATATGAGATATATGATATTTATATCATGAATATAATTCTGGATATAATGGATATTTCACCACATGAACAACTTGTAATTATAAGAAGTTTATTTTTGACTCAAGTACCAAAGATCGACAAAACGACCTTTATTAACTAAAATAATTACATAATGTTAATAACATGGTAATAAGTGATATTAAAGGAATAAGAAACCTTAAAAGGTTCTTAAGAAACTATAAATTAACTCTAGTTTATTATTCAGGAGGTTAAAGAACGGTCGAGTCAAGACAGGACGCAAGGTAAGGGAATTTCTTAACCCAATTTCCAATCTCTGGGTTAATCTCCTACTTTCAAATTATCTCATGATATTATTATGTCCTATATTGTATTTGTACTTTCTTTATGTGTACATATAGTGAATACACATAATAGATCTATTTTATTTTAAAAATGATCTTTGTAAGGACTTCGTCTCAATCTCCTTTCATTGAGGCATATTTGGTTTTATACACAACTTTCATTTATACGGTGTATAAACCCCTTTGAATTTTATGTTTATTCAAAATGAATCTTTTTTATATGAAGCGTTATACTAAACGACAAAAAGGAATGTTTTTCTTGTCGTACAAATGCGGCGACAACGACTTCTTCACCGCCGTGACCATTATTTGAGTTTCGGCTTCCTCTACAAGCCATAACTTTTTAAATGAAAAATAATTACAAAGTTTTAATTTTCTTTTATTTTGGTATTGAAAATGGTTTTGATAAAGTTTTTATTGTATCAATGTGTTGTATTGATATCTTGTGATTGAAATGTGGAAATGTTATGTTTCCTTTATGCATGTTTTATGTGATACGATTATGTTATGGTTTATTATATGTTTAAACCTTTTCATATGAGGAATGCATTGGACTTAATAAGTGACGGGTGGAGCCCTCTATAGCTCCTCGATGCATCGGTAGGTATCATGAGACAAACTAGTGTCTTGGCAGGAGGCCTTGAAAAAATCTTATTGTAGACTAGGCACGAGGCCTTGGCTACGTGGTTGTGATAGTCTGGAATTATGCATTCCATCATTATGAAAGTGGTTATTGATATTGCATGTGATTATTCTACTAGTAGAATATCCATGTGAGTAAGTAAATGGAATTATTTCTTTTTTACTTTTTCCATATTATTCTAAAGTTCAAGTTTAAAAGGCTTTTGTTTTATTTATACATTGCCTTAAATGTTAATGTTTATTTATGAAAACTTCCGCTATATTGTTATCTTTACTGAGAATCTGAGCTCACCTCTTTCAATGTTTTAATTTTTCCAAGATGTGAAGAAGTATATTATGAATGAACTGTAAGGATAATATAAGGGGATATGAAGATAAGATGTTGTAGGTTTTTTAATTTATGATGTAATGTAAGACTTTTGAATGTATCTAGTGTTTCCAAGGCTACTAAACTAATCGGTATTTCGAGACTTGATCTTTTGTGATCATGCCAATGCTACGCGATAACGCACCGACTCTGGGTAGCTTGGGTCGGGGTGTTACAGTTGGTATCAGAGGCAGTTTAGTACTAACCTTGGAAGCTAGATTTAGATAAACTCTGATTAGAGAACATAGCCCAAAGATAGACTTTGAGGATTAGTATAGAAGAACTTCCTAGAATTTTGGTATTATAGAGATTTTGTGAGTTTTCCAAGCAATACATACCTGTATGGATACGAGTAGGTAGAGGTGGCTCTGGAACATATGTACCTAGGGGTAAAACCTGAAAACACCACTTTGAGCTAAACTCGAACGAGAACTGGTGCACGACAACGGGCCTTACTGCACTCTTGGTTACGACACTCCCAGAGGATATGCTTAGGATAATTCTCGTTTTCTTTACGAACCACTATGAAGGGTTATGAGTATATACTTCCTCAAAGATTTTTTTTATGATTATGGATTATATCCATAAATAGTTCAATTTATGTTAAGAACTTTATAAGTATGGAATTATGTATTTTGATTCATAAACTAATCTAGTTTATGCCATTGTTTAGAAATGGCGCCTAGTGGAAGGAATGGAAACCGTATCGATGCATGCACTCCGTGTAGGGATTGAACTCCTTCTCAAGATAATTATTATGGAGATAGAGATACAACTGGTGCTGATCAACTTATTACCATACTGGGACAACTCACTCAGGTTATGAATAATAACCTTACTCGTATGGAGCACCATGATCCGCAACATGGAGGATCAATGTTAGACCGCTTCATGAGGCAACAACCACAAACATTTAATGGGGGTACAAATCCATTAGTAGCTGAGAAATGGATAAACTCCTTAGAGAAAATATTCCACGCCTTGGGGAGTAGCGAATGGGAGAAGGTTTTCATGGCAGTCTACCACCTCACTGGAGATTCCGATCAGTGGTGGTCGTTGATTCAAAACACAAAGTAAGATGAAGAAGTATCAAGTATGGAGTGGAGAGAGTTTAAGGAAATTTTCTTAGAAAAATACTTTCCGCATGACCATCGAGAAGATATGGAAAGACAATTTCTGAGTCTGAGGCAGAAGGAGGATGAGAATGTCGCAAAGTATGAGGCTAACTTTACAAGGTTGGCGAGGCATGCTGCAAATTATATACGTAACCCAATAACTAAGATTGATCATTTCTTTGATGGGTTAAAACCATTTCTCCGTCGAGAATTAGTCTCACAAACCTTCTCGTCATACGAAGATATTGTCTCGTGTGCTATCAAGATGGAAAATGAATTATCTAAGTCTCAAGACTTTAAAGTAAAGAAAGAAAAGAAGAGAATGGTGGAACAAGAGTCAGATAAATGGAAAAAGGGAAAGAAGGATTTTCAATTATGTGATAATTGTGGGAAGAATCACCCTGGTACTTGCATAAAAGGAATGGGAGTTTGTTATAAATGTGGAGAAAAAGGTCACCTGGCGCGTGATTGCAAGGGAAAGAAAGAGGCTATCAATGTTGAATGCTACAATTGTAGAAAAATGGGGCATTATGCAAATGAATGTCCTAAGCGTTAGGGAAACTTACCTCGGAAAAGGCCAAGGGATCAAGGCAAATCTTATGCTGTGACTATAGTTGAAGCAGAATAATTAATGTATTGGTGGTTTTGGACTCAAAGATTATATTCTGGTTATAAGAATAATGTGATATATATAAGGATTGTACTGCAGTACTTGTTCTTTTCATTAAGGTCTTAATATGATGAAGGTAATCATATTTTTAGTATGTGACAATAAGAGAAACTTTAATTTGTTTGGGGAATATGATAAATTGATTTTGGAATTAAGAGACCTTTTAGAGAAAGTCTGGACAGAGGTATTTTGGATAACTATAAAGGTTGGGATGGATTAAGTTGAACTTTGAATAGTATTGTTTAAGGTTAAAACATTTCTGAAGATTATTTTTGGAATATTATAACACTATAGTTTTTGGAAAAGGACAACCTGCAGGGTGGGGCATAACCTATCGTGTCGGACAAAGCTGCAAGAATCGAACCCACAACCATAGTGCGAAAGACCTTTATTACCTACCACTAGACAACAGGAAGTCCCTGGTTATTACAAAATAGTTTTACTAATCTAAATGGTATGTGTTAATATTTGGAACCTTATACAATTAGGATAAATAGAATATTTTTGAGTTCTATTACCTTTTAGAGTGAAAGATGGGTTTTTGGTAAAAAATTTATTAAAGAATGAAAGTCTACATGACAAGTATGTATATTCCCTTACGTTCTTAGTAAATCTCCTAAATAAATTCCTCAACTTTATAAAAGGTAACTTAAAACAAAAACGTTGCCGGTTAACTTTTCCAACTGGGGATTTAATGACCGTTTAACCAATCACAAGTTTGTGATTTTCTTATGGTTAACTTTCTCATAATCCAGTTTTCTACAACTCTCCATCAGACCTTGATGGTTTTTTTTTCTTTCATATCCATATTTTCATATAATCATAGTATAGGCTATCTCGGGTGACCTTTTTACTTATCTTTCTTTCTTTTAATGTTATATTCTTATTAACCCTATTTCCGATGTGGGTTTTCCACAAAGGTATTTTCTATTTTCAACCTTTTATTTTCAAAGAAAAATTTCAAATTGTGAGGACGCAATTTATTGAAGGATGGGAGAATGTAACACCCCGAGCTTCCACGATGCACTTCTCTTTCAATAATGCAATAGCTTGCATTGTACGCAGGTTCGAGTTCTAAAACACCACGACTAATCAAAGTAGTTGTTATGAATAGTAATAACCACTTTTTAAAATTATAGAAATTTTATATTTCAAAATGGACTTCATTTTTGTATTCGTAATATCGAAATTATCCTAAGTTTGAATTTTTTGTAATTTTCTGAGAACTTTCAATTTTTTATGAATAGTGAAAAATACTTAAAAACAACTTTTTTAATCAAAATAATTTATAGTGATAAATTATACTATTGAGTGGTTTTAAAGTATAATTAGAATATATTTTTACCATTATATCCAATGGTGGTTCTTATAATTAATTTCACTTCGAAATTGGATATAAACAATTGTCAATCTTTTGATATATATTGTTTCTAAAAAACACGCTATTTGTTGTGACAGAGGGAATTAATTATGAAATTAATTAATGAAACTTATATTTTTGGAATTTTTTAAAATATACATCATTTTTGAATTCGGAATATCAATTATATCTTAGGGTGAAATTTTGGCATTGTTCTGAAAAACTTCAATTTTTGATGAATAGTGAAACCACTAAGTGGTAGTTAAATAACTGATTTTTTTCATTTAAATGAAATATTACCACTTCTGTGTTTTGATTTTAAAAAATCCGACATACATGGTTGTCATTAGGAAGTAAAATGTGGTTCAATGGGATTAAAATATTTTTTCGGTGAATAGTAACTTTTAAGTTTAATTAATCGCGATTAAAGGTAATTAGTGAAATTTAAGGTAAAAATGATATTATAAAAATATGAAAATACCTTTAAACTTGTCCTACACCGATTGGATGAGTCATGTCCGACCAAGACAATCCATGGGTCAACTTGGGAACCCCATGGAGCCACTTTGATAGGAAAATGACATTAAAAACTTTTTATTTAATGTTAAAATAAAAATGTCACAAACAAGAGTTTTTTTACTAAAACAATTTTTAAATGGGGTTATACAAGTCATATTTTTGACTAAAAATATTAATTAGAAATCTAAACAGATTTCCTACATCATGATATTTTTTTTATAATTTTTAGACATTAAATAAATTAAATTATTTATGACACCATGATGATGCAGCGATTACCTCATTAATTAATGATTTAAATAAAATGAAAATATAATGTAAAATCTAAGACTTACACTTGTCAAAAACCTATTGGATGAGTAGATTTCGAACCCTTATCACCTTATACTAGAAATATATAAGTGTGGGACCTTTAGAATCTGAAAAGCATTGTATAATAAAGTAACATTTCATTACTTTCCAAGAGTGCCCCTCCTCTCCACTTATAAAAGGCCCCCACCACTACCACCTTACTCACACTATCAAAGCCTTTTGTCTCGGCCAAAATCTGCCCAAATAATCTCCCAACTTCCCTCCCTTACTTCTATAAGCCTCACTTTGGGCATAATTCTTCCCAAGGAATCCTTTGGCTCAAATCAAAAGAGTTACCCGATTTTAAGGTAATGTCTTCTCTTATGTTATTTTGTTTTATTTTGCTTATCCAACCCCCTAAAATCTTTTTATACATTTCTTTTGTAACAACACCAGTATCCTCAATATACTAGGATGTTGTTATAAGAAGTATTCGAGCTACACTTACACACACCTACATCTAATGGTTAAAGAACATACTGTTTCTGTGGATGACGAATTTCTGCCTCACGAAACGATGATTGTTCAACACTCATATAACACCTTCAAAGGTGGCCATTAAGATGTAACTCTATTTATATATGATATATAATATGTTTATGTTTTACTTAAGGTTCTGTATTTTTAATTTATGGCCTACCTTTATTGTTTCCATTATGGGTAAACGCGATATTTTCGCTTTAGGAAGTGCGGACTACCGCCCCCTCAAAGTGATTTGAATCGTTAATGGCATATGTGGGATGTATAAAGGATGGAGTAAATGATATTATATATGATATTATACTGGAATTATAATATACCTTTATATCATTATGATTTAAATAAATACGAAATAGAAATGAAAGTACCGTTCATGCATACGTACGACTTACCGTCTCCATGAACGGTGCATTTCATTTCTTACCTCTAAACGTTATGGAATATTATAAATGCATGTATATACCGGATATATATGAGATATATAATATCTATATAATGAATATAATTCTGGATATAATGGATATTTCACCACATGAAAAACTTGTAATTATAAGAAGTTTATTTTTGACTCAAGTACCAAAGATCGACAAAATGACCGTTATTAACTTAAATAATTACATAATGTTCATAACATGGTAATAAGTGATGTTAAAGGAATAAGAAACTTGAAAAGGTTCTTAAGAAACTATAAATTAACTCTAGTTTATTATTCAGGAGGTTAAAGAACGGTCGAGTCAAGACAGGACGCAAGGTAAGGGAATTTCTTAACCCAATTTCCAATCTCTGGGTTAATATCCTACTTTCAAATTATTTCATGATATTATTATGTCCTATATTGTATTTGTACTTTATTTATGTGTAAATATAGTGAATACACATAATAGATCTATTTTATTTTAAAAATGATCTTTGTAAGGACTTCGTCTCAATCTCCTTTCATTGAGGCATATTTGGTTTTATACACAACTTTCATTTATACGGTGTATAAAACCCTTTGAATTTTATGTTTATTCAAAAGGAATCTTTTTTATACGAAGCATTCTACTAAACGACAAAAAGGAATGTTTTTCTTGCCGTACATATGTGGAGACAGTGACTTCTCCGCCGCCGTGACCATTATTCGAGTTTCAGCTTCCTCTACAAGCCATAACTTTTTAAATGAAAAATAATTACAAAGTTTCAATTTTCTTTTATTTTGGTATTGAAAATGGTTTTGATAAGGTTTTTATTGTATCAATGTGTTGTATTGATATCTTGTGATTGAAATTTGTAAATGTTATGTTTCCTTTATGCATGTTTTATGTGATACGATTATGTTATGGTTTATGATATGTTTAAACCTGTTCATATGAGGAATGCATTGGACTTAATAAGTGACGGGTGGAGCCCGGTATAGATCCTCGATGCATCGGTAGGTCTTATGAGACAAACTAGTGTCTTGGCACGAGGCCTTGACAAAATCTTATTGTAGAATTGGCACGAGGCCTTGGCTACGTGGTTATGATAGTCTGGTATTATGCATTCCATCATTATGAAAGTGGTTATTGATATTGCATGTGATTATTCGACTAGTAGAATATCCATGTGAGTAAGTAAATGGTATTATTTCATTTTACTTTTTACATATTATGCTAAAGTTCAATTTTAAAAGGCTTTTGTTTTAGTTATACATTTCCTTAAATGTTAATGTTTATTTATGAAAGCTTCCGCTATATTGTTATCCTTATTGAGCATCTGAGCTCACCCCTTTCAATGTTTTAATTTTTCCAGGATGTGAAGAAGTATATTATGAATGACCTGCATGGATAATATAAGGGGATATGAAGAGAAGATGTTGTAGTTTTGTTTTACTTTATGATGTAATGTAAGACTTATGAATGTATCTAGTGTTTCCAAGGCTACTAAACTAATTGGTCTTTCGAGACTTGATCTTTTGTGATCATGCCAATGCTACGCCATAACGCACCGACTCTGGGTAGCTGGGGTCGGGGAGTTACATTCCTCTTAGCTATTGAAGTCTCTTATGGCTAACCCCCTTAGAAGACTTGGTTTTAAGACACTAAAGAATCGATCAATCTTACTATCAGGTTGGATAATAATTCCGGAAGCGTACCGTGCAAGTCTTGTAAAATTTACTTCGTAGGTACCAATGGATTCATCATCCTTTTGCTTCAGTTCAAGAAACTCCTTCTCCATCTTTGTTCGAATAACATGATGGAAATACTTATTGAAAAATAAGTTCTTGAACTCATCCCATTCCATGGACTCAATTTCATCCCTTTGCCTCGTATTCTTAATAATATTCCACCATTGATCAACATCACCTTCCAAACGATATACTGCTAAGATGACTTTATCATGTTCAGAACATTGAAGAACTGAAAATATCTTTTCAGTGGTACTAATCCATTGTTCAGCCACTAATGGATCAGAAGACCCGCTGACTGAAGGTGGACACTGCCTCATGAAGGATTCAACAGAATGTTGCTCCTTCCTTTCCTCATTTGGAAGTCCTGCATGATTCATAGCTTGAGAAAGTTTTGTGAGCATGGCTACAAGATTTTTCATTCCAGCTCCCATAACGTTTGGTTGCTTAGGGGGACAATCATTTCATTTCTCGTCACATTCCGCATTAACACGGTTCCTTCGGGTTCCGACCATTGACTAAAACCAAGAAGAATAGTGCGAGAAACACTAATTATAATAGGAAAACCACGTAATCAAGAATAAAATTTCACACTTAAGGTCTTATCATAGGTTGTTTCTGACCATTGCTAAAACACTAATATTGTGTTCTATTCTTAGACATATCCTTAGGTTTCTTACTAAGGCTTTCACATCCTAGTTTCCAAAGGTTAACTATACCTTTCCTATGATACCAACTATAACGACCCATACATTACATACATGGTTATTACTTCAAAATTGAAGCATACTTATTACAACATATAACAAAAACATGAAAGGACCGTATAGGTATAGTGTCTTTAGAAACTAGGAAACATAAACAACTGGTTCATAAATCATCTACGTTGTCTCCCATTTATTTCATCATATCTAGAGTCCCTTTTTGGAATATCTTACTTAATATCTTTCTTCCTGACCTGGGGAAAAGAAAACATACAAAAGGGTGATCTCAAAAGCTCAGTAAGGGTAAAAAAAAGAAATATCAAACATATCATATTCATAAGAACATAACATTTTGAAAATATTATCCTGCAAAAGAGATCATAACATGAGATAAACCATAGAAGTGAAATGTAATCCCAATAATGACGACTTAAAACATGAAGCTTTATGGAATACACACATAATCATAGAAAATCATTTCTTAGTAGTCAAGACTCACTGCCAAGACTATCTTAGAGGACAAAGTCCATTTCTGAACCGAGTTCACTCCTCATTTCAGTCCTGTTTCACTGAACTGGTTTAACCTGCTGTTCCATCCAGGTCTATCTCATGAGATATAAATCTTTACCCAATGAATTGGAGGGAGATATAGGTCCCACCCATCACATAATGAAACCATTCTTATGTGTTCCACAAAGTCATAAATCATACATCATAGCATAAATCATGTAATAAAAATGGGAATCTTAAACATCATGCCATCATAACATAATCCATATAAGATAAAAGGACATCATAAAAATAATTCCATCATAACATAATCAAATAAATGTAAAAATAGGGATAGAAACAGAACCCTATATTATCTTAGATGGAAAATAATTGTGCTAAAACACCTGAACTCCATTCTTGAGGAAAATATCCTTTCTTCTTCAAAAACATTTTTCTTTTATTAACATGTCATACAATTTTAAACTAAAATAAGTTGATTAAAAATAAACTTGAAAACTTGTAAAGGAAGATTCTTGGAAATAATGTTCTAAAAATCCATTCATTCTGTATAAGTTAAAAAAACATTCTCCTCGTACTTTGGCCAGAAAAGTCAAAAAGTACCTTGTACGAAATACAACAAAAGATTCCGTTCATATATTTTACTAAAAACTCACCGAAGGGTAAAATTGGATTTAAAAAATTGTAGGAGGATATATATAATATTACATATTGAGGAAGCATGGATGTGGATGATAAATATTCCCCAGTAAATTTAGAAGTATAAACAATCTAGGATAAAAATGAGATTGTGAGATTTTCCCTTACCATTGGTCCGATATGCTTCGTATGAATCCGAAACTCTTGTAATATGGTTTAAATAATTGCAATTGAATTATTAAAGAATCATATTTATTTTTATGATATCATATATGGTAATATTTGTATCTTCTTAGTAGTAATATTTCATTGCTACTTGTTATTCGGGTGTTTATTTCTTATTGTTATTATGCGTGTTTTGTCGAATAAATTCTTATTACTCTTTATAGGATATAGATATATAATTTACAGAATGGTATTAATGTAATATATATCATATTCATTCATTAAATTCATTTATATAATCATTATTTAATGAATATCATATAGAACGAGTCACATCACATCGTGGAGACGGTAGACCGTACGTACGCACGAGCGATGATATCGTTCCCATGATCGTGGAATTGTATTGAAGTGTATGTATAATATTTCAGAATCAATACCACTTTACAATAATCATATATAGTTATTTATTTTCACCATTATACCCATCCAAGTAAGGTGGTGGTGGAAAACATATTACACCACGGCGTGGAGACGGTATTCCGTACATACGCACGCGCGGTGATTTTGTTTACCGTAGGATGGATAAGAGGTGAAATAGGGTTGTTTCATATTTATAATAACATATAAGTATATTAGGGATACTTATGTTATTACTTCATAATGAAACAAATAAAGAAGTGGGAGTAGAAGAAGAATGGAACTTGAAGAAAACGGTAGAAGGTATTACCTCTTTCTCGAAGTGTCTCCTTTAAACTTTCTCTTAGGGCACTAGAGTTGGTCTTTTGAGGAGACCAGTACCTATAGTAGGTTTATAAGGAAGTGGGGAAGTCAAATGGGAAGGGCTTGGCCGATATTGAAGGCTTAAATTGGTGTGAGGAGGAGAGGGAGGAGGTGTCCTTTTATAAGGGAGGAGAGGGGTACCTTTGGAAATATAATAAATATTAGTTTATATTAAACCGAAAACCCACTTAAAAACTTCAAAAATGACTCATATCCTAAGATTAGATGAGATAGGGTTGTAATATCATCAACCAATAAAATTTGGACATTTTAGGAATTTACTTTAAACATTATCAACTTGATTTATCCTTATTTATCAATTTAATTTTATTTGTGGTAATAATATTCTAAATTTTAAATTATTATAAATAATTATAGATGTGTTGTGAATTTTCCATAATTTGACACTTTATGACATTTTAGACCATATAAATTTTAATTTATAATTTTTAAATATCTTTTTGATTTTTAAACAATTTTATAATATGTTATTTTTATAAAATAACAATAGTGTCAATTTTGACACTATTCATTTATTTGAATTTAAATAAAATATATAAAGAAGATATGTTCAAACTAAAAGATTTAATAGATTCATAAAATGTCATATGTATCTATAAAATTAGTGGATCACATTAAATAGTTCATATAATATTTATTTTATTTTTTTTAAGATCATTTATTTGATATTTCAATCAATAAAATAATTTCAACATCACTATTGTGTCATAATTAATGATAATTATTTAATCCCTAAAAATTATAAATAAATTAATATGATGTATATAATTGTATTATATTTCTGGAGACTATTCATGTTCTATGTTTCATTAAGTTTATCACTAAATTAAAATTATTATACTTATAATATTTAAGAAAGTGACATGTTGTCACTTTCTTTGGTTTTAATAATAATTAAATTATTTTCATGGAAAAAAGTCCATTAAATGAATCTAATCTGACCCTTAGGTGCTATGGGTCGACTTTTATTCATCAAATAGGATTTTGGCAGGTGTTAGGGTAATTTTATAATCTTATATTTACCCTTAATTACCCGATTTACCTTTAACTATGGTAAATAAAATTCACCGTAGTTACTATTCATAATGCCCAAAAATAAAAAGTATCATATTAACATAATTTGGACCCACTGATTCCAAATATGGAATCCATTTTTCAAAATTAAAAACATATAAGTTGAAGTAATTAATTTAAAGTTATTCTCGTTGTTAAGAAAACGAGTTTTAGAAGTTAAAACATTGTCAAAGATTGAAATGTTTTTACCTATGAATTCAATGTGAAATTAATGCTAATGAAATAAATTATATTAAATGGTAAAAATATATTCTATTTATACTTTAAAACCATTCAATATTATAATTTAAAAATATAAATTATCTCAATGAAAAAAGATGTTTTTAATAAAAAATTAGCGTATTTTTACTATTCATCAAAATATGAAAGTTATCAGAAAAGTATAAAAAATTTATCCAAAGTAAAGTTTTATATCCTGATTTCATAGAATAATTTTATTTTGTCAAATTGAACTTATAATCATGTCAAAAAGTAGATTTAATGTGGGTGCGCCATCAAAAGGCGGCAAAACTGCATTTTTTTAAAATACTTATTTTACCCGAAAAATTTATTTTGTTCTCTTACCATGTTATATAAATTGTGTAAGATGAATAATAATGTTATAAAATTCAAAATGTAGTTAATACTATTCATAACAGCTAGTCCATACTAATATATCATTGTTTAGTGAAACCCGATATTGCGTACTACACACGCTATCGAGGAAGGTCGCAATTGCGTGTAATGAAAGCCAAGTCAGTATTGTGTGTTGTGAAAGATTCCATTGGTGTTGCGTATAACATAAGACATAAAAAAAATTTCTCATAAAATCTCAGGGTGTTACATTCTACCCCCCTTAAAATGAATTTCTCCCTTGAAATTCATCACTTCATTACAAACAGATGAGGATACCTCTCCCTCATCATATCTTCAAGTTCCCATGTAGCTTCTTCTGATTGGTGGTTCCTCCAAAAAACTTTCACCAAGCGAGTGGTCTTGTTCCGTAGGAATTTTTCGCTACGATCCAGAATCTCTATCAGTTGTTCTTCATAAGAAAAATCTTGCTCCAGTAGTATAACTTCTGAGCTGAGTACTTGTGAAGGATCAGGTATGTAATTTCTCAGGAGAGATACATGGAACACATCGTGAACTTGAGATAGATTCAGTGGAAGTTCCAATTGGTAAGCTACCTTCCCAACACAATCCAGAATTTCAAAATGACCAATATATCTAGGGCTCAACTTTCCCTTCTTTCCAAATATCATTACCCTCTTCTAGGGAGATATTCATAAGAACACTTTATCACCCACTTCAAACTCTAGTTCTTTTCTTCAGTTATCGGCATAACTTTTTTGTTGACTTTGAGCTACTCTTATGTGTTGTTGAATAGATCAGACCTTTTCTGCCATCTCATCAACAAGATCAGGTCCTAATAGATTTGTTTCCCCAACTTCATCCAGGAAAGTTGGAGTTCTGCATTTCTTTCCATAGAGGGCTTCATAAGGAGCCATCTGAATATTGGAGTGAAAGATATTATTATAAGAAAATTCCACCAAACATAGGTGTTGATCCCAAAAACCTTTGAAATCCATAGAGAAAGCTCTCAACATGTATTCTGGAGTTTGAATTGTCCTCTCAAACTGACCATCTGTCTGAGGATGGTAAGCAGTGCTGAAACTCAACTCTATATCTAGAGCATGCTGAAGACTTCACTAGAATTTCGAGGTAAACCTCGGATCCTGATCAGATATAATGGAAAGTGGTACTCCATACAATCTTACCACTTTCTTTACATATATCCTAGCAAGCTGATCAAGAGAAAAATCTTATCTAATAGCAATGAAGTGTGTCGACTTCATAAGACGATCAACTATAACCCAAATATCATTATTTCCTTTAGATGTTTTAGGAAGTCCAGTGACAAAGTATATAGTGATGTTTTCCCATTTCCATTCTAGTATGGGTAATGGTTGTAACATTACCTTAGACTTTTGTCTCTTAGCTTTAACTTGCTGACAAACCAAGAATCGAGAGACATATTCAGCAACATCTCTTTTCATGCCATCCCACCACCTGTACATCTTTCTACTTCCAGGATGAATAGAAAATGAAGAACTATGAGCCTCATCCAACAAATCCTTCTTTAATTCTTTTATGGGAGGAATGCAGACACGATTCCTAAACCTTATTATCCCATCACAATCAAGGTTGAATTCAGGAACATTTCTCACATTCTTTTGTAACTCTACATCTTCTTTCTATGCCTCTTTAATTTTCATGTGTATAGATGGTTGAACATTCATTTGAGAAAGATAAGATTTTTCCCCTTCCATTATAATTCCAAGATCCATCATTTGTAAATTCATAAATATTGGATCTTTTTTTATCCTTATCATGGATAAGCTAGCATGGTCTTGTTGACTTAATGCGTCTGCCACCTTGTTTTCTTTCCCAGGGTGATAATGAATTGACCAGTCGTAATCCTTAATCAGCTCCAACCATCTTCTCTAGCGCATATTCAGATTCTTTTGTGTGAAAATATACTTTAAACTTTTATGATCAGTATAAATATCACACTTTTCACTATGAAGGTAATGCCTCCAAATCTTTAATGCAAAGATTACCACAGCTAACTCCAAATCATGAGTTGGGTAATTTTGCTCATGGATTTTCATCTTTCATGAGGCATAAGCAATCACCATATCATTTTTCATGAGAAAACACCCCAGTCCCTTCTTGGATGCATCACTGTAGATCACAAACCTTTCTCCACTGCAAGGTAGTGTGAGCACAGGTGCATTGGCTAACCTTCTTTTTAGCTCTTTGAAATTCTCTTCCCATTCCTCCATCCAAAAAAACTGAAATCCTTTTCGAGTCAACATGGTGAGTGGGTTAGATAACCTTGAAAAATCTTTCACAAAACATTGGTAATATCCAGTCAAACCAAGAAAACTTCGGATCTCAGTTACTGTTGTTGGTCTCGACCATCTTTTGATAGCCTCTGTCTTTGCTGGATCCACAGATATCCCCTCTTTTGATATTATGTGACCCAAGAATGAAATTTTTTGAAACCAAAATGCACACTTGGTAAATTTTGCATAACGCTTCTCCTTTCTCAGGGTCTTCAATACAATTCTCAAGTGATCTTCATGTTCTTCATTTCTCTTTGAATAGACAAGAATATCGTCTATAAAGACTACCACAAACTAATCAAGATAGTCTCTAAAGACTCTATTCATCAGATCCATGGAGATAGCAGGGGAATTAGTAAGACCAAATGGTATCACTATAAATTCATAGTATCCATACCTTGTACGGAAAACCGTCTTTGGTATATCCTCCCCTTTGACCCTTAATTGATGATACCCTGAATGAAGATCAATCTTGGAAAAGTATTGAGCACCACGTAGTTGGTCAAATAAGTCATCAATGCGTGGGAGAGGATATTTGTTCTTGATAGTGATCTTTTTAAGTTCTCGATAATCAATGCAGAGTCTTATTGATCCATCTTTCTTCTTAACAAACAGAAGAGGTGCTCCCCAAGGTGACTCACTAGGGCATATGAATCCTTTATCAAGATTCTCTTAGAGTTGCTTCTTCAATTCCTGCAACTCAATTGGGGCCATTCTATAAGGTTTCTTTGAAATGGGCATAGCACCCGGTATGAGTTCTATTGAAAACACAACTTCCAGATTTGGTGGAAGACCTGACAATTCATCTGGAAAGATATCATCAAACTCCCGTACAATGGGCATATTATTAATCGTGAGTTTATCTCCAACCTTTTTAGATAAATAACCTTCATTTAGTGGAATCAATACCCATAATATGGAAGAAATTTCCATTGGAAGGTTATGTTCATCCTTGCATCGATATACAATCATAGATTGATCTGGAATATGAAATGTGACTTCCCTTCTTTGGAAATTGATATGATATCCATATAAAGAAATCCAATACATGCTAAGAATCACATCAAATTCCACTATAGGGAGGATCACAAGATTTTCAGGAAGAACTTTCCCACAAACATCAATCAGAGAAGAATTGTAAACTTTTGATGCAACCGTTGTGACATTAGGGGTTGTCACAACTAACTCAACAAATAATTGTTGAGGTAATACGGCAATACCCTTATAAAATTCTTCAAAAATAAAAGAGTGGGTGGATACAGAATCAAATAAAACATTTTCTACTTTAGAGTGGATGGTAAGTGTACCTCTCACCACTTCGTTGTCGTACTCCACATCGCTGATAGTAATTGCATGTGACTTTCCTTTGTCTTTAGCCTTAAGAGTTTGTTGACGTCGATCATCATCATCAACCCATGGATTTGGGCATTGATTGGCATAATACCCCATCTCCTTGCACTTGAAACATTTAAGTGTAGTAGGTGCATTATGTGTATCCCTTCCTTTGTTTGCATCATTAGACATCTTCTTCCCATTATTTCGACATTCAATTGCCCGATGAACTTCTTTTCCACACTTATAACATTTTCTTGTCCCCTTAAGACAATTTCCTCCATGTTTCTTTCCACACTTTGAGAATAAGGGAAAACTCATCTTCTTTTCAGTGTGGTCTTTAGATTTTCCTTTGAATTCCATTTTCCTCTTCTTATCAAACCCATGTGACTGATGGGTTACTCCAATCTCCATCTCAACCTTGAGAGCATATCGAACAATTTCCTCATAGCTATTGAAGTCCCTTATGGCTAACGCCCTTCGAAGACTTGGTTTTAAGCCACTAAAGAATCGATCGATCTTACTCTCAGGTTGGATAATAATTTCGGAAGCGTACCTTGAAGGTCTTGTAAAATCTGCTTCGTAGGTACCAACAAATTCATCATCCTTTTGTTTCAGTTCAAGAAACTCCGTCTCCATCTTTGTTCGAAGAATACGAGGGAAATACTTATTGAAAAATAAGTTTTTGAACTCGTCCCATTCCATGGACTCAATTTCATCCCTTTGCCTCGTATTCTTAATAAGATTCCACCATTTATCAGCATCACCTTCCAAATGATATACTGCTAAGATGACTTTATCATGTTCAGAACATTGAAGAACTAAAAACATCTTTTCAGTGGTACTAATCCATTGTTCAGACACTAATGTATCAGAAGACCCGCTGAATGAAGGTGGACGCTGCCTCATGAAGGATTCAACAGAATGTTTCTCCTTATTTTCCTCATTTGGAAGTCCTGCAGGATTCATAGCTTCAGAAATTTGTGTGAGCATGGCTACAAGATTTTTCATTACAGCTCCCATAACGCTTGGTTGCTCAGGGGGACAATCATTTCATTGCCCGTCGCATTCCACATTAACACGGTTCCTTCAGGTTCTAGCCATTGACTAAAACCAAAAAGAACAGTGTTAGAAATAGTAATTATAATAGGAAAACCACATAATCAAGAATAAAATTTCACACTTAAGGTCTTATCATAGGTTGTTCATGAACATTTCTAAAACACTAAGATTGTGTTCTATGCTTAGACATATCCTTAGGTTTCTTACTAAGGCTTTCACATCCTAGTTTCCAAAGTTTGACTATACCTTTCCTCTGATACCAACTATAATGACCCATAATTTACATACATGGTTATTACTTCAAAATTGAAGCATACTTATTACAACATATAACAAAACCATGAAAGTACCATATAGGTATAGTGTCTTTAGAAACTGAGAAACATAAAAAACTGGTTCATAAATCATCTACGTTGTCGCCCATTTATTTCATCATATCTAGAGTCCTTTTTTGGCATATCCTAATTAATATCCTTCTTCATGACCTGGGGAAAAGAAAACATACAAAAGGGTGAGCTCAAATGCTCAGTAAGGGTAAACAAAAGAAATATCAAACAAATCATATTCATAAGAACATAACATTTTGAAAATATTATCCTGTAAAAGAGATCATAACATGGGATAAACCATAGAAGTGAAATGTAATCCCAATAATCATAACTTAAAACATGAAGATTTTTGGAATACACACATAATCATATAAAATCATTTCTTAGTAGTCAAGACTCATTTCCAAGAATATCTTAGCAGACAAAGTCCATTTCTGAACTGAGTTCACTCCTCGTTTCAGTCCTGTTTCACTGAACCGGTTTAACCTGCCATTCCATCCATGTCTATCTCATGAGATATAAATCTTTACCCAATGCATTAGAGGGAGATATAGGTCCCACCCATCTCATAATGAAACCATTATTATGTGTGCCACAAAATCATAAATCATACATCATAGCATAACCCATGTAATAAAAAATGGGAATCTTAAACATCATTCCATCATAAAATAATCCATAGAAGATAAAAGGACATAACAAAAATAATTCCATCATAACATAATCAAATAAATGTAAAAATAGGGATAGAAAAATAACCGTATATTATCTTATATGGAAGATAATTTTGATAAAACACTTGAACTCCATTCTTGAGGAAAATATCCTTTCTACTTCAAAAACATTTTTCTTTTCTTAACATGTCATAAAATTTTAAACTAAATAAAGTTGATTAAAAATAAACTTGAAAACTTGTAAAGGAAGATTCTTGGAAATAATGTTCTAAAAATCCATTCATGCCGTATAAGTTAAAAAAACATTCTTCTCGTACTTTGGCCAAAAAAGTCAAAAAGTACCTCGTACGAAATACGACAAAAGATTCCATTCATATATTTTACTAAAAACACACCGAAGGATAAAATTGGATTTAAACAATTGTATGAGAATAGATATAATATTACATATTGAGGAAACATTTATGTGGATGATAAATATTCCCCAGTAAATTCGGAAGTATAAAAGATCTCGGATAAAAATGAGATTGCGAGATTTTCCCTTACCTTTGGTCCGATATGCTTCGTATGAATCCAAAACTCATGTAATATGGTTTAAATAATTTCAATTGACTTATTACAGAATCATATTCATTGTTATGATATCATATATGGTCATATTTGTATCTTCTTAATAGTAATATTTTATTGCTACTTGTTATTCGGGTGTTTATTGCTTATTGTTCTTATGCGTGTTTCGTCGAATAAATTATTATTACTCTTTATAGGATATAGATATATCATTTACAGAATTGTATTAGTGTAATATATATCATATTAATTCATTTAATTCATTTATATAATCATTATTCAATGAAGATCATATGGAACGAGTCCATCACATTGTGGAGACGGTATGCCGTACGTACGCACAAGCGATGATATCGTTCCCATGATCGTGAAATTGTATTGAAGTGTATGTATAATATTTCAGAATCAATAAAACTTTACAATAATCATATATAGTTATTTATTTTCACCATTATACCCATCCAAGTAAGGTGGTGGTGGAAAACATATTACACCACGACATGGAGACGATATTCTGTACGTACGCACACGCGGTGATTTTGTTTACTGTAGGATGGATAAGAGGTGAAATAGGGTTGTTTCATATTTATAATAACATAATAGTATATGAGGTATACTGATGTTATTACTTCATAATGAAACAACTAAATAATAGAGAGTAGAAGAATAATGGAACTTGAAGAAAACGTTAGAAGGTATTACCTCTTTCTCGAAGTGCCTCCTTTAAAATTTCTCTTAGGGCACTAGAGTTTGTATTTTGAGGAGACCAGTACCTCTAGTAGGTTTCTAAGGAAGTGGGGAAGTAAAACGGGCAGGGGTTGGCCTAGATTGAAGGCTAAAATTGGTGTGAGGAGGAGAGGGAGGAGGTGCCCTTTTATAAGGGAGGAGAGGGGCACCTTTGGAAATATAAGAAATATTAGTTTATATTAAATCCCAACCCACTTAAAAACATCCAAAATGACTCATATCCCAAGATTAGATGAGATAGGATTTTAATATCATAAAAAAATAAAATTTAGACATTTTAGGAATTTATTATAAACATTATCAACTTTGATTTATCCTTATTTATCAATTTAATTTTATTTGTGGTAATAATATTCTAAATTTTAAATTATTATAAATAATTACACATGTGTTGTTAATTTTACATAATTTGAAATTTTATGAAATTTTCGACCATATAAATTTTAATTTATAAATTTTAAATATTTTTGTGATTTTTAAACAATTTGATAATATGTTATATTTATAAAATAACAATAGTGTCAATTTTGACACTATTCATTTATTTGACATTAAATAAAATATATACAAAAGATTTGTTATAACTAAAATCTTAAATAGATTTATAAAATGTCATATGTATCTAGAAAATTAGTGTAGCACATTAAGTAGTTCATATAATATTTATTTTAATATTTATAAGATCATTTATTTGATATTTCAATCAATAAAATAATTTCAACATCACTTTTGTGTCATAATTAATGATAATTATTTAATCACTAAAAATTATAAATAAATTCATATGATGTAGATAATTGTATTATATTTATGCATACTATTCATGTTTTAAGTTTCATTAAGTTTATCACTAAATTAAAATTATTATACTTATAAGATTTAAGAAAGTGACATGTTGCACTTTCTTTGGTTTTAATAATAATTAAAATATTTTCATGGAAAAAAATACATTAAATTAATATAATCAGACCCTTAGGTGATATGGGTCATCATTTATTCATTAAATAGGATTTTTTCAGGTGTTAGGATAATTTTATAATCTTATATTTACCCTTAATTACCCGATTTACGTTTAACTATGGTAAATAAAATTTACCGTAGTTACTATTCATAATGCCCAAAAATAAAAAGTAGCCTATTAACATAATTTGGACCCAATGATTCAAAATATGGAATCCATTTTTCAGAATTAAAAACACATAAGTTGCAGTAATTAATTTAAAGTTAATCTTGTTGTTAAGAAAACGGGTTTTAGAAGTTAAAACATTCCCAAAGATTGAAATGTTTTTACCTATGAATTCAATGTGAAATTAATGCTAATGACATACATTATATTAAATGGTAAAAATATATTCTATTTATACTTTAAAACCATTCAATTTTATAATTTAACAAAATAAATTATCTCAATGAAAAAAGTTTTTTTTAATTAAAAATTAGCGTATTTTTACTATTCATCAAAATATGAAAGTTATCAGAAAAGTATCAAAAATTTATCCAAAGTAAATTTTTATATACTTATTTCAAATAAGAATTTTATTTTGTTAAATTGAACTTATAAACATTTCAAAAATTATATTTAATGTGGGTGCGCCATCAAAAGGCGGCAAAACTACATTTTTTGAAAAATACTTATTTTACCCGAAAAATTTATTTTGTTCTCTTACCATGTTCTAGAAAATGTGTAAGATGGATAATAATGTTATAAAATTAAAAATATAGTTAATAATATTCATAACAACTAGTTTATAATAATATGTTGTTGTCTATTGAAACTCGGTATTGCGTACTACACACGCTATCGAGGAAGGTCGCGATTGCGTGTAATGCAAGTCAAGTCAGTATTGTGGGTTTTGAAAGATTCCTTTGGTGTTGCGTATAACATAAGACATAAAAAAAATATTTCTCATAAAATTTCAGGGTGTTACATATGTTATATATAAATCATGTTTAACATTCTGGAATTAAGTAAATCATGATATAAGTAATAATATCAAGAACAAAAAGTCCAAACACGTACGATAAATGAAATGATTTTACCCAAAATGCTGCTTTAAGATGGAATTGAAAAAATAAAGGGTAATATAAAGTCATAAGTGAATCATATAAGATATCACAAATATTATTATGGTTCTGTTACAAGTTAATAATATGTTTAAAACCACTATACAGAAGTTTCAGACATGTACGTAAGAAATTGGACCTAAGGTAATGTATAATTATTCCAATCTCGTTCTTATCCGAGATTGTTTATTCGTAAGTATTTACTGGGGTTATCTTTTTCATCCATGTCCATAAAAATGTTTTCATAAAGTGTTTAATATTTTTACATGTATGTTTATTGTAATGTTTACCTCTCTTGACTTTTACTTTGTGTTATGGAAGTAATCTTGCTTTTGTTTACCATACGTGGTAATTTTTGACTTTTCCGTTAAATGTACGAAGAGAATATTTTTTTAACTTATACGGCATGAACGGATTTTTACATTATTTATAACGCCTTATTTTCATGAAGCTTACTCTACAAGATTTCATGACTATTTTCAATAAAATCCATTTCTTTTAAAATTTCATGGCATTTTGTGAAAATAATATGATTTTGAAGAAGAAAGGATATTTTCCTCAAGAATTCATTTCAAGTGTTTTATCAAAACAATTTTACATCTAATATGACATTATTTCATATGTGTATGTTTCAAGTATAATGTCTCTATGATTTACATGGTTTCACTTTTCTTATGATGAAATGATATCCATTTGTTTTATATAGATTATGTTATGATGGG
Organism: Viscum album; assembly: GCA_963277665.1. NCBI lineage: Eukaryota > Viridiplantae > Streptophyta > Magnoliopsida > Santalales > Viscaceae > Viscum > Viscum album. The sequence goes on from OY728161.1 coordinate 1,479,297,925, forward strand.
ATGATGTTTATGAAACCAATTTTATTCTTTGGGTTATGATGAATGATTTATGTTTATGTTGTGGCACACATAAGAATGATTTCATTATGAGATGGGTGGGACCTATATCTCCCTCCAATGCATTGGGTAAAGATTTATATCTCCTGAGATAGACATAGATGGAACGACAGGTTAATCTGGTTCATTGATACAGGACTGGAATGAGGAGTGAACTCGATTCAGTAAGGGACTTTGTCCACTACGATGGTCTTGGCAGTAATGCCTTGGCTAATATAGAAATCATATCTTGTTCTTAATGGTTTTACACAATTCCATGTTTTGTTCCCATGTTATTTATCCTGATTAATGTTCCTTTATGATCTATTCCTTATGCATTGTCAAGATTTATGCCATTACTCATGATTTTTATGTTTTATGTTCATGTTCTTACGTTCAAATGTTTAGGGATTGTTTTATGTTTCCATGTTTACCCTTACTAAGCATTTGAGCTCACCATTTTTATGTTTTCTTTTCCTTAGGATTTAAAGAAAGGTTTTAGGTATGAAAACAAATAGGGAAGACCTTTATGGGAGATGTTGAAGATCTTTCACCATGACTAGAAGATGATGTTCAGAGTTTCCAAAGACACTAAACTATTACAGTCCTTGGGTGTCGATTTTTGTTATGTATTAAGTATTCTTCCAAAGTAATGTAATGTCTATGTACGTCATGATTTGGGTTTCTATAGGTGTATTATCTTCAATCCTTTTGTTTTGACATTTCCTAGACCCCTATTATGGAGAATGTTTTTGCTAATTCTTTTAGTAGGAAACTTCTGACCCAAGCCATGAAAGAATCATTAGAAGAGTGGAAATTGATTTCTCTATTTTCTCTGTTGAATTTGGATTCCAAAAAGGACGGTACTTAGATTATTTTGGAATGTTTTTAGTTTACCTATTCTCTTCTCATGATTATTAATCAGAAGATGTATCTTGATGATAATTTTTTAGGCTTAAGGACTCTCTTTATGGTGAGGAGACCTTGGGTGAGTGGATGTTATCTCATGAGGGTATCCTATGTTTTTAGAGTCGGTACACTATACCTTTTACCATGAGAAAATATGTATTGGTTGATTTACATAATTCCCAATGGGTGGTGCACCCTAGTACCAAAAAATTTTATATGAAATGTTATAATGATTATAGTGTCTAGGTATAAGAAGATACATATCTGATTTTTTTCTCATTTTTATACTAATCAGTAGGTCAAGATTGAGCACCAGAGAGGTTTATTTCAACTACTTTTGATGTTGAAATGGAAGTGGGACAATATTTCTATGGATTTTATGGTTTGGTTGTCTCATAAACCTTGAAGTAATTATGCGATCTCAGTAGTGATTGATTGGCTGAACAAACCAACTCACTTTATTCCCATTCTTGATACAACCAAAGTGGATGACTTAAGAAGCATCTATATGAAATAGGTTTTCTTATTACACACTATTCCATCTTATATAGTTTATTATAGGGATCCTCCATTAAATTTTTTTAGAGAGGATTCCAAGAGGTAAGGGGATCCCATGTTTGATTGAGTGTGGAATTTCATGCATAGATGGATGGTCAGATAGAATGATCTATACATATTATTTAGAACATTCCATGTTCTTTTATTCTTGACTTTAGTGGATCATGGGATGATCATTTGGGACTGATTGAATTTTATTATAATAACTATCACCAGTAAACAATTCAAATAGATCCTTTTGAAGCCTTGTATGATAGGCCTTTTAGATCTCCTATTTATTAGTCGAAGATTGGTGAATCTTCTTTGGTTGGACTGAGTTTGGTCTAAGAGACAATATTAATAATTTAGTTGATTCATTAAATAATGTAAATGAAAAAGATTTAGTTTAAATCCTATTATAATAATCATATAATCCCTTTTTAGTTTTTAGTTGGTGATAATGTTTTTTTGAAAGTTTCACCTCATTTGGGTCATTGATGACTTGTAAAATAGGGAAAGATATCACTGAGGTTTGTGGTTGATATTGAGATTGTTGATAATATTAGAAATCTCTCTTATCCTTTAAAAATTCCACCACATTTAACATTGATCCACAATATTTTTCATGTATCGAAACTTAGGAATTATCTTTCTAATGCTTATCATGTATTGATTTGGGAAGATCTTGATATAGAACCTGATTTATTTGCAATTGAGTATCCAGTTCAGATTATTGATTCTGATATAAAGGTTCTTTATTGTAAGATAATAACTTTAGTATGTGCTATATGGTACCATTCTTCTAATACTCATGAGACTTTGAATCGTGAGGCACTAATGAGAGAGCAGTGGCCTCATCTCTTTGATACGATATCTTCTTGATAGGATTTCTGAGGATAGAAAGTGTTTATGGTGGGGAGGTTGTAAAATCTGGTTACAATATTTTAGGTACTTATAAACCCTCATTTTGATATCATGATGTTTCTATATTGTCTTAGGTTTTTTGGCGAATTTCAAATTTTTTGGAGGTTTTGGGGGTTGTACATGTTTGGCACAAAAATAGGGAAAATCAGACTGTTGGGCCTAAAAAACCATGCACCCTATGTTGGTGCACTAGAGGGGGGGGGGGGGGGTGCACACAATTGGTAAAAACTATGCAGCCTATCCCTCAAACCATACACCTTTGTATGGAAGATTTTTTCATGGTTGGAACATGTTTTTAACCGTGTGACCAAACTATCCACCACTTCCATAATCCAAGTAAGTGTGTACAGTTACTACTAACCATGAGGCCCAACTAAGAAACCATGTGCACACATATTAATTTTCCAAAATTTTTAATTAAAAATATTAGTACACCCATTTAAGATGCTAAAATCACCCTATTTAATGAAATATTGGTCATTTGGATTTTGGAGGCTTCCAAGAGGACTTATTATCTCTTTCAACTTCTTCTCTTATGAATTAAAGTGTCGGTGGAAGATCTGAACCCTCTCCAATATGTGTTTTCTCCATTGATTTTTATTTTCTATCTCCCTTATCTCTCTCTGTTTTTAAATAGGTGAATCCTCACATTAATAATAGTTTTTTTCTTTGATTTTATGTATATTTATTGTATGTTTGATTCCTTGATCTCCTTAACCTTTGTTCTTCATTGGTGTTTTCTGTTGAGGGTGTTGATTTGATCAGGTGATTAAATATAGATGGTTTCATAAGAAGTTACCCTACAATTGAAACCCTAAATTTATTGACTGATTTTAAATCAGTTTTAAATTGTTTTAATAACCTTAATTTTTGATTATTTGAAGTTTTATATAAAAAGGTCATTGGAATTTTGAAAATTACAATTTCAATAGCATTGAAATTGAAGGGTATATTTTAGATAAATGATGGATTTATTTGAAATATGATTTAATGAAATGATTTGATATTTATTTTTGAGAAAATTGGATTTACATGAATGATTATTTTGAAACGAATGGATTGATTAAAACCTATGATTTTTTTTGAAATTGAAAATGCATGTTGAAAACTGATTTTGGGAATTTGAACTGAGAATGATAAATTAAATCGAAATGAATTATTTACCATAATTGATTGATTTATTGATTTCATCACATGTTAGCCTGAGTAGTTAGGGGGTGATTAGAATAAACATGATAAGAATCTGAATCCCTATAAATGGATTGATGATTAAAAATATAACTGAACCTTATTTTTCATGATTTTCCTTATTGGGATGTTGATTGACTTTTCTTGATGGATAGAGCGTTAGGGACATGTTCATACACACTTGATCCATGATTGATTATTGAGTAGTGTGAGGATCCCAAATATAACAAATAATTTAACACATAACATATGAACATAGTTCTTGTTTTTTTATTTGAAAATATATGTTGTTGATTATAAGAACTAATTTATTCATGCTAGTTGTTTTATATATTTTTTTTTATATAAAATGTTCATTTAAGCCTATTTTGGTGTATCTTACATCTTTTTAATTTTAAACCACGTTTCATTGAAAATATGTAAATGAATTTCCATGACCAATTTTACTTAAATTGAAAGAACAAATAGTTTATTGATATAAAACATATTATGGAATCTTTGGTGGTGTTCTACTAGGATGGTTTTATCATACCATACTTTTTTCCTTTGAGTGATTGTAGATTATTATTTTATAGGATCAGGTAAAGAGAAAAAAACTTGGAGGTGGTAGGTGGACTTGATTAGTAGGGCTTTCGAGTGATGGTGGTGACTAGTGGTGATGTGATCCAATTATTACATGGGTTCGATAATACTTTTTCTTGATATATGTTGTGTCTTTTGATGATGCACTATTTAGGTATTTCTTTATCCATATGCTAGTGGTGCTTTTTCCTTGAGGATTTTTTGGTACAAAAACTATGTATTGATTGATCTTCTACTTTTCTATCGTTCTTATGGAAAAAATCATTCCCTTTTTTATTTTAGGTGTTAGTCTCCAACCCATGGGGACCGAGAATACTGTTTGAGTTTTTTGAGAGCCGACTTGGGTATTGGTTTACCAGGGTATCCAGGTTGGTTAGTGAAAAAATTTATCATATTTAGAGTATTAAATTTAATAAAATATATTTTTTATTTACATAAAAAAATTAGTGAACATTCACTCACTAGTTATTAATTAGCTGGTAATAAAGATACTATCATTTAATAATAAAAGACCAAATTTTCAAAGATATATTTTTTCTATATGTTGTTAATTTTTGTTTTAATAAACTAAAATTAGCACACTTAAAGAATTATTTTAATAAAATAAATTGAATATATATATACATATATTAAAACAAATTACCAATATTCTAATGGTTATTACTTGGTAAGGATGAGAATAAATTCATATTTATGCTTAAAAATACATTTGCCTAAAAATTATTATTTTTACGTGACATGCATTTTTATTAAAAAAAAATTATATCTTGGATTAAGGATGATTTTATTAAATTAATATATTTTACATATAAACAATATGTTGGCACTCATGTGAATATTATTAATTGATATTAAATAATAACAAAAACACTTAATGTTTATTTTTTTTGAAAAAAATACTTTTTTTGATATATATTATGTTTTTTTAAAATAAAAGTTTCTAATATTTAGGAATTGAATTAGATTAAAAGGATTAAAAATTTGTAATCATAACATCAAAATTAGATAATACGTGATATCTTATATTTTTAGTAAAAAAACAATTACCATGGTTAGTAATTAAACAATGTAAAGATATGTAAAAGGGGGTAAAAATGGAATGGATTGACATTTTGATAATAAAAATAAAATAAAATAATTATAGAAGGAATATTTAATCTTGGGATTCAATTATACAATTATCACCGATATTTACTTACCTAACTCACCTAACTCCCTTGTGATTCTATATTTAACCTTCACTTAACTCAAGTTTCCAGAAAAATGCCCCTCATTTTCACCTATAAAAAAAGATCTCTTTTAACCATAAAAAAAATCCTATACTTCAGTTTTATCTTGAATACTTTTAAAAATTACCTCCCATAAATTAATCTCAAACATTTTGTAGACTTTGGTTACAAGGAGTCTTAAATTATTCATTTCAAAGGATGTCGTTGCAAGAAGGAACAATTTTTTCAATGGTTATTCCTTTCATTAGATTTCTCATATACACTATTATTAAAAACAATTCTCCAAAATAATTATGCAATATTAAAATCATCACCATTTTTTTAAAATTATCTTATCGTGATATAACTTTGTATTTTTACTAATTCATTTTTCATAACACATTCATCACTAGGTTAGTTTTTCCACTAACATGAACAATGATATAACATTATCATCGTGAATGATTATGAAAACTAAAATAATAGTAATAATATGTAATAATTATGAATTTAAGATTTTTTGATAATTACATAATGGAAATAAATATAATTATATTCATTAATATAATCAATTCTTTTTATCTAATTAAAAATCACCAAAAAAGAATATTTTTATCGATCTAGATGGACCATCACCATAATAACCTTAAAAATTCAATTATAAGACAGAAATATATCAAAAAAACCTAGGTAACCTCAAATATATTTTGGTGGTGATAAACACTTGAGAAGGGATTAAGGAATAAAACTACTAGACCAAAGTTCACATAGAACAAACAAGACAATCGACACATAAATATTAATTTTAACAATGAATGATTTACAAATTGGTAATAATATATTATTAATGAATGGTATAAATTAAAATAAATATAAAAATTGTTTTGATATATATTAATAATAATTCTAAATTGATTATACCAGAGGTTAGAGAACATCTGACCAAATGGGAATCCATGGTAAGGGTTTTTAATCTCAATTTCCCTTATTTGAGACATGTTTTGCATTATTCACCTATTTTAATTTATACGGTCTATATCTACCTATTAGAAATATTTTATCATGGTAAAATTTTCATTAATGGTATTTTAAGTTTTATTTCAAGTTCCCTATTTCTTTTTTAATTTCCCCATTCTTTACCAAATACATACAGGTTTTGTTGAATAATTTTTTTATTTCATTGGGTCATAATAATTCTACCATGTCTATGTTCTTATATGTTTTTTAATTTAATTCCATTTATCTATTTCATATGGTATTTTATATTTGTATCTTGGGAGATTAAATTCTCATGTTAAAATATTAGTATTTTATTGGTTTATTTATACAAAACAATGTAATGGTGTTATGAATAATTCAAATCCTATCTATTAACACTTTATCATCCTTGTATATATTCTTTATTACTAGTTAAAACTAAAAATTATGGTCCATGAAGTTTTCTTCGATTCCTGTAATGTGAGTCTCACTCTGATGACATGAGTTCAGTTGATGATGAAGGAGTATTACACTCGATAAAGAAGACACCAATGGGACCTCTATGTGTCACATGATTTATTACATACCAAGGGATGGATTTACATTAATTTTGTTTCCCATTTTGGTGTTTTGGTTGTGATAAAATATCATTTAGAGTGGGAACAATATTTTATTAATTGATGAAAAATAGCTCATAAAAATGATAAAACAAATCTTGAAATGTATTCTATATACATTTTATCCTAAAAATAACTTTTAATGAGGGAAACATGTAACCAAGGTCATATTTCATTTCACAGGCTTCAATTTGACTTATCATAGAGACAAAATAGACTCACAGATCAATGTTTATAACCCTTTGATATTGTAAGGAGTTTTTGAAAATTCTAGGTACATAGTTGTACTTCATGCACACCCTTCTCCTTGTGTGCTCTACTCCACGCACACTCATTTATAGGTTCAATATACTTCATGCACACCCTTATTCATACTTTATTGGGTTCTAACATGTAGCCTTCTATTTCTTACTCCACCTGTATAGCCTCACACACCATGCTTAGTGCATGTTGCCTCACATGCTCTACCTCACATGCCCCACCATTTATGCATATCCTCACATGTGCAGAGACATACCTAGGTGGCCAATGTGGTTACCACCATATCTAGGAACCAATGATAGAGGTTTCCTATAAAAGTACTCCCTGTAACCCATTTTTGAGACCACATCAGGGGGAAAAGTGCACAATTGAGGTATACTTGAGCACCAAAGCACTTTAGTGAACAAAACCATCATTCAAATTATTTTTGAATCCAAACCTAAAGATAAGGGATAAAATATTTCATGCCTATGCCCTCCTAATGGGAGGTTCACCCTGGGATCCGGACCACCTAGGTTCTTACCACTTAATAACCAACCACCCGAGAACCACTCCACCTAGGTCACTTACCTATGTGTTAATTCACCCATGCCTCCTTCCTAAGATCCACAAAACACATGCCTCCTTTCTGGGTACCCAGTCACCTAGGAATATTTATTGGGTTTACACCTCATCCATGCCTCCTACCTAGGAACTAATTTACCCAAAACAAATTCTAGGGTTCCCACTTCACCCAATCATCCTTCTTGGGGTCCCAACCCTATCATAATAATTCATTCCCTGGGAGATACAACCCTACATTATTGTTCATGATCAGTTATGAGCTATGTTCTTGAACTTTAATTATCATCCCTTGGATTTTATCATTGACCCCCATGAAAAATTGATATTCACACTATAATCTTTTTGGACTGGTTTAAACATGATTTGGATTTTTATACATACAATACCTAAAAATATCTTAATAAAATATTGATTCAATATTCTACTCTTAGTTCCAAAAATTCATTGAGTCAATATTCTTCACTTGGTTTCCTCATATGCCTTAAGTCAAGGTAATCCTATTGGTTTCCTTAAAATCCTTGAGTCGAGATCCTCTTCATGGTTTCACTAAAATATATTCACTTGGCTCACCTACCAAAGTAAAACATGAATGGCTGATCATGTATAATTACAACACCAACATGTTTCTTGGAACCTTTTACCTAGTAGTCCTAGCTATAAGACTTTAAAATGCATAGCACATTGTTCTTACCATATGATGTTAAACTACATAGACCGATCCTATCAAATGAACCTAAAATGTGAAACTTAAAATATGTGAGTTTTGATTCATGTTCAATAAATATACATAATACATTTTAATGAGGTTCAATCCCAACACCATTATTAACCCACCCCCCATTCAGAGGCGGTGCCTCCCAAACTTAACAATTCTTTTTGTGTGGTAAGAATAAAAAACCAAACTCCTTATGTGGAAAGCATAAGATCCCATCCTAGATTGAAATTATAAATATAAAACCCCATATATCCTTTCCTTAACTGATAATAATAACATTCCCTAATGGCTTGACATAGAGAATATAGAGATGCATCTTTCATTTCCTTATGTTATGGGAATAATATTCCTTCATGGCCTAACATGATGAAGACATGCACCCATATATCATTTCGTTATATGATGAGTATAAGATTTACTTGTACCCTGACATGTGAAAGATGAAATAGTGTACAAAGATACTAGTCCAATCAATATGAATTTAAACTTATAATAAGTTTTTATGGATGAAAGAAATTAAAATTCACAACCAGGGTCCTTGTCACAAGACCTTAAAAAGTATGACATGTCCCATGAAGTGAAATCAAACTATGTGGTTTATGATTCCATCCACATGGATACATAAGAATACCCATTAATGGGCTTGATCCTAACTCCGCAATATATATTTCCTCATTTCACCAAAGAAAAGTGCCTCCATGAACGATGATAAATTCTAGAGTGCGTATCTATAATGATCCAAACTATAGAGAGTATAAATAATTGTATCAAATTAGAGAAAATATAATTCATATGTGTAGTTCCCTATTAAATGAATGTCATCATTTAATAAATTTCTTAAGGATAACCTATGTTTTTACTAAGAATTATTCAAAAATATTACTTAAATATTCAAAAGAGTAAAATAATAGGCATCAAAACTACTTGAGAAATAATCAAACCTCTTATAATATCAACCAATGTGTAACCCAAAGTGTCAATAGTATGTTGTAGTGACTTGGATTTGGAAAGAAGGTCCACACTAACTCAAAATTCATAAGAATGGGGCACATCAAAAAAATGATGACCCTAACTTGAATCCTTATTTATAATACTTTTCCGAAATATATTTTTTCAAATTAATTTATTTTCTTTAATAACTTACGTTATACGCAACAACAAGTTTAGATGAAGCACATAACATTATTAAAATATTATTATATGATTTTTATCACCTAGACATTGTAAATGTGGTTATGAAAAGGAATAGATAAATTATAAAACACTTATGTTTTATATATATTCATTAGTTATCAATAAAAAATATTAATGAAAATAAAAATCATTTTAAAATCAAGGATATGTTTTTCTCGAAAACAAATTTATGCACATACACAAATTTTTTATTGATAAATGAAATAAATAAATTCTGGGTGAATTATTTTAATGAAATATAAATATTATACATTTAATAAAATGTTTTAACATTCATCTAATATTTTTATAGGCATGGAATAAGAATAAAATCTAGTTTTTTTTCTTAAAATTACATTTTTCTAAAAAATAGTTCTCATTAGTTTTTGTACACATATTTTAAAATTAATTTATACAACCTATAGAAACTTAATTTGGTAAAATAGATTCCATATTAGTAATTAGGAGTTAAAATTTGGAAAATATTTCTCTTTTCTTTTAGGCCTTATGAATAGTAACTTTGGTAAAATTTATCACCCCTATAAAGGGAAAATCAGGTTAATTTGTGTTAAAACTAAAAGATAAGACCATAATTTTTCATATTAATTCATATAGTATGAATTTAATTATACCATTAACAAATTAGGTTCTAAATTCACTTATTTAATGGAATTTTTTTTCAAGAAAATGACTTATATAGTATTTAAATCAAAGAAAGTTACAAAATGATGCAATTAATAAAAAATATAAAAAATATTTTAAAAAGATTTAAAAATGTAATTTGAGTGATTTAATGTGTTCCAAAAATTTTATAGGTAAATATAAAATATTAAAGTTGTTTTAAATTATTATATATTAATTTAAACATAGTATTTATGTTTTTAAGTTAAATTAATTGAGTAGTGTCTAAATGTAGAATAATGATATTGTATGAGAATACTATTTATTAAATTACATTAAAAATATAAAAATAGTAAAATAAAATAAAATGGATAAGATATGGTAAAAAAATTCATTCTTTTTCCATTTATAGGCCATTTTAAACAATTTTTATTGATAATTAATTTATTATAATTTAATCGTTTCATAAATTCCAAAAGTTCCCTTCACCTAATTTATAAAAGGAAACCTTATCCCTCAATTATTTACCCCACTTTGAGCCTTATATCCTGACCTAAATATGATAATTTCTTTTAAAATTATCCCTAGACACATTCTATAGGTGTTGGTTATCCCAAAAGGCTAACCCTACCCTTTAGTGAAGATCTAAAGGAGTTGTTTCTAAGAAGAGGTAATCGCCTAAATCGATCACAATCTTTTATACTCTTATTTAACACCTATAAATCTATGTAATTTATTATAAAATAATAAATTATGTATCCTAAATATTATTAAATTTTATCATTATTATTAAATTACCATTATACTCCCTCTTTTACACAAAATTTGAAGTAAAAGTATCGCTTGTGTGTACGTACAACTTACCGTCTCTCACATTGCGATACAATTAATTTCTCATCAATATTATTTATGGATGGATAATATGATGGGTTTAATGTTTATATATGATAGTTATGACATAAATACACATAAATAATTATAATATTTCTTCTACCTTCTTACCATCCAGTCCTTTGGGAAATGATAACTTCGTTAATGCGTACGTGTGGATTACCTCCTTCACAAACTAAAGTGATTTGTTTTTAATTTATATTTTACTTGTATGATAATGAGTATGAGTTTGATGAATTTACATGATACAATAATGTTATTTTAATTATTAATTAATATTTACATTTCTTTCATTCCATCCATTGAAAAAAATTAAATCAATGTTCATGTGTATGTACAATCTACCGTCTCCATGAATGGTGTAATTCATTTTCCTATATCTAAATTTTATGGATGACTATAAATATGTATATAATAAATATATAGAATATTTAAATCATTATTAACATTCTAGAGATGATTTAACCAAGATAAATGTTAAAGGATTATAACTACTGAACTGAAATAGCCATGATAGATGAAATAGTTAACACCTAGAAATAGAAATTCTAATAAGAAATTATTTATTAAAGGGGTGTTAAAGTGTTATAAAGGGATAATATATGATATTATAAGTATTAAAATGACTCTTTTATAGAATTATAATAAATTTAAATTTATTATACATAATTTTAGAGTGCTTTCGAAGCAAGATGAACTTGAGTTATGAGTTTTATTTTACAATCTCATCAATATCCGAGTCTATTTATGTTTAATGATATATAAAGGAATATTTATCTTCCATATCCATGTTTTATAATTTTTTAAAAAAATGTTTTTTATATTATCCTATTATTTATTAAATTCATTTTTACTTATGTTTGACTTTATTCAAAATTGTTTGACAGGAATCTTCTTGTTGTTTTCCAAACAAGATACTTTTTAATATTTTTACAATAGTGCGAAAGAAATGTTTTTTAACTTATAGAATATTAAAATATTTTCCAACTTCTATGAAAAATATTTTTTTAATCTTCATTTATAAGTTTATATGGTTATTTTTAAATAAAATGTTTACTTCATAATTGCACGTTTAAAAAAAAGTGATTTCATAAGGGAAAGGTTATTTTATATAAGAAATGTTCCAAGTTATATTTCAAAATAAATTTCAATATATGATGAAATCCTTTGATATTAGTTAATATTTACTAGGGATATGATCCAATTATACTATATTTATTCTTTCTCTGGATGGTTTATGAATATGAAACCGATTTTTTTCCATGAGTTATGCAATGATGAATTATTTATGAAACCCATTTATTTTCATGGGGTTTGATATGATGAACAGTTTATGATCTTATGACACAAATATGTATGATTTTCATTATGTGATGGGTGGGAAATTTTTTTCCCTGTAATTATTTGGGTAATTATCAAAGTTCTATGAGCTCAAAGGTTACATGAGAGGTTATCCCAATTCCCAAAGAGGGTACATGATATGTTATCCCAAACTTAAAGTAGGTAGATAGGTGGTTATCACAAGACTAACATGTTATCAATGTCTTGGTGGGTATCCTTGACATAAGGATTTCTATGATTAAGTGTATTCCATAATCTATTTCTTATTTCAATGTTATAATTTCACGGATCATTTTATTTTATTTACTTATGATTCATGTCTCATGAACCGATAAGATTTATTAAATAACTCAAGTTTATGATATCTGATAAGTAGGGTAAACAGTTAAAATTCTAATATAATTCCCTTATGCTCGTTTTATTCTTATGTGATTATTTATATCTCTCTTGTTCACCCTTACTAAGTTTCTGAGCTCACCTTTTATTATGTTTTCTTCCCAAGGTTATGAATAAAGGTTTTATGTATGATAAGTTTAAGAAGGGTGCTAGCCACGAAGAACTTAGTGGGAGATGATTTAGATAACCTATAAACCAGTTATTTATGTTTCCATGTTTCCAAAGGCACTAGACCTAAACTATTCTAGCATAGATTATTCTGTAATGTAATAAATATTTATATATTTTTATGTAATATCTATATATTAAAATTATGGGGTTCTATAGTTATTATTAGAGAAAAATTTATTTAAAATTTGAAAACTAGGGTTACAAAAATTTATTAAGAACCCTAGGTATAAGTCTATGTTTTGGATAAAATCCTAATGTTCGGGTAATGATCGTGAATGAACTAGGTCAAACCTAAGGTGTCAAATTAGGTGTCATGAATTTAAAATTATCTAAATGATTTTCTTGATTCCTCAATATGATTATTTATTCTCACACTATGTTTTTTGGTTTTAGTCAATTGATCAAACTAGGAGAAATCACAATAATACTGAATGAGATAGACAATAAAAAGATTATACTCCTGAGAAACAAAATTTTAAGGGTATTGGAATGAAAAAAACTTGTTGTTATAGTCACACAACTTTCCCAAGTTATGAATCACTATGAGCTTCTAAACGAGAAAAAGAGGAAACAAAATTCTACTAAGTCCTTCATAATACAATATCCAAATTATTTTAGTGGGTCAACTAATCCAATAGATTCTGACCAATAGATATGTACCATTGAAATAATATTTCCCATTATTAAGTTTTCTAAAAATGATAATATTATTCTGGCTGTTTATAATTTTGAAGTCAAAGAAGATCTGTGGTGGAATATTATCAAGAACAAGTGAGAACAAGAAGAAATTGAATCTATTGAGTGTGATGAATTTAAAAAAATATTTTTCAATAAGTACTTTCCTTAAAATATTTGTATGAAAATGGATAAGGAATTTTTTAACATGAAATAGAATATAATGAATCCATTGGTATCTATGAGGAAAATTTTATAAGTCTTGTGAGGTACACTTCAGGTATTATCATCCAACCTAAAAGTAAGATAGATTAATTCTTTAGTGGATTAAAACCAAGTCTATAAAGGGTTTTAGTTTCAATTGATTCCAATAGTTATGAATAAATCATGTGGTGTGCTATGAAGGTTTAAATGAAGATTGGATTTATCCATAAATATGATTGTTTTAATAATTAAAGAAAGTTGGAGTTGAAAGTAAATTATAAAAACCATGGAGAGAATAATATGATACTTCTCTTATGCTCAAAGCATGGAAGAAAACATGGGGGAAATTTTCTTAAGGGGACTAAAAAATTTATTAAGTTTGGAAAGGAATTCCATAGATTGAATGAATTATGAAGTAATGGGAAGAAGTTATTGAATGATAAAAATAAATATAATTCTTCATATAATGTACCACTCACAATCCAATGTTTCAAATTCTAGGAGAATGGTCATTATACTAACCGGTGAACAAATATGAAGGTTAATGACAAAGATCATCATCAAAAACCCATTAATTATAGATACAAAGGGAAATACCATGGTATCACTAATTTTGATGAAGAGTGTGATAATGACATAATTAAAGGTACACTTATCATCCACTCTAAAACTACTACTATGTTAGTTTATTTTTGATCTACACACTATTTTATTTATAAGGAACTTACTAACAGTATCATTGTATCACCTTGATGATTAGAAGTTGTGTTAGTAGTAAAAACCCTAAATGGTATGATGATTGTATCCTAAGTATATGATTGTTCTCTGATTGATGTTTTTTGTAATGTGATTTATGAAAATATTATTATTCTCCCTCTGGTTTGGTTCAATATTATTTTGGGAATAGACTAACTTTATCTACATAAAACCCACATCAATTTCCAAGGAATAGAATTCATGTTTGATATTACGAACCTTACACTAATCTTTTATCAGTGTGACGATAAATATGAACTTCCAATGGAAATCAAATATATTTTATGGGTCTTGATTCCTATTCAAAAGGGGAATTTATCTGAAATGGTCGAGGTGAAACTCAACATCAATGATATTCTTATTGTATAGGATTTTATTGATGTATTTATAGAGTAATTTATTATCCTTCTTCAGAGTTGTGAAGTTGAGTTTTCAATAGAACTCATACTTGGTGATACAACAATTTCTAAGTCTCCATATATAATGACCCTAATTGATTTTAAAGAATTAAAGAATAAAATCTAGGAGAATATTGACAAGGGATTAATTTTTCAAAGTGAGTCACTTTGAGGGGAAATTTTTATTTTTTTTAAGAAGAAATATTGATCAATGCGGCTCTGCATTGATTATCAATAACTTAACAAGATCACTATCAAGAATAATAATCATCTACCCCATATTGATGACTTGTTTGATCAACTACGTAGAGATCAATACATTTCCAAGATCTATTTTCATTATAGATATCATTAATTGAGGGTCAATAAAGAGGAAATACCCAAGAAAGTATCTGTACAATGTATGGAAACTATGAATTTATAGTGATTGCTTTTGGACTTACAAATTCGCCTTTTATATCCATGGATTTAATGGATAGAGAATTTAAATATTACCATAATCAATTTATTTTAGTCTTTATAAATGATTTTATTGTATATGAAAATATCAAGGAAGCACATGAATATTATTTGATAATTGTGTTAAATACCCTAAGTAAGGATAAGATTTATGCAAAATTTACCAAGTGTGAATTATGGCTTCAAAAAGTTTCATTCTTGGGTCATATTATCTCAAGTGAGGGTATATCAGCCGAACCTTCGAAGATATAAGTTATTGAAAATTGGCCCAAACTATCTACTATGACTTATATTTATAGTTTCTTTGGTCTAACTAGATATTACTGGTTCTTTGTGGAAAAATTTTCATGGCTATCGAATCCACTCACTAAGTTAACTAAGAAGGGATCCAAGTTACTTTAGATGGATGAATGTGAGATTATTTTAAGGAAATAAAGATAAGGATAGTTAGAGAAATATTTTTTACACTAAACTACAATGGATAAGGGTTTTTAATCTATAGTGATGCATCAAAGATGGTTCTGGTATGTGTCCTAATGAAAAACTATATGGTTATAACTCATGCATCATGAAAATTGAAGGTTCGTGAGAAACATTACCTAACATATTATTTGGAGTTATCTAGGATATTATTTTAATAATTATATAGAGGAATTATCTCTATGGATGAAGGTGTGACATATATACTATTTACAAATATTAAAGTATATATTCACTCAAAAATAGCTGAAAATTTTCCAAAGAACATGGTTTGAGATTTTTAATGATTATGACTATACAATACATTACCACCCTAGAAAAATTAACAAGTTGGGATATTCTTTGAGTTGAAAGGGTCATACTATATTATCTTTGATGAAGATACAAAAAGATCCAATATTTATGGATTTTTAAAGGATGAATATGAAAATCATAATGTAAAGGGAGAAATATTATCTAGCTCAAATGAATGTTCAACCATCTATCCAAATAAATATTAAAGAGGCGAAGAATGAAGATATAGAGATACAAAAGAAGGTGAGAAATGTTCCTTAGTTCAACCTTTATGGTGATGGAATGATAAGGTCCAAGAACCTTATATGTGTTCCTTTGGTACCAGATTATAGAAGTAGCTGATAGATGAAGCTCATATTTATTCATTCTCTATTCATCGAGGAAGTATAAAAATGTATGGAGATTTGAAAGAATATTTCTAGTAAGATGGAATGAAGAGATATATTGCATAATATTTTTATCAATTCTTGGTATGTTAATAAGTTAAGGATGAGAGATAAAATTATAAGGGGATTTTGTAACCATTACCCATACCAGAATGAGAATAGGAAAACATTACCATATATTTTTTCATCAGAATCTCTAATACATATAAAGGGAATAATTTTATATGGGTTGTAGTAGAAATACTTATGATGTCATCACTATTCATTTCCATTAGAGAATATTTTTATTTTGATCAACTTACTTTGTTATACATTAGGGAAGTGGTAAGATTTAATGAAGTACCACTATCAATTTTATTTGATCAGGATCCAAGGTTTACCTTGAAGTTTTGGAGAAGTCTTCATCATGATATGGATAAAAAGTTAAGTTTCAGAAAAACATATCATCCTAAGAAAGATGGAAAGTTTGAGAGGAATATTAAAACTATTTAAGTTTTGTTAAGAGATTTATCTATGGATTTTAAAGGTAGTTGGGATCAACACCTTCCTTTGGTGTAATTTTCATACAATAATATCTTTCACTCGAGTATTTAGATGGCTCTTTATGAATCCCTATATGGTAAGAAGTGAAAAAATCCAATGTTCTGGAATGAATTCATATAAAGAATTATATTAGGACCTGATCTTTCAAAGGAAAAGGTAGATAAGGTTAGATCCATTAAGTAACACATAATAGAAGCTTAGAGTTTAAAAAATAGTAACACTGACAAACATTAGAAAGATATATAGTTTGAAGTTGGTGGAATGATATTTCTATGAATATCTCCCTAGAAGAGGGTGATGAGATTTGGAAATAAGGGAAAGTTGAGACCTAGTCATATGGATCCTTTTGAAATTATTTATCGTATTAGGATGGTATCGTATCGATTAGCACTTCCACAGAATATCTCTCAAGTTCATGACATGTTCCATATATATCTTCTGAGGAAAAAACACTTGACTCTTCACATGTACTACACTCATAGGTTCCACTACTGGAGTAATATTTTTCATATAAAAAATAACTAATATAAATTATGGATCATATAGATAAAGTTATAAGAAACTAGACCACCATCCTGGTTTAAATTTTATAGAAAAACCACCAATTTGAGTAAGCTACGTGGGAACCTAAGGATGTGATGAGGAAAAATTATCCTCATTTGTTTGTATTAGAATGAAAAATCTCAAGGTAAAAATTCATATTAAGGAGGGTAGGATGTAACACCCTGATATTTTTAAGAAATACTTTTTTCGAATAAATTTATTTTATTCGATATCTTGCGTTACTTGTAACTGTGAGTTTAGATGAACCATGTAACATTATTAAAATATTATTATAGAATGGTTATTTCCTATCCATTGGAGAGGAGGGTATGAATAGGACTAACAAAATTATGAAAAAATTATGGTTTACATATGTTCATTGGTTATCAATAAAAATATTAATTAAAATAAAAATCATTTGAAAATAATGGATTTGTTTTTCAAGAAAATTGTTTTTATGCACATAAACTCGTTTTGCCTTAATAAATTAAATAAATAAATTTTAGGTGAATTATTTTAAATAAATTTATATATTATAAATTTAATAAAATGTTTTAACATTCATATCATATTTTTATAGGCATGGAATGAGAATAAAATATAGTTTTATAGTTGAAAATTCATTTTTTCTAAAAAGTAGTTTTCATCACATTTTGTGATATTATTTTAAAATTAATTTCTTTCACCTGTAGAAATTTAATTTGTTAAAATTTATTAAATATTTGGAATCAATAGGTATAAATATGGTAATTAGTTCCCTTTTATTTTAGGAATTATGAATAATAATAATGGTAAAATTTATCACCCCGGTAAATGGTAAATCAGGTTAATATGTGTTAAAAATAAATTATAAGGACATAATTATTCATCTTACTTATTATTGGATGAATGTAATTCAACCATTAAAACTTTAGTTTCAGAATTGAGTTGTTTGATGGACACTTTTCTATGAAAATGACTTATATATTATTTAAATCAATAAAAGTTACAAAATTTCACTATCTTTGTTTTTAATATCTCTTATTAGTCCACATAGGAAGAAAATCAATTTATGAATGAATATAAGTGTATATTATGAGATTAATAATATTTATTTCATGATATTAACTTATTTATAAGTTTTATTAATTATTTAAGTACCGTAAATGCTTATACAATGATGTTGCGTATTTCTTCAATTAATAATAATTATAATAAAAGATTTTAAAAATATTAAAAAAAATATAATTTGAGTGATTTAGTATGATCCTTGAATTTTATAAGTTAATATGTCATATTATTGTTTTTAAAGGATTATATATTAATTTAAACCTTTTCTTTATGTCTTTTAAGTCAAATTAAGTGAATAGTATCTAAATTGATAATAGTGATATTTTACGTGAATAAAATATTATTAAAATAATTAAAAACCATAAAAATATTAAAATATAAAAGAAGGTATAATAAATGGTAGAAATGTTTATCCCTTTTCCATTTATAGTATGTTTGGAACCCTTTGTATTAAGAATGAATTTATTATAATTTAATCTTTTGATAAATTTTAAAAGTGCCTCTCACCTGAATTGTAAAAGGGAACCTCCTACCTCACTTATTTACACAACTTTGAGACTTCAATATCAATAAAATATTAGAAAATTTCTCTTTAAAACTTCCCTAGAAACATTCTATAGTTTATGGTATTCATAAAACACTAACCCTAGAGCCCTTTAGTGGAGATCTAAAAGAGTCATTTCCAAGAATAAGTAATCACCTAAACCAATCTCTTTCTTTTATAAACTTATTTAACTTCTATAAATATATGGTATTTATCATATAACAATTAATTAAGTATCCTAAATATTCTTAAAGGTTATTATGATTAAAAAACACCAATATACACCCCTGTTTCCACCAAATGTGAAGTAAAAGTATTACTCGTGCTTACATACGACTTACCATCACCACATAGCGATGCAATTTATTTCTCATCAATATCTTTTATGGTTGGGTATTATAATGTGATTAATGATTATATATGATACTTATGAAATAATTTCAATTCTATAATTATAATATAATATATACCTTCTCAACATCAAATCATTTGGGAAATGACGATGTCGCACGTGTGTATGTGTAGAATACCACATCCACAAAGTAATGTGAATAATTTTTAATTTATATTTTACATGGATGATAATTAGGATGAATTTTATGATTATATATTATATATATGATACAATAATGATATTTTAATGGTGAATTGACATTTACCTTTCTTTCATTCCATCTATTAGAAAAATGAAAACAATGTTCATGCATAAGTATGACCTATAATCTCCAAGAACTATGTAATTTATTTTCCTATATATAAATTTTATGGATGAATATAAATATGTATTTAATGAATATATATAATATTTGATTAATTATTTATATTATGAATATAATGTAACCAAGATAAATGTTCAAGGACCAGAACTACTGAACTGAAATACCCATCATAAACAAAACAGTTAACACTAGGAAATTATGATTTTAATAAAGAATTATTGGTAAAAGGGGTGTAGAAATGTTATAAATGGATTATATATATTATATTATAAGTTTGAAAATTATTATGGTATATAATTATAATAAATTTAAATTTATTATACTAGAGGTTATAATGCTTTCAAAGTAAGGAAAACTTGAGTTAAGAGTTTTATTTCACAATCTCATCAATATTTAAGATTGTTTATATTTAATTCTCCACTGAGGAATATTTCTCTTCTATATAATTGTTTTCTAAAAATTTATTTAAAAATCATTTTCTTACTCTCCTATTATTTTTAAATTCATTTTTACCCATGTTTTACTTTATACAAAATAGTTTAAAAGGAATCTTCTTATAATTTTCCGAATGTGGTAATTTTTATCCTTTTTTAAATGGTGTGAAAGGAATATTTTTTAACTTATACAATATGAATTGATTTTACCACCATAATGGATAACATTTTCTTTGAATATTCCTCTACAAGTTTAAAATTTTATTTTCAAATAAATTATTTTCTTTCATAATTACACAATTTTTTTAAATAAGTGATTTCAAAATTGAAATGGTATTTTATATGGTAAAATTTATAATTGATATTCCGAATTCATTTTCCATCTAATATGAAATCCTTTGATGTTACTTAAGATTTAATAGGGATATTATCCAATTATACCATATTTATTCTTTCTTTGGACTATTTATGAATATGAAACTCATTTATTTTCCATGAGTTTTTCTATGATTAAATGTTTATAAAACCCATTTATTTTCATTGGTTCTGATTTGATAAATGTTTTATGATCTTGTGGAAAACATATCTATAAATTTAATTATGTGATCAGTGGGACTTATATTTCCCTCCAATAAATTGGGTAATGATTAATGTTTTATGAGATCAAAGTGTACATAAAATGTTATCCAATGCCCTAAATAGGGTATAAAAGAGGTTATCCCATGACCAAAGTAGGTACATGGATGAATATCCCAAACCTAACAAGTTATTATTTACTTTTTGGGTATCCTTGACATAAGGTTTTATATTCCTATGTATATACCACAATATATGTATTATGATAATTTTATGATCTCATGGCTCATGTTATTTTTATTTATTTATGATTCGTGTCTTATGAAATAGAATGATTTATTCAATAACTAAAGTTTATGATCTATAATATGTTGGGTATAATTTTAAAATGTTAAAATAATACCCTCATGCATATGTTATTATTATATGATTATTGATATCTCCCTTGTTTAAACTTACTAAACATATGATCTCACCCTTTATTATGTTTTCTTCCACAAGTTATGAAGAAAGGTTTTATGCATGATTAGTCTATGAAGGGTGATAGAGATTAAGATCATAATGGGTGAAGATTTAGTTCACCTATGAACTAGTTGTTTATGTGTCTAATTTTCTAAAGGCAATAGACCTAGATGATTCTAACACGGATCATTATGTAATGTAATGAATATTCATATATTAAGACGTAATATCTATGTATGAAAAGTGTGGGTTTCTATATGAAATAAGTTGATTAAACATGCATTATTATTAGTGATAATGAACTGATGGGTTTCATATTATCCTTCAAAATCCAAATGGGATCCCTAATGAATATACAATAAGGAGTCATGTTATCCATCCAGACTGGAGACAATCGAATAATAGTGATAGTTTTCATGAACCACTAGCCCATTTAATTTTGATCATATGCCATTGTCATTTGTACATTAACCATAACTCTCAAGCATTGAAGTAAACTTTCACCTACCTAGATTCTACATCAAGAGATGGTGAATTTAGTAGAATAAGGGTACCTACAAGAGGAGATAATTTAAACATTTGAAACAATCCATGTTAGTATGAAGGGGATGAATCCATGAAAACTGAAACCTTGTGAGAAAGAAAATATGGGAAGGGAAACCCCCATATCAACATAAAACCACTTTGGGAGTCTCTCCTTGGTCTAAGGAAATTATTACCTTCCTTATCTTAGGGAGACATAATAGGATGTCCACCACATCTATGAAACTGCTATAAATGGTGAAGAATGTTTTCATATTCCAATTATTTCACCAATAAGAGAATATTTAGACAATAATTTTTCCTTTTAAGGTTTAAATTGTGGTATGAAAAACCCCTTTTAGTGATGTGTTGATCAGAAGTTATCATATTTTGATGATGGTGTGTGGTCTGGTCAGTTCAGTAGGAGGGGATATGTGAGTAGTTTAGTTGAATAAAAAGGGTGTAATTTTATTCTATCATAAGTCATTGGTCAAGATTAAAAATACCACATGATATTCTAAGTTATCTTAGTTCAACTGATGGATTCCCAAAAAATATCAGAGGTCAATGATACTGGAAGACTGGATGGACTTCTCTATAGAGGATATACAGGGCCACCCGTACAAAAATAAATTTTAATTTTGGATTTCTTTATGTTTAATGATATAAGTGACAGGTAAGTCATAGTGATTGTAAACTCATGCATCTTCTGGAGAGTTAGTAATAAATATGCAATAGTGTTCTCCCATATATGTAGGCCTTATTATCCAAATAAAATAAAATCAAAGTATCCTTTTACATTTCTATTTTTCTCTTGATTAAATGCTTGTGTGTGTGGATTTTTTTATAGAAAATTTAGTATACTATTTTAGGTTTCTATCAATTTACTTATGTTCTGGTACACTATGTATGAATTAATAGGTGTTATTCAACAAGTTAATTTTGGTGCGTAAAGTTTTAGAGGATTTAAGAATACATTTCTAGTGAATTAACATCTGATGGGATCATGGATTTTAATTTCATACACCCTAAAGAGTGATATCAGAGCTCTGGATCAAGAATTCGGTCCACTCACAACATACTGACATGTCTTTATTATTGTATAGTAATTATTTCCATTTTAATTAGGGGTTTACTATTAGTGAAAGGTATGACACTGGATGATGGTAATGTTCAAGTTAATAAGTTTAAAGAAACATATTATTGATTCTAGAGGATGTATATGGAAGGTTATCTCATCTAAAAGTACCAAAACGTTTTGATAACTAGAATCAAACTATATAATATGGAAAAGTGAAATGGTATTGGATGGATCATAAGAAACTTTGAATAATCACGATGTCTTTAGAAAGAATAATTTCCTTTATAATTTGAAAAAATAGTATAGTAGAGTTGATAATGTCCCTGTAAAGCATGTATGAAAAACCTATTACTTTGAATAAACTGTAACTATTATAGAGGTTTTTCAGATGATGTTTTCAGAATGAATAATATCATCAAACCATGTTAACAATTTCAATATTATCTAAATGTATCTAGATTTAGTAAATGTAATGTTCATGGAAGATGTTTGGGAATTTATTTTTCCATGTTCGCTATTAGAAAGTTGAGACGTGATAGTTAATACTATTATTAACTCATGTGGGAAATATGAATTAGTTTACGAGGATGTTAGGAACATAATCCTAAATGAGATCTCATAAAAATGGATGTTCAAGAACCCACTATTAATGCATTGAATGCAGAAGTTATAGGAAGATCACCCAATCAAAAGGTATATCGAAAGAAAGTAAAAGAAAATCCTAGAAACATGAGTAGAGATAAGTATACTATACCAAGTACCAAATATTGACACTATAAGAAAATATGTATCTCGTGAATGATTTTAAGGATCATAGGTCTATGTTTGGAAGGATATATTACAAATGTTTGAGTTCTATAAATTTAGTGAAAGGGAATAGTGAATTGATATTTAGTATCAATGTATCGATGAAATCATAGTGAGTAGGTTCATGGGAATTATTTCATTCAACAATATAGAAATATTTCATGGAGAATTATATACTTGAAATATTAATTAAGGTTCACTTGGTAGATTATGATGCTCTTAAATTTATGAAAAAATGTGATATTAATACCCAAATACCTAATGGGTCTTTCTTGAAGTTTAAGGATGTTGGATACATCCACAGATCATGGTAAAATATTATTTCCATCATATAGTTGGATAAAGATGGTTATGGGAATTTTTTTTTAAAATAGAGTATGGAAAGTTACTAATGGTCCCCTAGTGGTGTTGAGAGGATTTAAGAATGAGACCTTGTATTTGAACGATAGGTCATATGGATCAATGCTGGATAGAAAAATAACTTCAATAATTCTCTAGTTACGGTACTTTTGACTTGGTCATATTATTGAGAAGAATGTGTACTGAAGCTTGATCATATTTAATTTAGAAGTTGTGAAAGTTGTATAGTTTAGAATTAGATAATGTTTCATTTAATTTTAATAAAAGGAACCCTCTTAATTATAAATTAAAACTTATATATTATGATGTTTGGGGACTATCCTCAGTTCAATCCCATGATGTATCCCCATACTTTGTCACATTTATTGATGATTCAATAATGAAAGTGTCTTTATACTTTCTAAAACACAAGTAAAATGTTTTTGTAGAAACTATTTAGTGGAATTACATTGTAGAAATGGAATCTAGATGGTGGATAAAATTTGTAAGGTCTGATAATGGATGTGAGTATAATAGAAGTGAATTTAAAAACTAATACTGATGGAAAGGAATCAAAATGGGGAATATTTTACCCATAACACCAAAAAAATGGTGTTAAAAAAAGGATTAACAGAATATTAGAGGCGAAGGAAGGTTATATGATGTTACACAATGGTATGTCCAAATAAATTTTGGTGAAAGCTTTGAATTACACATTATACTTATTTAACTAAATTATATCAACACCAGTGGGGTATGAGGTTCTTGAGAAGTTTTGTTCAGATAAAACAATAGAAATTAGTCACTTAAAAGTTTTTGGAAGTCTAGAATATATTCACATTGATTCTCAAGAGAAGAAAAAACTGAGGCTAAGTCACAAGTATATTTATCTGAATGTTATAGAGATGAAAAATTTGGCTTCTGGATCTGGGATTATCATCAAAAGAAACTTGTCAGATCATAGAATGTTCCCATAATTTAGAGGGTCTTTTATAAATAATATAACTTGGAGGAGATGGAATTTGAAAATAGAGAGTCAAAGATCCATGTTTAAGTTGATCTCGATAGAAATTATGAAGGCAAAATTTACCAGAAAGTATATATGATGGGATAGAGGTTTCTAAAAATTAGGATAGAAGAAGATGTACATGAATTATAAAGGTATTTAGAGGCACAATATTTATCTCTATAAGGTAAGAATATATAAGTTACAACAATAGAAGATACAATATTAAAAATGGAAGAATAACTGGTTTAGTTCCAAAGATCTTCCATAGTTAGAAAACTAGTATATGGGTTTGGTCATGAATTCCACTAATTACTTTTAATTTATGGGGGGAGAACCTGAAATCCTGGAAGAAGTGGATACACTTAGTGACTCCAAAATGTGGGAGTTATCCATAAAAGAGGAATCATATTTATTGTATTCCAATGATATCTGGGAGATAATGACCTTACTATGGGGAAGAAAGAATTGGAAAATAAGTGGGTCCTATAGTTAGAGGAATAAGTTTATGAAATTAATAGGTATAAGGCTAGGTTAGTGGTGAAAACATTCTAATAAAAGGAAGGGTTATATTTCTCATAAATATTTTCACCAATAGTTAAACGCACTACCATATAAAAAATGTTAAGTATTATTTTAATTGATTATTTTTAATTGAAAAAAATGGATGTAAAGACTATATTTCTTCTTAGAGATTTAGTATAAGACATTTAACGGATGAAATCCACTATTTTCAAAGATTATTAGAGTAAATAATTACTATTTCTGATTAAATGTAGTTTTTATGGATTGAAACAAACACCATGTTAATAGAAAAAGAAATTTGATGCATTTATGGATGAGAAAGGTTTCATGAAAAGTAACTCTAACCACTATTACTATTAGAAGGCATGTAAGGACAACTGATTTATCTTTATACCCTATTATATTGATTAAATGATCTTGTTAGGGGAAAATATTCAACAGATTCATGGGATGAAACAAGAGTTTTCCAAAATCTATGTGATGAATGTTCTTAGAAAGGTTTAGAAAGTTCTCGGAATAAGTATTAAAAGTGTCATGGAATCTAGAATTCCATTTTTTTTAAAATTAATTACATATCGAAAGTTATCAATTGGTTTTCAATGACTAAATGTAATTTAGTTTTAAATACTCTATATGGACATTTTAAAATTTCAAAGTAAAATGCATTGTGATCAAAAGATGAGGTATGAAAAATGGAAAACACTCCTTTTTTATTGTATTGTTAGATGTTTAATGTATTCGGGGTTATGAACTCACTTGAAAATTTTCTATTTAGTTGGGGTCATTAGTTTGTACATGGAATATACAGATAAAGTACACTGGGAAACCATCAAATAGATTAACGAATATCTCAAAGGCATGAAAGATATGACCTTATGTTTTGGGTTGTCTGATCCATTAGAAGGGTATGTATAGGCCAACTTTAGAGGATATTATGATAATTAGAATAGTAAAACCGAATATATGTTCATATTATAATTAATTATGATTATATAGATATAAAGGTTTCAACCAGTAGTTTCAATCTCTTTCTCAGGACCACAACATGTGGAAGAAATATAAGTGATGAATGAGTTTTTTTAGTTGAGTCATCTTTTGGTGGAACTTGGAATGGTCCAAAAAAGTGGTTTACTCTTTAATGATTGTTAGAGTGAAATTAACTAGGTAAAAAATTCAGTGATTTATTCAAGGACAAAGTATATCTACTTGAGATACCATTACATTTATAAATTTATAAAGGACTGATAGTTAGATCTGTGGAAGATAAAAAGAAAAAAATAATTCGATAAATATATTCACTAAGATATTAGTCTATGAAATACTAAGGTAAAACTCTTCCCTAGTGTAACTAGGGAGAAGGAATGTGGTATATAACACTATATTCTATGAAAGGAGAGTGGATGTTCAAATTTTCTTAAGTGTTGGATTTTTCTTGGATTCCTTGAAAATAATATGCAAGTGGGAGATTGTTAGAAATAGTGAAGAATGTTTCCATGTTACGATGATTTTTCTAGATGTAGAGGCTCCAAAAAATATGTTATACTTTTAATGTTTTAGTTATGGGTAGTGAAAATCTTTTCAATATTAGGTTAATCATAAGTTAGTATTTGAGGATGATGTTGGGTGGGGTAGTTATTTTAGTGAAAGGGGTTGTGTGATTGGTTTAGTTAAATGAAATGGGTGATGCTTTATTATACTGATAGTTAGTGGTTGAGATGAGGAATGATAAAAGAGATCAAGAGTTATCATAGTTCAATTGATAGGCTACTAAAAATGACAAATGTTGGTGCTACTAAAAGACTATTTGGACTTTTCTATAAATAATAGGTGAGGCCCCCAAGAATAAATAACTTATAACTTGGAAGTACTTGATGTTTAGTGATCTAGGTGATTGGAAAGTCCCAATTATTGTATTTTTTTTGTATCTTCTACAGATTCTGTAATAAAAATGTAGTTGTGTTCTCCCATGTATATAAGAATTATTATCCTAAACATATAAAACCAAAGGGTCCTTTTTAATTTATTATTTTTTGATTGATTTTATTCTTGTGTGTGTGAAAATATTTGGAAGGATTGGTGCGGTGATTTAGAGTTCTATTATGATACCTAATTTATAGTACACTAAGTTAGGTGGAGGAGGTGTTCCTCCATGTGGGACATTTTGCACATGATGTTTTGAAATATTGAAGGATCCTATTCTAGTGATGTAATTTCTAGTGGAATCACAATTCTGAATTTCTCACTCCCCAACAGAAACCACCAAGGAGATTCCTAGTAGGAATCATATTCACCATGGTCATTATTGCCGATGTATGAACTTAATTATATAATAATATGTAGAGGAAGTTGTGTCATCCCTATTCATATATATTATGGAACCCAAAAAGGGAGCTCTTTAGGGGTATCCAACCAATATAATTTAAAAGTGAGTCTATGTCCTAGTGGCTTCCAGCACCCCAGATCCCCATCAACATATCCCAAAGGTGTCCCCATGTAAATTTTAGTTCATAGTTTTCTATAATCTCACGACTACATCAAATACATCCCTCATGATTTCTTTAATATACCCCTCACCAATGATGGAGAGAATTTACTAACATGAAGGTCCATTCTAGGTTATCATTCCACATCCAAAACTTAAAAGAATATAGTTCTGGTAAGAAAGTATAGTTGAATTTGGAGCTAAAAAATCCCATGGGAAACCCCACCACACAATTATGAGGGAATATTTACCCCATTTTTATCATCATTATCATCTATTTTATAAGAACATATGAAAATTATAGATAATATTTCTATAAGGAAATCTATGTTTCCTATCATAGGTGGTTTCCCATTAGAAAATGTCATCATTTTTGACCTAACTAATACTGCAGAACATGATACTATCAAAGAACATGGAAAAAAAGAGGGATATGTAAATAATTCCACTCACACAAAGGTAAAAAATGAAAGATTACATACCCGACATCAATAGAAAGACCATTTAGGACCCCCTATGAATATTCCACTACTGACCAATCAATTAGATTCTAACTAAAAAAAGGTATAAACACATCCAAAAACCACCCATCACCCAACAATGGTGAATCCATCTTAGTAGAAGATAAAATTACTTCAAGGTCAGAATAGAAAAGATTAATAAAATCAATTCCAAATTGCTCAAGGGAAATATACTCACTGAGTATGATCTTCAAGACACCTCTTACTTGTATTCTTCAGATAAGCCTCTTCAATGGGAGGATATTTATTAACCCACCAAGTCAAAATCAAGACACCCCATAAACCCGAGATCGCATCAATCACCACATTTGACTATAAAATTGATTGATTATCAAGATTTACAACTATTTGGGTGACATTAACTAATATTTTAGGAAATTCAACAAAGGATAAATTATGTGGTGGAATACAAGGAATCCATGAATAATCCTACTTCCCAAATATATTTTATAAGAGACCGACAAGAACCCATAAAATTATGGATGAAGTTGTATCTTGAGTTTATGGATTTTTTTCCTCATCTGACCAACTCCAGGAATCCTATTTTTTTTAAACTTAGATGAAATAAAAGTTATAGAGTAGTATATCACCCATTTTTATTTATAGTGTGGACCAATGGTGGAAAATCCAATACAAAAATAGTCTACCAATCTCATATTCTTTATGCTAACCTTATAAGGTACCAAATTTTTTTGGTATAAAAACCTTGCAATAGGGTCTATTGTAAGATGGTATGATCTCTTTTTTAAACGCCTATAACAATTAATATATATATTGAGGAAACTAAATATCCTTAAAATATGTAATTTAAATCAGTGAGAGAATGAGAGAATCATAGATTTTCTTTCAATATGAAAGGATATAATATACTCTTTAGAAATATATCTTCCATAGGAACAATTATTGTAGATCTATGTAGAGATTATACATGATGATTTATCAACCATTCTTATCACCCTGAAGTTACCTTATGGGTTTTGAGAGTTTTTAAATATTTCAAAACATCTAGAATATTATATTTAGGGAACTAAGGAAAGAATTCATCAAGAACCATATCATAGATAAGGAATTCAAGGAAAGTAAAAACATTTATTATCACCCTCAATCTCATAAGGTTGTTGTGAGTTTACTTTGAAAGTAAGAAAAATAAAATTTACTCCTTTCATAATGATAAGGTTATAGGTAACTTCATCTCTACCTTAAAAATAATAGGATTTTATTTCTATAAATTAATAAGCTGGATAAAGGAGGGTAGAATGTTCACCTGATTTAAAACCCTTACTATTATATGTTGGGTCACACAATCTAGGAATAATTAATCTTCAAGGATTTATTTAAAAGATGGTTAATTATGGTTAAGTTTCATTGAAAAATCTCAAGGAACCTATGATTTATATATTATCCATTCTCTATTAAAGAACAAATTACTCAGTTGTAGTAAAGAAAATGAAATATCTAGAAAAACATTACAGAGTTCTTATTGAGATATTTTCCCTATGGTAAAATGATATAATGTTAATGAAATGGTACTCTTATATAGAGGTACCATATTCTTCATATGTGGGGTATTTTTATATTTTTTACCCCTTATTAGGTGAACTTTGGACATTGTTCAAACTCAACAATCACCATGCAGTTCCCAATAGAATCAGAGTTCTCCAGTCTTTGAGTGGAAACATTGATGTCCCAAAAATAAATAGCTTCAACACCATTCCCTAAATTGATTGATATTATGACACTATTGTCCAAAAATAAAATTTTAAAAAAACCCATGTTGATAAAGGCATGTGTTCCATGCATGGGAATAAATCTTTTCAACCTAATAAGGGCATATGAGAGAAGGTTTATTTGTTATAACTAGAGAATGTATCTAGGAATTTAATATTTGACATGGAGAATAATTTTATTGAACTAATAAGGATAAAGATACTTGAGGAAATATATTTTAGAGACCATGACAAATATTTTCCCTACCATTAATTTTTAGGACATAAAATCAAGGTGAAATTCATCTTTAAGGATTGAATTCAGAAGAAGATAGATGTGGGGATAATAGATTTAGTGACATCCAATTATTTTCTTCAGAAATTTGAACACCGATATAGTAACACATAAAATATAAGAAAACATCATGGTCATTTCTCTATTGGTGATAGATTAAAAAAGGTCTATTACTTTAAGATTTAGCATGCAGTTTTATACTTCATCTGTTCATTAGAGAATTACCATCTTGATCCTCAAAAGATCAAGTAACCTAAAGAAATAGTCATGAAATATCATCCTAATTATTATCCCCACAACTATATTTTTGGAAATACAATCAAAAAATGTTTTATATTTAAATATTTTCTCCAAAATCATATATATGAAGGCCTGATAGAGTTAGATAATCCTAAGAGTTGTGTGAGATGTGTATAAGTCATTCTCACTCTAACATAGAAGTATCACTCTTGGATAACCACATCAGATATATAAATTTATTATTGTATGACTCTAAAATTAATAATATAAGTCCTTATCATAAGACCATATACTTTATGAAATAAGATATTTATATTAAGTCATAAATTCATATGGCTATTTCACTTGATATGAGATGGATTAAATTTTGATTATGGGATGGTGAGTATGGTTGGAAAATCTTCATGATAGATTTAACACTATGTTTTAGTCAGTTTCTAATGGGGTATATTCATGGAAACTTAAACATCCAAAAACTCTTGTATTTGTTATAGACTTGTTTTCCAAATGTAGGTGGTCATCAAGGTTTCTGTCTAGTGATGCTTAGAAATGTGTATTGGTTAAGATGATGGAAGGTTAGGTTCATCACACACTTTATGTTGTGGGGGTGGATTATTGCCTACTCTAGGACTCTCCTATAGATTTAATATGTATTCATGAATCCTTCTAAAATTCCTAAGATGAGACTGGTTTTCCTATACTAGTCATTGGTCAACATAATGCATAGATGTGATCATTTATACAAATCAGAGGTTCTCCATCTTTGTTCCTTTTATATAGTTATGCTTAGTTGATAAGGAACTGTGATTTAAAGCTACATAATTGGGTGACTTTGAGTTTATTATTTTCTAGGAATTCAGTAGGTGTTTAACGGGGCATGTTTTACATTTTAAGGTTATCTGATAAGGAAAAATCTATGCAGTTTAATGCTGTGATGTAAGTAAATATAGTTAAAATATATCTATAAATGGATGGAATGAGAATTATTCATAAGCACCCCCTTTTGGTTAACCTTGTAGGGAATGTGGTTCGTTGAGTATGGGTTTTCTAAGATAGTGGTAATATACCCCATTGAGTGGAATATGGATCTGTTAGGAATATGGACTAATAAAGGAAGTATGGTGTTACCTAGAGATAATATATCCCTATAGGTGGGGGTGTTGTTTTATTAGGAATACGGTCCAATGAAGATAATATCTAGTGAATATAGCCCTAGAGAGTAAGACATCTAGGATCACAGGAATATATCCAGGCAGGGGAAGGTGTAAATGATATCATGAGGAATACAACCCCATGAGGACGAGATGGAATATTTATGATGTTGGGATTTATCCACAGTGAGGCATCCTATGTATCTTGTTGAAGCATGAATCAAATCCTACATAGTCTAATTGATAAAAGTTTATGGCCATATGACAGGACCTCACAATGCAGTTTAATATCATGTGGAAAGGACATTTTTTGTGTAGTTTAACATCATGAGACTATGATGTTTATGTCATTAAAAGGTGAGAAATTTGATGGATTAGTGGGGGCTTATTCATATAAGAATTCCATTTAAATTACTAACTCAAGAAGTAGCTTAAGTAAAGGCATGGAGAGTTGGGAATTTCAGCTAAGTAGGAGGCCTTAAGAGAAATTTTAATTGTGATATTGGATGATAAAATCATATCTCTAAGCCCACAAAAGTCCTGATTTGTGTGAGAAAAAATAGATAGAAAAATATATAGAATATTTATTCACAATGAACAATTATATTTTAATGGTTTTATGCACTAAGGATTCCCTGTTTAGGAACCCCTAGATCATTAATGGTGTTTCCAATGTGAACCATCTTGGGTTTTATTCCCAAATGGTAATATCATGCCCTCGTATTCCTACATGTTGATAGGTAGTGTAGGACATGGAGGTAGGATGATTATTGTATATTATAATAGATACCATGGGATTACACTAGGATGGATTCCCTTACTATATTGAGCCATTTGATAGAGAATAAATCCATTATTGAGTGACTAGATACCACTTTAGTGTTGCCTAATATAGACTAAAGTTATTAAGGGAATTCACAATTGTGATTCCCCCAAGTGTTCTACCTACTGGGTCAACACCCCGAAGCTTCCTTTTATCAAGGGAATCCATGATCGATGGGGTGAACGATGGTGTGAATTATATTATAATATTCATTGATTGGTCTTTATAGAGGCTTCAAGTTGACCTTCATAGGTTTTTTACCATGATGAAAGGTATCCATGTAGGTATTTGGAAATGTATTATCATGGTGGGGAGATCTAGAGGTCGGAATATTTCCTAAATAAGAGGCACCTTTTTCAAAAATGGGATCTCTCAAAGTTCGTTTCATGGGGTGGATCATACAACTACCTTATATTAAGTTGTCTTGGTTTTTTCATGGTTGACCCTTCTTTAAAAAGGTCATTTCGGCCTCACCTAGTCACCCTGTAGGGTTGACCGTGCAAGATAACTCTTATGTGGTCAGCCTTTCTTTCATGAGGTTGGATCAACCCTGCAAGGTCGGTCTTACCTCTAAAATTTCAGATTGCCTCATATGGTTAGACACTATGGAATTTTCCTTATAGGATAGGTCACTGCAATATTAGTATCATGAGCTTCTATTTTCTTTGTATATTTTACTCTCTTTTGTGTACCTTAAGATTGTGCGGGAGGACTTTCCAGAAGTGTAAAGTATCACCCTTTCCTTCGTCACTATCGATGATCTATGTGTCTCTAGTAATTTTCGGTGTCTTTTTTTAGAGAAGAAATGGGGTATTTATAGAAACTCCCGATTTGGTGGTGTATTGAAAGAGGCGAATATGATTCCATGTGTCCACAAGAGTAAGTGGGTTAGTGAGATGGGAAATCAACCACATAAAGAATATTTCAAAGATGCTTCAAAACTGCATCGTTGGACCATGAGGTGGGGGTTGTTCAACCATTAAGAGAGCCTAAAAATGATTCCCCATCACCTTATGGTTATACCATATGGTGAGGATGGTTAATCACACAAATAATATGAAAAGTATGCTCCTTCACCATGTGTTCATAGTACATGTTGAGGTTGGTTGACTAAGTGAAGCATCTTAAAAAGATTCTCCATCATTGCATGGTTCGACCACATGGTGTATCTCTAAGACTTCCTTTTTTATTCCTCTAAAAAAATTCAAAAACAACCATGAGATCTTCTCATTTATTGTTTTTTTCTTTCAAATATTTATGTTTTCGACTTTTCAGATGTCATAAAACCCCCCTTAGAATTAGATCCATTTAGGTTGAAAAATAGTTTATTTAGTGAATGTATAAAATATTTATTAGTTTCTATGTAGTGTACTACTTAGTGGGACCCTAAAGATATTCATCATAGGGTCCTTCATTTTTAGGTTTCTCTCCTATACCAAGATCAAAAGATCCTATGGATTCTCTAGCAAACATGGCACTTCTACTTACTCAAGATATTCCCTGGGAACCCAGTGGAACCTTTCAAGGTCCCATCTACATAATCAATCTTAGGGACCCCTTGGAGACCTTACTATCTATATGGTTAACCAAAAAACCTTTATATGTTAACATCTCCCACATGGATAAGCTTTCAATCTGTTTGATCGATCTTGTAGTCCATGTTTTCAACTACACGATTTGTATGGTGACCTCATAGGAGTTATGATTTTTGAATGTTTGATAATTTTTTAATATTACTCTAAAATTATATTGTTTTTAACCCTTAATTTTCTCTTCTATAAATACAATGAATCTATAACAATATTCTCATACAATCATTTTGAGGAGGGTTGAAATGGTTGATGGCATCATCACCTCCCAATGTCAACTTATCATTCTATTTCATAAATGGTCATAAAATCTTATGGGGGTAACCTAGAGGGTTTATTAAATTTATAATAAACTACCCATATATGAATTTTGAATACTATAGGACACACCCATCCCAACTCTGTAAGCTATGAACTTATCAATGAGATGGATCACTAATCACTGGAATATGCCTTGGGTGAATGGTTTTTCAAAGGTACATTTCATATGGGAGGAAGAATTTGAAGGAAGAGTTATGTAGTAAAAATCCATAGATTTTTAAGGAGAAAGTTATATTCTAGATAAATTTACACTCAACCATCTATCAATCATGAAAATATGATAATTGATCATAAGATGGGATGAACATCCAACTGAGACATCTGATATGGCAGCTCATTCATGATGGACGGGGGATGGCTCTTCTGGGTGCACTGGATCTATATGGAATTTGAGAAGGATATAAGATCTATATAATTGTATGATATAGTTTTTATTTCATATACCTTTTACTATCATAACTAACACATCATTTTAGGCTTCTTTATTCATTGGAGTTCAGACATAAATACATTCACATAATGAATGAAGAAGTTATGATTAGTTTATGGGATATACGGATGATCAGTGGAGATCCCAAATTAAGAGATATATATAATGAGTTATTCCCTACCACCTTTGAATAATACAAAATAGAAATAAATATACCACCAAAGAAGTAATTTATCAATATATCAAAGGGAATTTTGAAAAAAAGATATTTTTTTTGAAGACCTATGTCTCTTTCAGTTATTGGGAAGAAAATTTTATCCATTTTACTAGTAAAGATCCCAAGGTAAAAGGACCAAGTACTTTTCCATACCACAACTCTTGAAATACTATAAGAATATACTATAAAATTTTGGTGAAAGGGAATTATACCACTTGGGGCTGGGAGGTCATCCCTAGAGTCGATAAAATCACTCATCTGGTGGCCTTCCTTACGATGTTCTTCAGTGGATTCCATCACTCTATGAAGGAGTTGAAGGGTGGGTATAGAATTATAACATTCATTATGGAAGTCTATATGGATATAGGTAAATGGATAAACTTATTTATTCTGATATTGGATAGGATATATCCCCTTCTTGAATATGTGTATAGGGGGAATGCCTCTTTTAGGATGGAACACTCTTTACAAATCCTTTGTGGTTGGGTAACAACATATATTGGGGGATATCATTTCCTTAACAACCCTATGATTCAAAAAACATGTTTCAAACCCTATATATTCTCTTTGTATGGTATGGGGCCCTCTAAATTAAAGGATCCAAATAGTAAATCTATGCTAAACTTCCATGAAAACCTCTCCTTTAGGTTACACCCCACACCTAGAAACAATATTATAGATAAAGACAATAGCTATGAAAAAAGTGAATACTTATCATATATATGGGTCAATTTCTAGCTATAATAATAAATGGTGATTTGATCTATGAATTATAATCCTCATTCAGATTTAACTGATAATTTCATCATTTCTAGATGTGATTACCCACTCACCCTTATAGTGTGAAATAAGAGAGGAATCTCATTATTGATCACCCATACTGGATAATTCTCACATGGGAGGAGATGGGTGTTTAGTTCATCATTTCTCCCACTGATATTGACATCAATATTGTGACTGACTATGCTCATATATTTTCATGATCATATCCTAATGGGAATATGGAAACACTCATTCCTCAGATAAAGGGATCATCAATATCTTGGATTGAGGAAGGAGAAGAAGAAGAACCAATGACGGTGGAGGGTCCAGAAGCACCAAAGAGGCTTACAATAGTTGAAATAATAAAAATGGTAGTGATATTGACAGTAGAAATAATAGAAATAATAGATATCCCTAGATTAGTGAAGAGGCCTAGAGGGGGGGGGGGGCACTCTAGGGAATCCACTTTTCACTTTTATTCCCGTTAAGTGGGTCAATAAAATTCCTAGGAAGGAGGTGAGGCCTATATGCATTACCCCATCAATAACTAGGGTACTCCTTAAGCCAGTTATTTTTCTACCTATTTACACTGATGAAACCTAACTAGAGGATTGGGGGGGGGGGTGACTTATGTACATGTGACCTATATATTAAGGATGTTTGGTCCTATCATCAAGATTATAGAGTAACCTCATAGGGATCATGTTATTCTCTACTCCCAAGAATATATCCAGGAAGATCACTCTAAGGAAGTGAACCATCATCTTTAGGACTTCAAGGCCATTATCCACTTTATTAAAGGTATGTTATTCCATTCATCACTAAATTCTATGATGTTTATACCCCCAAATGGCTCAACCAAAAAAGGGGCGATGATCTTGAGAACTCTAGATGGGGTAAGAAAAATATGTTCTTTTACATGACACACATGAAATTTTTCTATTTATTGATAGGATCCATGTGTTTTTGTCTTTAGGATAAAAGAGAAGAAAAATTATATCTATCTTATATAAAATAATCTTCTAGAGGAATGATGATAGGCAATGACACTAACCCAGAATCTAGAGTTAAGGAGGAAGGCTCTCCAAATTATTAGAAAAAGTTGAGGTACTGGCTGCTAGTTTTTTTAGAGCATTAGTTCCACTACTAACACCCTTCCTATGGTAATATCCTTAGAGGGGATTATGAAATGGAAGTAGGCATGTGAGCTAGTGGCTTATATATCTCTAGGTTGTATAAATGAGTGTAACTATGCACTCATGTATTCTTATTTTTTATTAAAATTTGTTTACCATGATGCTAACGTTTTTATTCATCCAAGGGCTGGTTAGGGTCACAGGAGAACAAGATCATCAAATTCGCAAAATTGGGTCACCAGAGGGACCTTTGTGTGTATGGAAACTTCAAGACCCAAAAGAATTGAAATTATAGCATCTATACAGATATATCAATCATTTTTATTATGAACATGAGACCAATATATGGACTTGTGAAATCCTTAGCCATAATTCTTGTGGATCTGATAACATTGGTTGATGCGGTGGGGATTCCAGACCTTGAGGTACCCACCCCTTAATATAAGACAATCCCTACTACTTTAGTAGGGATCCTTATTGGAACAATTCCCAAGGGAGTTGTAGAAGACCAAACTGTGGAGGAAACCCAAATGGATTCACCCGAATGGCCCGAAGGACTTCATTTTTTATTGATTTATGATAACCCCCCTTTCACGAGATGAGGGGGAACCCTTACAAGGCTCATAGGCTCAGAGATTACAAGGCCCGTAGGCTTAGGA
Organism: Viscum album; assembly: GCA_963277665.1. NCBI lineage: Eukaryota > Viridiplantae > Streptophyta > Magnoliopsida > Santalales > Viscaceae > Viscum > Viscum album. Next base: position 1,479,336,172 of record OY728161.1, read on the forward strand.
GATTACATGACCTGAAGGTATTAGGGAATTCAACCAGACTATCTACAATTAACTGACCCTCCCCAGCATCTGCTTTATGATAGTAGATCTCCACCTTTGCATGGTCATCTGGCTAGGCTTACCATGCAAGCATAGGCTGGTCCCGATGGCATAGACATACCCTATCATTCTAGAAAATCTATTTGGCTCTGCTCTAGTAAGTGCACATGCTCTGAATCCTCTTTTCAGGCTGCTCCTTTTTTGTAGTGTGTCTGGGGCAACTGCATGTGGCCTGAAGGCCTTGAGGAGGCCCAAGGGCCTTAAAGGTTGCCCAAAAACCCTACTGACCCAAAGGCCTAGGTGTCTCGAAATCCTTAAGGACTCCAAGCCCAAACCGGTGGCCTAAGGTGAATAGTTCTAGCTGCTACAGTACCGAACAATACCTTCTACAGTACCTGCTATGGTACCCGCACAGTGTATAGTTCTGCTACAGTACTGCTGCAGTAGCCTGCTACAGTACCCGAAAATATGCCTCTACCTGGTTTTGAACCTGGGTCTTGTGGATGCACTTAAGGATACCTCACCAACTAGGCTGAGGCTCATGTGCCAATTGGATTCAAATTTAGACCCATTATCCATTTTCACTATCTATCAGGATATAATTTGGATTAATGGAGATAAAAGTTCTAGTAACATATTATGGGGAACAGTTCACTAATTTTGGCATGATTTAGCTGGAAGGTATGCTACCTTGAGATTGGAAACTTTATTTTATGTCATGCTGAATAATATTTTATCTGGTCACTATGCTTGATGAAATTCCTCTAATGTAGATAAAATATATGTTTCTTAGAATATCTATGTTGTTGGATGATATGCTTTTAATGAAGATACCCCCACAACCACTTTTATTAAAGTGATGGTGGTGGATGTTTCTAGTGTACCTATATAGAATAGTGAGGGTTCATGTCTATAAAATCTAACATATTATATATTCTTTGACTAATGAGCCTATCATATTTGATCTGGTTTGCTTCATCCCAAGTTAAAGAAATCTAAGATACAATCATCCTTATGTTTCAACAAATGAAGGTAGAGGGATCACAAGTTTAATGGATTCTAGATCAATCATGGGGTGTTGAGTTTTGACCTTCACTAGTTGATTTAGTGCTAAAATACACTCCAGCATTAGAGAGAGACTCCAAACCCAACAAGGAGGCCCCCTATTTCCTTATAATCACACATAGATTCATTTTTAAGAGAATATAAGATCTTATTTCTTGAACCTATTTGAATTCACTTCCATCGAGGCCACCTATAATTGGATGCATGTTAATGACTCTAGGACACAGTGTATTTGATTACAAAGTCATCTCTGATATGATGCAAGACATCATTCAAGCCAGAGAGTGTGAAAAAGAATTAGTGGTATCATTTTCTATTGCAGAGGTTCCAATAACCGATGTAATCCTTTAAACTATTGCTATAAAGGATGTCTCTCAATGTGCACCAAATAAAGTTACATGCAACATATCTTTGTGAAAAAATGGTCATCATCGTATCAGATTATATAATAATTTTCCTATATTTATGAAAAAAATACCATTATGGAGGTGTAAATCCAAGAGAACCAGAGTTAAGTTGAGGAGGAATAGAAGGGAATGATGGATGGTACAACGATGTCCAAAATGTGTCTTCCTTATGCAGAGGATTAATTTATCAGTCTGTCTAAACATAGAGATCAAGGCAACTAATTCCAAAAATATATTGATAATATCCTTGATTCCATAGAACATAGCTTATGATATCCCCTTAATCTTCTTATAATAATCAAGGAGAGGCCATGAGCTTTGAAAGTTATTTATTTTTTATATTTATTAATGAATAAACCTTATTTTTCCCCAATAACTTGTCAATTACCTTTTATTATCATTTCACTTTGTCTTCTACTTCACATTGACTAGTGAAACTTCCAAAGGGTAATACCAAGATAATTCATATCCACTTAAACACAAACCCGAAATGATAGAGGCCACTTATTGTTCCTAAATTCTTGAATTGATTGATTTTTCTTATAGGGTTGGATCACATATAAGTATAGGAATGAACACCATCACCGTACACTAGAGTTGGTCTATTTGGATGATTTTCTCTTGGTCATGGATCATGGATTAATATAGACATGACTACCATCACTGTACACTAGAGGTTTTCCATTTGGATTCTTTGATTCAATGATATGGGGAACACAAAAGGGGTATCTAGAATAAGGATTCCTTGGTTCAAGAGGAACCTGAAATTTTGGATGAACGCTCTAATTTTTTTCTAGACCACTGGGCCTAGAGATAATATCTTTACTCTATTTGGGATGACATTTTAGACAAAAAAATACTTTATTATTTTAATATATGACCATAATTTTTTATTAAGATTCATATTGGTGAGATTTAGTGAGCAAAACTCAACTTTTTATCAGATTTCCATTTATAGGTTTTCAATATAAAAATTATTATTCCTTTTGCACTTAAAGTCTAAATTATTCTTAAACCATGTGAGGTACATTTTTAGTGAGTTGAAACCAAATTTTTACCTAGGTTTATATTTCTATTATTTTAACGTGGTGAGTTCCGTGTCTTTTATTTAGGTAGTTTAAGGTGATGAAAGTCAGTCCAATGTGGTTGATGTTTAAGTTAAAAAAACTTTAACAGAATATTTATATAGTTAAAGATTTTATAAATTTGACCACATAAGGTAGTATAGTTCATGTAAAATGGGAAAGGAAAAATCCGACATGATTGGAGGGACCATTTCCAAGAATAAACTACACCAAATAAATGGGAATTTGGTTTTTTGTTTAGTAATGGTGCACATACCATTTTGTCATATGGATTAAGGTTTCATATTGAGGACCAATAAAATGAATCAAGAGTGAGGTGTCACAAACCTTCCTTCAAAATGGGTATGATTTGTGGTGGCATAACATCAATGATATCAAATCCACTTGAATAGTTTGATTATGAACTAAGAAAATCACAACTCAATGATCTTGAACTGAGGATGGTGAGATATGGCATGTATGTTGGGAATGATCGCTAGGAATATTTGAATGATAGGTTATTCCATAATAGTTCAATAGTGTGTATGGATTAGAGGAAATTTTTATTAGGAAAAATATTACTCTGGTTGTTAGGACAAATTGGGGGCACATTTGTAGGAGCCAAATTGGGGCATGAATATATATCTAAGTAAATATGTCCTTTGAAAATGGTCACACTTGTTACCAATAGCCATGGATGGTTAATGGGGAATAAATAACCTAAGTAATTAAGTAGGTTCATGGAGGAATGAGTATTAAAGGAGGGATTTAGTTCCCTAAAGATCATGTTTCCATGTATTGAACACATTATCAAGATAAAGAGATTTGATACATCATTGCTTTAATATTTTCCTAAACCAGGGAATTCAATAAGTATGGATTATATTTTTTTTATGGCCATATGGTTTCCCACTTAAGCTTTTATATCATTTTATTTATGC